>CM070101.1:12141967-12741967 GCA_036178185.1 Liparis tanakae | reverse complement strand
TCGTGAGGGAACCGGGAAAAGACTTCTGACAGACGCAGGTAGTTATCACCTCAAAAGGTCATTCTTGACAAGGAAACTATCAGACACGAGCTCCCACAGATGCTGTCCGGAAATGTCATCTTATATCAATTTGGTGATACCTTGGAAATTAAATTAGAAATATATTTGTTAGGTGTATCACAACAATTCAGAGGTCTGAACTTTGAATCATTTGATGATGACACCGATAAGAGCAAGAGTACAGAATATGAAAAGGCTTCAAAAGGCATGAGTGCTAAATGGCATGCAGCACAACAAAGGGAAGAAAAAAACAACACATTTAACTCTGGGATAAGGAAAGAGCGACGGGGAGCTAACTCTGGTGTGTGCACTGCGGGTAGTAATTGACCGTTTGTGTAAATCATTACGCATCGTCTTCATTCTGTGTTTCTTTGAGGCCGTGTGTGTTTGTGTGCATCTTTTTTCTCTTGGTTGCATGAGTGATAGAAGGAGAGAGAGCAGAGCACAAGTGTTCAGTGAAGATCAGAGAAACAACAGCCTGGGAAGTGTCCCGGGGAGACTCCTGATGTAATGTGAGGAGGAGGAGAGAAGAAGAACAAAAGGAGGAGAGGAGCAGAGAGAAGAACTCAAAAGGGGGTGTGTTCATCCTTTTCTTGTTCTTGTTTGATAATTAAGTGATATTAGGCTCATTCAACTTGTGTTTTGTTTTTACCTGTGAAATGATCTCGATTAATCAAGAGAATAGTCGTCAGGTTAATTGAGAATGAAAGTTCGCCCTAACATGAACATTTAGACGCCTACATACCACATCTTACGAAAACACTGGTAGAGCAACAGTGCTCTATAATAGATACTTTATCCACTTGGACCGCGTGCTCTGGGGAAACCCTTCAGTTGTTATTCAAGGAGAGGAGAACAATGTCAGCCAGTGCTGACTTTAAGGATTACATAGTTGATGTTTTCATGTCTAGTTCAACTATCACCAGTAATCCTTGTTTGATGAAAAACAGTATGATGTAGCCTTCAGCTGGGACCAAATACTAAAAGAAAATTGGGAGATAATTACAGTGATTTTGTTTGGACATGTCAAGGCCCCGGCGTACAATATATGCCCTTATGGCAGATTAAAATACCACGGCCTTCTCCATGCAGTGCTAATGCACGTGTTTGTACACACACATAATAAAAAGTTGTTTTCCCTGTAACCTTCAACTGGCTTGAACACAGAGACGTGTCATGTAAAATGCTGCAGGAGAGAAAATGAAGTGTGAGGAGAAAGAAAGTGAAAAAGCAGAGTGAGAAGGCTGATAAATAACAGGGAGGGAGTGATAGCCAGCAGAGCTTTTTATAGATTATTCATCTTCAGATGTATCGCTCTATTGCTCTGCTTACCCGGTTCAACACTCAAGAGCCAAGAGATGTCTGGTGTGAAGGAGTCACACGCCTGCCAATAATGATATACCGACCCACCAAGGTGCACAAGCAGCTTAGGGTGTGTTTTCGATTTTCTCTGTGTGCATCCGTCTGAGCATTACTGTTAATAAACAACTTTTCTGTTGCAGGCAAAGTATGATTTAGAAGAATGGACCAAGTGACAGCCAACATTCAAGGCTATTTAACTGCTTTTGTGTTAACACAGTAAGGGTGCAATCAGTCTTTCTTTATGCTTTTCGATAAAATACAAATACATTTTCCCCAATTGAGAATAGAAACGGATAAATATATGAACATTTGTTATAGTTAGTGAAATGCTGGGCTCACCAATTGTAAGTAACGTCAGTTTTTTCTTAAAGAAGGAAGCAATGTCACTTCTCACAATCTCCTCTATTATGTATAGGCAGCTGTGGGTCAGTGGTCAGCAGGTCCGTCTTTCAATCATGGGCTTGGCGGTGTGTCCTTGGGTAAGACACTTAACCCTGAATTGCTCCCAGGAGCTGTGTCTACGCTGTATGAATGTCACATGTAAGTCGCTTTGGATTAAAGCGTCAGCTAGATGTAATGTAATGTAATGTAGTAACATCATGTCACTTGAAAAATGTGGATTAAAACTTACTTTTAGCACACATTCATTTAAAAAAAAAAACAAAAAAAAAAAACATAATATCCAGAAAACCCAGAAGACCTTTGGTAAAGTCACGGGCGCTGTGTTCAGACCTGTAGGGCGTGAGGATGTTGAGGGGCGGCGGCTCCTCGCATGTCTGGAAGCTCTCCTGCAGCGGGACGGGCAGCGACTTCCGGTCAAACAGCTGCTGGTCCTGAATGGTGGAACTCCTGAAGGCCTTCCTCATGGTAATGTCCTGAAGAGACACTACGGAATGGAAGGGGGGATGGAGAATAATAAAAAAAGAAGAGGGAGAGATGGGAATATTGGTTATTAAATGTGTATTAATAAAAGACATGTGATCCACACGTTTGCCAACCAACAGACTGTCTCACTCATGTCTAAACACATCTTGTCGTCATCATCATCATCATCATCATCATCATCATCATCATCATCATCATCATCATCATCATCATCATCATCATCATCATCATCATCATCATCATCATCATCATCATCAAAACAACGAAGCATTAAACCTATGAGAAACTATAATCCTTCTCTCCTGGATGCTGTACCGTTGTCCTCATTGGATGATAGAACAAACCCATACAACGTCCAGACTAAACTAGGCTAAGGTAGAGGAGGCGCGGCCAGGCTAAGGTCGTCTGTCAGCGGCTGTGGGGATAACTGTCCGTCTTTCATACGGGAACAGCTGATATTTCCGGAGGGTGAAAGAAGAACTTGATGCTGCACAGCTGAAGCTCTCAGAAAGAAACTGGTTGGAGGAATCCAGAGCGATGCAACTGGATCTGAATTATTCATGAGGGAATGACAAATGGAGACACTTTGATGCGCTGCCCAGAGGAAGACAGAAAAAAGTTGTGTGGCATATAGAAAATATATTGTATTGTACCACACACATACACATACACATGCACAACATCCCAGGATCAAATACTGAACTATTAGCCTGTACCTTACTTTGGTTTATTTAATAAGGGGCAGGCAACATTAAGAAAAAAACATTTCTGTAAATGTGCCAGTTAGCCAAGAGGCTGTTTTTCATCTGTAGTCCCGGTGAGTTTATCTCTTAAGCCAGAACAGCTGAGTCATCAAGACCGCCATTGAATGCTTGTCTTGATAAAATTAGACAAAGTGTGCAAAGGACAAGCTAACGCGATCTGCTCTTCCACAGTGTGGCAGTGCATCAGGGTAATTACTTCCACACACTCAGCGTAGCGAAAGGCCGGCCACCTGAGGCACTGGCGTCTCGTTATTAACAAACACCATCGGTGAGTCGCGGTGCGGTAACACTCTGGGAGAGAGACAGGAGGCCAGAGGACAGAGGGTTATAATAAACAGGGGACGGAGTGAAGAGCAGGAGCTGACACACAGGAAGTATTCCCAAGAAATACAGCCGAGTTGATGGCGAGAAGAGGATAGAATGGAGTGGAGGGAAAGACAATAAAACTTGTGGAAGGAGTGGTGGGGAAGAGAGCAAGAGAGAAAACACACACCCATAAAAAGACAGTATGACCTCTGTGAGAGAGAGAAACAGTAAAGCATGAGCGGCGTGTCGCATTAGAGAAGTAACCTAAGGAAAATGTAGGAAAACTGGTAATTAATATCTAATTTCTTGGGGAAATTGACTGCACAACTGTGGAAAATAGTCAGTGTGTGAACTGAGATGGATATTTTGGTTAATAATTTACTGGTAACCTTTGTTGTCTCTTTCAAATGTGGTTGACCTGCATGTTTGTTTTTGGTGATGATGCAGCATTTCCATATCTTAGCTATCCACTTGGTGAAAGTTCACTCTTGTTATTTGTGACAGCGAAGAACGATGCTCCAAAAATAGGCAAACATAGACCCTATAATAAACTCTATAAAGGGAATAAACTTTGGCAACATAAGAGGTGGCTAATGATAAGAGGAGAAGCCACAGTGGCATCACACTCTGCCCAGAGCGATCACAGAGGAGAGAAACGCCGGGGTTAGGTGGGAGTCAAGAGGAGATCTAAGAGTTTGAAGTAGATTAGAGAGGGTACGGGATAAAGATGAGGATAAGGAGATATGAACATTAAAGTGATGCTTTAGTGATCCCTGTAGGGCATTTCACCTTTTGCCTGGCCTCCTTTTTACTGGAAGGTCAGAGTGAAGGTCAGGAAAGTGCAGCAACGTTCTCCCTCTCACTGCTGACTAAACTACAGAATAGAATGACAGAGTGGACGACAGACAGATGACAAACAACCTGCGGGGCAACAAGTAGCCGCTGGCCGACCGGTGAGCGTCAACATGGTGTTGCTGAAGGCTGCACGCGAAGCAAGAACACTGTGTCCTGCCACCCCCGATGTATTTAGGGAGGAAGGAGCTGTCAGATGGTGTGACAACAATGTGCAAAAGCAACCAACAAGAGAGAGACGCTGCAGAAGTGTGAGTGACGATGAGTCTGATGCACACTGAGGTGCCAATAAACCTCTGCCGAGCAACACGGAGCACAGAGAGGCACGCTGGACTAATCAATGTGGGCAGAAACAGAGAAGCACACACCAACACACACACACACACACACACACACACACACACACACACACACACACACACACACACTCACCATAGCATGATGTTCTACATTCTAATTACAAAATGTCACTTGTTCAGCTGAACTACCAATTATACCCATTTAGTGAAGAAATGTAGCTAATGAGAAAAATGTAAGTGAGCTTTGAGTGAGTTAGTGAGAGGTTGTAAGTGTGTGTGTGTGTGTGTGTGTGTGTGTGTCAGGTTGAACAGCACCAGGTGCAGCAGCAGTGTTTGATCTAAGCCAGTGAACCGTCTCAGTGAGCCAGTGGTGGATAGTTTATCCCTCTCTCTCATATCTTTCTCTGAGACAGATAGCATGTAGCTGGAACACCCTCAACCAAAGACAGGTGAGGAAGAGCTTGTCGTGCACGCACGCACACACACACACACACACACACACACACACACACACACACACACACACACACACACACACACACACACACACCTCAGCTTCCTTGAAAGTTTCAAAGACATGATGTTTTTCCTTCGCCTCCTGCCTTATCAGGATGCAGTCCTACACACACCTTCTGAAGATCAGAAGAGGCAGAGGCCAAACCGTCGTTTAGCATGCAGACACGGCTCTTCATTCAGTGGTACTTCAATGCAAATGCTGCCCTATATTTCCCCTTCTGAAGCCCTCCATTACTCTTTATTCTCATAGTTTTTGTTCCTTTTTGTTTATGGATCGTCCTTTTTCTTTCGTTGTGTCCTCTCTCTTCTTGTATTAACCGTGATTGTTGCAGGATGTTGCAAGGTAACTTGAGAAGTGAGTAGATGAACTGTCTGCATCTCCTCAACATTTTGGTTTGGAAAGCTTTAATCACAGTGTGTCTCACTGTTGCTTGCTCGTCACCCACAATGTTTTTGGGTGACCTATCATGAGAGTAAATGATACATTTGGCATAATTGCTGAGAGATGACAGCTTATAACGCCGTCCCGACTGATGGTGTCAACATGGAAAAGTGGCACTCACCCTCTCCCTCAGGTAAACAATGTTCGCTCTATTGGCACTTTTGCCATTAGATGACTGTCCATTAGTTACTACTGTTAGCCACTGAGACGCAATAGAAATGCTCCCAATTTTGTATTTGGTACCTTTAACCTTTAACCTTTAAGGTTAAAAAACGGAATACAAATGAAGGATTGCCATACAATAGTCCTGCTTAATTTGCAGAAAACACTTTGTTGCCATGATGGAATTGTTAAATTTTTTGATGGCCATTTTTATCCATTCTAATATTGTATTGTTTTTAATCAAAGAAAATAAAAATCTTTGGGGGATGGGGATCAGGTCCTGTCAATATTTGGGCTAATCAGTGAGAAAGCCAATCTTCACTCTTCAATATTAAGTATTAAACCAACTCAAAAACACTGTGAATGGGAGAACCATAAAGACGTAGAGAGATGAAAGGGATACAAGGAGAGGTTTGTAAAAGTGCCAAACAAAATAAGAGCCAAGGATGGTCAACAAACACTGAATAAACAAGGAAAACAAAGAAATGAAAAAAAGTGAAAGATCAAGAAGTCATGTAAGAGACTCAAAGAGAAGAAAATGGGCAATAGAAGAAGAGCTATTCTTCTGGATACAGAGACACAGAAGGACTAAGAAAAAGCAGAAGCAGAGAGGGAATATGGAGTAGAGACTCGGGGTGGCATTGTGGCCCCTCCAAAATGGCCTGCAGCCAGTGATATAACGCTGCCATTAAATAGGGTATACAGGCCATTAGTTTGCTTGGCTGAGGGATAGTGGGAGGCTAGCCTGACAGAACACAAATAGAATTCATGCAAGATGGAGGTAGAGCAGAGATCAATCAGAGAGATGGGAGTGGGCAGGGATGGACAACAAAGACAGAGAAGGTGTGTGTGTGTGTGTGTGTGTGTGTGTGTGTGTGTGTGTGTGTGTGTGTGTCTGGTCTGAGAGGGGGGTCGGGAGAGGAGGAAGAGGAGAAGGGGAGTGAAGGCCTAAAGGGCAACATGAGGGACGATGCACTTAAAAAGCTTGAGGGATTTTAGCAAGGTGAGTTTGTGTGTGTGTGTGTGTGTGTGTGTGTGTGTGTGTGTGTGTGTGTGTGTGTGTGTGTGTGTGTGTGTGTGTACAGTCCAAACATGCATTAATCTATCTGATTAAGCACTTTTGACCTCAACCACTGCACACCAGTGGCACTGCATGCATCACTCATGCCTGGACTGAGTCCCACAACGCTCCGACCTTCAGCGAAACATCTTTCATGCTGTCCACTCTGTCATCACTCCCATCATTGCCATCATTCCCATCAGTGTGTCTGTGCAACATTTGTATCGCGCAAGCCTCCTACTGTTCTGTATCTGTGTAAAGCATGGAAAACAGCTGAGACTGATCTTTATTCCCAATGCTGGGAATAAAGGCAATGTTAACCAAATGTGATTTTTTAACCACAATATTCACCCGTATTAATTACCAAAAAAAATGGCAATGTAAGAGTCTCTACTTAATTGTAATTTTGGAATTCATTAATCGTGATTAATCAGATTGGCATTTTCACAGTGACTGATTGGTCCAGGTTTAGACCAAGCAGCTCTTTTACGTATGAGTATGCGGCAAATAATAATAATAACAAACATTAGAATGACAACAGATCCTCCGCTCCGACTTCGTAAAAAGTAGGGTGATTTTCTCATCGACTGGCATCCGATCCGATTGATTTTTACAACCAAAGGAGTTGCCCCCTGCTGGCCATTCGAGAGACTGCCCTTCTAAGACACTGATACGTGACATCAGGGAGGAAACTGTTCATCAGCTGGTAGTTCTGGCCTTGATGCTGCGTAGCTTCCTGTCTGATGGGACCAAGGCAAAAGGTCTGTTTCCAGGGTGGGTGGGTTCCCGGATGATGCAGGAGGCCCTTTTTGCTGCACGTGCTGTGGTAAATGTCCAGAAATGCTGTTCTGTGCAGTCCTATCCACCTACTGTAGTGTCTGTGCAGTTATCGCACCACACGGTGATGTAGGAAGTGAGGATGCTTTCCACCACACCTGTTGAAGGAGTGGGTGGGGACCGAGGTGCCAGAACCAGTAGAGGTGTTAGTGGATTATTTAAACGTGTATTTTTACACTTCCTGTCTGTACGGAGCCCCCCCGCTGTGAGCGATGAGTCCCACGAATGGCTTCCAGCATAATTTAACTATGAATCAGAAACCATTCCCAAGTTTAATCTGTCAGTTGTTCAGTAGATGTTTTTTTTTCTTTTTGTGTGATTAAGAATCTTAAAGAACTTCAAAAAGTCCCGCAATGGATTTTGTGAACAGTATCTGTAAAATACATATCCTGTGCTCCGCTGTCCTCCAACCTACCCGACCCCCAGCCTCCTCCCTTCATTTATCCCTCTACCATCCTGATTTATGGTCCCTGCCCCCCCTCATGCCAACCACAGACCCACACAGACAATTACAAGGCAAGTCATACGCTTGCGCTAAAAGCATACACTTTCAACTGTATACAGCAGCGTGTGTTTGAGAGGATAAAGACCGGGTGGGGGTGGGAACGAAGGGTGGCATTTACGGGAAACAAAACCCCTCGTTGAACCCCCCCCCCCAACTGTCCATTTATCTGTCACGTGTATCTAACTCCTCTCTTTTCACCACACACCCTTGCTTTCATAGGTATTTGATTTTGTACAATGGTCAGGACAGGAAAGTTCAAGTTACATGTACTCGGTTTTATGTGTGTGTGGAGGAGTTCAACTGGGTGGGAAATCACTGCAACCTGCAGAGGAGGCCATTTCTACCTGGCCCAGAAAATTCTGCGGTACAATCCTTTTACACTCCACTGCTTTTGCTGCAGTGCCCTGTATTATGCGCCCATCCCTCTATCCTTCCATCTTTCTTACTCTCCTCCTCCCCTCCGACTCCTACCCCACCACCACCCACTTAAACTGCAACTGAGCTGATCCTTATCCACTGTCTCTCCAGCCAGTGTTTCAGGCTAAAGGATGGGAAGTCAGGCTTATTAATGAAGAGATGCATCAGACACACGCACACACACAGAATCAGTCATCGTCTGCGTCCAGATGCAGAGCGGCCGCCACGTGGAGACGAACCAGGAGCCGTGTGCCAACGCCATACACAGACCGTCTTTGTTGTTCTTGTTGTTTCCCCAAGTACATTTTTTTATGTGTATCTAATAAGATTAATATTACTATCTTATCCTCCGCAGGGTGATATAGTTAGCCGTGTTGCATGAGAGAAAGAGTGCATGAGTGTGTCTTTGCCCTTCAACCTCTGAAGAATAATAGGGACTCATTTATCAGTCGAGACACGGTGCACAACAGACTTTCCCAATTATATCACACACTCATTCTATTAGGATGGCTACAGGGAGAGGGTTAGAGGAACGGGTGGCGAGGGGGAAGGAGGAAGATGAAGCAGGGGATGGTAAGAGAATGACAGGTGAAGGAAGAGGAGAGGTAGTTAGAAAGAAAGGATGCAAAGCAAGCTTGAGTAATCGAGTAAAGTGACCGTTCATCAAGCACTTTAAAACACAAACCTGTAGGTCTTTAAACACTAAGAAACAATTAAATTGCGTGTAAAAAGTTCTATCAAGGCCTGTGCTTACATTCACGGAACAGCCGCAAGCAGCAAGTCCAGCCCCGTAAGCCTTTTACTGTCTCAGAGTCAGTGACAAGGAAGCCGTTAGAGTAGCATTGTGCAGAGCCGTAAACACGCTGCCGGCCCGCGGGGAATCGATGCGGCGCCTTGGAGCATGGGATTACACCGCTGCCGTTCCCTCTCTTTTTACTTGCACCCAATGCACTCTCCTCTACCTGCACTACCTTTATATTATTGGTCAGCACAGATGCAGCCGGACCATCCAATTTCTCCTCTCGAAGAGAGGATCTCTAGTGGGTACACAAGCATCCAGCCAAAGTGAAACTCATAAAGTTTCAAGTGGAGGCAAGGATGTGTAATATTGAGGGTGAAAAATGGCATTGTCTTTTAGCTGTCTGTTCCTGTAATAACAGGCATTAACAATAGAGGGGGAGGGACAAGCGAGCTCCATCACACAGCTGACGCACAAACACACTCAAAGGCCCCAACGCACAAGTGCACATCCAGTTTGTTCGGTGCAGTAGGAGGTGTGATCGACGGAAAACCTCTCAAAGAAAGATCGATGAGTAAGTGTGTGTGTGTGTGTGTGTGTGTGGCTACTCACATTCCTCTTCTTTGGGGTCCAGCTGTGTGACACTGATGGAGAGGCGGTCCACGCGCTCTTGCAGGGAGTTGACCCGGAAAGAGAAGGTGTGGGCCTCGTTGAACAGCTCTCCAAACAGGTCTTCTGCATATTTACCTGCATGCACACACACGCACACACACACACACACACACACACACACACACACACACACACACACACACACACACACACACACACACACACACACACACACACACACACAAGCAGACATTGTGTAGTATTAGGTATTACATTGGAAAGTATTTCATGCTTCATAAAATCCTCAATAAAAATAAGCATCAAAGCCATTAACACTTTTCTATGCAGTCACAATGAGAACAACCGAGTGTGACTTCTCCTTTTAACAGCCGTTTGCTCTGTTTTACATCAGCTGTCTCGGCTGTCATTGGACTTGTCGGCGCTTTTGTTTTGAAAAAGTTCACTCGAATGCTTTGTCGTTCACAATCACAAACAACTAGAAGTGCTGTTGTTCTTCATAAAGCATCACAGCTTAAAGATGTGAGATCACTGCTACTGAGAGTTGGAGGAACGCTGTGTCAGTGGTGTCTAGAGGTCCCGAGGGAAACTAGCGTCGGAGGCCGACCGCTCAGACGTCTGCTAAATGACATGTAACATGTAATGAAATGATGAAACTGAAGATGAAACTGAAGAGTAAAGCTGTTACTTTCACTTCAATGCTCTGTCGTGATAACTCGGGCACCACGGTGAGCAGCGAGTCAGGGCAGCGTGACTCGTGCCCGTGTGCTGCGCCGACGCTTTCAGCCGCGCGGTTGGCTGTCAGTGAGATCCGCTCAACCACTTTTACATCAGATGCCGGGACAACCGTCTCTAAGCGGTGTGATGGCCAGCATCGCTCCGTCGTGGGCTCGGATTTTTACAACCGAGTGACCGGAACAGATCGAATGTTTTCACATTGCAGGTGATGAACAAAGTCATTAAAAAATGTGTCTTACAGTTAAAACATGAGACAACTGGAGCAGCTATGTGTGGGCCACCTGATCTGCAGATGGGCTGAACTGAGACCAACGCTTTAAAAAATATATGTGTAGGTATTGTGTGTTGAGTTTCATCATAAACCTACTAACAAAAACATGCCATTTTGAAAACTGATCTTGTGTGTTCAGGATTATCACATTTCTCCCTCTCTAGGAAATAAAAAACTGTGGGCATTAGCTGACTCAGCACCTAAAATCGGAGCAGTGAGCTCTTGTTGTGCGTTAACACCATGTGTGTCCATTCAAATAGCTGTACGAGCGAATGAATGTCTGTGTGTGTGTGTGTGTGTGTGTGTGTGCCACTGACTGAGGCTGCTGAGTTGACGTATGACGTTGGCCAAGGAGATGTTCGTCACACACTCCAGCTCATTCTTGATGTTCCTCGGCAGCACCGTGTGGCACAGGTGCCTGGGCTCGATGGTGCGCTTCACCAGCGGCATCCTTCTGCTGCGACACCACTACCTACAGGAGTCGGGGGGAGGAGAACATGGGACAACACTTTGTTAGTGTGCTAATTCTTGTTATACCTTGTTATTTTGCTTTTTACAATAATACAAGAGACAAATAGGAAGCACGTGGAGAGGAATTACAACGTGGGATGTACAGTTTAACAGGATCCTGAGGAAATAGAAAATGCAATAGAATAGCAGCCATGTTGCCTCATCTATTTCACTTAAAATCGCCCGGTCCTTTTCCTCGTGCATAGCCGGGCTAACTAACCTCGGCACTCTGTCGGCCCGCTCAGCCATGCTAACGACATTAAGGGCTGCGGCCCACAGCTCCTCCATTCACACCAAAACAAGGTTGACTTCCCAAAACCACAGGAGATACAGAGGCTGTAGTGATACTTTTTTTTCATACAGATTTCCACCTCAAGAAAATGTTGAATAGTCAGACATAAATATGACAAGTAGCACCATGTCTCTCTGCAGTTCAGGTATAATTAGAGCAAGTGCGCGGCGTGATGTCGAGATCAGGTGGGCCGGCTGATTGACAGGGTTAAGGCACTGATTAAACATTAAGTGACGTCTGGTGCTTTTAATATCCCGCTGTATTCTTGGCGGCGTTGCCGTCACTCAGGGATAAACATGATTATTGGCCGTATCCATGAGAATGTAGGACAAGGTGGGCTATTCTAGGAGGTGGCCCAGCTATGTATTGTGAGCTGGGAGAGAGAGAGGGAGCCCAGTAGAAAGCTTTGTTGAGGTGATTCATCCTGGAAGCGTATTAAAAAGGGGGGCAACCGTGCCCATAAAAGGAGAGAATGAGAAGCTGAACTTCTGAAAGCCGTTGTCTGAGTGGTTTGAAGGAGATGTGCGGGCAATGTTACAAACCCAAACAGTTTAAATACTTGCCCATTTCTTAAATAACAAGATACCCGCTGCACTCTTTTGAGATCTTTTCTTTACAATACCTCCCACAGTCACAGTCACAGTCACACACACACACAACACAATTGGGTACTGCCTTATGTTCATCTTGAAAACACACAAAAGCAAGAAAGATTATATAAAACCACAATCTTCAATACTAAATGACTCGCACTGTAAGAAGCTTTCTTGACGAGAGTTAGAAGTGTTTTCACTTTTTGTCTAGTAACCCACGGCCTGGCAAAAATATTTAAAATGATGATGCCAGTGTTTCTTATAAAATCCTGCATACAGTAATAAGCTGTTGCCGTTAACTGTTTGTATGTGAATTGAAAAATACTTGAGGATATTTGAGCTTCGACAGCACAAACTCAGAATTGAACTTTGCTATTAATGTATAATAAGAGACGAGGACAAAAGCTTGACTTCAAGGATTTCTCTTTTTATTTAAAAAGGTATATCACATAAGATAAATTGCAGCAATAGCACATTCAAAATGAATTTGCTCCGAGGACTATAAACAAATAGTTAACAAATAGACTGTAGCCTGTACAAATATAGAAGATCGGTCTATCGATCTGCCCTTTTCCATTTCACAAACACATATACAAACACACACACACACACACATACAGAAACAAACAAGTACTTCATGAATGGCCGAGTTAAACGCAGACATAACAGGAGAGAATGATGGCCTCCAGAGCAAAGCATCAAAGGGAATCTGCATTCACTGCTTCTCTCCAAGCCCCACCAAATATAAGTGCATAGAAGTAGGTGTTAAGTGATGATATTGATTCTGCCAGCCTGAGCTCCTCAGGGTGGGCTTTTTATATAGACTAGAGATTAATAGTTTCCTTTAGTTTCAAATAGACGTTTACAAATTAAAAATATGCCCTGCTCCAACGTCGGCGTACATGTTAAGCAGTTACTGAAGAGGATCTGTGTTTCAAAGTCATCCATGGCATTGTAAAACCACGTGTGTTTATTGAGCTTCGTTCCTGTTCATTAAATATACAAAGGAGAGAGGAAGATTACTCCTAAATAATTCTGCTCTGATGTCGTTGTAGTTTGTGCTGTTTTGGTTGCTGTCACAGAATGTGCAAGGTTACAAGTTTCTCTGCATAATGTATCTTGAAAACATACTTTTTTTCCTCTTTACAGTATCACAGGTGCAATTACATTTCCTTGGTATTTGTTGACAGATCATTAACACCGTTATCTCGTATTGCTTTTCAAAGACTCCCTCAGACTGCCTCGCCACAGCACATTCGTGGCATCTGTGTGTGTGTGTGTGTGTGTGTGTGTGTGTGTGTGTGTGTGTGTGTGTGTGTGATTAATGACTGCAGCATACACTTTGCTGCCGAGCTGATTGGACACAAGTTGAGACTACTGTCCGCGGGAGAGAACATTTTCTCATACACATATACACGCATATATACACGCATACACACATACATACACATATACACGCATATATACACGCATACACACATACATACACATATACACGCATATATACACGCATACACACATACATACACATATACACGCATATATACACATATACACATATATATACACGCATACACACATACATACACATATACACGCATACACACATACATACACATATACACGCAGACATACACATATACACGCATATATACACGCATACACACATACATGCATATATACACATATACACGCATATATCCACGCATACACACATACATACACATATACACGCATACACACATACATACACATATACACGCAGACATACACATATACACGCATATATACACGCATACACACATACATACACATATATACACGCATACATACACATTTACACGCATACACACATACATACATACACATATACATACACACATACATGCATACACACATACACACATATACACGTACACACATACATTACACATATATACACGCATACACACATACACACATACATACATACACATATACATACACACATACATGCATAGACACATATACACTTACACACATATACACATACACACATACATACACGCATACACACATACATACACATATATACACATATACACGCATACACACATACATACACATATACACATATACACATACATACACATATACACGCATACACACATACATACATACACAAATACATACACATATACATGCATACACGCATACACACATACATACATACATACATACATGCATACACACATACATACATACATACACATACATACACATATACATACACATACATACATATTACATACACATGATACATACATTCATACACGCATGTATACATACATACACATATACATTCATACATTCATACATACATACTGTATGTGCTACTTTGTCCACTGGGGTTTCCAGTGAGAATAACGCTGCCATTTTTCATAGGTTCTCCATGGGAAACTGTCTACACATCATCTGTGTTCTAATAGTGAGAGAAACATTCAATGAGAGTCAGAGAGAGAGAGAGAGAGAGAGAGAGAGAGAGAGAGAGAGAGAAAGAGAGAAAGAGAGACCCTAAATTCAAACCCATTCAAATTTGCAAAACAATAAAAAGTGACCTGATTTGCGCTCTCTGCAGCACACGTTGTAACAAAATAAAAATGTAGTGCAAGAATTCGACACATTCAACTGTGCCACAAGATATGAGCAGGGAGATGTGCCTCATTGAAGCCGCTCAACGTGAGCACCGTAAGACATTTCACTTCAGAGTAAAGGGGATTTTGAAAACGAGTCCAGTGGAATGAATGATTTATATTTCTAATGGGCAGACGTAGTACGACAAGACCGTGCCGTATGAAGACATTGTGTTTTTGATTTTGATGTGTCAGGACTTTTCTCAGAGCTGGTGCAGTAAGAGCAGTCCGCCGCTGCCACGACCGAGATGCTGCCATATCGGTCACACTCAACACTACTTAGTAGTCATCAAGCAAACTCATTCCTTTGACTAAAGCTAAGTGAGTTATCTGGTGGACAAGTTTGATATATGTGTAAAGAAGAGGCCTCAAATCTTTCACTTACTAATAATCTTAGCGCCAATGTAATATTCACAAACATCGTGCAGCTGATTTGGGCACTTCTCTAGCAGGTCTGGGCTTGTAGAAAGCTGGGTGAGTGGAAACCTTTGTTGCTTGACTGTTTTACAATGACTAACAAACAGAGCATTCTTAGCTAACGCTCGGCGTGATTATCAGCTGATTTCCCATAGAGGGCTGAAAGCGTAAGAAGCCTGTATCACGGCATGGCGGTGACCAATCTCTGACTATACTCAGCACAATAGTGGCTCCGTGAAAGAATGGATGTGGAGGACTGAATTGACAGATCTAACGCTGAAAAATGATGGTCTTCCATTTTGGATTATTATACTAATTTAATGGACGAGGCAACTGAAAAAACCTTTGTGAGAGAACTCTGGTTTCCCTCTCTTCTTCTTCCCAGGAGTGTTTCCTCCTTCACTGACCGTGCCGTACCAGTATGATGGAGGAGGGCCATCATGGCAGCCCATATAAGTATTAAATGATCACAGATGATCGCAGCACGGAGACGTGTTTAACACACCTGCTCTTCTTTCCCTTCCTTTTCCTTCTTGCATTTTTCAATCCGGTTTGTTGGCCAGCCAGCCTTATTTCCCTCAGTAGACCCATTGCCACTGTTTTCCTACTTTTACGATCCATACATCTTGGGCGGTGCTTCCCTCTGTCGCCCATCACCATAGCAACGGCTGCAGTGGGATGCCACTAGTCTCTTTATAATATCCCAAGAAAGGCAAAGGCACAGAAGGTGGCCACAAAAGAGAGAGGGAAGGGGTGCAGGGGGGTGAAGAGGCTAAGTTCAGGGTGATGTACCAAAACAGTGATAGCAACTGATGAATGGATGCAATATGGGAGGGAGAAGAAGAGGAAGATGTGGGATTGCTCATCCATTGTGTGTGAGCACATAGCAGGGTGAGGGTCGGCACGTGCCAGTAGGAGAGCAGGGGGCCGGCACTAGTGCGGCTCATTGCACCCGGGACAATATGTCCAACGAGAGGCTGTAATGAATTCTAATGGGGCATTTATTCACTCACACAATATAGCAGACCCCTCCATGTGGAGCAGGTCAAGGGCGTCTTACTGGGAGGGCTGGGTGGAGACCAGATCAGCTACGATTTGATAAAACACACACACACACACGGCAATTAGTGTTTACTCAAGAGTTTGGGAAATTATGGAAAAAAGGGGTGATTAATTCGACTGAGAAAGCATGAAATAAAAAGCAAGAATTGCCTATCTAAAATAAACACTACTAGTTAGCAGCAAAGCGATGTCTTTGAGCCACAGTTTGCCATCACAGTCCCTGGTGGTGTGAAACTAGATATTGTACGAAGAGAGGAGCAGCAGAGAAAGACACCGGTAAACATGGCGGGGAGTTTCAATCAAATGACCTCCAAAGTCTGGAAGTTATTATTTATCGTTGTATTATTCTTTGTGCATAATCTACTTTTCAAAATAATTCTGAATGATATAATTAACCAAATTAACCCTATCCTTAAATGGATAGGTAATTAATTGAACACTTCCGACTGTAAAAGCTGTAGCTAGTGGTGGTGTTTGCTTGAGGTCTGGTAGCGCTGACGACAACAAACAAACAAAGACTCCACAGCCTCCTCGTGTATAATCTGTTGCAGTCCTTTCAGTTTGAGGTTTATAGCCTCACGATCGGATACCAAAACATTGGAGAATCGACTGCCTGCAGAAAGAAGAATACTTTTGTAAATGAAGTCTAAGTACATCTTAATAACTTCTAGTTAGAGCGTGTCTTTTAGTTATTGACGATTGTAGCCTGTAAAGGGTTAACAATTCAGTTTGTTAAAAAGACCATCAAGAACCCAGACTTATGTTGAAGCACACTCTAATAAAATCCTTCCTCAAAGCTTCAAGTTAGTTGCATTCGGTATTTCAAATTAGCCAGAACATTGTGTCCTCCTTCTTGAACACTTAGTTTCTCTCTATGAACAGCTGCAAACATAAAAACACAGACTTCTAATCAGGGAAACGGGCAGAGCCACATCAGCCTATGGCAGAGCGAGCAGAGATCAAACTCGCCAAGCTTACCGGCAGCTGGTTTATATTAGTAATGCAAATATGCAGTGCTGGACCAACTACAGCTCATTTTCCTAACAACACAAGGGAGATGGGGGAGGGGGAGAAAGTGTGTTATCGAAACCAAAAGTTATCAAGGAGACTTCTGTTTCTGTCAAGTGGTTGAAATACTTTTTCTCTCCGAGTGCGGAGCTCGACAACAGAAGTGAGACGTCTGGCTCGTCGTTGTTGTTATTCTACCGAGGCAGCGATGTATTTCTATGTGTTCCTTCATTATCGCTCTCATCTGCACACAAGGCTGAAATGTTATCGTCTCTCCCTTTAAAAACAGCTCCAACGCCACATCGTAAGATAATGAAGCGCTGATGTTTTCCTGTTTGCCTTCAGTCTTATTCAGAAGACATGTCAAACAAACCAGATGATTCTGAGCTATTAAAACAGGGGCTTTGAAAACTTTTCCACTGTTGAATCTGAGAGGAGAGCCCCTCTGCCCAGTAGGGGGTCCCTGGTGCACATGCACAAACACACTGAACATATTGAAATGCTATGAAAGCATGTGAGGTTGGAAAGAAGAAGTTCCTCTCAAAGACCGAATCAAATAGTCGACCACAATCAATCAGAAAACCTCTCACACACACACACACACACACACACACACACACACACACACACACACACACACACACACACACACACAACCCCTTTAAGCCAGTCCCCCCCCCCCCCCCTACCCTTCACAGCGGATCACGTTGGCAGAACATATAATGGCATGCGTCAGCGTGTCTTCCTGCCAATTAAAATTCTGTACCAGCCGGCACCCCTTCAGCGGTGAGACGACACCTTGCAGGCCCTCCCAGTTACTCGCTATAAAAACACACGCAGACCTCGTGTTGTCGGGCTGAAAATACACCTGCAGCACTAGCGCTGTCAGGTCGGGCTCAGGCTGGTATGCTAACTAGGTTTGCAGGTAGTCGGAAACTTAACAGGGAGCTCGTGGCGAGGGAGAACTTCCAATAACTTTTTTTTCCACCTCAGCGTATTCCTCATCATATTGTTGTTGTTTTTAAACGCTGACGTAAACAAAAGGTGCTCTGTGTAGTGTTCTCACGAGCTGTGCGCTGGAGTTTTGGCGCTGGAGTCTGTTCGTGGACATTTGTCGTGCACACGTTGGAGAGTGAGAGGTCCGAACCACGCAGGGTGTGAAGGCAGTCGGTTGTCACTGCGTCCGGCCTCTCCTCTTGACACGTCCAGCCCTGGACAGAGGGGAAAGTCTGGCTCTCAGGTACTCAGGTACACAGGTGGCACGGCTCCATGGGCTGCCTGGCCTTCTGGGCTGTTATAATGTCGCCAGTCAGCTGTACACTAGTTTTAGAAGTTGCTTCAGACGACAGGAAAACAAACATTGATTGTAATAGAGACGGCTTGAACCTCTGGATGTTATTGGCGGGAAATATTATTACAATTTGCAAAATGTGCAAAATTAGCAAAAAGTGTCCTTATGCAGCGCTATTTATATTGTCTTCATAGTGATACATGGAGTTACACAGCTCTAGAAATGTTTGTTTTGGTGCAGACATATAACACACTGCTTTCTTTTTTCCTCTTTGGAGAAGATCAGGACCTCAGGCTCCATTCATAAAACATTTTCTCTGTATGAAAAGAAATGTATGTGACTCAACAGAGGCGCTCTGTCCAGCTATTCTTTACATTCGGAGCATCAAGGACGAAGCCTATACTGAGTCAGTCGTTGGACACAGCCTGCTTTGTATTGTGTTACAAAGACATTTGATGGATTTGGACATTCATTTAGAAAACAGGCGTTATTCAAATGAAAATGTCCAGCGCTAAATATTCCGACACCTGTGTGACAACAGCAATGAGTGTGTGATGAACAAACAGACTCAAAGAATTGTATCTTCACGGAAACCCAGAGCTATGAATAATGAAGGCCTGCTGCTCAATAATACATGTCTGCATGCGTGTGCTGGTGAGCGGTGCGTGTTTGGCCTGTGAGGTAAATTTCATTATACCAACTCCCTCGCTGTTCATACCGACGTGAAGGACATGCACACACACTAACCGCTGCAGCAGACCCCTGTCCGCTCCAACAATAAATCACCAAGCAGCGAGCGCACAACGCATCGGCCAGGACACAGAGGCGCTACGACAGCTGGTTGCCGTCTTCTTTTGGTGGTCTTTCTGATTTTATATTGTTACTGATGATGCCGCTAAATGGGGGAATCTGTTGCTTTGGTGTGACCGCCGACTTTTACTGCACCTTTTTGATGTCCTTAATGCACCGGCTTACCGAGGCAAAAACACCAACAGATGTGGATTGAAGCGGAATATATTTTTCCAAAAACCTTTCGACTTTTACACCTTTGATTTTCTGTTTCTGATTAGGACGGCTCTCTGTGTACTATTTATTGCTGAATTAATGTTGTACGGGCATATTGCGACAGGAGGGAAGGTCTTTCAAAAGGTCAGTCGCCGCGGGGCCTGAAGTAATACTACGGCACTACTGGCTATATTTGTGCCTAATATTTATGTGTCTGTTGTTGTTTTTTAGGCCTGTTGTTCTTTGAAATGCGTGTCGTGGACTAATCCGAGTTTTATGTTGGTGGTTTGTCTGTAACTGTGCCGGGTTACAGGTGATAAACACAGTCTCTCCTGTTAAATAATACCACATACATTTAATGGACTCTTTAATGGGGAGAGTTCACCAGATGGAGTAATAGACAGAGAGTGAGAACAAGATGCAGCTCAAGGCACCTTTAAAAACGATCAAACAGCAGCGTGAGTATCGCATCGGAGGGAGGGAAAGATCTTCTTCTGTCATCGACGTCAACGTCCACACCAGGCGCTGCGCAGCGTGGCCGCGAGGAAGCGAAACGAGAGAGAAGGGGCAGATACCTCATTCATACTGCAATGTTTCTAAATATTGCAATACAGTAGGAACTGTACAGTGTACTGTGATGTACTGATTCACACAATCTGACTATAAACTGCATGTCCCAGAAGGCAACATGTCAAATGCAATCACACGTTGAGTGTAAAGATATGGCATCCATACTTCTCCACATCTGAAGTGCCCTTTAAGCACTCTTATTTTCTCCTCTGACAAATCATGTAGTTCTGCTTACATACCTGCAAACTCATGAGGGGTGACAAAGGTGACAACGGGGGTGCAGGTGACTTTTTTGTTGTCTCCACATCCACGTTGTTTGATGACACCTCAAAGCTTTTATAACTACGGCCTTTTGATTGTTCTGACCGCAAATCTAAACAACAAACATTTTAAGAAAAAATGTCCTCTGAATAATTTTGTGATCGGGCCCTAATAATAGTAATAACAACTTTATATTATCATTATATATAATATGACTCACATTCAAGTCATTCATGAACCAACTTCATTTTTTTAAACGTGTGTGCTCTGCTGAGCTTTGAGCCTGTTCCATGATTCTGTTCCATGATTCTGTTCCATGATTCTGTTCCATGACTCTGATCCATGATTCTGTTCCATGATTCTGTTCCATGATTCTGTTCCATGATTCTGTTCCATGACTCTGTTCCATGACTCTGTTCCATGACTCTGTTCCATGATTCTGTTCCAGGAGCCTGCTCCTTCGATGTGTCCCATCAAAGATGTTTTATTACGAAGATCACCACATAGCATGTTCCCCTTGTGTCTCACTCCAATTTCATAAACGCCGGCCAGCCAGTTGACCCCCCCCCCCCCCCTCTTATCCCAAAACAAAAACTCTTCGGATCTCCTGTGGATGACCTATTTTGATTTCAAAACGGCGAATTTTGCCGAAAGGTGACACGTTTGCAGGTATGTGGTTAGAAAGTGCAAATTCAGCCCGCTGTAGATATGGGATTGTTCTTCTTTGATATCCTTTGAGCTCCATCTAAGAATACGTCACGTCAAGAGAATGAGAAGAAGAGTGGTTTTAAAGTGTGGGGATATCGCTTGGAGGCAACGTGTATGTCAGTCTCTCACGCACCACTGCCTCCTGCAAAAAAGACAAAAGGTGCCTGACCATGCCTGACCAGCTTCTGTCTTTATCCTACTTGTAATTTACTCAAAACAAATGAGGACTCTATTTAATTGATTTCAATTTAAATCAACCAGTGCCTCAAGAGACAAATGAAAAGTCAATTAAAATGTCAATTTGTCAACCAAGGATGGGTCCAATGTTTTAAACAGCAACTCTCTCTCCCCCCCCCCCCCTCCCCCTCTAACTGAAATCTCATTTTGAAATGAAACTTCCCACATTTCTGCACATGCTGAAAACTATCAAACCAACATCTAGGTATGAAGCACACTGCCTGCCCTGAGAACCGTCTCTAAAACAATGCTGATAGAACAGGGTCCATTACATGCCAGCAATTGATGAAACAACCCATTCAAAACCATTCAGTGAAGCGAGTGGAACTGGGCAGCAGCTGAGAGGTGGATGTGTGAGGAAGAGAGACAAGAGTGGAAGCGGGGAGGATGTGTGGTACAAATTGGGCCAATCACACAGTGCCCAAGGCAGCTGTGCAAACCTCTCATAAGCCGTGTCTGGAGTGTGTGTGCGATGCCACGGCCTGTGTCGCTGCGTAAAGATGATGCTGGGGACAAAGTGCTGGCAGACCAGGGTGGCAGTGGTAAGTGAAGGTGCCCTTCCCCTAAGGAGGCCTGAGGCAGTGCCCGTAGGTCCAGGCAGCAGGACTGACCACTGGACACCAAGTCTGGGTTCAACTATACAGCCACTTATGATGAGACATGAGTGTAATGTGCACACACGAAGAGGCCTGTCAAGAGTTGGAATCAAATATACTGCACATTGTAGCACATTAATATAGAAATGTAAAGGCCGGGCTATGAGAGTGGGGATTTAATACTCTGAAACCGCAACAGAAGGTGTTTTCTGGGATGGATCCCTTAGATTTGGTTGTGAACTTGTGATCATGAAATGGATTTAATAAGACATTTTACAACAGAAACACCAACTTTTTCATGGAAATACTGTTTCTAAATGTCTTAAAATACCTCAAATATGTAATTGGTTTCTTGGGAATCCTGAGCTGCCATACACAGAAATACCCAAATATCTAAAAATATAATTTAGCCTACAAAAAGTAAGAAAAGGAAAACAATTATGAATTCTATAAATTACAAAGACATCACTGCCATTTCTCCAATAAACACACACACACACACACACACACACACACACACACACACACACACACACACACACACACACACACACACACACACACACACACACACACAGCGCCAAGTGATGCCATAGTGGCAGGCAAGCAGTCAGCGGTCGGTTCCTATCCTCCGGGCCTTTTTCCTTCTATAGAAATGGCATGCTCCTTAGGGGTCAAAAGGTTAGCTCCAGGCATCACGTGACCTATGTCTCATGACATGTCAGCACCCTCCACCCTGTGCACCCACACATAGTCCTGACAGCTATGCTTTGAAACATTGCCATTGCTGGGCTAAAGGGTAGGTAACCATGCTACATGCAAATGGAAAGAGATGGAATGAATCTCTCCAGAGAGACTCATGTGGCCTCATAGGCTCGTATTAACATCACTGTAGAAGACTGACTCAATGAAGTCCTTGACCCTCCACTTCCTCTGCCGTTAAAAAAATGCTGAAGACACGGATCCACTCACTGTGCCTGCAAGGCAGTTTATTTTTACAAAGAACTTTTTCAAGACTGTTACTTCAAGTGTCTGCATGATTCAATCTGCTATGTTTAGAGGATCACAATCGAGACCAGAGACACAATACGGCCTTCACAGATAAGGATTTGATCGTTAGATCAAGCCCAATGCAGTCCCTTGTCTCTGAGGTGATAAGAGACAAAAGCACCTCGTGGTCCCTTTTCTTCCTCTTACGTTTGGCTTTCACCAAGCTTTGTGAGGCTCTCTGCTCGTCTCCAACATCTTGAAAAGGAGGCAACTGCAATTCTTCCTGTTTGAACTAAACCTCTCGCTCTCCTATCCCCTCCCCCTCCTCTCCCCTATCCTCTCCCCTTGGTTGTCTATTTTTTCATCTTATCAGTGGGCATATTTCAAGCCCCTAGCCCTCCCTTCAGTATGAAGTGAAGCTGGTGTGTGTGTGTGTGAGTGTGTGTGTGTGTAAGAGAGAGAGAGAGAGAGAGAGAGAGAGAGAGCATAAGAGACAGAATCCACAGCAATCGTTATCACTGCTCCCACACGATTCCTTGTTATCTTTCCTGGTCAGTCAGACTTTGGCTTGTCTGTCGTCTCCCTCATCATTGCACCCCTGTGTGCTTGTGTGTGTGTGTGTGTGTGTGTGTGTGTGTGTTTATCTGAGTAACCATGCCCTTGTCACAGTTGCAGCGCTCCGCGGCCGAGCGCTCTCTCAGTCCGGTTGCAATTAGATAAACACCTCCTCATCTTACTCATGGTCTACCTCTTCCTGTTCCCACACAGGAGAGCCCTTCATCTCCACGGACTGGAGCCGCTCCAGATACTGACCACATGGAGATACTAAACCGTTTGCCTGTGCATGAATCAGAACTCCTATCTATAACTACTTCGGCCCACTTGGGAAACTTTAACGTAATTTATGGCGCCTGGAAAATGAGTGGCGTCCTGTTTTGTGAAACTCTTCTTCAGTAAGAATAGTTTGGGGGGATTTGCTTAGAATAAAATGCAGAGATATCTAAGTTGACACAGGATGTAACGGATTGAAAAGTAATAAACCGGAAGTTACCTTTACAAAAGCAAAATAGATTGAAGTGTGCAAGTGTTGATGACGGCAATACGGTCAGTAACTGAGAATAAATACACGGACTTGAATTCGATGGCAATATTGAAACCGATCTTTTAGTGTGTACAACCATGTGTCTCTTAAGACAACCTTGATGAAATGGAAAGGCATGATTGAATGAATCAGCCAAGGTTTTCTCTATGCAGTCTGCATTTGGAAAGCGTAATTCGGAGCTCCGGGCAACATCCAGCCTTCCTCCTCCTGCTGTACCGTACCTTCGGTTGAACTCACTGCAGATTTGCATTAAAATCCACAGTCAAGCCCCACAGACTGCTGATGACATCATGATAACCACACAACCGCCATCATTGGCCTCAGTGGAAGCAGCTCCAGCTGATGTCAAGTACGACGCAGGCCTGGACTGTGGCATGCAGACACGTAAGGAACGGAGAGTGGAAGAGGGGGAGAGAGGCAGACAGGTGGTAAAGAGCAAGAGAGGGTGAGACTGAGAAAGAAGAGGCTTTGCAGCAGCAGTGGTGAGGCCCGGCCTGTCTGTCAGCACCTATCTGTCCTCCTGAGGCTAAGCTTCGCAAAGCAGGCTGTTGCCTCGAGTTGGCACTAACATTTATATAACCACACACAATAATGAAATGACCTTTTGTCCCACAACACTGTGCAGACGCATATGGGCTGCTGCTCTACTGCTCAGCTGGAGGAGGATAGTCGCCCTCCAAGCGGCTCACACCAAGCTTGTTTTACTACCAACACCTATCTGGCATTTAGCCAGCCCGGCTGATTAGGACACATCACTCTCAAAATCACCTTAGCCAGTTGTGTGTGCCCATATAAGGAATGTGACACAACAGTTTGATGCATACATCTAAAGAGCTCTTGCTTTATCGTATATATCATAAGCTATATTCTACAGTTTGGAAAGGGAGAGTCTATGGATCAATTGAAACTGACCTGTGTCTTGGTTTGTTAAAGGACCCAAACAAGCCCTGAATAACATTACCTGAGAGGATTCTACACTAAATCGCAAAGTTTTAAAATCATTTAATTAGCACATGCTCTTTTAGATTACTGATTTTCTTATTTTATACCGTTATCCGCTATATTTTTATTTTGCTGCAGTGTCTGTGTCACATAGTTTGTTTTTAAGAACTACATTTTACGTTAATTTCGTTGGTAAAATCAAGCTTTAAAATTGCCTTTTTTTCTTTCTCAGTTTAAAAAAAAAATGACTGAGGCTTATTATTTTTCCAAGCGAAATCTGTCCATCTGCTGCTGTTCATTGGACTCCTGCCGCACTACGTTCAACGCTCACTATGGGCCGGGTGTATAGGGACATTTGTGTTTTGATTACACACATTTCAAATACATGTTAACTTATTAATTGTGTTATTAAATTGAAATAGACACCTAGGGCATTATAGGGCATTTTGGGGGTATACATTCTAGTTGGAACAAAAACAATTGCACCGTATACAAGGTGTCTTTTCATTGTTCCTCTGTAGCACATCGGCTCAGCCCTTTCCTACTGGTTTCAGATTCTATTTCAGGTGAGTCCAGAGAGATGTCTGTATTATTCATCAAACATGCACCTAGCATGTAGTCAGTGAAGGGCACCTCTCTCCTGATGCACTCATAGAAGGACCGTGCATATAACAGGTGGAAGTGTGTGAGTATTCTGCTGGATTTAGATTAGATTAGATGTAGTTTATTCATCCCCAGGGGGGGGGGGGGGGGGGGGGGGGTTCTTTGTTGCAGCAGTAAGCATGTTTACAATATATATACAATACAATAAAATGAAATTAAATAGCAGGGCAAATTACATTTAAGAATTAAACAAATTGTGGAAATTAAAATACTAATAAAAAAATAAAATGAAAATGAAAAGTGTGTACAGTGTACCAGGGATCAGTGATCGAAGACGAGCTATTCAGAAGAAAACACAAAACGGAGCAATCCTAGTTCCCAAGGTCCCGGGGCTGCCCCTCCCTCTTTTGTGAGCGTGCATTTATTCATTTTATTTTGGATTGACGTAGCCGATTAACCAGATCTTTTGGAGATCTTCCACGTCCATGAGCTCGTAGCGCAATCACAGTGCGTTTAGGGGATTTAGAAAGCTTGTGATTTCTCATTTCCAGCAATACCAAACATGTTATTGTAGACTGATTAAATTATATCAGAACCAGCCCCCCTTTCCTCCCCTCCCCCTGCTTCCCCCAATGGAAATGCCAGAGACTAAGTATATGTAAATGCATACATAATGTACTGAAGTGATAAAGTTAGACAGCAATAGAATTATAAAACAAACTCAAACAACTTTTCCTCAATTATAGAGAAACACGTTTTTCGCGTTTCACCACAATCTACCCTACACAAATTAGGGACATAATAATGATATGAGACATAATAATGATATGAGAACTGGAAAAAACAAGTACCCACTTAATTAACGGTCAGCATTAGATTTTCTCTGCCGCCGCTCTGCGCTTCGAGAGGTGTTTGTCCATTCTCCATTTTAGCGTTCTGCAATTTGCTTTTCTAAACGGTCGGGTGGCGCATGGCTATGACAAGAGCACGATGGTTCGCAATTACAGCTCGCCGGGTAGCTCCACAGCACAAACACTAAAGAAGATGGAAAGGGATACACATGTACACATCAGGGTTCTTTTCCATGACTTTTCACCAAATTTCCATGACCAAACTGAAATCTCGGTATAAACATGAACAATTTTGAGAATTTTGCGTGTTGATTGCGTACGCTGGCTTATATTTTGAGCCTCTTTCTTTAAAAATCACATTCATTATTTCAAACTCGGCCTAAATGAACATGTGATTATAACACATTTCCATGACTTTTCCAAAACTTTAACGATTAAAGTTTTTTCCATGACTTTTCCAGGCCTGGAAATTACCATTTTAAAATTCCATGACTTTTCCAGGTTTTCCATGACCATACGAACCCTGACACGTCTGCATACACACATGAGCACATGCACAGAGTAATGCACACACAGCCCCACACCGAGGACACAAACACAATACTATTGGCACAGTCAGAGAAAAGAAAAGGACCGTTATCTAGAGACACAACCCATGTATCAACGCAACGGAGTGCACATGTATTATGATCATGTTATATAATAACACCCTAGGCACACACCAAGCTGTGAGCATGTCTATTAATAAATAAAACAATTAAGTAGAGACTGCTACGTCTCAGATTATTTCCAATCGCCTCATGTTAGATATTGGCTTTGATTTCATCATCACGTCGTTGACATAGTAACATTGTTTAGAAGGACTTCAGAGTAGATTAACACAAACAACGACCCCCTCCATGTCATTACATTTCCTCACACCGCTGAATGGAAGAGGAAGACGGCAGAATTTTGCGTTTCACTGAACCACAACCTCTACTAAATGTCTATTTTTAGCATATGTTTCTCTCCCCAGTAGTAATTTCCTCACCTCTATCTGACCTCTGATTGGTTCTGGTTAACTGCCCGTATTGCTGTATGATGATCATCAATAACAAAGAGGAAGAGTAAGGCTGTGCAGAGGGGCTTCTCTTGGTGAGGAGTTAAGTGACTTTGGCATTTCCTGTTAACCATCAAAAGACAAAAGGAAGGCGAGCTTGCCTCCACTTAGGATCCTATGAAATGGAAGAGAGGGGTACACTCGCAGCCCCTGCTGGGCTTTTCCAGCACAAATCAGACGAGCCTTGTGCTTGAGCCTCACGCGGTTGCAAAGTGGAACTGGATCCTCGCTGTGCGCTGTAAACGAACAGACAAATATTGGTTCCTAATTGAAGGCAGCAGTCGGCTGTGTGCATAGACTCCCCAAAAATGTGGACAAACACACTTAGAGGCTAAAAGGCTCCTTCCTCCGCTCCTCTTCTCCTTTCTCAGCACTTTGTTCCCTTTAGCGCCGCTTTATAAGCCTTGGTCTTTTCCTTCTTTTAAAGGCTATTTTTATAACGTTTCTGTTTTGTGTTTCTGAGACCTGACAAAGAAAGTAGGAGCAAGAGTGTGAACTGCAAGCTGTCTTGCAAGTCTTGAGCTGAGATATAAAGCACAATAATTGTATGGTATGAATTGATTATGTGCCCGAAAACCAAATCCTATTGAATCTTGTATATTCCTCTTTGCTCTTGTCTCTAATCCTTCTCTTTCTTCCCTTCTCTGCGTCGTCCTTGCTACTCTTGTACTCCTAACCAGAGAGGAACTGAGGAGAAGAATGTGAAGCTCATGAAAGTCCTAATAAAAATGCAGCGTGTCTGTAATTGAATACGGACGCCTTTGTTCCGACACAAGTGATCCAAGCTGCGGACTGGATGAATGGGCACCGCCTCCCATTTCTCTAGCCTCCACCCATCATCATACAGCACCAATAAGAGCCCACCAGAGGAACGGGGAGACTGAAATGAGGACGACGGACATCAAGGCCGAGTCAAAGAGAGCGTGGATATTCAAAGAAAGGGAGTCACAGGGAAAAAAAGAGGAGTACACTGTCTGTCGTTTTGCCCATCATGGTGAAGTTCACTGTTTTGCTTAACTTTGCATATTCAGATCTCGTCAAATATATGCACGCTCTCTAAGTACAGCTGCAGAGATCATTTTGATCTCAGCTGGCCGCGTTTAGTGCTAGATTATGCACAGGACAGAAATACACTGTGACCTACAAGTGCAGGGACATTTTGCTAATATAGACACTGAGAAAACCCGAACCATGGACATTGTAAACACACAAACACACAGTGGTGCACACACACACTGTCAGTGCTTGGGCCAACAGCTACTGAGGGGAGCTTTGTGTCCGATTCACTCTTGGAACAGACCTCGGCTACATTGTGCTGGGAGAGGTATCGGACTACATTCACCATTCAGACATTCACACGACACCTGGGAAATGTGGCCTCGACCGTCCATAGATCAGCCCATTGTGACGCTCATTGTGGCTTCCAGCTGAGAGAATGGGCCAGGTCAGTTACATGAACGTGGCGTTCTATCTCCCAAATACATCGCTATTAACTGATGAGCTGTGAGGAATTCTTTATTCAGTTAGCAAGAAAACCCCAGGAGACCACGAGCAGAAAGTCATCTGTTTACAATATATTTAAAGTCAATATAGCAGAGTTTAATTGTTTGTATCTTCTTATTTCTGTTTTGTCAGTGTGTTAAGCGAGACTTTAATGACTGTAAACTTAAACAAATACATGCACGAGCATACCGTTTAGCCAAGCTGCAATTGGCACATACAGAAGGCCCGGCTGAACATCATTAAAGCAAGACAAATCCTTTGGAAAGCCATCGGAGCCTACGGTGACGAGGTGGATGGCAGCACTCGTGTCTGTACTCAAACGCAGCAGGTGGACTCTAGCTGGCAGCACAGGTGTTGCATTACGGGGACTCAGGGACCTGCTGTAGAGATATGGAGGCAAACAGACAACGCACATACAAGGAACAGAGTAGAGGAGGAAAATAACTGCGGGCTTTAATTTTGACTTGAAACAGAGAGATCAGGAGGGGGGTGGACAAAGTTGACAGAAGAGGGCAGCTTAGGATGAAGCTCAGTTCCCGCAGTTGAGGAGGGGCGGCGCTAAACTCAGATGGAGCTTTTGTGTTTTTGCCCTTTTGGCAGAGACCGAGTCAGACGGGTCTATTTCTGAGGTATCCCGTCAACGCCCTCTCCTCCCCTGGGTCACGCTGAGAGAATGAAGCAGAGAGGCTGACAAAGCCCAAGGGCCAACTATAAGAGAGACAAGAGAAAAGATTGAGTGGGTAAAAGGTGACCGGGCACGACAAGGAGAGTGGGAAGGTGCAAAAAGGTATTAAGCTATTGCAATATACCTTTTAGTCTTCTTTAATGATATGCAGAAGACAATGTTTAAATGATGATGTTCTGGGATCTTCACAGACAAATACATGGTCCTCAAAGTCTGTTTGAGGTTCTACAAAGTCTTGAATCCCCACCCACCTTTAATATCATTAACTTAAAAGGGATTTCTGTTTGAAAATATGGTTTTACCTTTGTTCCAACGCAAGATTTAAAAAGAAAGATGCTCCTGCTATAAGACAGAGCATTAAGTGTAGTGTTTAGTTAAGACCATTCTGACAGATCCCATTCCTGAAGTTGTAATAAAAGAGTGGTGGAACATGCAAGGAAAATGAAAAGACACAACATATGTGTAATCTCTGTCTGGGAGAAATAAATTCTCTCCCAAGGATATACGGACAAAACAGCGACGGAGGTGGTGAAGACGGTGGCAGACACAAGGAGCACCAGTCAGACTGGCTAACTGAGCCCTGGTGTCCCTCTGTCCGGCCGCCCAGACCAGCACAGAGGCAGTATTATAGAGACGGGGCCTGGCCAACGGGAAGAACAATGGCGGCTGTGTGTTGGAGCCTCTGGAGCATCCTAGCTGGGAGATAGGAGGTCTGTCTGTCCGTGGTCTCACTAAATGGCACGTAAAGGGGCATTCCACACACACACACACACACACACACACGTGCATTTCCTCTCTCTGTCTTTCCCAGAATTCCTGCCCACCTTCTTCCCACCTCATACCAGGCAGACATCACTCATGTCTCTCTCATCTCTTGCCTTTCTCTACATTCCCTTTCATTCTGCCCTGTGTTATTCTGTGTCTCCCAATCACCCCTTGCCACCTCTACTGAGAAAGACAAAAGAGCGAGCGAGAGAGAGAGAGAGGGAGAGGGACAGAGAGAGAGATTCTTCTAGCGAGCATGAGAAAGCCAAAGACTGGCAAAGGATCAGAGCAATGTCAACAAATAAGAGTGGTCCAAAAGCCTGCGCGGAAGGCATGCCAAAGCTCTTCTATTACGGGGGCCTCTGAAACGCTGAGAAACACACAAGCAAACGGCAAACTGTGCAGGAATGCCATCCCTCGCTGCAAAAGGGTTCACATTCAGCATCAGACAAAACAATGGCAATATGTGCTGCTCTATTTTGGGAAAACACAGGTAGGTGAGGCCTTTTGTCATGGAAATCGAGCACGTTATATATGCATGTATCAAAGAGCAGGTTAAGTGGATAGAACACCCCCCCCCCCCCAACACACACAATATGTTATTTTTTACCTGTGTTTAATGTTTCCCCACAGGCTTTAACATATTCCATGCATAAAAACAAAACCACAAGAGGTAACAAACACTCTTGGGAAAGGACTTGCTTCCCATAAACAGTAGCAGGGTGTTGAGGCTGCAGCAGGCATCCACTCAGAGCTGAGCCACAGTGATGCTGATCACTGGTTCTACTATGCACACATATATTATGTTCCTCTGAGCGGTTGTAAAAACCTGGCATATAGCTTCCACTTAGTCATGGGATAGATTTATCAATTTGCAACAGTGGCTTCAAAACTAACAGCTGCCAGGGCTGTGGGACTATTTCGTTCGAGGAGTCGGAGCTGCTTTCACATACCGATAGGAACCTATATTTTCTACTTGAATACTCTTGGTTTATCTGGAAAGGGTACACATGTACTACAGATTACAAGTATCAAAATGTTGAATCCTGAAACCTTGAATCAAATTAAGAAACATATTCTCTTTACATTTCATTGAACCGTGGTCCAGATAGTGTATAGATGTACATTTTACTTTTTAAGAGTCAGCTCTTTCTGTACGTTTATATTGACATTGTGTCCGCTGTCTAGACTTAAATGTTTTCCTCTTGAGAGACTATAACAATCCAATTGTTTAACATCATTATATAGTAATCAAATAAATAAAACCCTTCATCTCATGCACATCACATGCAGTCACTGCAAATCACGTTGGGTCTGGTGTTATATCTTGAGGCCCACATTTGAACGTAATTTCAATAAATCAGAGGTAAAAACAGAACCAACTGGTACTGTCAACTCGGCGTGTAAATAGACTTCTATCAATGGCTCTGCAACCGATATCAATATTGGCAGAACTCAATACAAATGGCCACTGCAGGCTGCTTTCACTCTGTTACACAACTTTACTACTGTACTTTGAGGGGGGGGGGTGAAATTGGCTGCTTGCTCTTTACTGAAGACAAAAGTCTTCCCTGCAGCATCCTGAGACTCTCTCCGCGGTTAGGTTTAAATGGGCAGGCTGCAGAAGAGATGGTCAGTCTTTACTACCACACAACACCTCACGAGCTGGTCTCGTGTAATGCCACAAATATCTCCCAGCAGTCAGCAAATGTGAAAACTGTTTAGACACAGCCACTGTGTCCACGTTTCTCGCTGCACTTACAAGTAGTACAAAGTAGGTTTCGAATTTCACAAAGCATGATTTTCACTGGGCTGAAGGCTACCATCCCCCATGACTGCAAACCAAGCTGGCTGGAACAGACCCCAGATCCTCTCTGAGGCAAGTCAATGTGGGGAAATTAAATCATGTCGCGCTGTTGCCAGCGGTTCGCCTAATCACACTGTAGCTACCAAACCTGCAACTCCACAACCCAAGAGCGAATTAACACCGTTGTTTAAAACCGCACATTAAAAAGGTGACATGTGTGGCATGTTTCTAAACCGTTAGATAATTAGAAGGGGGCACATATTTGCTCTCCGGGTTTCTCACCAACGTGATATTCCTCGAATTGACGATGTCAAGACGCTGCCGCGCGAGCTCCTGCAGATGTGGAGCTTTGCAATTTGTCACCCCTCAAGCGGTCCCGTTACACATGGCTCCTTCAATAATTCATTGCTTAATACTATTCACTTTAAAGTTGTACATGTGTAATGTTTAAAGGGACTACTTTGGAGTTCTGACGGTGTCAACACTGCCACATTTGTCACCTGTGTGCACTGGGTTAATGGGGTAGTCAGAGATGGCCAGGCAGTGTTGAGTTACCAAGACCGTTATCAGTCGAGCAGCTCCGGGTTAGCTTTAAGTGTAACCCGACAACATGGTGACTCGGTTTTAAAAGGTACTTCATTGCTGCTGTTCAATAACGTCCACGTAACGGTCCTAAAGTCACATTTTCAAGTTGAAAGAATGAGAATTCGCTACACAGTGGGCATATAATAATTACCTGATACGTTTCTTTTTTTTAAAATCCTGTTTTATATTCTTCCCATCCTCACTGAGCAGCCGAACGTGCCCCTGTGTCCAAGAATTTAAATCCCCGGGATTGGATCCATGATTGTACTGGCTCTGATATCAAACGTACTCCTGGTGGAAGAGGCGGCGGCGGCGGAGGAGAAGAAGAACCAAGCCACCTTTTTCCAAAGGGAATCTCGGGGTAGATATCGGAGGAATTGGAATCAAACCTGGTCCCGGTCGAGCTCAATAAAAGGTGTCGTAACAAAATATCATCCTTCAGTTTTGCTCATATGCGACAAAGATGTTCTCCTCGAAGTAACGAGCGTGAACGGACGTTTATTCGCAAGAAAATGTCCCCGTTATAACCGGCGATAATGGTACTTACCACTCTATTGTTGGGGCGCGAGAGAGCGTTCCATGCAACTGCTGTTGTGCTCGTGGGAGGCTCGCGGGAGAACGTGCACGCTCGTTGTAAGGGCTAGTTATCTCAGACCGTCATTTTGTGACGTCTAATCCATTTGAGATATTTGATTGATGTGATTAGTCCAATCCCCACTGTACATACAAATCACACTTACTATTAATAAGTAAGTAATGAATCCCCTGCGCAATGATTTGATGATCTTATAGATTACGTTACAAAATACATTACATAAAGGTCGAGGACCATACTGTCCACCAAGTGTAGATTATATGGTGCTCGGATATTCAATTATTATAAATACACACACACGCACACATAATTGACAATATTGACTGAGCCTTTGGGCTCCACTATTATATCTGAAATCATAGCACGTTATTTCTAATTCTGAGTACCGTTAAAACTAAATAACTACTGTCTAATTGTATTTAAAAATGAATTGTGTAAATGTAACGTTACTCTTAAAATATCCATACTGTATATAGCTATATTTTACGGTCACATAATGAGTGTCGGAGCGTTTTTACGTCACACCGGAAATCTAGACCTTCTGCTTCCGGACAATTCACAACATCCAAGATGTCTGCCATTGTGGATTCCCTCGTTTCTTACGGTAGCGACTCGGATTCGGAAAACGAGTCAACTTCTAAAACCGATGTTGATATCGTGGACCCGATGGATCCGGACGCCACGGCTCACCTCAAACCTCTGGATTCCGATCCTACGATGACGGTGGCTGTTCTCAATTCTGCCCCGGAGGTCGCCGTTAAGGTAAGCTAACCAGGCTAACCGACGTTAGCTTAACGTCACATTGTTAAAGTTGGATAATGTGAATCCGCTCTTCGCTTAATCGTATCGGGGAGACGTACGGTTTAATTTGATAACCGGTGGTACAACGTAAGTAATCATCGTTACTTGAGGTGTAGAGTTAATATGTGTTAACGTTACCGAATAAAAGTAGAATCCGTAAGCGGGAAACTGAGTGTCGAGGAAGATGTTGTATTAGCTAGCTAACACTTTCACATGATGTCAAAAAGTACCACATCATTAAGAAACACATGTTATCGAAGTTGTTTGTCTTTCATTTAACATCCAACGCTATGTATTGTGCTGTGAGTTAAACGGGGAGAGTCTGTATTCTGATGTGTACATCTTACTTTTAGGAGGCTGTTGAGACTGGCACACACCTGGACCCTGCATTGAAAGAAGTCACTTTCAACCCCACATTTGAAACCTTGTTTGCACCAGAGGTACGTGAAAGAAATACTGGTTGAACTGTATAGCGTAAGAGCACACGCTTTTATTCCAATACTATTGCATCATTGAACGTAATGCTAACATTTCCCATTGGATTTAATCGTGTTCTCTACCTCTTCATGTATCCACCTAACTCTTTTTACAAGCAGTGGGTAGAGTAACCATAAATGTAGTCCAGTCAAAGTATTGTAACATAACGGTAGAACATAATTACTTGAGTAAGACTCTATAGACATTGCTTTATTATTCATATGTAAAGAAATAGTTTTTCTTGTGCAGCAGCAGTGTTTAATAACTCACTATTGTAGACTATACTATTTCAATGCCAACAACACATATATAAAAAACAATATTCTTGGCAGCAAATGGCTAAAACCACACAGCTCCAGATTTCGGTTTTGTGTTTTCGCCAAATGTTTTGAAAAGTCGTCTGTTACTTCTCCCAGCCAGATCTCCACACTGCTGCATCAGTCTTAGACAGGACCCGCTGGCCATCTGCCTCTTACATATTCATGAATGCATTAAATCATAATATGTTTAAAATAGGAACATTTATGTATTCAAAATCAACGTGGCTTATAGTGTTATTAATCATTTTGTATTTCTTCCTCTTAGTTTGGTCCAACAAATCCATTTAAAAGCCAGCAGATGGCTGCCCCCAGAAACATGTTATCTGGTTATGCAGAACCTGCTCACCTCAACGACTTTATGTTTGAACAGCAAAGGAGGACCTTCCACACTTATGGTAGGCTCATCGGTGACCTGTGTGGTGGACTTTAATTATGCAGTAATTGTATTCCTGTTCTCCTTTGTACCCCGAATTTGACCGTTTTACAACTCTCCCCACTCTGCTAATAGGTTATGCTTTAGATCCATCTGTTAGCACACACCAGGTATCCGCTATTAGCTACATTGGCGCAGTGGATGAGGCTGAGAAAAATAAAGGTAATTCATCATCGCACTTTTTTTTCCCAGTTGTTTGCATCTGGCTGGATAGATCAGACTCTTTAGTATGTATTATACTGCATTGACATAAAGTTTAATTCAGATTTAGAAGTATGATGTCTACTGCTTCTTCCATCAGGTCTAACTGTGTTTGAGACCGGACAGAAGAAGGCTGAGAAAAGAAAAAAGATCAAAGGGGGAGATGCAGGAGATATGGACAACTTCCTTGGACCATGGGCAAAATATATAGATGAGAAAGATTCTGCCAAACCTTCTGAGGTAATGCTGTGTTCAATGCGTTATATATGAAGAAAATACAGCATCATCCAGGTTTAGGCTGCATTGATGGCTGTTCGTTAATAGGACACATTGTCTGTCACTAATATGGTTACCATATGGTTCATATTCTATTTGTTCTTTTGCTCATTTAATTCACTGTTGCAATTTTGCCTCATGCTTGAGCAGTGGCCTCGCCCACTCACTCAAACAAACATCTGCTCTCAGAGAAAATGTTTTTTTAATCATTGGATTGTGCTTCGTTTGGTTTTCCAGGCGGAGCAGAAGGAGCTGGATGAGATCACAGCCAAACGGCAGAAGAAGGGGAAGAACGAGGAAGAGGCTCCTGCAGAAGAGAAAACTGTTCTCCATGGTATTGTGGATTGCTCTTTCTTTTTGTGAATCACTCATTTAAATCATTAACTTAAGTTTTTAATTTTAATTTGTATTGTGCGCAAGAGTTACAGAAACAAATACATGATACACATTGTGTATCTTTTGAGATCGGTCGTCATTCTTGAACTGACATTTCAGTGTGCCTTACAAACTTCTATCTAAATGCTATAGGACTGTTGTTAATGATATTTTGTGTCCTTTTTTTCTCCCCAGTTAAAGACATGTATGATTACCAGGGCAGGTCCTACCTTCACGTCCCACAGGATGTGGGTATCAACCTGCGTTCTGTAGATGCTCCAGACAAGTGTTACCTGCCTAAGAAACAGATTCATGTCTGGTCTGGACACACCAAGGTCAGTGGGAAGGGACATTGTTTCTTTTTTTCATTTCTATGTGCTCATAAATTGCCTCTTTGTGTATTAGTTAATACAATCTTGCTGCCTTATTATTCATGCAAGCTCCGCTGACGGTTAAAATTATTCTGAAGTGAAAAATAAGTGTAGATGTTTGTGGAAAGAAAAAGAAAAATTCCATCATGCAGTCCTTATAAGAATTGCGGTAAAAGACTCCTGGGTGCTTTCGAATAAAATGATAGCAGTTGTACGCGAGCTGCTCGTCCCTGACGAATCCAAGATTATTCGTTCTCATTCAAAACATTGTCATTATAATTCAAATATAAAGGCAAACACTCACTGGGTTATTCCAACAGAGATCTGATTCATGCATCAGATCTGCCGGTTGGCTTCAGGGAGAGAAATCACTCACGTTTTAAATTGGCTCCTATCCGCTTTGTGTATTCAAACTGTTTATAACTAGGCAGCATGGTCTGCGCACACATTTACCTGCCCTGTGTATTATGAATCCACTGATGTCTCCCCTTAAAAACTGATTTGATATCAACAGCCTGGCATTGTTGCAGATGTAGAAGATCCATTTCCCTGACAGAGTACAAATAATGACTTTCTCACTGTCTCACTAATACAAAAATGTATATAATATTGTAACAAACAACTGCATAATGTCATACAGTATAGTCAAACTCCCATTATTTGGATTATCCTCAAAGATTTGTATATATTTTATGAAACGCTTGTTAACACACACATTGTCCACTCTGAACTGTACAACATGCTGTTTTCCCAAGTAGTAAGATGTCACAGATTGTGCCTCAGATGATGCATGTACAAAATAAAAGGGTCATTGCTGAACAGTACTGTTCCATGGAGCTGTACTAAATGTTAGTATAATCATGATAATGGGGAAAGCATAACAACTGCTCCTGTGTCTGTATGTCTTCCAGGGTGTCAGTGCCATCAGACTATTTCCTAGCTCTGGTCATCTTCTGCTCTCCTCCTCCATGGACTGTAAAATCAAGGTAACAATCCCAGTTTGGTGCTATGAAAGTTAACATAAAAGCTAATTAATTAATTGATGCCCACTTATGGCAATCATCGGCAGTGAGTTTGAATGTTTTATCGCACAGCACTGCTTTTAAGAAGATTCAAAGCTAACCTCTAATCAACCTAATGCATTTTTGCTTCTGGGTTAATGGTATCGAGTCATTGCTGTAATCTCTATCTCTCCACAGCTGTGGGAGGTGTACAATGAGAGGAGGTGTGTACGGACATTCATTGGTAAGTGATATTACATTTTAATTTGATAAATGTTAATAATTAATCCTATGAAATGGTAACATCATTTGAGGAAAGTCGTTTTGTAAACTCCAATGAATCGTCCACAAACGTGCTGACATGAAATGTGCTCACGGTCCAGCAAGCATGCAGCCGTTTGGGAAATGGACAGCAGGCGGTCTGAAAGCTCAACGGCACTAATGACCCGTCTGCTGACCATTCACAGAAAGTAAAAGGGTTTTATTTTTTTCGAGAGTAGATGGAGTCTGGGGGTTTAGCTAATGTGTTTAGGTCACTTGTGCTCTTCCCAGAGACAGAACATTGTCTGAATAGAGATGGTTTGCAGCCGTGGTTCTGCTTGTCAGCTCCTTCACAGAATATGCATAATTCAGCAGCTCAGGGGCCGAAGGGAACGGGGGGCACGAGACACGGAGAGAAGCTGGCATGCAGCAAGAGACGAGACGGTTTAGGCTGGAATAAACTGACGGAGAGCGACTGGCTCTGGGTTTGATGAGTTGGAGCAGCAGCAGAGATTCAGATGATGGTCGTTATTTCTGTCATTAGAGGAGGGCTATAAGTATATGGCTGTGTTTTAGAGGAGTGTATTGTATTAAGATGTTGTGCCTTTAGTTCTATTTTCTGCCGTCTGTTTTTTGACGTTTTGTTCTACAACGGTATAATACATTATTCTGTTGAGTTTCCTTTATTTCTTTCTCTCTGAGGTGTTGAATTTAATTTTTGTTTGCGTATGTATTTGGATGGATGACTTTCAGGCCTTCAAAATGTACACCTCATGTGTTTTACAATATAAATAGAGCTGCTCAAATTAATCGATTAGTTGTCAAATATTACATTGCTTGACAACTATTTTGCTAATTGATTCATTAGCATACCTTATTTCTTAAAGAGAACAAATTATTCCAGCTTTGTAATTGACCTGACAATGAATTTAATCAGTTGCAGCGTTCTTCACCGTTTGTAATTCTCTTCTAAATGCGTTGCAATGTTCTTTGCCGTCTGTAATTGAACCACATAATGTAAGAGTAGCGTGGCAGAATTCCCGAGGAGGAAAGAACAGTTAAGCAGCGAGCTTTAGCTCGGCCTTGGGGGATGTGGATGGTGAGCGTGCATATCATTACGTGTGCCGCTTCATGTTTAAAAGCAGTCTGGGACAAACTGCATATTTGAGCAATATGTGTGCCCTGCTTTCGGTAGTTTTGTGTATCTGTGTTTTCCAGTTGTCACAGATTTACACCAAGCGGCTCTCTGCAGCAGCTCTATTGCCATTTGGTCTGCCAGCAAGCCGTGTTGGAGCAGGCTGGCACTTAGCCTCAGTCGGCTCTTCTATCGCTGTGGAAACAATGTACCCCTGATAAACGCTGTTTTCTGTGCGCTGAGCCCACAGGGGCTTGCATCACCTGCACTGCATGAGAAAAGCCAAATGGGTCGCATAGATTGGGCTTCTGAATCGAGAAGAAGGTGGAGAACGGTTGAAAAGACAGATGGAGCGTGCCATTTCTTCCCTTCTCATCCTCTTTTCTCCCCAAGCTCATTTTAAGATTCCATTTCCTTCGTCTCCCGCAGCCCACATTATATTTCTTCCTCAATATCCCATATTTTCCAAAAACACATTAAACTTTTCTCAAATATATTTGCTTTCAAAGGAAGGCAGCTGGGTAACTATCGTGGATGTCATAGTGAATTAATCTATCGTATGTGTGTTATTTATTTGTAATATGTGTACATTTTGTTTACGACAGGTCACAGCAAAGCAGTGCGAGACATTTGCTTCAACAACAGTGGGACAAAGTTCCTCAGCGCCGCCTATGACCGTTACCTGAAACTCTGGGACACTGAAACAGGTACGCTCCACCTCGCTGATGTCAAGACTCTTTTCTAAAGTTGTTCACACTATTTCTTGTTGTTGATTCTTCAAAATGACTGGATCAAGGGAGATGAACTCACTTCTACAGTATGTTTATTTTAGTGTCTCGGCGTCGGTGTGTATGGGAGTACAAACTCGCTGCAGTGCATCACGTATAACCGCGATCTCGCAAACCATCCAATAATTGTGAATAACAGCACAGACCTCAGCTTTCTTCTGTCATTCTTTGGAATAAAACATTTCTCTGTAGATCAGTCTGTGTTTCCAGAAAATACATTTCTGCCAAGTTGTTACTCATTTGGCATTCTCTCAGATAATTTAATTGTACACCCACTTTATTTAATTTTGATAATTGATTAATCATTATAATAATTGTTGAAGTTCCAGCTTCTCAGATTTGCAGTGATGCTGGTCACTATTTTCTGACATTTTAGATATTAAACAGTTAAGCAAGAAAAATAAAGTGCAGATGGTCCGGCAATGAAAATGTTTTTTATTCATAAGTGTCAAATCACTTTTACATTTTTTTACCTATAATAATAATAATAATAATAATAATAATACTACTACATTATATTACTAAGCAATCAATTCAATATTAGTCCACAAATAAACCTATTTGTTTGTGTAATTGAATGTTTTTGCAGTACAGGAATTGTGTTAAATGAATGCGACTTTCAATGTAGCCCTCATTTAGGAGAGGCTGCACAGTTGAACGCGCCCTTGAACTACTAATTATTCTGTCATATCTATAAAATAATGTCTTAGTATATGGGATCTGTTGTCGACATGTAGGGTCCCTGATCTCACTGGTGCCACATGGTTCCCTATTGTCATTCCCCATTGCTCATCTCAATTCCCCCCTACACGAGACTGCCAATCCAGCAGAGGGCAGAAAAGAGTTGAATCCCCCACTTGATGCCCTTTGGAGCCACATCATCCAAATATTTGTGTTAGTTAACTGACTACACCCTTACAAGTTGTCCCCACCAAATGTGTTTGTTTCAGTTTGCAACAGTTGTTTCTGTCCTGCAGTGGTAGATTTGTTGCAGTTTAATTCAGAAATGATGCCAGTGGAAAGCCTCTACTCTGATCCAACGGGCTTCTTGCTGTAGTTCATTTCTAATGTCCTCTTCCCTCAGCTCTAGCAGTGCTGCTGGTATCATTCCTGTGGGGATTCACCTCTGCTGAACGAATGAGAAACATAGCGTTTCGGTGTTGTGGCTGAGCTGTCGCTGTTTGCATTGACGGTTCACGATGCAGAGTATTAAAAGTTCTCATCTGTGTTCCTGAATCTGAGACGACCTTGAGAAGACACTGAGGATTGTTATGGAGCTCTGACTGTCATTGTTCCGTCCTCCACAGGCCAGTGTATCTCCCGCTTCACCAACAGGAAGGTACCGTACTGCGTCAAGTTCAACCCCGACGAGGAGAAACAGAGCCTCTTCGTGGCCGGCATGTCCGATAAGAAGATAGTTCAGGTAAAGATGTCATTTGCCGCATTGCAAGTATTTCAATTCCGCGTTGTTTTCTCCTCTAGATCAAGCAGATGCGCATAAGCATTTCTGTGCCCACAGGAGCATGAAATACACTCTTCTCCTCCTCCGGCGCTGGTGTGCGTATTTGTGTTCTCGTGGCGTGAGCTTCAGTGGCTGACAGGATTAGAGCAAGTCATTAATCATGGGTAGCATTTGGGTAGAAGAGAGGCAAAGGGAACAATCTGTGATGAGATGTAGGGAATCCAGCTATGATATCCCTCAATCAGATAACCCGACAATGAACATTTGTAAAAATGATATTCCTAATTTCTAATCATCAAGTTTGGGGCTAACTAACATTTTACTCTTGGAGTCGTCGTTTACTTAAGTATATGTGGACATGTTGATGTAATGGGCACAAAGTTTGTCCCGTTATTGTTCTGATGAACAATTGTCACACTCACAATGTCTGGCCCAATCATGAGGGTTAGCACTAAATCATGCAGCTCCCTCCAGGGTTTTGAGAACAGATGGCGGCTCCTGTGAGCAGCCGAAAGCTAAACAACCAAAAAAGGGGCATAGATTGACTTGGATGTAAAATGTATTTGACACGCATGCGTCCTTTTCATCTGGAGCCTGGGGTCTGTTTCTATGCGCTCTTCTTCTCCTTCCGTTCTGTTTTCCAAATAAATCGGTCGCCAATAATTGTTTTGATAATTGGTAGCTAATTGCTTTCATTACTCTGCTGCAACATTTAAAATGTCTCTTCAGTGACTTCGCCAAATGACTTTCTTTCATATTTAATTTCACTGAAGTAAGAAAAGTTGTTGTTTTGGTAATCGGCACACCACAAGAGCCTGGAGGTGTGCAGTAAATCCAGTTTGATGCGACTTTTTGTCCATTTGAATAATGACCTTTTTTATTTTGGCGTGACTCGATACATGTGCTGACCTCCTCTGTTTCTGTTGCTCTCCGCCTCATTTAGTGGGACGTCCGGTCAGGCGAGGTCGTTCAGGAGTACGACCGTCACCTGGGAGCCGTCAACACCATCACGTTTGTTGACGAGAACCGTCGCTTTGTGAGCACATCGGACGACAAGAGTCTTCGAGTTTGGGAGTGGTAAGTACCGCCTAACGCCTCGAATATGATTGTATTTATTTTACCTCTGAGCAATGCACACAATCCCCGGTATTTAGTAAGACAGCTGAAATTCATCAACGGTATGAATGTGGAAAAAAACAAAGTGTATATCATCAGTGTATCAGGCTGCCTCCTGAAAACTCACCTGAACTCCACACAACCCGATCTTGGACAAAGCTCACCCAGCTGCGCTGCTAATCTGCGCTGAGTCATGCCGCTGCCATAATGTGCCTGCTTGACGTGCATCTGTTGCACTGGGAGGTTCTTCCCCCCCCCCGGAGCCAACATTGTACATTGACAGTGCTCCAGCAGGATCCTGGCCCATGTTGCCAGTTGCACATTTTAGAAAATGAGCATCTTGTAGGCATCCGCCTACATTGAATCATCGGTAGGCGGATGCTCTGGGAGGACTGGCAGGTTAGGTTATCTGCCTTTCTTGAGTCACTTTTTCTTTTCAAATTGCAAAAACCCAACTTGCACCTTTTGCGTTTACGCTAAATCCTGTTCACTGTTTTGCACAAACGTATTTGCTTTATCGTCACATGTCCTCCTGCAGTTTTGGCCCTAGCAAGTAATCACCCGCAACACTTTAAGATACTCTTCAAACTGTACTGCATTACCAGTTTTATCACTCAGAGTTATGCCGCATGACTGCAGAGAGAGAGAGAGAGAGAGAGTGTGTGTGAGAGAGAGAGAGCGAGAGAGAGATTTTCTGATTTAGCTGCTTCATAATACAGACTGTTTTATTTTATTTAGTATTTAAAGGGTATCAAAGGTGTATCACCTCCATTAGTATAAGTTTTCTTCAATAAAACCGGTCAACTAATGCTGTAGGGAGGACTTCATGCAGCAGTAACAAGGAGGGACTTTAATTGTTATTTATGTGCAGAATATTGGAGATTAAATATTTGCTCTGAAGCACCGAATTTAATCAAAGTCAAGTAGACTTGCAGATTAGCCTGTGGTCCTGTGGTGATGAACCAACTCTCGTATTTATTGCAAAACAATTATGAATATTTGAAGACCAGCTGAAAGGAAGCTTTTTTTCTGTGTTTTTCTTCCCATGAACTTTTCCCGTGGAGCGTGGGAGCAAACGGGCCAGCGGTTCGCTCGGCCAAAGAGCGGCTTTACTGTCCCTCTTCCTCCCACGGATCACACCTGTCTCAGCTTCCACTAACCCCTCGTGTGAGACTGACGGATGCTTGCATAGGATTGAGATTTTGAGGCAGCAACTCTCCGAGTCGTTCACAACCGCTTGCGAACGTCTTCTCGTTATTCAGATTCCATTTGAACACGCGTGCCCAAGTGTTGTGGAGAGAGCACTTCGTCTGTCGCAGAGGTTCCTCGTCGGGGAGCAGAGCGCAGCTTTATGTCTTGGAGGACGATCGCAATCGATATGAGATGTACTGCACTTTGCCAACGGGGAGAATTAGCACTCGATCACAAAGACATCGTTCAGAGAGCGGCGGAACGGGGCTTGAAGGGACATTCGGGCTGATTATGGATCGAGGGAAAACTTGTTCTTGAAAGATTAAGAACTGGCCGGGACAAAGCAATGAGCATTGTTGGTATGTCCGCTATGTCATCCAAGTACTTTGTTACTCTCTTGCCTGACTTACATAATGTTCCAATAAAACAACCTCCAACCCAAATATAACATTATGTCAATATTTGGCCATTAGTTAAAAAGTAAATTTTCTCTTGTCAATAAGGATTATGTTTTGGGAAATCCTAGTAACAAACAAAGACTGTTGGGTTTATTTCCCTGGAGAAGCTCAGGAATGTTCACGTTTCTATGTTTTTTGTCTGCAGGCTGATTACAGAACATAAGCTCAACCTCATATCATGCCTGCAGAAACTCAAGTTCACATATTAAATATGCCAACATGCTGCAGGTTCTTGTCATTGTCCATGTGAAACACTATTAGAAACAACCAATCATCTATTTTTCATAAATATCCCCGGGGTATAGCGGGTTTCCTTTCTCCCCCCGTCGCTCTTCAGACAACTGAACATTCAGACGGGTTATTTCTGGAGCTCAGGAGAAGACATCTGATGGCTTTGTTTTCTTTTTCCAGTTTATCTTGGCGTGGCTGCACTCTGCAGACATTTGCTCTGACAAGCCCACCTTCTACTTTTCATGTCTGATTTGTGTGTGTGACTTTGTTTATGTGTACAACGGTTTGCATTTTTCATAAAACTGTCTTTAGTTCCTCGAAGCCCATCTTTGGTCTTGTGCGTCGCTTTGCAGCAGCTGGTTCTCGTCTGAGACGGAGACGTGGCTTCAGTTTAAACAGAAGGCACAGCGAGAACACGGCACTTCCTCGATGTAGACGCACACAGTTTGAAGGCAGGAAGATGTATTAGTCACTCAGTCATTTATTCAGCTTGCAGAAAGTGCCACAGGTCAGGCACCTCCATAGAGGAAAAAGAGGAAAGTGTCATCCTGGCAGACTGCAGAGTTGAATGACCTTCTGCAGAGCCCTTAAGGTCAACAAGCCCATGCTCCTATCTGTCCAAAAGCAGACAGCAAAGCATACGGAAGGTGGGGGGGGGGGGGTTAATAAATAATTGGATGGCGATACAGCATCAAAGGATCCTTTCCGTGCTGATCTGGCCTAATTGTCCATCATAGCCGTTTTCTCTTTAGTAATGTGTGTTTTTGAGACGACACGAGCATCTGCAATCACAAACAAACTTCTGCCTGGTGATGTTTTTGTTTGTTGGGGTTTTAGTTCTTGCTCTGAGCCTGCACAGGTGTCTCCAGGCCCCCCCCCCCCCCCCCCCCCCCAGCAGTTAACCCATCTTCAAGTGTTCTCACAGTGCTTTCTTTCCTCTTTCAGGGACATCCCTGTGGACTTCAAGTACATCGCTGAGCCCAGTATGCACTCGATGCCAGCTGTGACGCTGTCTCCCAACGGTGAGTGGGCCCGACACGGGGACACGGGGCGGGGCTCTGGGGAGCACAAACCCATATTACCAGATTGATGTTTATTCAATTTCATAGGTTCCAGTGTCTGTCATCCTTCAAAAGATTAAAAACCAGGCCGGCTCTGTGTCTTCCCTGTAAATGTGTATGTGGAGATGTCCAGATAGTCATGAGGATCCGGGACATCGGCTATATTAAGCCTGATCCATTTGCTCCGTCTGAGCCAGCTGTCACAGCCGTTAAGCTCTGTTAAAACACGATAACATCCCCTTACTGCAGAGGATTGTGAGGGAGCCAACGGTTTTATTTCCGTGATACTTCACTGTTGACGTTTGTTCGAGCTTGAAATAAAGACACCTTCCTCCATCTGCAAATACACAAAGATATTTTTCCAGAAAATAGTTTGGGAAAACGCCAACTGAAAGCTGTTGTATAAACTATACAAATAGTTTGACATTAGCACCACTCTCGTATCTGTACTGTAAATATGAAGAAGACACCTGGAGACGATTAGCTTGACTGGGGGCGAGGAAGAACTGCTGTTGTGGTCCCAGTAAAAGCTTTGGAGTCTCCTGGTGTTCGCCAAGACGTCTCTTTGTCTGGCTCGGAGCTCACTGCACCGCTTGGTGTTTATCGAATACATTTACAATACCAGTGGACCGCTGAATTGATGGTTTTCTTGGATGTGAGTGGAATATGTAAAGAAGCCGCTCACACACACAGTAGCCGTGTGTTGCGTAGCAGCTCACGCCCGAAATGACACCAGAATGAACTCCTCTCCAAATGTCCGTCTCCGTTTGAGTCGGAGCGTCTCTGTTGCGCTCCATCGGCTTCAGCCACCATCAAACTCGTCGTCTGTTCCCTCCCTCTCTTCCTCCTTTTGATTTCTCCCTTTCATCCTCTCTCTTTCACCCTCCCTCTCCCTCGCTTTGGGCTGCGTTCTTATTGGTGCCAACATGGTTTGTTTTTCTTGAGCGTGTAAATAATGAATGCGCTCTCAGTGGGAGACCAGTCCGTTTTCTCTCGCTCCTAAATGGTAGCCGAGCCCCCCTTTGGCATAGCAACCAACCACAGCCTCCCTCCCATCGCCTCCTCGGCCGTGTTTCTTGCCCTCGCCAAAGAGACGGAGCTGCTGAAATTGGCGACGTTTTCATCATTCTTCGGCATTTGTCTGTGATGGACAAGTGTCTTTTTAGTTAGTGTGAGGGAGGAAGTCAGACGAGGACACGCACACCAACAGTCGATCTCTTTCTCGTACCGCATTAATCACTTCCATCATGTTTCCTTTCAATAAGTGCAGTGAGGCTGCAGCGCTCTGTAAAGTAGATCTCAGAACAGCACTCGCTGATGAAAAGCCTTGTTTAACTTTTTCTTAATTTGTCTCATTCTTCTTATTTTAACGATGGCAGAATTATGAGTTTGCAGAGCTTCGTCCTCTCACATTTATAATTTACACATTTCTGTGTGATGTCTGTGTCCATGTGATATATTTTATACTTTTATACTATACCTCCCAGCACTTTGGATACCATAATTATTGAATGTTTTTTTTGTAATTGTTATTTTATAAGCACATTTTGGCGTGAAGTAGCTACATGCCGTTTGCTTGTTTCTTACCACCAGGTAAATGGCTAGCCTGCCAGTCGATGGACAACCAGATCCTGATCTTTGGAGCCCAAAACCGCTTCAGATTGAACAAGAAGAAAGTCTTCAAAGGCCACATGGTAGCTGGCTACGCCTGCCAAGTGGACTTCTCCCCAGACATGAGGTAAGCCTTTTACTTTGTTCCTCATAGAGGGGATTAGTGGGCAGCTAATAATCTCACAGCTGAATAATAGATTAGAATAGTTCATTTAGAAAAATATGAAACAGAATTAGAACCGTCTCGCTGAGTGAAAGGTGTAACGGTAAGAGAGCATTATACGGATGCACCTGTCCCCTAACAGGCCAGGTGGAAATGCAGATAATCTAATGGATGAATTCCACAAGGAGAGCTAACCGGGACAGTTTAGAAACCTAATTTTAGCCAAGAAAGGACCATTGAAACCGGTTTCCACCCTCTTCTCACCCGCCACCCACGTTTGAGTAGATGCTCCAGCCACCTTTCAGTATCCATAGCAACACTAACTCCTGGCTAGACTAAATACTAAATAATCAGACCTTTTGGCAGGTGAAGTGGAGACGGAAGTAATTTCCAGCAAAATGCTAATCCGTCCATTCCGTTTGTTCTTGGCTTCTTTCTTCCAGCTATGTGGTGTCAGGGGATGCAGATGGAAAGCTGAACATTTGGGATTGGAAGACCACCAAGCTCTACCAAAGGATCAAGGCTCACGACAAAGTGTGCATCAGCGCCCTCTGGCATCCACACGAAACCTCCAAGGTCATCACCTGCGGTTGGGACGGACAAATCAAACTGTGGGACTAGATCGGTCCCGGTATGTGTGTCTGGGGGGGGTTCTGCGAGATGGAGGGATGAACTGAACTGGTTCACTGTGGAGAGATGGAAAGGGACTGGTAGTCCCATTAGGTTTTGTGAAGGCCACAGGACTGGTATCCAGTCCTATTGTGGCAACATATTTTTGTATCCTGCCGTGAGAGCAGAAATATGTATCCATACAAAGATGACCACATACACACATTTTTTAACTGCAAACGGCATATTAGAGGGGAACCGTGTCATTTTTTAAAATGTTTTGTTTCAATTTGCAATCTTGTTTGTAGTATACCTCTGTAATCCTTGGTAACGATTATTCATTTTCAATTGTGTGACCATCCTATTGGGGAAATAAACATTCTGTAAATTTGACCGTCACAAAGTGAAGCATTCATTCCTCAAAGGGTTTTTTCAGCTATAATTCAACACAAAGTGGGGAGCAATCATATTTCTTTTGTTCGTTTCTTTACCACACAAGATTGGGAGCATTTTGATTACCTCTCAAAGGAAAACGCTATAACCGCCTCATGTGAGCCGTGCAGTGCTGCGGGCGACGCTCATACACACTGATGGGCAATCAAAGCCGGGTGGCGTCAACGAATCAACGAGAAGAGGGAGATTCTTTCATAATTACATAGATTATAGTAGTTTGATGCGCTTAATGCTCTGAACTGTTGCTGCATCATTTTTTCAACGGGTTATTTAATCGTCAGCCCGGTGCTGTTTTCAGATTTGTTTGCTGGTAAAAAGGCAGAGATAGTGGAGCGAGGCCAAGTAGAAAACTGAAGGAGGAAAATAACTGACAGTTACACCAAATGCTCCTTTGTGTGGATCTCAATGTTTTTTATTATATAAAAACAACAATTGGAGTGTCTTATTCCCACACACTTGCCCACATGTCCTGCTTCCTAGATCCAACAAACGCTCTGAAAGCATCCAGACGCATCGCTGCAGTGGTCTTCCTGTTGTCCAGAAACAATCACATCACAAAGCGACTGTTTGGCCAGAGATCCACAGTACATCCCATCTCATAACTTTATTACTTACATTCCACAGCTCATTCCCCCCTCCCCCACCTAAACATACACATACCGCCGATGCGGCAGGTTTTTTCATCTACTTTAACGTTCCCATTTCTTAGAATTTCTGCTCTGTTGAGCGATTTGTGCCGACTATTGTATCCTGGAAAGGTTATCTCAAATCAAGTCTGATGACCGGCGGTGAGCCGAGCTCCGATAGGAGAAGCTGACCTGCAGCCAACAACACCGCCACGATGAGGTAGAACACAGACGGCCCCATGAGGTGATTAACGGGCTGAGGAGGAGGATGGATTTTGGCTTCGAAGAAAAGGTTGGGTGAGATAAGCGAAGTCTGTTGCGTGGGGGCTGTGCTCAAACAACAATTTGTTCTTTTATTTTTTTTAAACTCCACGTCGACCAGAACATGTGCATTTCCATTCGGAGTCTTTTCCAGCAGAGGTAGCGGCTCAGTCCGGCGTCCCTGGAGACTTCCAGCCCGTGTTCACCCAGCTGAGGGTGTAAGCGCTGCTGGCGTTCAGCACGTTCTTATGCAGGAAGACGTGCGGTTTGGCGGGGTCGCTGTTGACGTGGAACAGGCGGAAGTCTGCGTGCTCCAGCTCCTTGAGCAGGCTGAACCAGTACCGCACCACCGAGGCGTCGTCGCCGCCCACCTCAAAGCCCGCCCAGTGCAGGTGAAGCTCCAGCAGCAGCTGACCCACCGACTCCAGAACTCCTTCCAGGACCAAGTTCTCCAAGATCTTCCACTCTGCGCTCTCCATATCCGCCTTCAGTACATCCACCTAAAACGAGAGGGAGAATACACACTTTACGTTTTTTACTTCTTCCGGTAATAAATGAGTTATATTATAACACTGGAATGACTGTGTGGGATTATTGAGCGTAAAAGCTACTAAATGATGAAAAGGGGTAAGCGAAGCTCGACCTTTGTCTTGCTCCAGCGTCGTCGATGATGGATGGAGTGAGAGAGCAGCCTGACAAGGCTTGCTGTGTCGGAGTGTGGAGAGGAAATGCTTCATGAGATGAATGTTAATGTCCCCCTGAGGTCATTCATGTGAGGAGGCCGGAGCATGCTCAAAGTGTAATGCACTTCCTCACCACCTTATGATTCCGTCAAGTCTTCTCCATTACTAAAGATGTCCATTGTCTGACCTTTATGTCTTTGAAAGTCTAGTTGGGCGCCCAAAGTCTCAGTCATGTTCTCAGCTAGTACATCATGTAGTCACTAATTAAGTAGCGATAAGACCCGAGGAGAGATTTAGATTACAGGATTTATCGGAAAGAGGCCAGGGGTATCGTGGTGCCAAGGATTATTACATTAAAGATAACATGAGATGGTAGCTAATGGAAATTCACAGTGCTCCATCTTTTTATTATTGTGGGAAACGCTCACGTATCTGCAACTGAAACTGAGAACATCATCCGCCGCCCGTATTAAAGTGCCTATGCAATTCCTTTACAGGTGATGCCTTTGCTGACGCTACAGAATTCCCGTTCTCATTAGTGAACAAGTCTCTGAATTTTTTTCAAAAAGCAGTTATCTGTGGAGAACGACTGAAAATGCGGTCCTCCGTGTCCCCCCCCCCCCCCCCCCCCTGTGGGCCTCGAAGCTCCCCGAGCAGAGATGTGTTGCTTAATTAGACGGAAAATAAACTTGCAAGGAAAATGATTTGGCATCATCAAAAGGTGATGTATGAACTTTGTCTCCGAGGAGAGAATGTTTTATTACGTGTCATAACGTTTGTGTGCATTTGTCATAATTGGATGTTGTTTAGAGAGCATGCGCTCTGGTTTTTATTCTTGTTTTTTCCTCAAATAAATTGCCTCTCTGCGTCAACGGCCCCTAATCCGATGCTGCAGTATTATTCGGGCTCCTGGCTGCTGTGAGCAAAGTGCATGAGGGGCTGCAGCCGAGTGGTCCTTCACCTTGTGGTTGGAGAGCAAAGTCAGATGTTTAATATCAAAACCCAAATTACTTTTTGGCAGATGGTCCCCTCCTGTTTAAAGTCAACAGCCAGCTTTGCCCAAAGCTTACTAAAAAAAACAACTTCTATCATCCATGAAGGTCATTCGAAACGTGTTTATTTGGTTTCATAAAGTGATGATGTATTTTAGCATCATACCGGTTCCCTTGACAAAAAAAGCCAATTGGATTTGTTCATTGCATTTTGGATTATGACCTGCTGCCACATGAGCGTGAGTACACACAACGCGGCTCCAAAGCCGGATTAGTCGGCATTATGATGTAATGTAATCTCATTGAGGCTCTTGTTAGCAGCCGCTTTTTTTAAAACCTGTAAAAGGTTGAAAATTATAACGTAGAACAATGCAATATAATCGCAGAAGCCTGCGTTAACTACAGAACTTATTTGAGGCATGTCACCAAAGGCCCATTCAAAGCCTCATTGACAGGGCTTTTTTGCCGATGAAGGCACAGATGACACACTAAACACACACGTTTCTTCAACAACAGAATCCCACGGGCATCAAGCTCATGTTGAACTGCAAAAAGACGTTTTAACTGTGTCGTGGAAACTCTGGAGGAACTTCCCAAACCAAGATGCACTCTCTATAGTAATACACACAATTGAGCTGATCAGCCCCACTCTATATGCTGTGTAGAATATTTTAATGCACAATGTGTCTGCACTACACTGCTGAGGTGTTAATTTCAGGGGCTTTTTACCCGATGGGCAAATATTTCCTCTCTAAGTGCCGCACAGTGGGTGCTCAAAATACCCACGGTAATGATTTCAGTAAAGCACCCTCAAGATTAGGCAGCATTTTGGGACACATTGTAATTTAGAGCCTCTTTGGATGAAAAGTTTTTGTGAACAAACAAGTTTTCTGATTTGAGAATTAAATGACTTTAAATGGAAATGTACACTTTGTCTTAGAAATGTGTTTATTTCACGATGAGCAGATCCTAGCAATTAACCAGACTCTTATTTAATCTCTTTTTGTTCTACATGATTGGTCTTGTCACAATAATTCCGCTGTTCTCGCTTGTGAACCAGAGAGACAAACATTACGGCGTATGTGACCGTTATTATTATAAGTTTAGTTTGCTTTCATTAGTGAGCTTGCCACAGGAGAGCAGATCACAAATGAAGATATTTAATTACACATCCGAGAGGTTTGCTGATTCTGTGCTTTTGGAAGAAGCTTAACGGCACCTCTGACATCGACAGAGCCTCCGAGGCCTCCTGACGGACAGTAAACAGGACAAACTGTCCACTCACACTCACCTGTGTATTCAATTTGTGCTTTTATGTTTATGTTTTCATGTTATGCTAAAGCCTCAGATGAAGATGTTTTCACCAATTTAATTAACGAAAAATGTTATCAGTTCATTAAAGTATCTGTACACATTTTTTATTATGGACATTCAAGGTTCCAAGATGATGTTTCCTGATGACTTCAGAGAGAAACTTACATTTCCTCCTGCGCCACTAGCTGATTGATGTTCGTGGGTTTTGAGTAACAGCTGTTACATTTATTGTCTTTACCTTTTTTAGCTGACATTCTTTTGAGATGAATAACAATAACTTTGGTGATCCCCAAACTTGTTAAAATTAGTTAATCTAATACTTTGGTTCATGACCAGATATTGCCAATCAGCATCATTTTAGCATTGGATTACAAGATTGTGAACATGGTAAACTTCATAGCTGCATTATTATTAGTCCGGTCATTGTGAGCATGTTAACATGCTGATGTTAGCATTAGATTTAAAGCACTGCTGGACTTAAGTGTTTGCTATTAAACACATTTATCCATTAGTGTTAAGTGATTTGTGACATAAAAATATTAGCATGACTGAAGGATTGAACCCTTTGTTCAGGGAATGAAAAGATTATAAAGATGGGAGTATGTTGTGTTTGTTTTCTACCTCTTAACATTTAGCACCACCTCATTTAATTAAGTCGTACCGCTGCCAGCGCTGATACCGTTGTATTTTCCTCCTAGGGTGCAATATGAATTTGTTTTCCATAAATGAGATGTGAATTGCTGCGCCTGAAATGTGTCCTTGTGGCGTCAGCTGTTCACCAGAGCTCAGTGAACGAGTCATCTGTGTTGTTTTTAATGAACGCAAATAAGAAATGCTGCAAAATGCATATTTCAACCTTTCCAAGTGACTCAATTTCTTTACAGCTGCTTTTCCTGTCAGAGACTTTGAGCAGAAACTCTTCTGCTGCCGCTTGCACGCTCTGTACTTGATGTGTGCGTGGCAATGAATTTAAAACAGGTGCATGCTGTCATCCAGGAAACAGGATGGTGTGCAAACCATAAATATAAACACATCCAGAGACACCAACGGTTATTTCTTCATATCTTGTCACACAATCAGAAAATCTTAATATCTTTCTGAGTCCCTTGAATGAGCCATTATGCGCTTGGCTCTCGAAAAAGAATTCTTAACTCAAACTTTCAAACACACTATTGAGCATCATGTTCGCACCAGTAGCTGATTTAGATTAGTTTTTATCTAACTGTTCATATAGATACATGTAGACAACAACAAAAAGATTTATTAATTAGATTGAGCACCTTTTTCTGCATTTCTTTCTTTAAAAAATGAAAAGTCCTCCTCTAAGCCCTTTCGTAGCTGACTGAACTAAATCAATAAATATAAATAATATATACATTTAAATTAAATAAATAAATCATGACAACTTATGATTTCCTAGCTGCATAAAAGTAGTAGAGCTGAAAGGTATGAAAACATAGCGGCAATTCCCATTAGAGGCACATTCTTGCGCACATAAAGGTTTTGTATTAGTGGTGGAGCTCGACAAAAAGTCAAAACATGTCAGCAAAAACATTCAACCTCTGGGGACAATAAACATAAAGGAATGTAAAGCCCTGTGTAGGATTACAACAAGTCTGACTATGGCAACTCCAAGTGGGAGAATGAACCAAGACGACAGCAGGGCACAAACAACGGAACACATAAGTCATCTAGGAAAATTAGTAAAGTTTAAATACTATTTTCTTATGCTATGAAAATATTCATCAACATCCTATAATCACACAAAAAGTATTTTAATGGAATACAGACATAAAATGACTTTTAACATTTGTTATTTAATCTCCTCTGATTGTAATCTTGATGTTTGTGCTCCAATAAAGAGGAGGTTTATATTGTTTCTCAATGGGACCTATCCTGGTTAGATAACGGTTTGAAAAAAACGTTTTCCTTAAAGGAAAACAGCCTGAATGATATTCAGCTTTACTTCATTACCTCTTTAAGAGAAGCTTGACCTCTTTGACCTTGAATAATCACTCAGACTTTTCCTAAACGGGCATCTCCGTTGGCTCTAAAACTGTGTCTATTAGTATGCATGCTATCAGTGGGCTTGTTGTGTATGTGTGTGATTGATCCCTATCTGATGAGGTGGAACACAATCCTGGAGGGCTCTGACGACGCAGCGTTCAATATGATAATATTTAGAGGAGCAAAAACAAATGATATACAGTATATGTGTTTATCCAACTGGAGCCTGACGCCAAACTGAAGTATGAATCATGGCGGGCTGCATTGTGATGCGGGGTGCGCTGACTTGGGCTGGTGTCTGCATGCTTGTAAGTGAAAACCTCTCCCTGACTCAGGAAGGTGAACCACTTCCAGAACATTCCAGGTGATGTCCTAATGGCAGATTGTACAGCCAGAGACGTTGTTCTTTTGCCTCCTACCTCTCTGTGTCCAAAGTCATTGAGGATGGTGGCCAGTTTCTTGGTGTTGGCGTACTGCCGCTTGGCAACAATGGCCGGGTTGGGATCCCTCCAGTCTACGGAGAGCCGGTGAAGCCACATCTCCTCCTGCTGCAGGTGAGGCTGCTTCAGGCTGGGATCGAAGCAGTGCACCTCACAGCCGGCCCGCGCGAGAGATCGCTCCAGGGACCGATCATCCACGCCCAACCTGCAGCCCACACAGCACAAGACAATCCGTTATGATGCTTTCGTGGTACACGCCAACACATGTATAGTGATGATCAAATGTGACATGATTTAAATCAAAATGTTGCCCATTTTAGATTCTAGTTTATAGTCAGGGCTGAATCAGGTTTGCCCTGGTCCAGCCCCTGGATATGCTGGTATAGGCTTATAGCTGCTGGGGATGTTTAGGATGCACTGAGCACCTCTCTCCTCTTTTCTTTCTCCTATGGATGAATCTTCATCTCTCCATCACACATGACTAACTCTGCTTTCTCCCCGGAGTCCTTCTGACTTCACGTCTCATGGGGTCATCGGACCCTATGAGACGGCATAGATTCCATCTGCTGATGGACCTTCGATGGTTGGATCGTGAGTTCCTGTCGCCAGCTGTGCCACTGCCCTGCTGGGACTCCGCCACTCCTCCACTTGGGAGGTCTCCAAACTCTCCATCGTGGAATATGCCTAAATATGAACTATTGATAAACTCTGTCAGATTCCTTGAATGTATTTTAACTCTAAATATGTCCTTCTGTACACATTACATCTATTGCATCTGTCCATCCTGGAGAGGGATCCTCCTCTGTTGCTCTCCTGAAGGTTTCTTCCCTTTTTCCCCTGAAGGGTTATTTGGGAGTTTTTCCTGGTCCGATGTGAGGTTTTGGGTCAGGGATGTCTATGTGTACAGATTGTAAAGCACTCTGAGACAAATTTGTAATTTGTGAAACTGGGCTATACAAATAAACTGAATTGAAAAAAAATTGAAAGTACATCTGCTGGTCTTTACACAACTTTTACCATCTGAGAGTTTTTTTAATAAACAAGACTATAAGTCTGCTGCAATGCAAGTGATTCCACAATGCTTCATCTGCAGAGCACTACAATGAACTACATGCTTACATGAGTGCGTTACCAAGGAGATCTGTTGCATTTCATTGTTTGGGAGTGTGTACGACTTAATGGAACATCTACTGAATGGATTGTGGACCGAAAAAATAGCCATCCACATTCCCATCATGCTCTCACTTGATGGCATCAAGAGCGATGGCTTACGAGCACTAAACAGTAAGAGGGTGTCCTCTTATATTTCAATTTAAACTGAACTCAAACTGTAAATGTATTGTAATGCAAAAAAAATATCTTCTTGTCTGACATAAAGAAACCAGGTTCATGACACAAAGTGGTCTTACTTGTTGAGAAAACTCAGCACAATGTCAAATACAATGGAAAGTGAATTACTGAGTTCTCACAATAACATTTCACTCAGAGACAGAAATACAGACAGGCCGCATATTGAACATCACTGCGGCCCTGAATCTACCTGTCCTGTCACGGGAGTATTAGGGTGGACCCAAATGCACGACTCAGGAGACATCATTCAATTTACTCAAAGTTCCGGAAGGAACAAAACAGACGGGAACAGATAAACACACTCGGTAAACGCTGGAGAGCTTCAAGAAGAACACAAGACAATCTGGCAGAGGACAAGAGGAAGTGAGAGAGTTAAATAGTGAGGGACTAACGAGGGGATGGGCTGCAGGTGAGAAGGACGTGAGGACCAGGTGAAGGTAATGAGGGACTAACGAGGTGATCAGAGGCAGGTGAAGGGCGTTGGACTAACGAGATGGGAAGCAGGATCTGGAATGACATGATAGTTAGACAGGATGAAAACAACTAATATAAAGGGAAGGTATGGAGATGAACTGTTACATGTCCAATTAAAAACCACAAATTAAAGAACCAAGAGGAGACTTACTTCCTCAGTTCCTCAGTCTTGTATTTCTTTCTCTTTTGTGTGGCTTTCTCACTTTCCCACTCCCTCTTTCACTGCTATTCTCTCTTTTTCTCACCCCCTCCCTCCTTCAATTCTGCATTTTTTGTCATTTTTCTTCTTTCCTCAGTCGCTGTCCCCGCATTCCCTCGCGCTGCATCTGTATTCTGTCAGAAGGATTGCATTTCACAGTACATGTCTGTTACAGATGACTCCCCGGGTCTCCCCATGTATCCCACTCGCAAGGAGATAAGAGATGCGTATGAGATTGAAATGGAACTAGACATCCCTTTTTACCCCACTCAATATTTCATATACTTCCCTGAGAGTTCCCCCTACTCTCTATGGTGGGGTATTTCATCTAGGAATCACTGCAGCGACACTTCAGACTACTGTCAGAGGGGTTACGCATGGAGTAGAGTGGGGTGCATGGTGCACCCACTAGCTGTATAATTATCCTCTCTCCTGAGACGACAGAGTTCTAGAGCGGCAACTTGAACGTCACGGCAACCGGATGTAAAGTGTGTGTGAGATGGGTGACGAACACCCGAAGGATTTGTAAATCTGATCAACAGAGCCCATAGTCCGCCTCTCCTCGCGCTGAGCTATCGTGTCAACGGTCTCCGGATGTGGTGAACATCAGAGGCGAGACTGGTGAACACTGGGTGGTCTGGGAGACTATCAGCTGTCTGGTCTCGCTCGCTTTCAAATTCTCCTTGTTCCGTCACAGCTGGATTCTTCTCTAATGTATGTTCCCTTTGTGTCGAATACCACGGTGCTCTGACAATGATCCCATGGCTGTGTGGCTCTCTCTTTCTCCGCCATGCTCCTACTCCCCTTCCTTCATCAGTTCTCATGAGTGGACCGCTTTCAAATGATATTACTTTACATTACATGTTATTTAGCAGCCGCTTTTATCCAAAGCGACTTACAATAAGTGCATTTCAACCTAGAGTACAAACTAAGAACAACAAGAATACAGAAAGTAACATTTCCTCAACATAGTCAAACTACAAAAGTACCATAATAAGAGCCATTCAAGTGCCACTGAAGTGCTAATCTGTGTTTTAATCCAGATATAGTCGGATATTAGTGGATTTCGCACCTAAATGCTATACAGTTTTAATCGATATTAATGATCTCATCTGCACTTTATTTCTCCTGTCAGAAGATCTATTCTGTCACTTTCTGTCAATAACTTTTATATTTTAGGGCAGTGTGAAATATGCTCCACTTTGCTGTACATTTTCACAGCTATCTCAAACGTTGTTGTTTTAAAAGCCAGAGACACTTTTATAGTGTGTATAGCTATACTGTGATGGCTAAAGGGCAGGCGTTTCAATGCCTGCTTTAAATGGCCAGAATGGGGGTGTTTTCTTTTCATAACAATGGATGGGTTTATTTTCTTATTTGCTCAGTTACTTTATTAGGAGAACAGAATAAAGATCAAACAAGATGTAAACTGATATAGGAGGAGGAAGACGGATGAGATAGGTAGGATAGAGTACGAGAGGTGAAAGGTGGATAGTCTATCATGTGGAAAAACATCCTGCAGCCCCCCCCCATTCACCGCCACGTGACAGACCAATCAGAAAACAGTTGCTCATCCTGCCCAGGCACCGGCTCGTTAAGCTGCAAGCAAATGAGACGTATCAACAGCACACACTCACAAAAATATGCATAGTATGCACGAAGAGTACACATACAACTGTACACACTCAGTTTTATCAGTAAACACACACACACATTTAATAGTATTTTACATTTCTAATAAAGCCAGGGTCTCTTGTACAGCAGATCAGGTCTCCTGGGAAGAGGATACTCAGCAAACCTGGCATAGATTCAAGAGTATGACCATGACGTGTGTGTGGGTGTGTGTGTGTGTGTACCATAAATCTAGGTCAGATAAGGGAAGATCAGTTGACGTCCATGAAAGTGGAACTCCAGAGAGCGCTCTGCCTTGTTAATCGGTGGTACTAACTGAGCTCTTAGGACATTTCTTTTGTCACTTCTGAAGTTTTAATTTTCACAGAATCATGTTGTGTATTTTTGTGTATTTGTATTCATTCCATCATTGCAATACAATACAATCCTATATAATATGCAAAACATAAAGACTGAACAAGTATAGGTAGAAGCAAAAAATGCTTATATAGTCCTATCCTAAATAATTCTAATCAAATAAATCAGAAAATTAATATAAATGTATTCATATTTGTGTTTAGGTCAACTCACTGTTGTTTTGTATGAGCCAGAGTTGAGGGTCAACTGAGTGTGAATTGAATCCCTTCCGGAGGTCTTAAGGGATCAGTCAGACAGAAGGGAAAATGGTAATGTGGCGTGAAAAGTACGACTTCCCAATCTGATATTTAGGTCAAATGTTAAAATATTTGCATGCATATTACTCTTTTTACTTATGGTTAATATCCATATAGCTTGCCTACATGAGTGACTTCCCATCAGTCAGCCAGAGGATATCCGATATGTTTTTGTCCAACGCCTCCATTTGACCCCTAACCCCCACCATAGAGAGGCAGGAAGTCATAAGCAGCAGCAGCAGCAGCATCCCCCGTCTCCATTCCTCCCGCATCAGTGTCTGTACCCTGTCTGCCTTGATGCCAACACACCTGTGCTGTCTCTCAACAGTCGAATAAATGAACTCCCTCTCTCCTGCAGAAAAACCCTGCAGCACCTCAGCCCAGTGGGGCAGAAACTGGGCCGAGTTGATCCAGGAAGCAAAGCCAACTGGGAGTGATTGACTCCAATCTGAAGAAGGTCAAATACCTTGGTAGCCGGGCTGACTCCATTCAAGATGACTTGCCACTCAAGAAGAGGAAGCAGAGCTGGAGTGCATGTGACCTTCCAGGTGCAGATACAGTTAAAGAGATAGGGGATTATCTTTACTCTTACTACAGTTTTTTTTTCAACAAATCAAATTGCCCAGAATACCCAAAGAAATAGAAACCTAACTTATACATGGCACAAAGAAAAACACAGATCCTGAATAAATAAAGGTTCAGTAACCAATTACTCATTGAAATGTAAGACATAAAAAGAAAAGGCCAACAGGTCACGTGCAGATAGAGATACTCCTCTTCTATTGCGTGGGAAATAACCTTCATCCTTTGAAGAAAGAGTGAGAGAAACTCTAGAGTGTCTCCACTCAGGGGCAATTGTGACTAGATAGAACACAGCCGGTCACATAACCAGAAGCTCTGCAGATAACTCTCTGAACATGAATGATGGCAACAATCCCCTTGCTGGACGGATGGATTACACGACAGCCCGTCTCAAAGCTAATACACATGTGTACTTTTTTGTCTGGGTGATTACAGTCAGGGTCAGGTGCTAGAATACAGGTTGACATGAGACATGTGGTGGTCAGTGTAATGTACGCATTAGTGAATATGTATCCAGTGGATGGTGTATGTTAGTGTTTGTCTGTACGCACCCAAAAGAGTACACCCGGCAGTGTTGGCCTTGTATTCTGTGGGTCAGGCTGTATTTGGGGTCCAGACATGCAGCCCAGGCACCCGGAGTCCCCTTCAACGATGCACACAACACCTAAACACATAAAAACAGGTTATAAAAGCCAATTCCAATATTGGGAACCAGAGTTTCTCGTCAAGCTCATGATGTTCTGTTCTTCCCTGGCTAAAACCGTGCATTGCATGGAGAAAAAGAAGCATTTAATGGAGTCCTAACAATCCCATCAGCAACAGGCCGAATGTGACGAACATCTTTTCTTCAAAATAGCTTCACACGAATGCTATAAATCCGTGGGGACTGCTACTGAATTTGACCCTGTGCTTGTGTGAGTTTGGGCCTCAGTGTTGAACAACGTTCTCCATATTATTCATCATGATGTGCAGCTGGGGAAGATGCCTCAGCTGCCAAGTCGCTCAGCAGGAGAGTGAGGAAATGAAAGAATGATGACAAACAGGGAGAAGATTGAAGTTTTCCCTTTTTTCATATATGCTTTATATACCAAAAATGTCAAACAGTGAGTGCAGAATGGCACATTTTTATGAATTCAGAGTGTTTATGTGGTTATGTTTTGGTAAAATATGCACTGCATAAACTATTTACATAGAAAGCACACATGTGCATAGAGTGTGTTGCTTATATCTGCAGTTTCACACAGGTCTAAGCTTTAGCGCAGCTGCTGCTCAAATGTTGAATGTCTAATTTATTTAAGCTCCGTCTCAGTTTGGAGAAGAAGAACGATATTGGCTCAGACATGATTATATGAAACATAAATGTATGGTTCTACTGTACACCATTCTCGTGTAAACACAGCGTGTATATGTTTCTGTGAGCGTTCTTTTATTATCACTTACTCTGTATTATTATTATCTAGTCTAACTCTTACAACGTACAGAGTTTGCTCAGATTAAGCAATAATGCAAGAACATAATAATTATAAAGTATTCTGCTGTCAGGGAACAAATAGCACTGCATGCCAGCCTCTTATAAAAACATTTACTGTTAACATAAAAATGACATTTGACTCTTACATTTGTGCATGTTTGATTTCCTTGTGAAAGGCATTGTTTCCTTGCTCTGGCCAAACAAGGTAGTCCAGATGTTCCTATCCTCAGCAATGTTTTTAGCTCCTCATGGGAGATGCTGAGGCATTTCCCAGCCAGATGAGAAATAACCTCTCCAGCGTGTTATGGGTTCATCCCCGGGGAAAACCTCCAGAGGGAGGTGCTCACGAGCCAACTCGATTAGATGGCTCCTCTCAAGCCGATGGAGCGGCGACTCGACTACAATTTCCCTCGAGATGTCTGAGCTCCTTAACCTCTAAGGTTGAGCCCAGACAACCTATAGACCAAACTAATTGTTGTTAGTTGTATCAGCTATCTCATTCTTGGGTCACTACCCAAAGTTCATCGCCAGAGGTGAGGGTTGGACTGAAGATCGCCAGACTCAAACGCTTTGCCCTCAGGCTCAGCTCAGTCTGGTGCAACACCTGCATTACCAAACTGCCTATTAATCTCACAATGATTTGACCCTTATTTGTGCACAGGACTCAAGGATACTTTAACTTCTCGGGGCGGCAACTCACTCCCAGCCCCGAGGGAGCAATCCGTCTGGGTTACTGTCACTGTGTAATGAAGCCAACAGATTCCATCATCTGCAAAGACGAGCAAAGCAATTCTCAGGCGATCCACGCCCTTTCTCCACCACCATGGCATACGCTCTCCGAGGTGGCCTGAGCAGTGGGATTGTGCAAGCACTGTGTGCAACTCCTCCAGCATGTGCTGGTTTGGTTAAGGAGTTCTTCAAATCGTTCCCCTGCACGACAACATCCCCGGTCAGAGTCGGCAGTTCTCCTGAGACAACCCCTGCTTTCCCTTTCTTGAGTTCTCCAGCTTCGCCTTCTTGAACTTTTTAAAGGTTTTTACCTCAGCTACCACCAAAGCTATAGCACCTCTAGCCTTGTGGTACTAGTCTGCTGCTTCAGGAGATCCTTGGGCCAACCAAGTCCAAAAGGCCTCCTTCTTCTGACTCTTCTGCTGGTCCCAGGCATCGATAACTTTCTGACCTCAACTCAGACCAGCGTGAGAACCTTTCCCTGAGGTGGGAGTTATAGATCTTTTGGATAGGGGTCAATGTGAGACGTTCCCAGTTCCCCTTCACTACACATATGGATCCATCACCCCCGTCTAGCGGCTGCCGTCTGATCCCAACTCACCACCAGAGCACGAGACTCCGATGCTTACCCAATGGACCCACAGGGATTGTCTCCTTGTAGGTCTTTCACAGTTCTGGACCAGGTCCCCTCTCAGCAGTGTTGAGTGACAGGCCAGAATTGGACCAGCGAAGTGCAGTTTTACCTGATATGTATTTGTTACAAAGGCCACACAAATTGTAATGTACATGTAGCAAAGTAATGTATATAAATCAAGTTGGAACATGCTTCATTATGGTTGTCATTGTTGATGTTTTCCAGCTCAAAGAATTCATCAGCACACAATGCCCAGTGTGCAATGAAATGCAAAATCACACTAGATCAGTGGTTCCCAAAGTGGGGGTCGCGACCCCTAGGGGGGGTGCGGTGGTACTACAGGGGGGTCGCGGCTTCATCATCAACCCACACACACAGACACACACATACACCGGTAAAACAATATAAAATAACCGACGTGACATGCACTGTGTTCCAACCACGCCACCAGAGCGGCTCATGTCACAGACCGACTGTGGCAAAACCAGCGAGAGCGAGAGCGAGAGCGAGCGGGAGAGCGAGCGCGAGGGAGCGCGAGAGCGAGGGAGCGCGAGAGCGAGGGAGCGCGAATGAGAGAGAGACACACAGCGACACAGAGCGAGAAAGATACGCAGCGACAGAGAAAGATAAAGATAAGAGAAGGAAGTATGTACAAAGATGGACAGATTTGTGACTGATCTAAATCAGGGGTGGTCACACTTTTTCAGCATGCGAGCTACTTATAATGTGACCAAGTCAAGACGATCGACGGGGGGGGGGTGCTAGTGACTTTTTCTCTGCTCGCTGACGATGCTTACAAGAAGCCAGCGAAGCTTTATGGGCGCGAGACCGCGAGCGGAGGACTGTTAACGCGACACGGAGTGACAGAAATGACACGCTTCTGCTGTAATCTGGCGCTATAGAGGAAGTTACTCGGGGGCGGGCACATTTATTTTTCTGTGATGCGATCTACCAACACTACGCCGCGATCGACTGGCAGGTCCACGTATTGAGCACCCCTGGTCTAAATGAACTGAGAGTAGCTATCTCCAACCAGCAACCCCGCTTTGACAAAATCTGTAAAGCAAAGCAAGCCCACACCAGTCACTGATATATATGAATAGGAATATGATCACAAAATAAAATGTACCATGTAGACCTGCACACCTTGTTCATAATTGTGTTATTTTATTGTTTGAGAAAACCTGCTGTTCAATGTGAGGAAATACAGTATATGTTGTTTGCACTTTGTTTGAAATTAAGTTAATTGTATTTACAAATTATTTTATATATTTTTTATTTTATATATATTTTATTATTGCTATTTCTTTCTTTCAGTGGACCAATGGCTGAGCAGCTTTTAGTGGACCAATGGCTGAGCAGCTTTCAGTGAACCAATGGCTAAGCAGCTTTCAATGAACCAATGGCTGAGCAGCTTTCAGTGGACCAATGGCTGAGCAGCTTTCAATGAACCAATGGCTGAGCAGCTTTCAGTGGACCAATGGCTGAGCAGCTTTCAATGAACCAATGGCTGAGCAGCTTTCAGTGGACCAATGGCTTAGCAGCTTCCAGTGGACCAATGGCTGAGCAGATTTCAGAGGACCAATGGCTGAGCAGCTTTCAGTGGACCAATGGCTGAGCAGCTTTTTTTTTTTTTTTTTTTTTGTATTCTATTAGTGTTCAAAATCTCACATACACGTATTTCAATTTTTCAGATTCTTTGTACATAGAGAAGAACAGGCCAAAAAAAGAGAAGAAAAAAAGAAGAAGAAAAACACATGCAAATAAAGAAACAATACCATAGTAATAAAACTAATAATAATAATAAATAAAGTAGGGAGAAATCATTTTCCATAGAGTAAAGAAATACAGTCAGGCCATTTATCTGTGACATAGTTGCACCACTTTTGCCAGTGTTTAAGAAATGTTTCTGTTCTTTGATTGACATGAGCTGTGATCTGCTCCATTCTGTAGATATCCGTTACGATGTCTCTCCAAGATGTAATTGTAGGACACTCTGGTAGTAACCATTTTCTAGTAACAGACTTTTTGCTGGCCACCAGCAATGCATTAATCAAGAGTCTGTCCCCTTTCGGCCAACTCTGAGGTAAATTTCCAAGGTACAGAATCTTAAAGTCCAAAGGGATGTCCTCGCGAAAGATGTCCTGTAAAGTATTGTGTACCACCTTCCAGAAGTGTTTAATGATGGGACAGTCCCAGAAGATGTGATAATGGTTTGCGCTTTGGTGTCCACATTTTCTCCAGCATTCAGGAGTGGTATCGCTATAGTGAGATGTCTGAGATGGTGTAATGCAATATCTTGTGTAATTTTTTCCAGTTAAACTCTCGCCAGCTCATTGAACTGGTACATTTCCATTGGTACCCCCATATTAATGTCCATTCTTCCTCAGAAATATCTATCCCAGATTCCTTTTCCAATTTTGCTTTAATGCAGTGGTTCCCAAAGTGGGGGGTAATTGTATTTACAAATTATTTTATATATTTTTTATTTTATATATATTTTATTATTGCTATTTTTTCCCAGTTAAACAAACTAAAGAATAAACTGAAGTGATATGTACTTATTTTAGAGAGAAAGAAAAATATTTTATACAGTTCATGCATTATAATGCAATTCATTAACAAACAAGAACAATTTGGAGTCGGGTTGCGGGGGGGGGGGGGAGGGGGGGGGGTCGTCCAATGTTCCTATATAGTTTGGGAACCACTGTTCTAGATGATGTTGGCACTTCACATCTGCAGGCTATGCATGGAACTGCATTCATAATTAACAGTAACTACTTTTTGTTCTCAAGCTAATAATAAAATAATATCACAAAGTTTATTTTATGTTTTCAAAAAATACTTTTATAGACACACTGTGTGTGTGAGTGTGTGTGCATGTGTGTGTGTCTGTGTGTGCTGGTTTATTCATGCATGCAAGGCTACTATTGATTGGGCAGTTGTGTCGGAGGACATCTCTCTGAGTAACAGCTCCACCAGGCCCTGTGTCAGTCAGCATTACAGCTCAGGACGCTGCGCTGCGCCCTCCACCTCCCTCCACCTCCCTCCACCTCTCTCCACCTCCCTCCACCCTTTCCTGTTGGAGTGTCTGATGGACAGTTCCCTTCCACCGCTTACCACAAACACACACTTACACACATACTCAGACAGGCCCTTCCTCTCTGTTCTTGTCCTTGTCTTTCTCTCTCAAACACAGAAATACACACAGGTGGCTGCACGTATGCACACACACACACACACACACACACACACACACACACACACACACACAGGCTAATTCATTATGAGCTGAATGTCTGCTGTGAAAGATATAGAAGACTTGCTTCGTCGTTTAGAGGGTGGTTCTCTGTGTTCTCGTTATATTGTTTGAGAGGAAAAAGATAAGTTGCAGATTCATCACCAAACCAATTTATTTACAATGAAAACAGTAACACATGTAATCCTCAAAATGTCCTGCTATGTTTTGGATGGTGATAATTAAACGGTTTCCTTTGCATAGTAATGTGTCCTACAAAATGGGGACAAGGACACCGAAAACAGGCTTTCTCAATCCTTCAATATTTCTCAAATTATGATACTGAACGTCTTAATCGATTTGAAGTCATTTAATACTGACACAAACCAACAGACAAATCACAACATCTCATTGATTACGAATGAATAGAGGGGCCCTGAGTTTCATCTGTATGGTAATCAATAGAGTTATGAATGATGTGTGTGCTGTCGAGCAGGACGGCTGAGCTGAATGAGAACGAGGTGCCAGTGTAGCTCAGCCATTGGTTAATAGATACAGGCTCGCTCTGATATACACAACAAAGAACTGTCCAAATAATGCACTATACATGGCCTTCAATAGCACCAACTACTCTGATTATGTGTCTTCAAATGTTAAACGTAATGCTGCATTAAGGCCTCTGGTTACAATGTTTAGTTCACCTTAAATTAAAGCAGCAACACTTTTATTTTTAAGACTTTTTCAGATTATCTTTACATACAATCAACAACGTTAACCGTGCCAAGAAACCCACAATCCTGTTTTCTGTTTCACACTTTCATAATACTGTTGCATCTTCATATCTGCTCCGCACATCTTCCCTATCAGATTGCACTGTTCCTATTTGTTGTACTTTATCTGGGCTCTCAGCTGTGGTAGGCAATGCACTTACTGCAGCTATGTTCCATCACTGCAAGTGACAACATCTATTTGTAATATTATGCATGGTCCCTGACTAATACATGAAATTAATTGTGAAATGTAATAATGATATACAACTGGAGCTTTAAATAGTAAGAATCCAAACACGCATGACTCACTTGTGGTGTTGTGATGTAGTCGAGGAACCTTTTGGCTTCTTCCTCCAGAGAATGACTCTCACCGGCCCAGGGCCTCAAGTCTATATGCCACCGAGGAGTCTGTAGGGAAACACACACACACACACACACACACACACACACACACACACACACACACACACACATGCATGATTATTATCAAACGGAAGAGCATGACAATTGATCATTAATTAACGTCAAAGTATTGCAATCAAAGGAATCCAGTCCAAGGACAAAAATAAAGGGAGCTTTATTCTTCCAGGTATTGTAACCCACTTGTGTGTATTGATGGAACTAGGTCACAATGTGCTCAGAGAACGATTGGTTCCCCCCCCCACACACCTCTGTGTTAGGGACAAATAAGCTGCTTTAGTTCATTTCCATCATTATTGTCGTGACAATTCGGCTGCTAATTATTCTTACGCATTCGGCGGTGCAAGGTACAGGTGAAAATAAATCTATAATGTAAAAAGTCCTGTGTTTCACAGTGGAAAAATAAGATAAACTTCACCATCAGCGGGCTACAGCAGCTCAGAGCTGATGTGTGACCACATTCCTGAAACCTGGCAGAGCTCTCTGCCTTACAGCCTGCTTCATTTCTACAGGAATGTGTCTGCTTATGATTAGAGATGGAGGGAGAGAAGAACAAGAAGAGCCGAGAAACAGCTTGCCTACTTTATGTCTTTGCGTCCCCCCTTTGCATCTCCCTTTACGGGGGTGACACAGAAATGATCCAGGGTGATTTCATGACAGAGTGCGGCCCTTCCTGGGACGCTCCTGCCTTCATTAGTATTTCATGGGCACTGCAGTTTCAGAGTTTCCAAGGTTTCAAGATAAACAGATCATGTTTGGGTTCGTTGGATGCTGGGCACATCTGGTGAGCATTCTGTATCTATGGGACAACAGGTCTGTTTTGGAAAATAATCTTGTGTTGGAATTCACACCCATGTTTCCATCTTTCTTTCTCTCTCTCTCTCTCTCTCTCTCTCTTTCCATGCAATGAGTATTTACAAATCCATTTTCTACAAGAGGGCTGTCTTTTCCTCCTCAATGAAGAACATGTACAACCACACTTATGCACTCCTAAAAACTAATGCATATTCACTCACTGAATATGGACATATAGATACACTCACATCCAGCTGCTGATGCATTAACTATGGCAGCACCATGTGGATCATATTCTCTTCTAGTGTTGTTGATTCTGGATCTGCCGAAACAGAGAATCAGCTGTCCCTTTAACGGCTGCTGGGTTGGATCCTTGCAACACTATTCACTGTTTGGCATTCGGCCTTCAATCGATTTGCGGCGTGTCAAAACATCTGAACGCTCGCCGGGCGTTAATTCTCCCCCTCCTCTCTCCATCATGTCATCCCTCTATTTCCTTTTCTCCCTTTCCTCCTTTGGCGCCAACACTCTGCGTCTCCTTCCTTTCCTGTCATTCTCGCCCTCTCTCTCTCTAAATTAATTGCATTGACGATCTACATAATCACCCTGCAGGAAAAATATGGTGATGGATATTGTATATATATATATTTAATTGTTCTGCAACAGGAGTACACACACATACACACACAACAATTCTACATTACTGCTCCACACTTCCTCCATAACATTTAGATTCAGATCTCATAGCAGCAACAACTCATAGATCAGCCACAGGCTGGGACCGGACTGCTGATCAGGGGCAGATATCTGGAACAATGGACTCTCAGGGAGTTTACAGTGTATAAAGTGGGATTTAATGGGTACAACAAGTGGAGAGGGAAAGCACAGATTGCGGGTCAAATGCACACGCACCCTCACTATAACTCATGGCAAAGAAGGAATAGACATAGTGGCATATTTTTACAACATAGTCCAAGGTTTCTAGTGATTCAACTTAACTAGAAAGCAGCAGTTGTCAGATCATACAACTCAAACTTTTCAATCCATGTCTCTCTTTATTTGAGGTTACTTGGTAAAAAACAAATCCAACCTTTATGTAACGACACATTTATGTTGCTGCATATGCTAAAAGTGAGATCCAATATAGGTATTTAGTTAGTCTGGGCCTGCATTAAACCATACATGTCTGTGAGCTCCTACACACTGCTGAATCCTCACTTAGTGGTGATGAGATTAGTGTTAAGCCCCATGTTCAGTCAAGCAACAACATGTCTTTAGCGCCTCAGGCCCAGCAGAGGTAAGAAGTGTTAATAACAAACAGAACATCACTCATCAACTGTCAGGCCTCAGCTGTTTCGCCCCTACTCCCATCACATTAGATGTAACAACCGCCTCAGCATAAGCTGTTCAGGTAGTTAACACATTTAAGTTCAACATTTAAAAGAGTATGAATAGTAAAAGAGGTTGGAATAGCAGTCAAAATGGAAGATTGAAGATTGAGTTAAACTTCAAACAATGAGGCCAGAACAATTGTTTGTGCGCTTACAACTGACGATTTACAAAGCTCAGTTTTCCTTCAAGCCTTGAAAGGAGTTGAAATGTCAGTTTAAGAGCAAGTGATGCGTTTGATTTAAAAGGATCAGTTGAAGTCGAGGTCCTGAAAGACATTGGTATCAGTTGAAGTGAACAAACTGAACTCTGTTGGTGTCATAACATTGGGAATGTCAGTTGTCATTTGATGTGTTGAAAGCTGATGGAGAAAAATATGTATGAGCTTTAGAAGTTGTGGAGGTTTATTTATTCATTCATGTTCAAAGGTAACAATCTGAGACCTGAACGGGTGTGACGTATCATTTGAACTGTAGGCATCGACATGAGTTGAAGTGCCACTTGAAGTGTGATCACTGATAGCAGATGAACTCTGAATAAGGAGATGATTCATTGAATTTGCTTTGTACTGCAGACAAAGTTATAAAAACAACATTAGGGGTAAAAATCTAACTGAATTGTCTTTTATTAGTCTTTCATTCTGATGCACTTTCCTTTTCTTTTGATTTCTTAGGGATTTATAAAGCGTGATTCTGTTTTTTTAAATATATATCTTCCTTGACCTCTGTCGACTGCTCGCTCTGTGATGGGCCCTTTCTGCATGGCCTGCATGTCTGGATGGAGCTGGATGTGTGAGTGCCTCTCAGCCTGCTGTGAAAGGAGTGTGAGCGGCCAGGCCAAGCATGAATAATCCCCCCTGGGGAGAAGAGGATGGATGGGTAGACAATTGATGACTGTATAAAACAAGAGAGGACGTTCTGCCAGAATAATGGCTGAGAAGAAGGTAGGTCGAGGGGAAGATGAACTTGTAAACAGAAGAGGAAATGTACCTCATTCAACACATGAATATGGATTTGCACTGATAATTAAAAAAGTCAGTTCCTAACGATCGATGACTGAGTGGCCAGAGCCTCTCAGAGGACACACGCAGTGCTTTGGATGAATCAAATGTCACATAGGAGCCAGCCACAGGTGAGCTGTATGTGCCATAAGTCCACGGACGGGGGAGTGTCAGACCAGCTGCTTGCTCTTTTGTTTTTTTGTGCAATTACTGCAAACACTTCCGAGATATACCATCGTGCTGTGCAGTCAAGAGGTCAAAGCTTTCAGTTCAACAGCGTGTGCAATGTTATTTTAACACTATGGAGTGTCTCGAAGTTTCAAATGCTCCTTGGCAGGCTCTATTTTCCTGACAGCTTGGGCAAAAACTGAATAATCTGTGCTAAATGAAGGCCACGTCATGCAATGGCCAAGTGGGCAGACAGAGTTGAGGTTTAATGAAACAGCAGGTGGCTGATTCACATTAGCCTCGCTCTGATTTATAAGAGTTTGTGAACCCAGTTGAGGGACTTTATTCAGAGATGTGTGCTCCAGGGGAGCTGTGCTCATGTGTTTCAGGGAAACATTATGAAGGATTCTACATTGTGTTTTTTTTGGTTTAATGTAATATTAATCAAAAGGTGAAGAGCTTTACAGCTTTTATAACAAAACACTCTCACATTAAAGGCAAAAGCAGTTTTCTCAGTATTTATTTATTGGATATTCTACCTCGTACATGATAAAAATGAAAATTCTCCATTACATTGCTGGCCATACCAATTGGCTAAAATAGGCAAATGAGGATCTACTACTTTGCTGTTCAATATACTATACCATACTATAAGACATTATTAGAAACATGCATCATAATGTTATTATTTTGGACTGTGTGTACAGTTATATTAAAATGATAATGAATGGTAAATAGTATGACCGGACATGGAGATGAGATCACACACATTGCATCAGCCGGAAATCATTATTCCTGCTTTCATGTGTCATCGGAAACAATTATTAGGTTTTACATATGACTATCTTTTGATTGTCGTTGTTATCAACATATACAAAGTCTGCACAGCAAAGGAGTATCCGGTTTGATCTAGTGGTCAGAACAGACCTGCTAATCCATATCATACACCTGCTGCATTCTGGGGATTTAGAGCATCGTTCACAGTGAATGCATGTTATATCAGTTGGTGACAGATCAAACATTGAGAATTATGATATGATATCATATGATATCATGAGCATAATACAACATGTGTATTGAAAGGATTGATACTGACGACTGTATGAACAGGATCATCACAAAGGATCTGCCGTACTGAGCTCTATTGTCCTGACTCATCTGGTAGATTGGAGAGATAGTTGGATCCGACCCATCTGCCTCCGTTTCCTGCAGTGTCATCTCCACTCCTCTGGCCGGCCCGGCCCGCTGGCCCATCCCAGCTCACCAGAGTACATCGCTGATCTATTTTAATAAAGGCAGTAATCTCAGAAGAGTTTAGCCTCGGTATCAAAGGCATCTGATAAACCCACATCTGGTGAGAGAGAGCGAGAGAGAGAGAGAGAGAGAGAGAGAGAGAGAGAGAGAGAGAGAGAGAGAGAGAGAGAGAGAGAGAGATAGTTTTTGGTTGTGGTGGAGTTGAATTAACCTCTAAATAGTATTTTACTTTGCATTAATGTGCCCAACTCTGTGTTACATTACAACACACACACACACACACACACACACACACACACACACACACACACACAAACACTCTCATTCCTCATTCTGGACACAACTTGTCAGTAGCGTTGTCTGCCCTGCTCCGTCTTGCCAATGCAGAGCATTTTTAATTTTTAAATGTTTTTGTTCCAGGTGCCTCTTCACAAACATCCTCAATATACTGTGCTGAACCAAGGGAACCATATCAGTATGACAGAAGTGCTGTGACACACAATTCAATGTCAGATAAAAGGAAACCTCTATGAGTTAAACGAAACAAATCCATCAGATAACGGTTGCACAAAAGAACCCTGTCGTTTTTAAAACGATAACAATCTCCATCCACAAGTCATCCACACCATTTAGGTAAAGAGTTTTGTACTAACACGCCTGAAAAGGGTTATTACATGACTATTCCTATCACTGGGCACGTGGGTGTGAAAAATAAGATTGGTTGCTTGGTTACAGTAAATATAGCAGAGTATTATTATACTGTTGTAATATTAAAAGGTTTCGCTGTATCCTTTAACCTTTTAAGCCCCGTGCCTCCACACCTGTCAAACAGACACAAAGTTACAAGGCTGCAGATCAAATTAAAATACTCTTTTCCAAATCAAAGTTGACTGCACTCGTCTCTCACTCGGCTGGACACTAGTAGCATTTATAACATGCCGAATTTAACTACACAGCGGCTGCTAGTATAGACAGAAAGGTAAGCAACGCCTGTAGTTCATTCTCCATGTTGCTAGTGGATCAGTCATCAAGGCTGAAGATGAACTAAGGGAAGGACACGTCGTGACTGCTAAGAACCACTCAAGTAACACATTCATAAATGCATACTGGCACATACAGATGCTCCTATTCATCGCAAAACACAGATTGATGGTTAGTAGATGCACCTAGGACAAAAGCTGATGGACACGGTTGCTGACGCGAGGCTGTCTGCTCATATCGTGATTGAATCGCGGTCCTCTTCACGGACAGGTGGGCTCCTATTGTCAGCAGGCGTGTAGCTCAAACCTGCATGTGTGAGCCTGGCTGTATGAGTCAATGTATGCAAGTGTGCGCCTGTCCTCCTGGACGGTATCCCAGATCTGAGATCTGTGTTTGATGTCGAGTTTGGAAAGAGCAGAAAGAGCTTGCTGAGCACCAGATGACGGAGCAGGAAAATCTGCATCATTTTACTTGCCTTGCCAATTTGTCAGTTTGTTTCTTACACATAAATTAACATATACGACAATGGCAATGCATTATTATGCGAAAGGGGGGTTGTATATTCAAGCATACTTGTCAATTTACCTGTTTGTTTGGTGCGATTAGAGTGCTGCGAACATTATTACTGAGCAGTTGTGTCTCCACAAGCAGCCCACTTTGTGTTTGTGTTTCTAATTTAATCTCCCTTCCTCGCCATATGTTTTCCATTCTCATTAACACTCAGCTATCATAAGATTCATTGAGTGAGAGACGGAAAAGGCAAGATGTATTATTTTCAACAACAAGCTCTTCAAACAGTTGTCCGCCGGCCCTCTCTGTTGTCTTTGTAACCGGACACAGGTTTACCAGATGCTATGTGCGTGTCCATCGCCTCTGAAATGCTACACAAACAAACCTCGGGCTTGTTGGTGGCACACAAAGTGACAATTACTTCATGGTACGTGTGTGTGCATGTGTGTGTGCATGGATGTGGCGGTGAAATTGAGTGGTAAAGATGCGAGCGAGCTCTTTCTGAGGTCAATGCACTCATTCATATCGGCCGGGCTGAGAAGGTTCTGGAATGTTGCAGACAAGGCGTCCGTGTCTGAGGAGTATTGTGAGATCGAGACTCTGGACTTGACACTTTCTTTTCCCCCCTTCAGTGGGAGTCTTTGTCCGATGTAAGATGGCGCACACAACGGAGCCATTGTTTGTCCAGTCAATAACATTTAGAGCATTAAGTGGCGCCTGTTTCTCCATCTGCACACATGGTTCTGATCTTCTTGTTCCAGGCAGGGATCTACATTTAAAAGTAGGCATCGAAGGCTTTTAGTTCTCAACTTTGGCCTCAGTGAGACTAGTTTTACATTTAAATAAAACAGAAAACAGGAATTGATTTCATATCCATAATGTTCATACTTATAGAATACAGGTAGTCATATCTTCAGCTCCACTCTCAGTGGTTTCTCTTGTTTAAAAAGTGAGTAAGTCATATTAATGTAATTTACAGAGGAGTGATTGATTATCTGAAAGGTCTCTTTGTGCTTCTTCCCCCCCATAACTTGGCAAGATTCCCGGCTGGCCTGTTCATTGGACTTGGCTACTTATCTAGCATTGAGCAAGCAAAGCTGTGTGCCTGTGGGGTCGGGGGGCTGGTGTGTGAATCAGGGGTGATGCAATGCTATCGCGGTTATATGATCTAAAAATGTGGGTTGCCTCATCTGCATTTCCTCTGCATGGAGCCTCCCACCGTGTACATGTAAGCTGCTTTCAAGGGGCCTGTTGAATAAGACTTTAAAACAGGAAAAGGACCAACAGCTGATCAGCTTGAAGAGGACACAAAGTTGAGTGTGACCCAGGTGACATGTCAGCTTCCAAGCCTCTGCTTTCTTGTGACTCACTGGCTCCTCTGATCACCTGGACAGAGGTCAAAGATGCCTGACAACTGACTCCAGTCACACCTTTGGGATTACAGAAGGCAACCTTCAAATTCTCTCTCTCTCTCACTTTCTCTCTTCCTCAGTTGAGCCAGTCTTTCAACTTTCCAAGACATGCCGAAGGTCACCAGATTTCTGCATTTCAAATTCCAGGGACCTTTTCTGTTCTGGCTTCATCCAAACGCTGAACGGATCAACGTTCAGGCACAAAGTATTCATTTGCAATCGCACCAATGTTGATTTGAACAAAAGTAATTAATACGTACCTTGTGGATAAATTAACCGGTGTCACATCTAATGAACATACATCTTTGGATTTAAAGTCCAGGCTGCTCTGGCTTTTTGGTGTTTATTATTGGTGGAATCAATTAATTATTTAAGTATTCTGTTGTATCCAACCAGAGTGAGAGAGTCACCACAAAAGGCCATAACTGTGTATACCCTCTGCTGGATTACTTTGATATAACAAATCAAGATAAAAAGATGGGTGTTGCACAGATTAGGTTTTCATCACTGGATGATCGTTTCAGCGGTCTGAGTGTCTCTTGTTCTAGAATCTCCTCAAACGGAGAGGTTTGCCTCCGAGGATGCATGGCTCCCCTTCTCTGTTGTGATGGATGTGCCGCCGGACTGGTCTTTGATGTTGAGTGTATGTGACGTGTGAATGGCAGCGGGCTGACCTGGGAGAAAGCTCTGAGTGAGTTTAGGACAGAATTCTTGCGGAGTGCTGACACATTCACAGAACTGTCACTGAGAAATGGGATGATGTGGAGAGCAGGCGGGGAGAGTATATGCAATGAAAGGGCTGAATGCAGTTTATTATGATAAAATAATGTCAAGTCAACACAAATGTGCAGATGTTTGTGTTTGGTTTCTTTCTTCTTTGGTGATGAGAGTGATGTCAGTGAAGCCTTCGTTTTTGAATCGTCAATTCTGTCATTACTTTTGAACAAATGTGTGCTAGAAAATCAGATAAAAACTTTACTTTATAATATAGCGATATTATCCAGTTTGACCCTCCAATTCAAATTATAATCAAATTCAAAATGTCCTATTGATTCTGTTGCACACTACAATATCAATATGAACATCACAAGGTGTTAAACGAATAGAGTTCTGCACTAATTGAATATTAATGTGTCTCTGTAATAATAAGCTCAGTGAGAAGTGTAACCAGGGTCAGGGCTTCTTTTGAGACTATCAGAGAGAGTTCATTCTGGCCCAGGTCACTGCTCGAGAGTTCTTTGAGAAAGATGACCCAGCCTCATCTCAGAAGGTCAATAAAGGTCAACTCCGCCAAACTAATGTATTAATTCTAGACAATGACTTTTAGAATGACTCAGAACATATATATATATGGTACTTGCTGCTCTTTTCCAACCAGCATCACTTCTGCTCCCACCACTGGCAGCAGGCTGGCAGAGGCAGAGCCATGCAAAGTGGCATATGGCGTCATCTGGTAACTGCTGGCTACGTTTTAAGCTGCCGGCTGCCACTTTTAGTAGTTTCCAGCAGGAGAGATATGAATGTGTGGGAGTGCGTCACTGTGACTTAGAGGCCGTGGTCTGTTTATGACGGGGATGAAGTCAGGAGGCTGAGTCATCGCTGCTGTTTCTGCTCTCCTCTATCTGCTCTCCCTTCATCATCGCTGCTGTTGTTTGGCACAACACATTTCACGACTGTGTATAATTTAACAAGTCATCCCTGTCCTCGTTTCCCCAGTGGGGGAGAACGGCTGCAAGAGGTAAATGATTAAAGAGGATGTGTGTGAGGAGTGTGGATGCCTGACAGCTAACAGATTATATTTCCTTTAGTGGTATTACTAAAACAGTCTCTCTCTCTGAAGTTCAACCTTGACCAAATTGGCACCTCATATTCATTTGTGATAAAATTGGAGTTGTAATTTAGAAAAAAAGAAATGTGATATTTGCATGGCAACCCTACTTGTTACTTTAACTAATTATCTAATCAAAGATACGTTGTTCCATTTTATCACCACGTGTCACTCAATATTCATATCATTACCTCAGCGGTCATCGGATAAACAAACGTAAAGCACAATATGAGACGCATGGAAGAAGATTTCACTCCCGGGAACGCCGCGGTAGATGTGGATTGATTCAGTTTTACAGGCGCTCGTAAATAGATAATGGTGAGACGCAGCTACCAGTTTCTGTTCATGCTCTGCTGAAACAGGAACACTGTGGTCAATGCGCCAAACATCAGGGCAGGCCTACGATACGCCTAAACCTAAACTGATGAAACGGCTTCTCAATGCCTCGCATCGTGTCTGGGAGAAGGACTGCAGAGCCTCTCATGTTTACAGTAGTACAGTATTATAAACAAACCCACTGATATAACCCAGGAATGCACAGAACGACATCATGAACGCAGCCTTTTAAGGGTATAAAGGTACTTTTATAACCTCGCCCGGTGATAACTGAGCTTCTCTCGGTTTGTTCTCTTGCATCTCTCCGTTGCTACTCGTCAAGGTCGCTGCAGGCGTCCTCGTCATCTTCCTTGCAGATCAACTGTCCTTTTTCATCTGCGATGCATTATTATGTTTCCGAGAGGGGAGAGCAGGCTGTGAGCGAGTCAGCACCCGGGAAAAGAGAGAGAGAGAGAGAGGTTAAAGGAAGAGAGACAATCTTAGAGGAATATGGCCTAGAAGTGTGAGGCGAGGCTGAAAATGACACAGGAGAGGTTAAAAAAAAGCAAGAGAGAGGGTGAGAGCACACAGATCGGGGACAAGGTCACATGATGGAGTGAAAGCAACGACGATCTTCGAGATGAAAGCCTGGAGCGAGAAATAGTGAGAATGTGTGTTGGTAGAAAAAGAGTGAGTTAACCAGCTGTAGCATATGACACAGCATCTTCATCAGGGCCCCTTCAGGGCCACTCATGTGACACATATAATTCAGAGCATATGGTGGGATGTAATATTGATGGCACACAAGTGTCGGTCCCTCGATGTGGCATAATAGCCTTGCGGTGATTTTAAAACCACATTTAAAACGCAGAGCCGTCGCCATGAAAGATTTAAAGGGCAGGATTTCTTGCCGCAAAGCAACAGAATGAAGAATCAGTGGAGCAGAGAAAATAGGGGATTGAAAGAGAGAATGTCAAGGAAAACAGATGTGTGTGTGTGGGGGGGGGGGGGGGAGGGGGTGAGCGACAATGGATGGAGAGATCAAATGACAAAGGAGAGGTTGGAGCACATAGCTGAGAAAAATCAAGGGGAAAAAATAAAAGGCAGAGACACATAAAGTGGGTGTTTTGTGAGGCCAGTGCTTTAACACACCCTCCACAGGTTAAGGGTCGAGCCTCTTCAGAGAGTGTGTGTGTGTGTGCGTGTGTGTGTGAGTGCTAGTGTGTGTGTGTGGATAGCTGTGTTTGCTCCAACAGGCTTTGCATCTGAATGGCTCTTTGTTAGACTTGACTCTGTACAGATTTGACACCCATACAACGCCGCCAGCGCTCCGTGGTTCCTCGGTTTGATTTGTACTTCGGGTTGAACTTACGCTTGTGGAAATTGTATCTATTAAAAAAAAAAAAGTGACAGCGACAAACTCTGTGACAACTTCAGCAGTCGAGTCAGAAGTTCTCATTAAACATGCATTGATGGAGCCTCCTGTTCCTTCTTCATCCCCCTCTTGGGATCACTGAGCGTTAAGCCTGTGACTCAGACGGAGGGAAAGCTCCTCACTGAGCCTCTCTGTCCTCCACAACACTGATTTACCATCAGATAACCCTACAAGAATCTTAATGGCAGCAATTAAGAACTCAAAAGTTGATGGGTTATGGAGCATACCTTCCTGTGTGGGCGGACAGGCTCCTCTCGGTCCTCGTCCCTCTCCCGAGCTCGGGTGTCCTTCTTCAGTGTCCGATCAGAAGAGATGCTCTTCTTAGAGTTTGTGTCCTGCTCCTCTGCCTCTGGCTGGGTTCTGCTTTGTTGGCCGCGGTTCCCACTAGACTGGGTGGGACGTCCCAAGGGAGCAGGTGCTCCCCGCCAACTTGTCTCCAGGAAAACATGAACACACACACACACGGCAGTGAGCAGAACACCCAAACGCAGCAGCAGTCCCCGGGTGAGCCACTCTCGGCCCATATCCATCCACTGGTCGCTCCTTTCTGTCTCTCTGGCTCGCCTCAGTCCATCTCCTCAGCTAGAAGTTCCCTTTTCCCCTTTGTTGCTCTCCCATTCTTCCTCTCCCTCTTGTCAAAGAGGAGTTGTTTCCTTTCATTTTCACCTCTTCTCATCCAGCCTCCTCCTTCCCTTCAAGTCCAAAGTGCACCATAAGACCCAGAGGAGTGAGTTAACGAAGCACACATGTTCAGGACTTCTCTCTGCTCATGGACCGCTGCACGTGAGTGAGCCGACGTGAGTGAACCTGAATGTGCCGGTGTGTGTGTCAAGAGGCTCGGCGAGAGGGATTCAAAAGTACAATGTGTGTGCCGCCCTCTTGAGAACTTTGGGAACTCCCTCCTCACTCTCCCAAGTCTTCCTTTTCACACACACACACACACAGACACACACAAACACACACACATGCACACACTCACACGCACACACACACACACACACGCCTTTAATTGCTTTCTTTTTCTTTCTGTCAGGCTCATATCACACACTTCCTCTGCTCCCTCCCTCGGGTCGCCTCTCCCGCCCATCAGACTCTCGGGTTGCTGTGTAACTCTTGATATGGGCGGGGCCAACACCGCTATGCGTCTGCAAACCAGTTGGCGCCATAACCAATCAGGACAGCGTAGCCAGCATGCGCATACTTTAATTTTTTTGCTGCAAAATGTATATAAATGGGATATGAAACATAATATTTGATCTGCCACTCTGCTCATTGATTTGCATTTTTTCTCCCCAAAAACATTTTTATTTTAAGGATCAGCTTCTGACCAATGTTACATTTTTTTATGGTAGCGATTCATTTGACCTAATTGTTTTGTTTTATTTTCCGTGGCAATACTTTTCCAAAAATGAGTCAGCCAGCACTAACCTCATCGTCTTCTCAAGTTGCTTCTACTTGTCGAGATCCCTAACTGACATTATTTACACTTTTTGCGGGGATTTGCATGGCCTTAGAATCTAAGCAAATAAATGCAGGATAATATGATGTCTGCTTTCTTTCTGTTGTTTAGAATCAATGACAAACTATTGCGATTGGATATAGACTTTTAATCAGCTCTCTACTGCCCTCTTTGGGGTACACATAAACATCCCCTGCTTCTTTAATAACCCAAGCATGGGAGTATGCAATGGACTATTTTCTGATCAGCTTCACAATCAATTTGTTTTGGTGACAATAAAAATATCTCAAAACATATATAGTGAGAGACGTAGTGACAAGGTAAAACACATTTTTAAAGATAAAGATATTCAGCATGCTTTCAGATATTGGCTTTGCTTCATATGCATAAAAGTAACATGTCCAAGGCTTCAATAAGGGCAACACATTGTGATACCACTGGTTCTGTTGGTCTCAATGGATAAACTGTGGAAACATGCTCAGAAGTTAGTTGCTCAATCAATTAGTTTATTAGTCAAACAATCAGATTTTCAGTCACAGTTTGGACACACAGTTAGTTTATTAATGTATGCATTACCATTCACTGGTAAGTAATGCATTTTAAACAATTTAAACATACTCTATATGTTTCCTGGGGGTATAAGTTAACAACAATGATACTAGTGTATCAATTCTGGATGATTACAAGGAATCAATCAAGTCTTTTTAAAACTGTCAGCCCTGGAAACTGAAAGTAGGAGCCTAGCAGGACTCCACTGCCCCCCAGTGGTCAGTCATGTTCACTCATCGCCTTCATATGGGATGAATTACAACACAATGCACGCCTGTGAATGGCTGACGTGATGTAGGTCAAATGGTAATTGAGCTGCCTGGTACTGGACGCTGTGACAGGTTTGAGAAAGAATGCAGCTTCATAAAACTGACTCAATATTCATGCAGACATGTTTTCCTTAAGAAGAGCCATGATACGGCCGTATTCTGTGTTTTCACACACGTGTCCATGTGCAGCACAGTGTGTGCTTGCAGGTTAGCATGCATGACCTTTTTCTGTTGGGCTCCTGCACACAAAAAAATCGATTTATAATCCTGAAAATAATTTTTAAAAAGACATATACATAATGTGTATCATGCACAGATAGAAAATGTACATGTCGTTTTTTTCCTCCCTGACACACTGTTCCTCTCCTCTCTAAAATAAGGTTCAGACAGCACAGTTCATGTTAAATTGATCCGAGGTCAAGTGCAAAGATCAAACAGAGGTCAGGCCTATAAGGAATGTGTATGAATATGTGATTAAAGGCGACATCTACATTTGCATAGAGTAAACATTATCCCTATGCTTCATAATACATTCATAACAATACCAATATTCTCCCTAATATTTTCTATTATAATATCTTTCTATATGTATTAATTTAAAACATAAGACCTCTGCAGATGTTATCAAAATAAACTATTACAACCTAACAAGATGCAAGGTGAGTTTTACCTTGTTAGGTTCAGACATTCCAGATAAAGAGTGCAGGCTACGTGCATGTGGGATTTACCTGACGCAATCTTGAAAACAAACAGCAGGGCCATTGATATGTATGCAGTGGTATGCATGTTTTACAACCAGTCAAACTAGATTCAACAGGACTGACATCTGCTTGATAACATATACATTTTCTTCTGAGTGGAGAACACACTGAGAAACAGACGATGTCAGGAGGAAATGATTTTATAATGCTGCAGATAGAGAATTAAGTTGTAGATGTTCTTATGCCTAAGGGACAAAACCCACTTACACCTACGAATGCCTGACTTTGTTTCTGATGTGCGAAATGTTATTCGCACATTAGAACTGGATGTGAAGGGAAAATCATTTCTGAAGGAAATTCAACACTCTTTCGCAGGACAAATGACTGCAGCCGTCATATTTATCTACTCCGCCTCCGATTGGCAGCGATGGGAAAATGACACGTGGGTCGTCATGCAAATTTATTTCCCCCTTTTCTGACATGATAATATGTGATCAATGTTCAAGTGAATATATACAGTAATATATCAAATAAAAAATGGATGTATACAATTCTCATATTGTATTCATGTTCAAAACATACAATTAACATGCTTTTCTCAAAGCCACCAGACAACACTTATTTTCCCTCTCTGATCCCCAGAATACACTTTTTTTTTTAAAGCTCATTCAAAACAAACACAAAACTCATCAACATCGCCTTGGCTAGTCTATTGTAGCTTATTTCTTCCACACATTTATCAAACGATACAGCGGAAGATCAACTGCTCAGCGCCCAACCAGCATAAATACTTTTAATCCTCAGTGAACAGCATAAAAAGAGGTTAAAATCAGCAGAAAGTTGTGTCAAAAAGTGGATCAAACTCACAAGTCCACTGGGAACAGCACACACTGTGATACTTATACTATATCTACAATGACCATATATTATATAGACCACATAGCTGTATAAGCTATATAACTTTATATTAAGCTGTACAGTTATACATAATGTACATGCTTTTACAGTTTGTAGTTTTTACATGTGGGAGACAATATCTCTGGTCTATTAAGGCCACATCTGTTTCTGCCGTAAATTAATCTATTTGTATCTCCTTCTCACCCAATATATTTCCATCCAACCTTCTGACATATGAAATAAAATGCCATTTTTTGTCAAGAAAAGGCTGCTCATCAAACCAGTGAAGGATTGGTTTGTTGAATATTAAAAAGGAGGCCCTTTTGCCCGTCCGCATCAATTACCTATTTCAATTAAACCTCTACTATGTGACTTTGTCCCGTCGGTCGACGTCGAACAGATGGCAAGTCGGCGTGATGCTAAAGCAAACACTGTCACAGTCCTGCTGATCCGGCCGAGGCAAAGTCAATACGGCCATATACGCCACATATCAATCATTAATAAAAGGCTTCAACGGGAACATGTGCGAAGACACAGGGAGGTTGGCCTGGAGTTCAAAAGTGGTCTTTGTGTCAGGAATTATACTGTTTTTTGTTGTTGATTTGTCTAATATCTGGTGCATAAACAGTGGCCCCTAACTGGATATTTTATTAAAACTAAACACAAATGTAGCAGATATTTAAATGCACACGTGTGTGAGGCTTGTGCTGTGCATTCTGGCTATAGTGTGTGGCATAAAGCCTCAGCAAATATTAGATTTACCTGTGAAGTGCAGTTAGAGACTAATATGCTAAGTTTCAGTGTGTGTAAAGCTAAAACAATTCATTTCGATTTTAACAGTGATGAATGCCAAATATATTATGATTCCATCTTCTAAAATTTGTGAAATGTTTCCTTGTCTGAATGGAGAACAAACTAAATAGTGTTGGGGTTTGGACTGTATTAATTGGACAAAACAAGATAATCATAGATGTCCAGGGAATTTAAATGAGCATCTCTATTTTCTGACGTTTCACCTTATCAAGAACATAATGGGCATAACAGAAGGAGTTTGCTCTGAGCCACACACATCAACAATAAGCTAGATCATAATATATTCATCTTAATTCTAAATATGTTCTTTCAGACCTCTTGGGGACAGAGTTGTAAAGATAGATGTCCAAAACTCCTTTTGGAGAAGAAGGGAAGATCCCCTTTCCATAACTCTACAATCAAAAAACCTGACCGCTCACATGTTGTCATTTTTTCTAGTTTCATTCAGAGTTCTGACCGCGTGAATATTGTGAACTCAGCAAACATCTTCATCTCCCCCATTGATTTCGCGGTCACACGTATGTGTTCGCGCGCGCGCGTTTGTGTGCGCGTGTGGCCGCGCGCACCTCTTGTCCTCGGTCCGCTCTGTTAAAGCCACAGTTTAATTTTTAGTAGTGAGAGAGAAGAGAGACAGAGAGAGAGAGAGAGCGAGAGAGCGAGAGAGGCGCACCGGACAGACTCGCCAGAAAAATGACCGTGGAGAGAATATTCGACGAACTCGGACATTTCAAAAGGTATCCGACCTATGAACCGGCAGGTGTCCTGTTCTTTTATGAATTAATTGGTTTGTTCTTGTGCTGCTGTCATCAATAGCGAGTTGGGCGTTTAAAAAACCAACACATAGGGTTATTGAAATAGACATCATGCCATGCATGTGTCCTCACTTGTGCAGATTGCTTTTGGATCACTATCAAGAAAAAAGATTCCTGCCATATCTGAACGCTTACCACGAGGGTCTTCACCTCAGAGGAACTTGTGTGTCCACTCGTCAGCAGATGTTTAAAAACGCTAGAAAAATAACAACTTATATTCCAAGACCAATATTTTTGATGGTCCATATGTGAAAGGTCAAGGGTGAGATGTTTCACCTCTTGTCCACTGTCCAACTTGTCTCAACATGTGTATTAGATCATAGCAGTTTATGATTTTGATCGCTATTTTTAACCATCTGGACCCAGCCTCATATGGATGTGTACAAGTTGCTCGGTGACCTGTTTGATTGCTGCTCAGTCGCTCATCATCTCCTGTGCAGCTCTGCTTCCAGCACCGTTTTAAAGCCTTTTCTTTCCTCTAAGATTTCAGGCATGTCTGTACTTTGCCGCAGTCTTCCAGGCCATCGCCTGTGGCATCCACTACCTGGCCTCTGTCTTCCTCGTGCAGACGCCAAACTTTGTGTGCAGCGTGCCTGGCAACATCACCGCTGTCCTGTACGGCAACCTGACGGCATCCAGCCTGGAAGACATCTTGCCGGTCTTCAAGTCGGGCACCGGGCCCTTGGTGGTGAAGACCACTGAAGGTGCGCAGTGGGAGCTCAGCCAGTGCCGCAGCGCCCTGCGCATCAACCCCAAGTACTTTACGTACGACTTTGATGGCAACAAAACGGTGACAGCCTGCGATGGGAACTTTGTTTACGACCACACGGAAATTCACCAAAGCATCGTGACGGACTGGGACTTGGTGTGCGACAATGAGTGGCTGGCCAAGCTGTGCCAACCCACCTTCATGCTGGGGGTTCTGATCGGAGCGCTAGTGTTTGGCGACATCGCTGACAGGTGAGCAAGGGCGGGCACCTCTGGGGAGTTACATTGTGCCATGCAAGACGTATAAAGTAGAGTTTTTACCATACAAGGCAGTTATTTTTCACATGTGCATGGAGAGTAAGAGCAGTAGAGAGTGGCTGAGAGAGCCTGCCTTTATAAACATTTATACATGAAGTCACAGCTTCAAGAGACATCAACGCACTTCTGCCTCAAGAGTAAACATGATACTGTCGTCTCTAATGCTCAGCGGTTGATATGCGAGCGCAGGAATGAGTCGCCTACTAAGCGTTGGGGCATGAAGCATAAGAGAGAGAGAGAGAGGGGCGGGAGGGAGGGAGGGAGGGAGGATAAGAGTGACCGTCAGGCAGGAAATTGTGGATGGTTGGTATGGTTGAGAATGAAAGAAGAAGAGGCAAGAGTACCAGGGAAACAAAAGAAGTCCCGGGACATTAATGATGGACCAAGTGACTCAGCCAAACAGATCTGCTAAAACTCAAGTGGTCAGCATTTAGATTTCGGAGCTTTGTGTACAAAGGAATTGTCCTTTGAGGTCTCATGAAGTACGCATTACATGTTTATAACAGTGGCAATTAGGGATGAGGAAATCATCATCACACCTCACTGCATCTGGTCTTGTGTTTAGCTGTTATTCAATCATCCACTCTTGGCTATTGGTTACATAACTGTATTGGCTGAGCATTGTAAACGTATTGATCCCCATGGCTCACACTGAGGTGGAGTTTTGCTGGCCGGGAGTTACCTTTAGAACCCAAAGGGCGCTCGAGCGTCTCCTCTAAGTGTAAAGCAAAGTGCCATCCCATGTTTATGTCACTCTAAACACAGAGCTGGAGAATGGAAGTTTGTAGAGGAAGAATTGAGGCAAATATGTGAGGCATTAAGTGAAGGTCTTGTCACACGCTGCTGAGAGGGAATATTATGATTTGATTATGACAAAAAGTGCTAGCATCACGGATAACATCTTAAAGCAGAACCTCGATCCTCACGAAATTGTGTACTTTTTGTGTTTGCAACTTTAATAAAATATGTAATATATTGTATGCCATCCAATGCGTTCATCATGTTGGTCTAACAATACCTTGATTACAGCGGTATAATGGAAACACAACACAACTTTGACATCATCTTCATCTCTCTCACTGTCTCTCCACCTGCTCTGGGTGTGTCTCTCCTCCAGAGTTGGCCGTGTGAGGATCCTGATGTTCACCAGCGTCTGTCAGTTCGGGTTTGGGGTGGCTGTAGCGTTCTCCGGAAACTACTATTTATTTGTGGTGCTCCGCTTCCTCCTTGCTATGGTAAGTTCATTGTGTGTGCGTGTGTGTGTGTGTCTGTGTCTGTGTGTGTGTGTGTGTGTGTGTGTACTGTGTGTACTGTGTGTTCTTGCATGCCATGAACAATTATGGTTGGTGGAATTGACATTTTAATTTCCGTGGAATGATGTATACCAAAAGAATAGGTAGGTGAGCAACTGTGATATGAATGTTCAGTACATTTCCTCACACTTTACAAAATAGAGGCGATCCACCAAACTGTGAAATAGTATTTTAAACAGTTATTTAAAGGTGCCCTAATATCCGCATGTAAAACAAAAAACAAGGCTTCCTGTTTCTAGCCAATCGCGTTGGTTCTTTCTGAATACCTCCTCCTGGTCGTCATTCTGCAGATAGGCAAACATGAAAACCAGAGCAAAATATTTGTTCTAGCCATGTATGATAAAAACACAACTTACTATGAACGTGTATCTTTGTCTGTATAGTGTAAGTCTACCATGTTTTTTTCTTGGGCGTGAGGTATTTACCCAAATAAGCTTTGAAAAAAGGAAATGCAAGAATGATCCCATAATTGCTAACATTGTTCATAACCAAGAACAACTTTAACTGAATTGAGATATACAGGCTAATGTCTTTCTATTTAAGCCCAGATATATGTTTATATATAAATATAGCATATCAATTTACATCTGAGTTGAGTCAAAGTCCGTTACAAATACAGGTAAATACTTGAAATGTGAACAGCTGTAGGGCAAGAAAGTAGGCGTGTCTTTGTATATATGTGTGTATCCCCATTGGTGTTTTTATGTACAGCGAAAGATAAAACGTGTGTAAAACAGCATGTTTACAAGGAAAAAGGGAAAGTCATTAGGGTAGTCCACATGGCGGTAAGCTGTGCTGAAAGAACTCTGACTTTGAGACTTTGACCAACACTCCCCCCCCCCTCCTCTCCGCTACAGCTGTTGTTTTTCACATTGACCCTCAGATAGCGGAGATCACAGGGACTTAACATCTGATTACTGCCATATCACACGGAAAATATATTTGACCTGCAAATTGCAGATATGTCAACATTTAACTCTACATTACACATCTTCCTGTGATTTTTGTGTTCTGTGTATATCATCCACATGCAACGTAGTGGATCCAGTGAACAGCGTGCACATCTGGATTAAGCAAGCATGTCCATTTTAAGCAAGATTTAATTGGGGATTCTTTGCTGCTTGTGCCACTCTTACATTTAGCTTCCTTCTGCGGTTCTTTCTTGTGGCCACAGTGTCGGCTGTTCGGTAAAAGTTATAAATTACTCAAAGAAAAGACAAGCATCATTTAAAATAAGGAAATAATTAACAACCAAACAAGAATACTGACACAAAAGGCCGATGAAGGCGGTCGCCTGCATATATGTTATACATTTGTGTTCCTTCCCCTTTTTCATCATTAAATCTGACTTCTCTCTGACTCTTTTCCTCATTTTATCCTCCTTCCCTCTTCTTCCTTTCATCCATCACCCTCCTTTTCCTCCTTCCCATCTCTGCTTTGGGCAGGTGTCCAGCGGCTACCTGGTGGTGGTGTTTGTCTACGTCACGGAGTTCACTGGCATCAAAGTACGCACGTGGACCTCCATGCACGTGCACGCGGCCTTTGCTGTCGGCGTCATGGTGGTGGCGCTGACCGGCTACCTGGTGCGGGTCTGGTGGATCTACCAGATCATTCTCTCCATATGCACATCGCCCTTCCTGCTCCTCTGCTGGAAGTTCCCCGAGACGCCCTTTTATTTAATGGCCAAGGGCCGCTACAAGGACGCCCAGACCCTGCTGGACGCCATCGCCAGCTTCAACGGCATCGAATGCAAACTGAAGGTGCAGGAGCTCCTGGAGCCGGAGGAGGGAGAGAGCGGAGGAGCTCTGCTGGACGAGGCGGGGGAGCCGTCACAGCCCGAACAGAAGCTGTCCATTCTGGATCTGTTCAGAACCTGGAAGATGGCTCGTCGTACATGTACGGTGTGGGCCATCTGGTTCATCGGCAGTCTGGGTTACTACGTCTTTTCTTTGGGCTCAGTCAACCTCGGAGGAAACCAGTACATGAACCTCTTCCTGGCTGGTGAGGGAATGTGTGATGAGTGTCCATGAAGTGTGAAAAAAAGAGGGAAATAGTAGGAATGATACTTTGAAACAACATCCTGCTTTCCTCATCCACTTCTAGGTATATTTGTGTTTGTAGAGAAATTGTTGACAACAGCTGTACTACTTTACATCATGTGGGATCGTATCTCAGATTTCACTCTACTTGCTATGTTGGCGCTGCACATCAAAATATATCATGTTATATATATCCTGTTCATCTGGGGTCATATAAGTTAACAGAGTGGGATGTTGTTGGGTGGTGGAGTGAGATCATTTCTGTTTAAAGTGTTGCTTTGTTTATCTCTGATTATTTACAAGAACAGCTCTCCGGCTGCAAGCTTGATAGTTTCCTTTTTTTTCCTTATTAAATGAATCTGAAAGTCTTTTATTTTTCTTTGATCTATTCTACGGATGATATGCAGCCTTTTCATTATATCTTTTTTTCAGACACCAATAATATAATGTGCTTTCTTTAAAGACCATAGGAATATTCATTCTGATCCCCATTTACGTGATCTAGGAATAGCAAACATTTGGGAGGCGGAGCTTCTCCAACATTGCAGATGCAGGTTATTTAGGTCCCCAAGATAGAATATCTTAGTCAGAGTATCAGTGCCCCGATAACCTCTGACGGACTGCTGCTGTAATTGGCTGTTTCCAGGTGCAGTGGAGCTTCCCTCTTACCTGGTTGGCTGTTTTGCAATGGACCGGATTGGCAGGAAGAAGACCTGTGCCCCCTCCCTGATCCTGGCCGGGATCTCTTGCATGCTCATCATCGTGGTACCTGCTGTACGTACACAAACTCTGTGTGTGTGTGTTGCATCAGATGCGTGAGATGCATCATCAATACTCTTTATTTAGGGTTTTAAAACTTGGCTTCTGCAAAATTATAGAGGCCTCATGCTCCTTAACAGTTACAAAATTCAAGTTTGCAACAATAATTTAGTTCAAAGTGTGTCTGTGTTGTTAGCTTTTACTTTTAGTGTTCTGACATCACCCTGGGTCGTTGGACCACTGTTAACTTTTGACCTCTGATATATAACACATGTATATCCCAGTATGTGTGTCCTGAGCTTTGACCCAAAGTAGGGCTGCTGATGGTTGGGTTGGCAAACAGCTGCTGTGTAATGTCCAAGTAAATATGACCTTTGACCTTGAAAGCCATTCTGAACAGGGCGGTCCACGAGCGTGAGCTGCAAAATGTGCGAGGACGGACTGTTGGTTTATCGAGTTATCTTTGTGTCACTGTTCATTCTGCAGGAAGACACAGAATAGTTGCCGGCTAACATTCACTCTCAAATACTAGAGTGTATGGAACTTTCTTACCGTGGCAAACATACCAAAGTCTCCAGCATAACTAAATGTGATTTAAGTTTTGAGAAACACTTCAATGACTAAGTATATACGGACATATGGACACGTTTCAGTGTCTTTTGTTATCCTATAAGAGCAGTTCACAGACGGATTGGCTTTCATCAGTGTTATGAGAAGGATGGCTTATCTTTGCTCTAGATCTTTTCATAATGTGCTCTTATATTCTGGACTTGGGGTTCTATTCCTTCTCTCTGAGCACGTTTCTTTCTACGTTTCTGAATATTTATTTTGCAGGCAAAACCTCATTCTGTTTCAGAAAGTACTGGTAACAGTCTCCCTTTATATGCTGGCTGCTCTGAGTGCTCTTTTCTTTTAAATGCCGTGTTGTGTCTGCAAAGCGCACTGGACTGCATTAGTGAGGGAGTGACTGACTCACATGTACAGGCCTTACTTTCCCTATCTGTGTTTTGACTTATACATTTTACTCTGCACTGCATGCTATTATTACAAAACGATTGCTTTTGAGCAAATCTGGCATTTGCTCTGGATGACAAAGCTCCCTCCCACCACACACTGGCAACTTGTTTTATAAATAATATTACCAGTGTTCCGGCTCATAGAGGAGGCCGTTTCCATGTGAGCAGCCCACATGCTGCTACATCACGTTGTACACCAGCACCATGCAAGAGACTCCATCGCACCGACTGCTTCCCAGAGATGTCAGATCAGCTCCTTATTGGATGAGAAAAACAAAATGATAAAGGACATGCTCATTCCTAACATTACAGCCAAAAATTAAGATTATTTGATTCAGACCAACAGAAAAAGTAAATGTTATTTGGATTGGATCACACACACACATACACACTCATAAGTCTTGCCTCTCACGGTCCAACTGACTTCTTTCCACAGGACATCGATGCACTGGCCATTGCTCTCGCCATGACAGGGAAGTTTGCCATTGCTATAGCCTTCGGCCTCATCTACCTGTACACCTGTGAGCTTTACCCAACCACCATCAGGTGAGAGCTGACAGAACCAAAACACATACAGCCCCAATTATGGACATATTGTCAAAAACGTAGAAAAACAAGAAGAACAAGAAACATAGTTTGAATTATGCATGGATAGTCATCAGAGTTTATTCAGCTGGATATGTGGTACACTATACTAGAAGTGTTTCTTCTCTGCAATCGCTGGTGGTGATGGTGGTGATGGGGGTGTTGGTGGTGGTGATGGGGGTGGTGGTGGTGGTGGGCGGCACATGACTGTGAACTGACATCCCTTGTGTGCTCTCCCTCCAGATCTCTGGCCGTGGGTAGTGGCAGTATGATGTGCCGTGTTGGCAGCGTGGTTGCACCCTTCTGCGTGTACCTGGCTGATGTCTGGATATACCTACCACAGGTACACAGATTGTATTTAAAGTTTGATTGCTTTGTCCATTCTGTCATCTTTGCACATTATTCCCACTTGCCAGTTTCCCACGATGGTATCTTGGCTACAGAACAAAATTGAATAAATACGTTTCCTTTACTCATCCCCCTGTACAGCTCATCGTAGGAATTCTGGCATTCATTATCGGTGTGCTGACGTTGTTGTTGCCTGAGACCCTGGGCAGACCTCTAACAACCACTCTGGAAGAGGCTGAAGCTCTGGGATCCGAGCCCAGCAAAAAGGACTCAGCCCTGGGCAGTAAAGATGCTGAGAACGGGCTGGAGATGAACCACCGGAAAGCCAAGGCCTGAGTTAAACTGCCAGGTCCCAAGAGACTGAAATACTAACGTCATCATGATTTTGTGGATTGTTGGAAAGAAAAAACGCTTGAACTTGAAATTACGTTTTCGTTGACATTTATTTCTGCAAAGTGACTGAGAAGTACTTTTCGGGTCCTGAGACATTACACAAACCCTTCTGCACGCATACAGATCACAGTTACACAACAATCTGTCACCGATACGATGCAACCACAGAAGTCCATGAGTTTAATGACAAAGACAATCATGTTCGAAATGGTTGGTGTGTGTGTGTGTGTGTGTGTGTGTGTGTGTGTGTGTGTGTGTGTGCACGTGTATATGTGTCTAAGACCAAGGAAACATGACATATATTATTGGATCGTTTCTGTTCATCACAACTTCAATCTTAGTTCTGTAGTTTTCCCATGACTTAGTATTAACCATATAGCTGATGGTATCTGGGAGTAGATGAGAAACACGAGCAGTTAGGCAACGAGACAAGATGTGAACAAATGTATCTCAGGGCATCCAGTTTTAGATATCACTGTGAAATTACCCATTGTACATTTTACCTTTACACTCAGTTTGACGGTATCCTCAGTTCCATCTAGTTATAGAGTTAATTTCATAGCTTTAACTTGGTTATGTAATGAGTGTATGTGTGTGTGTGTGTGTGTGTGTGTGTGTGTGTGTGTGTGTGTGTGTGTGTGTGTGTGTGTGTGTGTGTGTGATAGGAACTACGATAGTTAAGCCTAGTTTATGCTTCTTCGTCGCGTCCTACGCCGTCGACGTGACACACTCGTTGAGCATTCGCAGTTCTGCGTCGAGGGAACGCGTTGCTCTATGTTGCTCTGCAATTCACCGCCACGTCGCCAGGGTGTGTGTCTGTGTGCCTGTGTGGTTTCAGGGGTTATAGCCGATTCCGCGCTAGGAAGACAGACCGGAAAAAGAACTGCCGGAAATCACGTTTTGAGCGGACCAATCACAGCGTTTGCGGTCCGCGTCAACGCGACGTGTACAGAGGGCACGGGTGTGGGTGGGTGCATATATGTGAATGGTTGGGTGGATGTGCCCTTTACTTTCACAAGCTACAAGGAAGGTCTGTATCTCCACTGCACAGAAACACTTGATGGCAAAAGCACTTTGAGAGGACAGCAGAGAAAGGAAAGACATAAGAAAAGAAGAAAAAGAAAATTAAGAAACCACTTATGCAAATGTTGCTCTCATATAACACCATTTCAGCACCCTTGCCCTGTCTTTTTGTGTTTGGCGACAGAATAAAACTTTCATTAGCATAAGTCAAACGGGCCAGCAGAGGAACTCAATAGAGTGAAGCGGAACATTGTTCTGCCTCATAAGTCAAAAGTCAAGAGCACAACATCAACACCCACACTACTCCATACAAACATGCATGTTTATGTTGTGAGTCTTTTGTGTGGCCATTGTTATTGGCGTCATGATGTGATATCAACACATCTCTCTCAGGTCACCAATGAGGTCACTGTAGGATTCTGGAAAGTGAGAATCACCAACATTCATCATTTGTCCACCTAATGATAAAAGTACTAAAGGTCAGGTCCACATTTCAAATAGTGTCTCGTGTCCTCTCGCTGTAGAGAAACACTCAACTCTCGTCAAAATATGTTCTAGTGCATATTACTGCTGAGAGGCTCTGTGGGCTCCAGATGCATTTGAAACAACATGGTGAATGTATTACTTAACACTTTTAAAAATCCCCTCATGTAATGCACATTTGATGGATCTTTCCATGTTCACATAATGCTTGGAAATCAATATTGCTGCTGTTTATTTTGTGTTTATCTGGAAAAAAAAACAGTATATTAAAAGTTCTTGTTTGGGCAAAGCCAAGTGATGTGTTGTGCTCATGCTTACAGCATGGGCCGGAGTATCTGCAGTAACATCAGAGGCTAGTGTTTACTATAAATGTACCTTTGGTTCAGATCATAAAAGCCCAGTGAACTTAAAACCCACATGTTGGAGTCCACAGCCCGCAGGGGAACAAACCACCCCCTCAAGTCAAATGTTAACCAATTGGGGAGGATGGCCTGATGCAGAATGTGTGGATTTTCATAACAGGAATAAATCCTCCTCAATATGGAAAAGTTTGTAATACTTGCTTTAATTACTGAGCACTGGAACATTTATAATCACAGTCTTCTGACTTAGTCATAGCTACATTTCAGTGGACATATCTGAGAATAGATGATCTGCAATGCTCCAAAACAGAAAAACAATTAGTTAGTCACCTTCAAATGTAGTAGTAGTCAACCTTGTCTAATAACAGCTGTTCGACTGTGAACGTGTGTTCCCCTCCACAGAAGGTTCTGGAAGGCTTCACACTGTCAAACAAGAAGTACAGCGTTGTCAAGATGATAAATGGTTTGTTAATATTGAGGGATGATAAGGGGTGAGAGATTATTAAAACATATGGTTGTGAACATGCAATGCAATAAAAGAGAAGCCACTTATTGATATCTAACTGTTTTTCCCATGTTCAATCATAACCTAGATAATGAGTAATCATGATGACATCTGAATGGAGACATTAGAAATGCAAACCTTGGATTGATGACTTTAGACTGAAAAGAAAAAAGACGTTCTCCTTTAGTCCCACACCATACATATTTAATCATAAATCATTTAATTCATAGTTTGGCTGGCACACAACTGCACACCAAATTATAAATTATTGATGGTCCCATAGCTTTTTCTTTTTGAAAATACATAATAATTTTGCCTACTTAATCGCAACACTTCTCCCTTTCTATCCCTCCATCAGCCATCCTTTCATTATCTCCACATGACCAGTAAACCAGCATGAGATTATCACTGTGACCTCTCAGTGAGAGCACACATAAACAAAGGAAGTCATTAACACTAGTCATGTGATTTATACACGTCAACCAGTTAACATGACAATGTTTCACAGTGAGGGTGACAATACAAACTTGAGAATGCATTTCCTGCTGAAAATGCATTGAAATGCTAACATCTGAAAGCTTAAAGCTGAAAATAAAAAATAAATTGCTAAACAATGTTTGAAAATAGCTGAAATATGAAATGAACAACTGGAAATGTCTGGAAATGTCTGAAAATCTCTGGAAATAGCTGAAATATTTCTTTTTTCAAGCTGAACATAGGTGAACATAGCTGCCAATAGCTGAAATAGGCTAACAATAGCTTAAACATCTGGACATATCAAAAAGGGAAAAATCCTGCTGAAAATGTTGAAGCAAAAACACATATTGGGTTGAAATGTATAACTGGAAAAGATAAGCAGAGTCTGATTTCCGTTACGGGGGCGGAGCCTGTTTTTTTGTGACGGGGAGGAGCCTGTTTTCCGTGACAGGATAGAAGCCTGTTTTTGTAACGAAGGCGGAGCCTTTTTAATGGGGCTGGAGCCTGTTTTCCGTAACGGGGAGGAGCCTGTTTGTTTTTGTGACGAGAAGAGTCTGTTTTTCGTTAAGGGGGAGGAGCCTTTTTTATTCCTGGTTCTCCTCTTATATCTCTCCATTAAAGACACAAACGTGTGTGGCTTTGCTCAATAGGAAACCAGTCATTATTTATTCCATAAAAATAGTAATCATTTGATAATATGGAAAGATACAAGATATGTATCAAACCATATTTAAATGTGTCACCTCTCAGCAGGCATTGAATAGTTTTTTGAGTAAAAAAGTAATGAAAAGTAAAAAAGTAATGAAAAAGTACAAAAGTAATAAAAAAATACAAAAGTAATAAAAAGTACAAAATCAATGATAAAGTACAGAAGTAATATAAAGTACAAAAGCAATGAAAAAATACAAAAGTAATGAAAAATTACAAAAGGTAATAAAAAGTACCAAAGTAATGAAAATGTAATAAATAGTAAAAAGTAATAAAATAATGAAAAATGTAACGTTATAAAAAGTAATAAAACATCTAAAGTCATAAAAAATATTAAAAAGTAATACAAAGTTATCAAAAAGTTTAAAAGTTATAAAAAAATATTAAAAAGCACTAAAAAGTTATAATTTTATTTTAAGTTATTAAAACGTTTTTAAAAAGTACTAAAAAATCATACAAAATAAAAGAAGTTAGAAAAAACAAAAAAAAGTAATTACAAAAAAATAAATGAAGTTAAAAATAAACAATTAAAAAAGCCATAGCGACTACATGAGAGGTTCTCTTCGCTACCAAAAGTAAATTAATTATTTTCCTGTTATTTTTCCAAACTTCCGGGGTTTGCTTTTTTGATATTTTCAACTTGGTCACTGCCGGGACTTGAAACCAGGACATCGTGTTCACGGAACATGTATTTCAGGCAACTAAGCCACAGCTACAACATGAAGATTCCTTTTCACACTGTATCAAGTTCTCTTCACTACGAAAAGTACAAAAGCATAATATTAAATTAAAACTCATGACGGTGGCCTGGATCAGAGTGTTTATGTAGTGACAACTCAGACGATGAGGTGGCTGAGAGGTTAAGGTGATGGACTGCTAATCCATTGTGCTATGCACATGTGGGTTTGGAACCCTTCCTCGTCACAGTCAAATGTCCATTAAGCTGTAATTGGCAATATGCGATCCATTGAGCTCTAAATACTCATGACTAAAGAATAAATTAAATGTACTAGTCAAAACAACAATTCTCATTAATATATATTAGAAATTGATGCAATAGAACTGTAACATTAATGAACATCTTCTTTGTCTAAAACATATTTGGTAAACAAGAGTCAACCTATTGTACAAGTCTTGGCCAAATATAGCATGTTCATGTCGACTGAAGAAAACAAAGGCAAGTGGAGAATGCGGCCATCGATTCCGCTACTTCTCGCATGCTAAGCGAGTACTCTAGCATTTAAAATAATTCCCCAGTTTAGAACGCTTTGGGTGGAGCCACCTAGCTGTTATTCTCTCTCCATTTAGTGCTTTTTAAACATTACAGACCAATGAAAAATTTATGAAGGTGGCCTTGATCAGAGTGTTTATGCAGCAACGACTCAGACGATGAGGTGGCCGAGTGGTTAAGGTGATGGTCTGTTAATCCATTGTGCTATGCACTCGTTTGTTCGAATCCCATCCTCGTCGCAGTCAACTGTCCTTTAATCTGTTATTGGCAATAGTCAATTGCCAAAAACAAAGCATGAACTAAACATACTAATGACCAAATAATAAATTAAATGTACTTGTGAAAACAACAATACTCATGAATAAAGTTTAGAAATTCATGCAATACAACTGTAACATTAATGAACATCTTCTTTGTCTAAAATATATTTGGTAAACAAGAGTCAACCTATTGTACAAGTCTTGGCTAAATATAGCATGTTGTTGTAGTCGTTGAATTGAGTTAACCATCTTCTCTTTGCAATCTTCATGTCGACTGAAGAAAACAAAGTCTTTAATCTTTTGGTACCATTTGAGCTAATTCCCCAGTATAGAAAGCATTGGGTAGAGCCACCTAGCTGTTATTCTCTGTCCATTTAATACTTTTAAAACATTACAGACCTATGGAAAAACTTATGAAGGGGCCCTGGATCAGAGTGTTTATGTAGTGTCTAGTCAGATGACGTGGTGGGAGAGTAGTTAAGGCGATGGACTGCTAATCCATTGTGCTATGCACGCATGGCTTCGAATCCCATCCTCGTCGCAGTCAACTGTCCATTAATCTGTTATTGGCAATAGTCAATTGCCAAAAACAAAGCATGAACTAAACATACTAATGACCAAATAATAAATTAAATGTACTTGTGAAAACAACAATACTCATGAATAAAGTTTAGAAATTCATGCAATACAACTGTAACATTAATGAACATCTTCTTTGTCTAAAATATATTTGGTAAACAAGAGTCAACCTATTGTACAAGTCTTGGCCAAATATAGCATGTTGTTGTAGTAGTTGAATTGAGTTAACCATCTTCTCTTTGCAATCTTCATGTCGACTGAAGAAAACAAAGGCAAGAGGAGAATGCAGGCATCGATCACACTACTTCTCGCATGCTAAGCGAGAACTCTAGCATTTAAACTAATTCCCCAGTTCAGAAATCTTTGGGTAGAGCCACCTAGCTGTTATTCTCTCTCCATTTAGTGCTTTTTAAACATTACAGACCTATGAAAAAACGTATAAAGGGGCCCTGGATCAGTGTGTTTATGTAGTGTCAACTCAGCCGACGAGGTGGCCGAGTGGTTAAGGCGATGGACTGCTAATCCATTGTGCTAAGCACACGTGGGTTCGAATCCCATCCTTGTCGCAGTCAACTGTCCTTTAATCTGTTATTGCAATAGTCAATTGCCAATAATAAAGCATGAGCTAAACATACTAATGACCAAAGAATGAATTAAATGTACTTGTGAAAACAAAAATACTCTTCAATAAAGTTTAGAAATTGATCCAATACAAATGTAACATTAATGAATATCTTCTTTGTCTAAACCATATTTGGTAAACAAGAGTCAACCTATTGTACAAATCTTGGCCAAATATAGCATGTTGTTGTAGTCGTTGAATTGAGTTAACCATCTTCTCTTTGCAATCTTCATGTCGACTGAAGAAAACAAAGTCTTTAATCTTTTGGTACCATTTGAGCTAATTCCCCAGTATAGAAAGCATTGGGTAGAGCCACCTAGCTGTTATTCTCTGTCCATTTATTGCTTTTAAAACATTACAGACCTATGGAAAAACTTATAAAGGGGCCCTGGATCAGAGTGTTTATGTAGTGACTAGTCAGATGACGTGGTGGCCGAGTGGTTAAGGCGATGGACTGCTAATCCATTGTGCTAAGCACACGTGGGTTCGAATCCCATCCTCGTCGCAGTTAACTGTCCTTTAATCTGTTATTGGCAATAGTCAGTTGCCAATAATAAAGCATGAGCTAAACATACTAATGACCAAAGAATAAATTAAATGTACTTGTGAAAACAAAAATACTCTTCAATGAAGTTTAGAAATTGATCCAATACAACTGTAACATTAATGAACATCTTCTTTGTCTAAAATATATTTGGTAAACAAGAGTCAACCTATTGTACAAGTCTTGGCTAAATATAGCATGTTGTTGTAGTAGTTGAATTGAGTTAACCATCTTCTCTTTGCAATCTTCATGTCGACTGAAGAAAACAAAGGCAAGAGGAGAATGCAGGCATCGATCAATTCAATTCAATTCAGTTTATTTGTATAGCCCAGTTTCACAAATTACAAATTTGTCTCAGAGTGCTTTACAATCTGTACACATAGACATCCCTGCCCCAAAACCTCACATCGGACCAGGAAAAACTCCCAAATAACCCTTCAGGGGGAAAAAAAGGGAAGAAACCTTCAGGAGAGCAACAGAGGAGGATCCCTCTCCAGGATGGACAGATGCAATAGATGTAATGTGTACAGAAGGACATATTTAGAGTTAAAATACATTCAAGGAATCTGACAGAGTTTATCAATAGTTCATATTTAGGCATATTCCACGATGGAGAGTTTGGAGACCTCCCAAGTGGAGGAGTGGGCGGAGTCCCAGCAGGGCAGTGGCACAGCTGGCGACAGGAACTCACGATCCAACCATCGAAGGTCCATCAGCAGATGGAATCTATGCCGTCTCATAGGGTCCGATGACCCCATGAGACGTGAAGTCAGAAGGACTCCGGGGAGAAAGCAGAGTTAGTCATGTGTGATGGAGAGATGAAGATTCATCCATAGGAGAAAGAAAAGAGGAGAGAGGTGCTCAGTGCATCCTAAACATCCCCAGCAGCTATAAGCCTATACCAGCATATCACACTACTTCTCACATGCTAAGCGAGAACTCTAGCATTTAAACTAATTCCCCAGTTTAGAAATCTTTGGGTAGAGCCACCTAGCTGTTATTCTCTCTCCATTTAGTGCTTTTTAAACATTACAGACCTATGAAAAAACGTATAAAGGGGCCCTGGATCAGTGTGTTTATGTATTGTCAACTCAGCTGACGAGGTGGCCGAGTGGTTAAGGCGATGGACTGCTAATCCATTGTGCTAAGCACACGTGGGTTCGAATCCCATCCTTGTCGCAGTCAACTGTCCTTTAATCTGTTATTGCAATAGTCAATTGCCAATAATAAAGCACACGTGGGTTCGAATCCCATCCTCGTCGCAGTCAACTGTCCTTTAATCTGTTATTGCAATAGTCAATTGCCAATAATAAAGCATGAGCTAAACACACTAATGACCAAAGAATAAATTAAATGTACTTGTGAAAACAAAAATACTCTTCAATAAAGTTTAGAAATAGATCCAATACAACTGTAACAATATCGTCTTTGTCTAAAACATATTTGGTTAACAAGAGTCAACCTAATGTACAAATCTTGGCCAAAGATAGCATGTTGTTGTAGTAGTTGAATTGAGTTAACCATCTTCTCTTTGCAATCTTCATGTCGACTGAAGAAAACAAAGTCTTTAATCTTTTGGTACCATTTGAGCTAATTCCCCAGTATAGAAAGCATTGGGTAGAGCCCCCTAGCTTTTATTCTCTCTCCATTTAGTGCTTTTTAAACATTACAAACCTATTAAAAAACTCTCAAAGGTGGCATTGATCAGAGTGTTTATGCAGCATTAATTCAGATGATGAGGTGGCAGAGTGGTTAAGGAGATGGACTGCTAATCCATTGTGCTAAGCACACGTGGGTTCGAATCCCATCCTCGTCGCAGTTAACTGTCCTTTAATCTGTTATTGGCAATAGTCAGTTGCCAATAATAAAGCATGAGCTAAACATACTAATGACCAAAGAATAAATTAAATGTACTTGTGAAAACAAAAATACTCTTCAATGAAGTTTAGAAATTGATCCAATACAACTGTAACATTAATGAACATCTTCTTTGTCTAAAATATATTTGGTAAACAAGAGTGAACCTATTGTACAAGTCTTGGCTAAATATAGCATGTTGTTGTAGTCGTTGAATTGAGTTAACCATCTTCTCTTTGCAATCTTCATGTCGACTGAAGAAAACAAAGTCTTTAATCTTTTGGTACCATTTGAGCTAATTCCCCAGTATAGAAAGCATTGGGTAGAGCCACCTAGCTGTTATTCTCTGTCCATTTAATACTTTTAAAACATTACAGACCTATGGAAAAACTTATGAAGGGGCCCTGGATCAGAGTGTTTATGTAGTGTCAACTCAGCCGAAGAGGTGGCCGAGTGGTTAAGGCGATGGACTGCTAATCCATTGTGCTAAGCACACGTGGGTTCGAATCCCATCCTTGTCGCAGTCAACTGTCCTTTAATCTGTTATTGCAATAGTCAATTGCCAATAATAAAGCATGAGCTAAACATACTAATGACCAAAGAATAAATTAAATGTACTTGTGAAAACAAAAATACTCTTCAATAAAGTTTAGAAATTGATCCAATACAACTGTAACATTAATGAACATCTTCTTTGTCTAAAATATATTTGGTAAACAAGAGTCAACCTATTGTACAAGTCTTGGCTAAATATAGCATGTTGTTGTAGTCGTTGAATTGAGTTAACCATCTTCTCTTTGCAATCTTCATGTCGACTGAAGAAAACAAAGTCTTTAATCTTTTGGTACCATTTGAGCTAATTCCCCATTATAGAAAGCATTGGGTAGAGCCACCTAGCTGTTATTCTCTGTCCATTTAATGCTTTCAAAACATTACAGACCTATGGAAAAACTTATGAAGGGGCCCTGGATCAGAGTGTTTATGTAGGGTCAATTCAGATGACGTGGTGGCCGAGTGGTTAAGGCGATGGACTGCTAATCCATTGTGCTAAGCACACGTGGGTTCGAATCCCATCCTCGTCGCAGTCAACTGTCCTTTAATCTGTTATTGCAATAGTCAATTGCCAATAATAAAGCATGAGCTAAACACACTAATGACCAAAGAATAAATTAAATGTACTTGTGAAAACAAAAATACTCTTCAATAAAGTTTAGAAATAGATCCAATACAACTGTAACAATATCGTCCTTGTCTAAAACATATTTGGTTAACAAGAGTCAACCTAATGTACAAATCTTGGCCAAAGATAGCATGTTGTTGTAGTCGTTGAATTGAGTTAACCATCTTCTCTTTGCAATCTTCATGTCGACTGAAGAAAACAAAGTCTTTAATCTTTTGGTACCATTTGAGCTAATTCCCCATTATAGAAAGCATTGGGTAGAGCCACCTAGCTGTTATTCTCTGTCCATTTAATGCTTTCAAAACATTACAGACCTATGGAAAAACTTATGAAGGGGCCCTGGATCAGAGTGTTTATGTAGGGTCAATTCAGATGACGTGGTGGCCGAGTGGTTAAGGCGATGGACTGCTAATCCATTGTGCTATGCACGCATGGGTTCGAATCCCATCCTCGTCGCAGTCAACTGTCCTTTAATCTGTTATTGCAATAGTCAATTGCCAATAATAAAGCATGAGCTAAACGTACTAAGGACCAAAGAATGAATTAAATGTACTTGTGAAAACTAAAATTCTCTTCAATAAAGTTTAGAAATTGATCCAATACAACTGTAACATTAATGAACATCTTCTTTGTCTAAAATATATTTGGTAAACAAGAGTCAACCTATTGTACAAGTATTGGCCAAATATAGCATGTTGTTGTAGTAGTTGAATTGAGTTAACCATCTTCTCTTTGCAATCTTCATGTCGACTGAAGAAAACAAAGGCAAGAGGAGAATGCAGGCATCGATCACACTACTTCTCGCATGCTAAGCGAGAACTCTAGCATTTAAACTAATTCCCCAGTTTAGAAACCTTTGGGTAGAGCCACCTAGCTGTTATTCTCTCTCCATTTAGTGCTTTTTAAACATTACAGACCTATGAAAAAACTTATAAAGGGGCCCTGGATCAGTGTGTTTATGTAGTGTCAACTCAGCCGACGAGGTGGCTGAGTGGTTAAGGCGATGGACTGCTAATCCATTGTGCTAAGCACCCGTGGGTTCGAATCCCATCCTTGTTGCAGTCAACTGTCCTTTAATCTGTTATTGCAATAGTCAATTGCCAATAATAAAGCATGAGCTAAACATACTAATGACCAAAGAATGAATTAAATGTACTTGTGAAAACAAAAATACTCTTCAATAAAGTTTCGAAATTGATCGAATACAAATGTAACATTAATGAATATCTTCTTTGTCTAAAACATATTTGGTAAACAAGAGTCAACCTATTGTACAAATCTTGGCCAAAGATAGCATGTTGTTGTAGTCGTTGAATTGAGTTAACCATCTTCTCTTTGCAATCTTCATGTCGACTGAAGAAAACAAAGTCTTTAATCTTTGGTACCATTTGAGCTAAGAACTCTAGCATTTAAACTAATTCCCTAGGTTAGAACTCTTTGGATAGAGCCACCTAGCTGTTATTCTCTCTCCATGTAGTGCTTTTTAAACATTACAGACCTATTAAAAAACTCTTGAAGGTGGCATTGATCAGAGTGTTTATGCAGCATTAACTCAGATGACGAGGTGGCCGAGTGGTTAAGGCGATGGACTGCTAACCCATTGTGCTATGCATGACTGTGTTCGAATCCCATCCTCGTCGCAGTCAACTGTCCTTTAATCTGTTATTGGCAATAGTCAGTTGCCATTAATAAAGCATGAGCTAAACATAATAATGACCAAAGAATAAATTAAATGTACTTGTGAAAACAAAAATACTCTTCAATAAAGTTTAGAAATTGATCCAATACAACTGTAACATTAATGAATATCTTCTTTGTCTAAAACATATTTGGTAAACAAGAGTCAACCTATTGTACAAGTCTTGGCCAAATATAGCATGTTGTTGTAGTCGTTGAATTGAGTTAACCATCTTCTCTTTGCAATCTTCATGTCGACTGAAGAAAACAAAGTCTTTAATCTTTTGGTACCATTTGAGCTAATTCCCCAGTATAGAAAGCATTGGGTAGAGCCACCTAGCTGTTATTCTCTGTCCATTTATTGCTTTTAAAACATTACAGACCTATGGAAAAACTTATAAAGGGGCCCTGGATCAGAGTGTTTATGTAGTGACTAGTCAGATGACGTGGTGGCCGAGTGGTTAAGGCGATGGACTGCTAATCCATTGTGCTATGCATGCATGGGTTCGAATCCCATCCTCGTCGCAGTCAACTGTCCTTTAATCTGTTATTGGCAATAGTCAGTTGCCAATAATAAAGCATGAGCTAAACATACTAATGACCAAAGAATAAATTAAATGTACTTGTGAAAACAAAAATACTCTTCAATAAAGTTTAGAAATAGATCCAATACAACTGTAACAATATCGTCTTTGTCTAAAACATATTTGGTTAACAAGAGTCAACCTAATGTACAAATCTTGGCCAAAGATAGCATGTTGTTGTAGTCGTTGAATTGAGTTAACCATCTTCTCTTTGCAATCTTCATGTCGACTGAAGAAAACAAAGTCTTTAATCTTTTGGTACCATTTGAGCTAATTCCCCATTATAGAAAGCATTGGGTAGAGCCACCTAGCTGTTATTCTCTGTCCATTTAATGCTTTCAAAACATTACAGACCTATGGAAAAACTTATGAAGGGGCCCTGGATCAGAGTGTTTATGTAGGGTCAATTCAGATGACGTGGTGGCCGAGTGGTTAAGGCGATGGACTGCTAATCCATTGTGCTATGCACGCATGGGTTCGAATCCCATCCTCGTCGCAGTCAACTGTCCTTTAATCTGTTATTGGCAATAGTCAATTGCCAAAAACAAAGCATGAACTAAACATACTAATGACCAAATAATAAATTAAATGTACTTGTGAAAACAACAATACTCATGAATAAAGTTTAGAAATTCATGCAATACAACTGTAACATTAATGAACATCTTCTTTGTCTAAAATATATTTGGTAAACAAGAGTCAACCTATTGTACAAGTCTTGGCCAAATATAGCATGTTGTTGTAGTAGTTGAATTGAGTTAACCATCTTCTCTTTGCAATCTTCATGTCGACTGAAGAAAACAAAGGCAAGAGGAGAATGCAGGCATCGATCACACTACTTCTCGCATGCTAAGCGAGAACTCTAGCATTTAAACTAATTCCCCAGTTTAGAAATCTTTGGGTAGAGCCACCTAGCTGTTATTCTCTCTCCATTTAGTGCTTTTTAAACATTACAGACCTATGAAAAAACGTATAAAGGGGCCCTGGATCAGTGTGTTTATGTATTGTCTACTCAGCCGACGAGGTGGCCGAGTGGTTAAGGCGATGGACTGCTAATCCTTTGTGCTAAGCATGCCTGTGTTCGAATCCCATACTCGCAGTCAACTGTCCTATAATCTGTTATTGGCAATAGTCAGTTGCCAATATTAAAGCATGGGCTAAACATACTAATGACAAAAGAATAAATTAAATGTACTTGTGAAAACAAAAATACTTTTCAATAAAGTTTAGAAATTGATCCAATACAACTGTAACATTAATGAATATCTTCTTTGTCTAAAACATATTTGGTAAACAAGAGTCAACCTATTGTACAAATCTTGGCCAAAGATAGCATGTTGTTGTAGTCGTTGTATTGAGTTAACCATCTTCTCTTTGCAATCTTCATGTCGACTGAAGAGAACAAAGTCTTTAATCTTTTGGTACCATTTGAGCTAATTCCCCAGTATAGAAAGCATTGGGTAGAGCCACCTAGCTGTTATTCTCTGTCCATTTAATGCTTTTAAAACATTACAGACCTATGGAAAAACTTATGAAGGGGCCCTGGATCAGAGTGTTTATGTAGTGTCTAGTCAGATGACGTGGTGGCCGAGTGGTTAAGGCGATGGACTGCTAATCCATTGTGCTATGCACGCATGGGTTCGAATCCCATCCTCGTCGCAGTCAACTGTCCTATAATCTGTTATTGGCAATAGTCAATTGCCAAAAACAAAGCATGAACTAAACATACTAATGACCAAATTATAAATTAAATGTACTTGTGAAAACAACAATACTCATGAATAAAGTTTAGAAATTCATGCAATACAACTGTAACATTAATGAACATCTTCTTTGTCTAAAATATATTTGGTAAACAAGAGTCAACCTATTGTATAAGTCTTGGCCAAATATAGCATGTTGTTGTAGTCGTTGAATTGAGTTAACCATCTTCTCTTTGCAATCTTCATGTCGACTGAAGAAAACAAAGGCAAGAGGAGAATGCAGGCATCGATCACACTACTTCTCGCATGCTAAGCGAGAACTCTAGCATTTAAACTAATTCCCCAGTTTAGAAACCTTTGGGTAGAGCCACCTAGCTGTTATTCTCTCTCCATTTAGTGCTTTTTAAACATTACAGACCTATGAAAAAACTTATAAAGGGGCCCTGGATCAGTGTGTTTATGTAGTGTCAACTCAGCCGACGAGGTGGCCGAGTGGTTAAGGCGATGGACTGCTAATCCATTGTGCTAAGCACACGTGGGTTAGAATCCCATCCTCGTCGCAGTCAACTGCCCTTGAATCTGTTATTGCAATAGTCAATTGCCAATAATAAAGCATGAGCTAAACATACTAATGACCAAAGAATAAATTAAATGTACTTGTGAAAACAAAAATACTCTTCAATTAAGTTTAGAAATTGATCCAATACAAATGTAACATTAATGAATATCTTCTTTGTCTAAAACATATTTGGTAAACAAGAGTGAACCTATTGTACAAATCTTGGCCAAAGATGGCATGTTGTTGTAGTAGTTGAATTGAGTTAACCATCTTCTCTTTGCAATCTTCATGTCGACTGAAGAAAAAAAAATCTTTAATCTTTTGGTACCATTTGAGCGACACTACCTTGTGTTTTGCAACTTGCTTCTGCTGAGCTCGTTCTGAAACTACTGTCATCGTATTAGTCAACCGTCAATGTTTATTGTACCTGAACACACACCTCCTGAGAGACTGGAGCCTTAATCCAGCGACTTAGATCACACACTAGGCCACACTACCACAATATTAAAGATATGCATCAGCTTTTTGGGATGAATATGTGTTGCCCACTGCAGCACTAAAGAGTGAAACCGTTTCAATCAGAGTGTTTAGTCAAAGGCTTGAATTGTTTGAAAATTTAGCATTTCACCAGAATTTGAGGTTTTTCAATTAGCAGAGGATGGTTTCGATCCATTGACCTCTGGGTTATGGGACCAGCACACTTCCACTGCGCCACTCTGCTCTTTTTAAGGGCTACGGGACTTGCAAATATGTGATTCAATTGTTTTGGACATCTTTGAGTACGGCTGACTTTTTGCAAAAATTACAGTTTTTTGGACAGCATAATATTCATATTATGTATTTTTCGCTAACTTTAAATTGAACTTATTCAAAATCCACACAGTAATATCTCATGACAATAATCATGGGACAAGAAGAAGTCACCACTAACAAGACTGCAATGTACTTTCAGTCAAAAAATATAAGAATTTGCTTTAAATCAAATTCAAATATTGGCATAATATTCATAATATTTATTTTTCGCTAACTTTAAATTGAATTCATTCAAAATCCACACAGTAATATCTCATTACAATAATCATGGGACTAGAAGAGGTCGCCACTAACAAGACTGCAATGTACTTTCAGTCAAGAAATATAAGAATTTGCTTTAAATCAATTTCAAATATTGGCATAATATTCATAATATTTTTTTTTGGTAACTTTAAATTGAATTCATTAAAAATACACACAGTAATATCTCATGAAAATATTCTTGGGCCTAGCCTACAGAGGTCACCACTATGGGAGGAAGCTTGAGAGGTAACCCACGCTGCAAAGGGGAGAACATGTAAACTCCACACAGAAGGAACCCACAGCCCTCTTGCTGTGCAGTGATAGCCACTACACCACCGTGCAGCCCTACCCACCCAACCTAAAAAGATCTAATAATAGAAAGAATTCCTACATTTTGTGTTACACCCATTACATATAAATATGGTCATTTGTGTAATTCATTTAATTAAATGTATCAAACCATATTTAAATGTGTCACATCTCAGCAGGGCGTGACTCGTTTTTTCAGTGCTGTAACTGGAAAAAATATAACTGTTATTGCATCAACATCACTGTAAAGTAATACAAATTAATAAAGCTATAAAAAATAAAAGAAAAAAAATGTGAACGTAAATAAAAGTACAAAAGTAATAAAAAAGTGAAAAAGTAAAGAAAAAGTACAAAAGTAATAAAAAGTAAAAAAGTAATAGAAAAGTACAAAAGTAATGAAAAGTACGAAAGTAATGAAAAAGTACAAAAGTAATAAAAAGTACGAAAGTAATGAAAAAGCACAAAAGTAATAAAAAGTAAAAAAGTAATGAAAAAGTACAAAAGTAATGAAAAGTATAAAAGTAATGAAAAAGTAATAAAGTAATGAAAAGTATAAAAGTAATGAAAAAGTAATAAAGTAATAAAAAGTACAAAAGTAATACAAAGTATAAAAGTAATGAAAAGAAAGTACAAAATTAATGAAAATGTAATAAAAAGTTAATCCTTAATCCAGAGCCTTAGACCACTCGGCCACACTACCACAAAAAGCAAGATGTGCATCAGCTTGTTGGGATGAATGTGTTGCCCACTGCAGCACTAAAGAGTGAAACAGTTTCAATCAGAGTGTTTAGTCAAATGCTTAGATTGTTTGAAAATTGAGTATTTCTACAGATTTTGAGTTTTTTCAATTAGCAGAGGATGGTTTCAATCCATAGACCTCTGGGTTATGTGCCCAGCACTCTTCCTCTGCGCCACTCTGGTCTTGTTTTGGTCTACAGGACTTGCAAATATGTGATTCAATTGTTTTGGACATCTTTGAGTACAGCTGACTTTTTGCAAAAATGGCAGTTTTTTGGACATCACATTGACTTTGATTCTACTGATTTCCCCAACAAAACACTAAGAATATTGAAGGTGTCCAGTAAAGATGGCAGTGGTGGGATTTGAACCCACGCCTCCATAGAGACTGGAGCCTAAATCCAGCACCATAGACCACTCGGCCACACTACCACAAAATTAAAGTTACGCATCAGCTTGTTGGAATGAATATGTGTTGCCCACTGCAGAACTAAAGAGTGAAACCGTTTCAATCAGAGTGTTTACTCAAAGCCTTGAAAATTGAATATTTCAACAGATTTTGAGATTTTTCAAGAATCAGAGGATGTTTTCGATCCATCGATCTCTGGGTTATGGTCCCAGCACACTTCTGCTGCCACTCTGCACTTGTTTAGGGTTACAGGACAATTGTGGTTCAATTGCTTTTTGAAATGATTGACTACAGCTGAATTTTGCAAAAATTACAGTTTTTGGACATCGCATTGACTTTGATTCTTATGATTTCCCCAACAAAAACTAGGAATATTGAAGGTGTCCAGAAAGATGGCAGTGGTGGGATTTGAACCCACGCCTCCATAGAGACTGGAGCCTAAATCCAGCGCCGACCTCTCGGCCACACTACCTTGGGTAGAGGGACTTGCTTCTGCTGAGCTCAATCGTTCTGAAACTACTGTCATTGTATCTGTCAACGGTCAATGTTTATTGTACCTGAAACAACAATGTGAAATGCCAACCGAAAACATTAGAAGAAACAATCACATGAGCAATACCAATTGATATTTTTGACTTTGGTCAATTAATGAACAGTTCTTGAAAACATGGCCATTTAAGCTAAATTGGAAGGGGTCCAATTATCAATGGAAAACAAAAGTAGTTTCTAATGCCAGACACAAGTTTACAAAGCCTGGTACTTTTCCGGAGAACATGAAACTCTGGGACTTTAACAAACAGCTTAACACATGGCAGTGGTGGGATTTGAACCCACGCCTCCTGAGAGACTGGAGCCTTAATCCAGCACCTTAGACCACTCGGCCACACTACCACAAAATGCAAGATATGCATCAGCTTCTTGGTATGAATATGTGTTGCCCACTGCAGCACAAAAGAGTGAAACCGTTTCAATCACAGAGTTTAGTCAAAGGCTTGACATGTTTGAAAATTGAGTATTACTACAGATTTTGAGTTATTTCATTTAGCAGAGGATGGTTTCAATCCATAGACCTCTGGGTTATGGGCCAAGCACTCTTCCTCTGCTACACTCTGGTCTTGTTAAGGTTTACAGGACTTGCAAATATGTGATTCAATTGTTTTGGACATCTTTGAGTACAGCTGACTTTTTGCAAAAATTGCAGTTTTTTGGACATCACATTGACTTTGATTCTAATGATTTCCCCAACAAAACACTAAGAATATTGAAGGTGTCCAGAAAAGATGGCAGTGGTGGGATTTGAACCCACGCCTCCATAGAGACTGGAGCCTAAATCCAGCGCCTTCGACCACTCGGCCACAATACCTTGGGTTCAGGGACTTGCTTCTGCTGAGCTCAATCGTTCTGAAACTACTGTCATCGTATCTGTCAACGGTCAATGTTTATTGTACCTGAAACAACAATGTGAAATGCCAACCGAAAACATTAGAAGAAACAATCACATGAGCAATACCAATTGATATTTTTGACTTTGGTCAATTAATGAACAGTTCTTGAAAACATGGCCATTTAAGCTAAATTGGAAGGGGTCCAATTATCAATGGAAAACAAAAGTAGTTTCTAATGCCAGACACAAGTTTACAAAGCCTGGTACTTTTCCGGAGAACATGAAACTCTGGGACTTTAACAAACAGCTTAACACATGGCAGTGGTGGGATTTGAACCCACGCCTCCTGAGAGACTGGAGCCTTAATCCAGCGCCTTAGACCACTCGGCCACACTACCACAAAATGCAAGATATGCATCAGCTTCTTGGTATGAATATGTGTTGCCCACTGCAGCACAAAAGAGTGAAACCGTTTCAATCACAGAGTTTAGTCAAAGGCTTGACATGTTTGAAAATTGAGTATTACTACAGATTTTGAGTTATTTCATTTAGCAGAGGATGGTTTCAATCCATAGACCTCTGGGTTATGGGCCAAGCACTCTTCCTCTGCTCCACTCTGGTCTTGTTAAGGTTTACAGGACTTGCAAATATGTGATTCAATTGTTTTGGACATCTTTGAGTACAGCTGACTTTTTGCAAAAATTGCAGTTTTTTGGACATCACATTGACTTTGATTCTAATGATTTCCCCAACAAAACACTAAGAATATTGAAGGTGTCCAGAAAAGATGGCAGTGGTGGGATTTGAACCCACGCCTCCATAGAGACTGGAGCCTAAATCCAGCGCCTTCGACCACTCGGCCACAATACCTTGGGTTCAGGGACTTGCTTCTGCTGAGCTCAATCGTTCTGAAACTACTGTCATCGTATCTGTCAACGGTCAATGTTTATTGTACCTGAAACAACAATGTGAAATGCCAACCGAAAACATTAGAAGAAACAATCACATGAGCAATACCAATTGATATTTTTGACTTTGGTCAATTAATGAACAGTTCTTGAAAACATGGCCATTCAAGCTAAATTGGAAGGGGTCCAATTATCAATGGAAAACAAAAGTAGTTTCTAATGCCAGACACAAGTTTACAAAGCCTGGTACTTTTCCGGAGAACATGAAACTCTGGGACTTTAACAAACAGCTTAACACATGGCAGTGGTGGGATTTGAACCCACGCCTCCTGAGAGACTGGAGCCTTAATCCAGCGCCTTAGACCACTCGGCCACACTACCACAAAATGAAAGATATGCATCAGCTTCTTGGTATGAATATGTGTTGCCCACTGCAGCACAAAAGAGTGAAACCGTTTCAATCAGAGTGTTTAGTCAAAGGCTTGAAATGTTTGAAAATTGAGTATGACTACAAATTTTGAGTTATTTCATTTAGCAGAGGATGGTTTCAATCCATAGACCTCTGGGTTATGGGCCAAGCACTCTTCCTCTGCTCCACTCTGGTCTTGTTTAGGTTTACAGGACTTGCAAATATGTGATTCAATTATTTTGGACATCTTTGAGTACAGCTGACTTTTTGCAAAAATTGCAGTTTTTTGGACATCACATTGACTTTGATTCTAATGATTTCCCCAACAAAACACTAAGAATATTGAAGGTGTCCAGAAAAGATGGCAGTGGTGGGATTTGAACCCACGCCTCCATAGAGACTGGAGCCTAAATCCAGCGCCTTCGACCACTCGGCCACACTACCTTGGGTAGACGGACTTGCTTCTGCTGAGCTCAATCGTTCTGAAACTACTGTCATCGTATCCGTCAACGGTCAATGTTTATTGTACCTGAAACAACAATGTGAAATGCCAACCGAAAACATTAGAAGAAACAATCACATGAGCAATACCAATTGATATTTTTGACTTTGGTCAATTAATGAACAGTTCTTGAAAACATGGCCATTTAAGCTAAATTGGAAAAGGTCCAATTATCAATGGAAAACAAAAGTAGTTTCTAATGCCAGACACAAGTTTACAAAGCCTGGTACTTTTCCGGAGAACATGAAACTCTGGGACTTTAACAAACAGCTTAACACATGGCAGTGGTGGGATTTGAACCCACGCCTCCTGAGAGACTGGAGCCTTAATCCAGCGCCTTAGACCACTCGGCCACACTACCACAAAATGCAAGATATGCATCAGCTTCTTGGTATGAATATGTGTTGCCCACTGCAGCACAAAAGAGTGAAATCGTTTCAATCAGAGTGTTTAGTCAAAGGCTTGAAATTTGAGTATTACTACAGATTTTTAGTTATTTCATTTAGCAGAGGATGGTTTCAATCCATAGACCTCTGGGTTATGGGCCAAGCACTCTTCCTCTGCTCCACTCTGGTCTTGTTTAGGTTTACAGGACTTGCAAATATGTGATTCAATTGTTTTGGACATCTTTGAGTACAGCTGACTTTTTGCAAAAATGGCAGTTTTTTGGACATCACATTGACTTTGATTCTACTGATTTCCCCAACAAAACACTAAGAATATTGAAGGTGTCCAGTAAAGATGGCAGTGGTGGGATTTGAACCCACGCCTCCATAGAGACTGGAGCCTAAATCCAGCACCATAGACCACTCGGCCACACTACCACAAAATTAAAGTTACGCATCAGCTTGTTGGAATGAATATGTGTTGCCCACTGCAGAACTAAAGAGTGAAACCGTTTCAATCAGAGTGTTTACTCAAAGCCTTGAAAATTGAATATTTCAACAGATTTTGAGATTTTTCAAGAATCAGAGGATGTTTTCGATCCATCGATCTCTGGGTTATGGGCCCAGCACGCTTCTGCTGCGCCACTCTGCACTTGTTTAGGGTTACAGGACAATTGTGGTTCAATTGCTTTTTGAAATGATTGACTACAGCTGAATTTTGCAAAAATTACAGTTTTTTGGACATCGCATTGACTTTGATTCTTATGATTTCCCCAACAAAAAACTAGGAATATTGAAGGTGTCCAGAAAAGATGGCAGTGGTGGGATTTGAACCCACGCCTCCATAGAGACTGGAGCCTAAATCCAGCGCCTTCGACCTCTCGGCCACACTACCTTGGGTAGAGGGACTTGCTTCTGCTGAGCTCAATCGTTCTGAAACTACTGTCATTGTATCTGTCAACGGTCAATGTTTATTGTACCTGAAACAACAATGTGAAATGCCAACCGAAAACATTAGAAGAAACAATCACATGAGCAATACCAATTGATATTTTTGACTTTGGTCAATTAATGAACAGTTCTTGAAAACATGGCCATTTAAGCTAAATTGGAAGGGGTCCAATTATCAATGGAAAACAAAAGTAGTTTCTAATGCCAGACACAAGTTTACAAAGCCTGGTACTTTTCCGGAGAACATGAAACTCTGGGACTTTAACAAACAGCTTAACACATGGCAGTGGTGGGATTTGAACCCACGCCTCCTGAGAGACTGGAGCCTTAATCCAGCGCCTTAGACCACTCGGCCACACTACCACAAAATGCAAGATATGCATCAGCTTGGTATGAATATGTGTTGCCCACTGCAGCACAAAAGAGTGAAACCGTTTCAATCACAGAGTTTAGTCAAAGGCTTGACATGTTTGAAAATTGAGTATTACTACAGATTTTGAGTTATTTCATTTAGCAGAGGATGGTTTCAATCCATAGACCTCTGGGTTATGGGCCAAGCACTCTTCCTCTGCTCCACTCTGGTCTTGTTAAGGTTTACAGGACTTGCAAATATGTGATTCAATTGTTTTGGACATCTTTGAGTACAGCTGACTTTTTGCAAAAATTGCAGTTTTTTGGACATCACATTGACTTTGATTCTAATGATTTCCCCAACAAAACACTAAGAATATTGAAGGTGTCCAGAAAAGATGGCAGTGGTGGGATTTGAACCCACGCCTCCATAGAGACTGGAGCCTAAATCCAGCGCCTTCGACCACTCGGCCACAATACCTTGGGTTCAGGGACTTGCTTCTGCTGAGCTCAATCGTTCTGAAACTACTGTCATCGTATCTGTCAACGGTCAATGTTTATTGTACCTGAAACAACAATGTGAAATGCCAACCGAAAACATTAGAAGAAACAATCACATGAGCAATACCAATTGATATTTTTGACTTTGGTCAATTAATGAACAGTTCTTGAAAACATGGCCATTTAAGCTAAATTGGAAGGGGTCCAATTATCAATGGAAAACAAAAGTAGTTTCTAATGCCAGACACAAGTTTACAAAGCCTGGTACTTTTCCGGAGAACATGAAACTCTGGGACTTTAACAAACAGCTTAACACATGGCAGTGGTGGGATTTGAACCCACGCCTCCTGAGAGACTGGAGCCTTAATCCAGCGCCTTAGACCACTCGGCCACACTACCACAAAATGCAAGATATGCATCAGCTTCTTGGTATGAATATGTGTTGCCCACTGCAGCACAAAAGAGTGAAACCGTTTCAATCACAGAGTTTAGTCAAAGGCTTGACATGTTTGAAAATTGAGTATTACTACAGATTTTGAGTTATTTCATTTAGCAGAGGATGGTTTCAATCCATAGACCTCTGGGTTATGGGCCAAGCACTCTTCCTCTGCTCCACTCTGGTCTTGTTAAGGTTTACAGGACTTGCAAATATGTGATTCAATTGTTTTGGATCTCTTTGAGTACAGCTGACTTTTTGCAAAAATTGCAGTTTTTTGGACATCACATTGACTTTGATTCTAATGATTTCCCCAACAAAACACTAAGAATATTGAAGGTGTCCAGAAAAGATGGCAGTGGTGGGATTTGAACCCACACCTCCATAGAGACTGGAGCCTAAATCCAGCGCCTTCGACCACTCGGCCACAATACCTTGGGTTCAGGGACTTGCTTCTGCTGAGCTCAATCGTTCTGAAACTACTGTCATCGTATCTGTCAACGGTCAATGTTTATTGTACCTGAAACAACAATGTGAAATGCCAACCGAAAACATTAGAAGAAACAATCACATGAGCAATACCAATTGATATTTTTGACTTTGGTCAATTAATGAACAGTTCTTGAAAACATGGCCATTCAAGCTAAATTGGAAGGGGTCCAATTATCAATGGAAAACAAAAGTAGTTTCTAATGCCAGACACAAGTTTACAAAGCCTGGTACTTTTCCGGAGAACATGAAACTCTGGGACTTTAACAAACAGCTTAACACATGGCAGTGGTGGGATTTGAACCCACGCCTCCTGAGAGACTGGAGCCTTAATCCAGCGCCTTAGACCACTCGGCCACACTACCACAAAATGAAAGATATGCATCAGCTTCTTGGTATGAATATGTGTTGCCCACTGCAGCACAAAAGAGTGAAACCGTTTCAATCAGAGTGTTTAGTCAAAGGCTTGAAATTTGAAAATTGAGTATTACTACAGATTTTGAGTTATTTCATTTAGCAGAGGATGGTTTCAATCCATAGACCTCTGGGTTATGGGCCAAGCACTCTTCCTCTGCTCCACTCTGGTCTTGTTTAGGTTTGCAGGACTTGCAAATATGTGATTCAATTGTTTTGGACATCTTTGAGTACAGCTGACTTTTTGCAAAAATGGCAGTTTTTTGGACATCACATTGACTTTGATTCTACTGATTTCCCCAACAAAACACTAAGAATATTGAAGGTGTCCAGAAAAGATGGCAGTGGTGGATTTGAACCCACGCCTCCATAGAGACTGGAGCCTAAATCCAGCACCTTCGACCACTCGGCCACACTACCTTGGGTAGTGGGACTTGCTTCTGCTGAGCTCAATCGTTCTGAAACTACTGTCATTGTATCTGTCAACGGTCAATGTTTATTGTACCTGAAACAACAATGTGAAATGCCAACCGAAAACATTAGAAGAAACAATCACATGAGCAATACCAATTGATATTTTTGACTTTGGTCAATTAATGAACAGTTCTTGAAAACATGGCCATTTAAGCTAAATTGGAAGGGTCCAATTATCAATGGAAAACAAAAGTAGTTTCTAATGCCAGACACAAGTTTACAAAGCCTGGTACTTTTCCGAGAACATGAAACTCTGGGACTTTAACAAACAGCTTAACACATGGCAGTGGTGGGATTTGAACCCACGCCTCCTGAGAGACTGGAGCCTTAATCCAGCACCTTAGACCACTCGGCCACACTACCACAAAATGCAAGATATGCATCAGCTTCTTGGTATGAATATGTGTTGCCCACTGCAGCACAGCACAAAAGTGAAACCGTTTCAATCACAGAGTTTAGTCAAAGGCTTGACATGTTTGAAAATTGAGTATTACTACAGATTTTGAGTTATTTCATTTAGCAGAGGATGGTTTCAATCCATAGACCTCTGGGTTATGGGCCAAGCACTCTTCCTCTGCTCCACTCTGGTCTTGTTAAGGTTTACAGGACTTGCAAATATGTGATTCAATTGTTTTGGACATCTTTGAGTACAGCTGACTTTTTGCAAAAATTGCAGTTTTTTGGACATCACATTGACTTTGATTCTAATGATTTTCCCCAACAAAACACTAAGAATATTGAAGGTGTCCAGAAAAGATGGCAGTGGTGGGATTTGAACCCACGCCTCCATAGAGACTGGAGCCTAAATCCAGCGCCTTCGACCACTCGGCCACAATACCTTGGGTTCAGGGACTTGCTTCTGCTGAGCTCAATCGTTCTGAAACTACTGTCATCGTATCTGTCAACGGTCAATGTTTATTGTACCTGAAACAACAATGTGAAATGCCAACCGAAAACATTAGAAGAAACAATCACATGAGCAATACCAATTGATATTTTTGACTTTGGTCAATTAATGAACAGTTCTTGAAAACATGGCCATTTAAGCTAAATTGGAAGGGGTCCAATTATCAATGGAAAACAAAAGTAGTTTCTAATGCCAGACACAAGTTTACAAAGCCTGGTACTTTTCCGGAGAACATGAAACTCTGGGACTTTAACAAACAGCTTAACACATGGCAGTGGTGGGATTTGAACCCACGCCTCCTGAGAGACTGGAGCCTTAATCCAGCGCCTTAGACCACTGGCCACACTACCACAAAATGCAAGATATGCATCAGCTTCTTGGTATGAATATGTCTTGCCGACTGCAGCACAAAAGAGTGAAACCCTCTCAATCAGAGTGTTTAGCCAAAGGACATGCTTGACATGTTTGAAAATTGAGTATTACTACAGATTTTGAGTTATTTCATTTCATTTAGCAGAGGATGGTTTCAATCCATAGACCTCTGGGTTATGGGCCAAGCACTCTCTCTGCTCCACTCTGGTCTTGTTTAGGTTTACAGGACTTGCAAATATGTGATTCAATTGTTTTGGACATCTTTGAGTACAGCTGACTTTTGCAAAATTGCAGTTTTTGACATCACATTGACTTTGATTCTAATGATTTCCCCAACAAAACACTAAGAATATTGAAGGTGTCCAGAAAAGATGGCAGTGGTGGGATTTGAACCCACGCACCTCCTCCATATAGAGACTGGAGCCTAAATCCAGCGCCGACCACTACGGGCCCACTACCTTGGGTAGGGACTTGCTTCTGCTGAGCTCAATCGTTCTGAAACTACTGTCATCGTATCTGTCAACGGTCAATGTTTATTGTACCTGAAACAACAATGTGAAATGCCAACCGAAAACATTAGAAGAAACAATCACATGAGCAATACCAATTGATATTTTTGACTTTGGTCAATTAATGAACAGTTCTTGAAAACATGGCCATTCAAGCTAAATTGGAAGGGGTCCAATTATCAATGGAAAACAAAAGTAGTTTCTAATGCCAGACACAAGTTTACAAAGCCTGGTACTTTTCCGGAGAACATGAAACTCTGGGACTTTAACAAACAGCTTAACACATGGCAGTGGTGGGATTTGAACCCACGCCTCCTGAGAGACTGGAGCCTTAATCCAGCGCCTTAGACCACTCGGCCACACTACCACAAAATGAAAGATATGCATCAGCTTCTTGGTATGAATATGTGTTGCCCACTGCAGCACAAAAGAGTGAAACCGTTTCAATCAGAGTGTTTAGTCAAAGGCTTGAAATGCTTGAAAATTGAGTATTACTACAAATTTTGAGTTATTTCATTTAGCAGAGGATGGTTTCAATCCATAGACCTCTGGGTTATGGGCCAAGCACTCTTCCTCTGCTCCACTCTGGTCTGGTCTGTTTAGGTTTACAGGACTTGCAAATATGTGATTCAATTATTTTGGACATCTTTGAGTACAGCTGACTTTTGCAAAAATTGCAGTTTTGGACATCACATTGACTTTGATTCTAATGATTTCCCCAACAAAACACTAAGAATATTGAAGGTGTCCAGAAAAGATGGCAGTGGTGGGATTTGAACCCACGCCTCATAGAGACTGGAGCCTAAATCCAGCGCGACCACTCACTTTCGGCCACACTACCTTGGGTAAGCGACGGACTTGCTTCTGCTGAGCTCAATCGTTCTGAAACTACTGTCATCGTATCCGTCCGCCAACGGTCAATGTTTATTGTACCTGAAACAACAATGTGAAATGCCAACCGAAAACATTAGAAGAAACAATCACATGAGCAATACCAATTGATATTTTTGACTTTGGTCAATTAATGAACAGTTCTTGAAAACATGGCCATTTAAGCTAAATTGGAAAAAGGTCCAATTATCAATGGAAAACAAAAGTAGTTTCTAATGCCAGACACAAGTTTACAAAGCCTGGTACTTTTCCGGAGAACATGAAACTCTGGGACTTTAACAAACAGCTTAACACATGGCAGTGGTGGATTTGAACCCACGCCTCCTGATAGACTGGAGCCTTAATCCAGCGCCTTAGACCACTTGGCCGGCCACACTACCACAAAATGCAAGATATGCATCAGCTTGGTATGAATATGTGTTGCCCACTGCAGCACAAAAGAGTGAAACCGTTTCAATCAGAGTGTTTAGTCAAAGGCTTGAAATTTGAGTATTACTACAGATTTTTAGTTATTTCATTTAGCAGAGGATGGTTTCAATCCATAGACCTCTGGGTTATGGGCCAAGCACTCTTCCTCTGCTCCACTCTGGTCTTGTTTAGGTTTACAGGACTTGCAAATATGTGATTCAATTGTTTTGGACATCTTGGAGTACAGCTGACTTTTTGCAAAAATTGCAGTTTTTTGGACATCACATTGACTTTGATTCTAATGATTTCCCCAACAAAACACTAAGAATATTGAAGGTGTCCAGAAAAGATGGCAGTGGTGGGATTTGAACCCACGCCTCCATAGAGACTGGAGCCTAAATCCAGCGCCTTCGACTACTCGGCCACACTACCTTGGGTAGACGGACTTGCTTCTGCTGAGCTCAATCGTTCTGAAACTACTGTCATCGTATCCGTCAACGGTCAATGTTTATTGTACCTGAAACAACAATGTGAAATGCCAACCGAAAACATTAGAAGAAACAATCACATGAGCAATACCAATTGATATTTTTGACTTTGGTCAATTAATGAACAGTTCTTGAAAACATGGCCATTTAAGCTAAATTGGAAGGGGTCCAATTATCAATGGAAAACAAAAGTAGTTTCTAATGCCAGACACAAGTTTACAAAGCCTGGTACTTTTCCGGAGAACATGAAACTCTGGGACTTTAACAAACAGCTTAACACATGGCAGTGGTGGGATTTGAACCCACGCCTCCTGAGAGACTGGAGCCTTAATCCAGCGCCTTAGACCACTCGGCCACACTACCACAAAATGCAAGATATGCATCAGCTTCTTGGTATGAATATGTGTTGCCCACTGCAGCACAAAAAGAGTGAGTGAAACCGTTTCAATCACAGTGTTTAGTCAAAGGCTTGAAATGTTTGAAAATTGAGTATTACTACAGATTTTGAGGTTATTATTTCATTTAGCAGAGGATGGTTTCAATCCATAGACCTCTGGGTTATGGGCCAAGCACTCTTCCTCTGCTCCACTCTGGTCTTGTTTAGGTTTACAGGACTTGCAAATATGTGATTCAATTGTTTTGACATCTTTGAGTACAGCTGACTTTTTGCAAAATTGCAGTTTTTGGACATCACATTGACTTTGATTCTAATGATTCCAACAAAACACTAAGAATATTGAAGGTGTCCAGAAAAGATGGCAGTGGTGGGATTTGAACCCACGCCTCCATAGAGACTGGAGCCTAAATCCAGCGCCTTCGACTTCGGCCACACTACCTTGGGTAGACGGACTTGCTTCTGCTGAGCTCAATCGTTCTGAAACTACTGTCATCGTATCCCCGTCAACGGTCAATGTTTATTGTACCTGAAACAACAATGTGAAATGCCAACCGAAAACATTAGAACAAACAATCACATGAGCAATACCAATTGATATTTTTGACTTTGGTCAATTAATGAACAGTTCTTGAAATCATGGCCATTTAAGCTAAATTGGAAGGTCCAATTATCAATGGAAAACAAAAGTAGTTTCTAATGCCAGACACAAGTTTACAAAGCCTGGTACTTTTCCGGAGAACATGAAACTCTGGGACTTTAACAAACAGCTTAACACATGGCAGTGGTGGATTTGAACCCACGCCTCCTGAGAGACTGGAGCCTTAATCCAGCGCCTTAGACCACTCGGCCACACTACCACAAAATGCAAGATATGCATCAGCTTCTTGGTATGAATATGTGTTGCCCACTGCAGCACAAAAGAGTGAAATCGTTTCAATCAGAGTGTTTAGTCAAAGGCTTGAAATTTGAGTATTACTACAGATTTTAAGTTATTTCATTTAGCAGAGGATGGTTTCAATCCATAGACCTCTGGGTTATGGGCCAAGCACTCTTCCTCTGCTCCACTCTGGTCTTGTTTAGGTTTACAGGACTTGCAAATATGTGATTCAATTGTTTTGGACATCTTGGAGTACAGCTGACTTTTTGCAAAAATTGCAGTTTTTTGGACATCACATTGACTTTGATTCTAATGATTTCCCCAACAAAACACTAAGAATATTGAAGGTGTCCAGAAAAGATGGCAGTGGTGGGATTTGAACCCACGCCTCCATAGAGACTGGAGCCTAAATCCAGCGCCTTCGACTAACTCGGCCACACTACCTTGGGTAGACGGACTTGCTTCTGCTGAGCTCAATCGTTCTGAAACTACTGTCATCGTATGTCAACGGTCAATGTTTATTGTACCTGAAACAACAATGTGAAATGCCAACCGAAAACATTAGAAGAAACAATCACATGAGCAATACCAATTGATATTTTTGACTTTGGTCAATTAATGAACAGTTCTTGAAAACATAATTTGGCAAATTGAAGGGGTCCAATTATCAATGGAAAACAAAAGTAGTTTCTAATGCCAGACACAAGTTTACAAAGCCTGGTACTTTTCCGGAGAACATGAAACTCTGGGACTTTAACAAACAGCTTAACACATGGCAGTGGTGGGCTTTGAACCCACGCCTCCTGAGAGACTGGAGCCTTAATCCAGCGCCTTAGACCACTCGGCCACACTACCACAAAATGCAAGATATGCATCAGCTTCTTGGTATGAATATGTGTTGCCCACTGCAGCACAAAAGAGTGAAACCGTTTCAATCAGAGTGTTTAGTCAAAGCCTTGAAAATTGAGTATTTCTAAAGATTATGAGATTTTTCTAGTAGAAGAGGATGGTTTCGATCCATCGACCTCTGGGTTATGGTCCCAGCACACTTCCTCTGCACCACTCTGCTATTTTTTAGGGTTAAAGGACTTGCAAATATGTGGTTCAATTGTTTTTTGAAATCTTTGACTACAGCTGACTTTTTGCAAAAATTACAGTTATTTGGACATCGCATTGACTTTGATTCTAATGATTTCCCCAACAAAAAACTAAGAATATTGAAGGTGTCCAGTAAAGATGTCAGTGGTGGGATTTGAACCCACGCCTCCAAAGAGACAGGAGCCTAAATCCTGCGCCTTCGACTACTCAGCCACACTACCTTGGGTAGAGGGACTTGCTTCTGCTGAGCTCAATCGTTCTGAAACTACTGTCTACTCGTCATTGCATCTGTCGTCAACGGGTCAATGCTTATTGTACCTGAAAAAACAATGAAATGCCAACCGAAAACATTAGAAGAAACAATCACATGAGCAATACCAATTGATATTTTTGACTTTTGGTCAATTAATGAACAGTTCTGAAAACATGGCCATTTAAGCTAAATTGAAGGGGTCCAAATATCAATGGAAAACAAAAGAAGTTTCTAATGCCAGACACAAGTTTACAAAAGTTTTGCAATGGTTTCCACTTTCGGATTTTCCAGGAGAACATGAAACTCTGGGACTTTTTTAACAAACAGCTTATCACATGGCAGTGGTGGATTTGAACCCACGCCTCCTGAGAGACTGGAGCCTTAATCCAGCGCTTTTTAGACCACTCGGCCACACGGAAAGAAGACTGTAATCAGCTTGGACAATGGTTCCTCACTAGCTAAAATGATTTTAAAATGTTTCAATCAGATTTAGTAAGGTTCAAATTTTGCAAACTTAATTTGTTACAACAGATTTGATTTCTGAAGATGGTTTAACCATGACGTTTGGCCAGCACCTTCTCACCACTTTTAGGTTCAGCAATTATGTTAATTTTGACCTTCATGTTAATATGTTTGACAAATAACTTTGACTTTACAAACTAGAAATTAGTTCAAAATGATTTTATTGAACAGTCAAAACCTTAAGAATCACATTCCAAACACTGGCATTAGTAAGCTGCTATAGCAATTTTGAAACTATGTACATTAAGTATTTGACAACAAAAATCAATACTAGAGAAACATCATGTAATCAATGATTGTTTGAACTACATCTAATGAGTAATTTGATCCAAGCTACAATGGAAGCAACGTTCATGAGCAACATTAACATTGATTTGAAATTTGACTTGACAAAGAATTAACAAGTGGATTAACATCCTAATGATGAGTTTATCCACTAACAGTTCATAATCCATGCAATATGCCATTTTGAGAAATGATTTCATTGCTTAAAAACTTAATGCGATTTGATTGAATTTGACACTAAGATTTAGTTAATCACCGAGTGAACCTACCCTAAGTGCCAATTCCACTCACTGATTGTTGCCTAGCTGAAAATGTTCAATAATGGTTTATAGTTTGAAAATTATTTTGAATTCACATTTGATTTATTTAAGAATTGTTAACAAAAAACCCGATTATGCAATTCCAATGTCTGGTTTCATTAGACTTGAGTTAGCATTGTAACGGCATCTTTGAAATTCTTTGTAGCTAACTATATTCAAAATCTAATATAATGCTAAATTCAATGGATTTCCAACCAAACATAAGGAATAATACATGCCAATATGATGGTTACCATCGTGCTAATTACTATTAAGTTACAATGTAAATCTTTAAGCCAATACTTAAAGGAATTTTTCATAATGTTTGATTAATATTAAAATTCTAGATGACAGCTAATGAGATACTATGAACCAGACCACTCAATTACAAACAACTTTTCAACTTGATATTTGACTTTCATAACAAGAATGTTTTAAATTAAGTATGTAATTGAGCATCAATTTATGATTACAAATGGTTTAATCAGACTTCGCCGGCAACTTTCGAATCATTTTAGTCTGGTGATTTAGATCAAATATGTATTGCTTTGTGAGATTTACCTGCATCAGTTGGACTACTTTTCTTCACTTTCTAAAACCACTAAAATTGAATTCCAAAACATTGTGACACAAATGAGTTTGAATCCTGGTTGAAATGTCTAAAACTGATTTACTATGAGTAAGTTGAAATTAGATCCCACCAATTAGTGACAACCAAGCACAGATTAAAGAAATCTAAGTAATGTTATTTGTCAATGACTCTTGGAAAACTGGTACTAAATTCTGAATCATTCAATGAGTAAGATCAGCAAACAATTTTGACTTTTCCAGACAGTTGAAACTGGTTAAAATGGGTGATTTAAAACATGTTTGAGCAACATTTAAACGGACATCCAAAAATCAGATATAACTTAAATATGGTTTGACTAGCTCAAGATGAGTTAACACGCTTCATCCACACTTAATAAAGATTTTAGTATGTTTCATAGAAAGATGAACTTACCATGGTAGAAGACTTTGAAACTTTTAGCATTAAGGTCAATATGAAATGTTTTAAATCTTTGAACTGCTTTGCAAAATTGCTTACATGATTATGATTTTGATTTAAAACTTGATGGCCTTAATCATTTTTAACACTTACATGAGAGATCCACCTGAACTGAACACTGAAGCGTGATTCCATCAAGTTTGAAACACATGATAAGTCATATACTGAAAAAAGATTTGCAACAAACTTGAAACACATCTATAATTTTTTTTTAATAATGATCCAAATAGATTAGTTAAATAACATCCAATTTAATAAAAATTAGTTAAACTTAAATGGCATTTCAATAAATAAATGGAATAAAAGTTTTACAAGTGGAATTGCTCCAAGAAACTGACTTACAACGTACCTGGCATGAGCTAAAACTGTGCACTTGAGGTGACACTCAGCCACAACTCAAATGAAGTTTTAATAATCCAATTAACACAAAGATAACTTATAAGAAAAGCATCATGGATGAAGTTGCTTCATGAGACGTTTTTTAGGTTAGGATGTATTCATATTGAATTTTATCAAGATTTGCAAATGTTTTTGATTGGTTTTTCAATTGAGTTTTCAAACATAAGATGATTTAATCCAAATGATGGATTCCCAAAGTTTGTGATCATCGTTCAAGTCAGGACCTACTTGTAAGCTTGTTCCAGTATCATGATTTCTTCATTTATTTACAAAAATGTAGTAATGCATACATTGATGAATCAATATTCACAAAACTAAGAATATTAATGTAGAATTTGAAATGGCTTTGCATTTTAAAGCAACATAAATCAGATGAATCTGCCAACACTTGAAAACAATTTTCCAGGACATAAGTTTAAACCGCATTATCAGACGACTGGTTTAACCACACAATATGGAGCTTAACTGACACTGAGCAATCAGTTCCACTTATAAAATGACAGTTTGAAAACATGTTGCCTGAAAAAGGGTCAACTAAAAGAGTTTAATGCTTTGAATATTGAATTCTAGATTTGAATTTCTAGAGTAAATGGTTAACAATGCTTGGTACCACTTCCTGCCATCCTTATCAGGCTTAAGACTTGCAAATATGTATTAAATTTGCACTGCTTGTAAAATTGTTTTGCCTGCAATAATATTCAAAGTTTACAAAGAAATGGATTAGGTTTAAGCATTTTCTGAACAAGCTAAACTCGACCTGTATGGCCACACCTTGTCATGCTGTTGGTTCGTTCAAATTTGACTATTTGATTTTACCGAACTTATGAAATCAGTAAGTAAATACCAAATAATTTCAACATACAATTATTATTTAAAATGGATTTGATTATGAAGTCCAAAATGGACAAAAAGTCAATCAGGCAACTAATAATGCTTGAATTACTGGCTTTTCGAACACTGGTTCACATTAACCACTGTAGTGGGATAACTGTTGCAGCAACACTTAAACACACAACATCAATTAATAATTGACATAGTTGAAAATCATCAGCAAAATGAACTAATACAGTAATAAGTAACAAATTGAGTTTAAAGCGTTTTCAGAAATGAATGGGCTAACATGCTTCACCATGACTGTGGGTTTGGACCCACTTCCTAGATATCATTTTGACCTTAGACACGATTTCAAAATGTTTTGAATCTTGTATAATATTTCCCACTACAAAAGATTGAACGTTCAAAATGTTCAGCTAAAATTTGAATGTCAAGATTTGAGTTTTTAACCACGTTCAATCCAAGGACTATCTGGTTACCAATCTCTCCTCTTCCTAGTTGTTTGGTTAATGTCTGAAAATGTTATGTCTTTTAGTAATTATTTACAAAATTCATTTTAATTACATAAATAAGGCAAACATTTAATTGGGATTCAAAAGAATGGAAAATGCCAGCCAACTGAGTCAAACATATTCGAAAACTTCGCACTAACAGAGCTTTTCGCTGTAAGATGAAACTCTGATCTAACACCGTTAATGAGGCTGACTTGACCAATGCCATGAATTAGCAAACATTGAAATATTACTACAATAATGAAGTTTTAAAAGTTTGCATTGCAATAAGGTCAATCATAGATTAATTATTTTGCAGAGTTAAACAGCTGCTGGGACTAACTGACTTGCTATTTCAACTGATGGTGACCATCTCTCTTGACTACTCTTAAACATACTTCAATATGTTAATGTTTAATTGAAAGTTTGTCATAAAGATTTGAAGATACTTGTCAAGATTCCCAAATGATTAGTTCCAATTGGTATGGATTTACGCAGCTCATGTCAACTCTGCTATGCACCCATTTACCTTGTTAGGATTTCACTGAAAACTTGAAAAATTTGATACTAATTTTGTTTATACTAAAATGTAAATGCCTGACTATTTTAAATATAAATAAGTAATAATTTATTAATTAGTTCATAGTTTTGCTAAACGAAATTGATCCAAATTGAAAAAGATGTATGAACAAGTTAACTGTATTTCGACAGACGTTTACAAATCAAAGGAAGTGATATTGAAACAATAGATCGCTTAATCAGACTGTCATCAGACACAAGAAAATGTAATTGTTATAAGTTTTGTATCAATTCAAGAGAAGTTTAACAAGCTTTATCAGAATATTTGAATTGAATGTCATTTTGAGTTTGCACCTGCTCAATCATTTAACTCTTTAGGTCCAAGCTTGCAAAATAATTTGCATTGTTTAGGTTAATGTTTGCAAAGGTTTCAATTTTTGGCAATGTTTGTATTGACCAAAATTAGTTTGACTAAATTGCTATTTATTCTCAAAGACTATTGATTGTTCGAAGCATGTGACTTCCCACTCAGTCTGAGCCAAATTATGAACTTGACATCATGAAATTAGAACTTGTGCAATTGATAATATCATGGTCGACAACAGCTTGATTTATTTTACAAAATGAATGGTCAATTAAGAACATAAGTTATGAAACATAATTGAATCGGATTATCAACATTAAGATTTTAACAATTTAAATAATCGAATTAACAAAATTTTATTGAATACATTAAGCAAACATAAGAATCAAAGTCCACATTTAAATATATTAAATAAAGTTCTTGAAAACATGGCCATTTAAGCTAAATTGAAGGGGTCCAATTATCAATGGAAAACAAAAGTAGTTTCTAATGCCAGACACAAGTTTACAAAGCCTGGTACTTTCCGGAGAACATGAAACTCTGGGACTTTAACAAACAGCTTAACACATGGCAGTGGTGGATTTGAACCCACGCCTCCTGAGAGACTGGAGCCTTAATCCAGCGCCTTAGACCACTCGCCACACTACCACAAAAAGTAAGATATGCATCAGCTTCTTGGTATGAATATGTGTTGCCCACTGCAGCACTAAAGAGTGAAACCGTTTCAATCAGAGTGTTTAGTCAAAGGCTTAAAATGTTTGAAAATTGAGTATTTCTACAGATTTTGAGTTATTTCATTTAGCAGAGGATGGTTTCAATCCATAGACCTCTGGGTTATGGGCCAAGCACTCTTCCTCTGCTCCACTCTGGTCTTGTTTAGGTTTACAGGACTTGCAAATATGTGATTCAATTGTTTTGGACATCTTTGAGTACAGCTGACTTTTTGCAAAATTGCAGTTTTTGACATCACATTGACTTTGATTCTAATTTTTTCCCCAACAAAACACTAAGAATATTGAAGGTGTCCAGAAAAGATGGCAGTGGTGGGATTTGAACCCACGCCTCCATAGAGACTGGAGCCTAAATCCAGCGCCTTCGACCACTCGGCCACACTACCTTGGGTAGAGGGACTTGCTTCTGCTGAGCTCAATCGTTCTGAAACTACTGTCATCGTATCTGTCAACGGTCAATGTTTATTGTACCTGAAACAACAATGTGAAATGCCAACCGAAAACATTAGAAGAAACAATCACATGAGCAATACCAATTGATATTTTTGACTTTGGTCAATTAATGAACAGTTCTTGAAAACATGGCCATTTAAGCTAAATTGGAAGGCTCCAATTATCAATGGAAAACAAAAGTAGTTTCTAATGCCAGACACAAGTTTACAAAGCCTGGTACTTTTCCGGAGAACATGAAACTCTGGGACTTTAACAAACAGCTTAACACATGGCAGTGGTGGGATTTGAACCCACGCCTCCTGAGAGACTGGAGCCTTAATCCAGCGCCTTAGACCACTCGGCCACACTACCACAAAATGCAAGATATGCATCAGCTTCTTGGTATGAATATGTGTTGCCCACTGCAGCACAAAAGAGTGAAACCGTTTCAATCACAGTGTTTAGTCAAAGGCTTGAAATGTTTGAAAATTGAGTATTACTACAGATTTTGAGTTATTTCATTTAGCAGAGGATGGTTTCAATCCATAGACCTCTGGGTTATGGGCCAAGCACTCTTCCTCTGCTCCACTCTGGTCTTGTTTAGGTTTACAGGACTTGCAAATATGTGATTCAATTGTTTTGGACATCTTTGAGTACAGCTGACTTTTTGCAAAATTGCAGTTTTTGGACATCACATTGACTTTGATTCTAATGATTTCCCCAACAAAACACTAAGAATATTGAAGGTGTCCAGAAAAGATGGCAGTGGTGGATTTGAACCCACGCCTCCATAGAGACTGGAGCCTAAATCCAGCGCCTTCGACCACTCGGCCACACTACCTTGGGTAGAGGGACTTGCTTCTGCTGAGCTCAATCGTTCTGAAACTACTGTCATCGTATCTGTCAACGGTCAATGTTTATTGTACCTGAAACAACAATGTGAAATGCCAACCGAAAACATTAGAAGAAACAATCACATGAGCAATACCAATTGATATTTTTGACTTTGGTCAATTAATGAACAGTTCTTGAAAACATGGCCATTTAAGCTAAATTGGAAGGGGTCCAATTATCAATGGAAAACAAAAGTAGTTTCTAATGCCAGACACAAGTTTACAAAGCCTGGTACTTTTCCGGAGAACATGAAACTCTGGGACTTTAACAAACAGCTTAACACATGGCAGTGGTGGGATTTGAACCCACGCCTCCTGAGAGACTGGAGCCTTAATCCAGCGCCTTAGACCACTCGGCCACACTACCACAAAATGAAAGATATGCATCAGCTTCTTGGTATGAATATGTGTTGCCCACTGCAGCACAAAAGAGTGAAAGCGTTTCAATCAGAGTGTTTAGTCAAAGCCTTGAAAATTGAGTATTTCTAAAGATTATGAGATTTTTCTAGTAGAAGAGGATGGTTTCGATCCATCGACCTCTGGGTTATGGTCCCAGCACACTTCCTCTGCACCACTCTGCTCTTTTTTAGGGTTAAAGGACTTGCAAATATGTGGTTCAATTGTTTTTTGAAATCTTTGACTACAGCTGACTTTTTGCAAAAATTGCAGTTTTTTGGACATCACATTGACTTTGATTCTAATGATTTCCCCAACAAAACACTAAGAATATTGAAGGTGTCCAGAAAAGATGGCAGTGGTGGGATTTGAACCCACGCCTCCATAGAGACTGGAGCCTAAATCCAGCGCCTTCGACCACTCGGCCACACTACCTTGGGTAGAGGGACTTGCTTCTGCTGAGCTCAATCGTTCTGAAACTACTGTCATCGTATCTGTCAACGGTCAATGTTTATTGTACCTGAAACAACAATGTGAAATGCCAACCGAAAACATTAGAAGAAACAATCACATGAGCAATACCAATTGATATTTTTGACTTTGGTCAATTAATGAACAGTTCTTGAAAACATGGCCATTTAAGCTAAATTGGAAGGGGTCCAATTATCAATGGAAAACAAAAGTAGTTTCTAATGCCAGACACAAGTTTACAAAGCCTGGTACTTTTCCGGAGAACATGAAACTCTGGGACTTTAACAAACAGCTTAACACATGGCAGTGGTGGATTTGAACCCACGCCTCCTGAGAGACTGGAGCCTTAATCCAGCGCCTTAGACCACTCGGCCACACTACCACAAAATGCAAGATATGCATCAGCTTCTTGGTATGAATATGTGTTGCCCACTGCAGCACAAAAGAGTGAAACCGTTTCAATCAGAGTGTTTAGTCAAAGGCTTGAAATGTTTGAAAATTGAGTATTACTACAGATTTTGAGTTATTTCATTTAGCAGAGGATGGTTTCAATCCATAGACCTCTGGGTTATGGGCCAAGCACTCTTCCTCTGCTCCACTCTGGTCTTGTTTAGGTTAGCTGCCATTGGAAATATGTGATTCAATTGTTTTGGACATCTTTGAGTACAGCTGACTTTTTGCAAAAATTGCAGTTTTTTCGACATCACATTGACTTTGATTCTAATGATTTCCCAACAAAACACTAAGAATATTGAAGGTGTCCAGAAAAGATGGCAGTGGTGGGATTTGAACCCACGCCTCCATAGAGACTGGAGCCTAAATCCAGCGCCTTCGACCACTCGGCCACACTACCTTGGGTAGAGGGACTTGCTTCTGCTGAGCTCAATCGTTCTGAAACTACTGTCATCGTATCCGTCAACGGTCAATGTTTATTGTACCTGAAACAACAATGTGAAATGCCAACCGAAAACATTAGAAGAAACAATCACATGAGCAATACCAATTGATATTTTTGACTTTGGTCAATTAATGAACAGTTCTTGAAAACATGGCCATTTAAGCTAAATTGGAAGGGGTCCAATTATCAATGGAAAACAAAAGTAGTTTCTAATGCCAGACACAAGTTTACAAAGCCTGGTACTTTTCCGGAGAACATGAAACTCTGGGACTTTAACAAACAGCTTAACACATGGCAGTGGTGGGATTTGAACCCACGCCTCCTGAGAGACTGGAGCCTTAATCCAGCGCCTTAGACCACTCGGCCACACTACCACAAAAAGCAAGATGTGCATCAGCTTGTTGGAATGAATATGTGTTGCCCACTGCAGCACTAAAGAGTGAAACAGTTTCAATCAGAGTGTTTAGTCAAAGGCTTAAAATGTTTGAAAATTGAGTATTTCTACAGATTTTGAGTTATTTCATTTAGCAGAGGATGGTTTCAATCCATAGACCTCTGGGTTATGGGCCAAGCACTCTTCCTCTGCTCCACTCTGGTCTTGTTTAGGTTTACAGGACTTGCAAATATGTGATTCAATTGTTTTGGACATCTTTGAGTACAGCTGACTTTTTGCAAAAATTGCAGTTTTTTGGACATCACATTGACTTTGATTCTAATGATTTCCCCAACAAAACACTAAGAATATTGAAGGTGTCCAGAAAAGATGGCAGTGGTGGGATTTGAACCCACGCCTCCATAGAGACTGGAGCCTAAATCCAGCGCCTTCGACCACTCGGCCACACTACCTTGGGTAGAGGGACTTGCTTCTGCTGAGCTCAATCGTTCTGAAACTACTGTCATCGTATCCGTCAACGGTCAATGTTTATTGTACCTGAAACAACAATGTGAAATGCCAACCGAAAACATTAGAAGAAACAATCACATGAGCAATACCAATTGATATTTTTGACTTTGGTCAATTAATGAACAGTTCTTGAAAACATGGCCATTTAAGCTAAATTGGAAGTGGTCCAATTATCAATGGAAAACAAAAGTAGTTTCTAATGCCAGACACAAGTTTACAAAGCCTGGTACTTTTCCGGAGAACATGAAACTCTGGGATTTTAACAAACAGCTTAACACATGGCAGTGGTGGGATTTGAACCCACGCCTCCTGAGAGACTGGAGCCTTAATCCAGCGCCTTAGACCACTCGGCCACACTACCACAAAATGAAAGATATGCATCAGCTTCTTGGTATGAATATGTGTTGCCCACTGCAGCACAAAAGAGTGAAACCGTTTCAATCAGAGTGTTTAGTCAAAGGCTTGAAATGTTTGAAAATTGAGTATTACTACAGATTTTGAGTTATTTCATTTAGCAGAGGATGGTTTCAATCCATAGACCTCTGGGTTATGGGCCAAGCACTCTTCCTCTGCTCCACTCTGGTCTTGTTTAGGTTTGCAGGACTTGCAAATATGTGATTCAATTGTTTTGGACATCTTTGAGTACAGCTGACTTTTGCAAAAATTGCAGTTTTTTGGACATCACATTGACTTTGATTCTAAAGATTTCCCCAACAAAACACTAAGAATATTGAAGGTGTCCAGATAAGATGGCGGTGGTGGATTTGAACCCACGCCTCCATAGAGACTGGAGCCTAAATCCAGCGCCTTCGACCACTCGGCCACACTACCTTGGGTAGAGGGACTTGCTTCTGCTGAGCTCAATCGTTCTGAAACTACTGTCATCGTATCTGTCAACGGTCAATGTTTATTGTACCTGAAACAACAATGTGAAATGCCAACCGAAAACATTAGAAGAAACAATCACATGAGCAATACCAATTTATATTTTTGACTTTGGTCAATTAATGAACAGTTCTTGAAAACATGGCCATTTAAGCTAAATTGGAAGGGGTCCAATTATCAATGAGAAACAAAAGTAGAATGTAATGCCAGACAAAAGTTTAGAAAGCCTGGTACTGTTCCGGAGAACATGAAACTCTGGGACTTTAACAAACAGCTTATCACATGGCAGTGGTGGGATTTGAACCCACGCCTCCTGAGAGACTGGAGCCTTAATCCAGCGACTTAGACCACTCGGCCACACTACCACAAAATGCAAGATATGCATCAGCTTCTTGTTGGTATGAATATGTGTTGCCCACTGCAGCACTAAAAAGAGTGAAACCGTTTCAATCAGAGTGTTTAGTCAAAGGCTTAAAATGTTTGAAAATTGAGTATTTCTACAGATTTTGAGTTATTTTCATTTAGCAGAGGATGGTTTCAATCCATAGACCTCTGGGTTATGGGCCAAGCACTCTTTCTCTGCTCCACTCTGGTCTTGTTTAGGTTTACAGGACTTGCAAATATGTGATTCAATTGTTTTGGACATCTTTCACAGAGTACAGCTGACTTTTTGCAAAAATTGCAGTTTTTGGACATCACATTGACTTTGATTCTAATGATTTCCCCAACAAAACACTAAGAATATTGAAGGTGTCCAGAAAGATGGCAGTGGTGGGATTTGAACCCACGCCTCCATAGAGACTGGAGCCTAAATCTCGAATCCAGCTCTTCGGCCACACTACCTTGGGTAGAGAGGGACTTGCTTCTGCTGAGCTCAATCGTTCTGAAACTACTGTCATCGTATCTGTCAACGGTCAATGTTTATTGTACCTGAAACAACAATGTGAAATGCCAACCGAAAACATTAGAAGAAACAATCACATGAGCAATACCAATTGATATTTTTGACTTTGGTCAATTAATGAACAGTTCTTGAAAACATGGCCATTTAAGCTAAATTGGAAGGGGTCCAATTATCAATCAATGGAAAAAAACAAAAGTAGTTTCTAATGCCAGACACAAGTTTACAAAGCCTGGTACTTTCCGGAGAACATGAAACTCTGGGACTTTAACAAACAGCTTATCACACACATGGCAGTGGTGGGATTTGAACCCACGCCTCCTGAGAGACTGGAGCCTTAATCCAGCGCCTTAGACCACTCGGCCACACTACCACAAAATGAGAGAAGATATGCATCAGCTTCTTGGTATGAATATGTGTTGCCCACTGCAGCACAAAAGTGAAACCGTTTCAATCAGAGTGTTTAGTCAAAGGCTTAAATGTTTGAAAATTGAGTATTACTACAGATTTTGAGTTATTTCATTTAGCAGAGGATGGTTTCAATCCATAGACCTCTGGGTTATGGGCCAAGCACTCTTCCTCTGCTCCACTCTGGTCTTGTTTAGGTTTACAGGACTTGCAAATATGTGATTCAATTGTTTTGGACATCTTTGAGTACAGCTGACTTTTTGCAAAAATTGCAGTTTTTTGGACATCACATTGACTTTGATTCTAATGATTTCCCCAACAAAACACTAAGAATATTGAAGGTGTCCAGAAGATGGCAGTGGTGGTTTGAATTGAACCCGCCTCCATAGAGACTTACCTTGGGTAGAGGGACTTGCTTCTGCTGAGCTCAATCGTTCTGAAACTACTGTCATCGTATCTGTCAACGGTCAATGTTTATTGTACCTGAAACAACAATGTGAAATGCCAACCGAAAACATTAGAAGAAACAATCACATGAGCAATACCAATTGATATTTTTGACTTTGGTCAATTAATGAACAGTTCTTGAAAACATGGCCATTTAAGCTAAATTGGAAGGGGTCCAATTATCAATGGAAAACAAAAGTAGTTTCTAATGCCAGACACAAGTTTACAAAGCCTGGTACTTTTCCGGAGAACATGAAACTCTGGGACTTTAACAAACAGCTTATCACATGGCAGTGTGAGGAGAGCTTAATCCAGCGCCTTAGACCACTCGGCCACACTAGATATGCAGCTTCTTGGTATGAATATGTGCTCCCCACTCCAGCACTAAAGAGTGAAACCGTTTCAATCAGAGTGTTTAGTCAAAGGCTTAAAATGTTTGAAAATTGAGTATTTCTACAGATTTTGAGTTATTTCATTTAGCAGAGGATGGTTTCAATCCATAGACCTCTGGGTTATGGGCCAAGCACTCTTCCTCTGCTCCACTCTGGTCTTGTTTAGGTTTACAGGACTTGCAAATATGTGATTCAATTGTTTTGGACATCTTTGAGTACAGCTGACTTTTTGCAAAAATTGCAGTTTTTTGGACATCACATTGACTTTGATTCTAATGATTTCCCCAACAAAACACTAAGAATATTGAAGGTGTCCAGAAATGATGGCAGTGGTGGGATTTGAACCCACGCCTCCATAGAGACTGGAGCCTAAATCCAGCGTCTTCGACCACTCGGCCACACTACCTTGGGTAGAGGGACTTGCTTCTGCTGAGCTCAATCGTTCTGAAACTACTGTCATCGTATCTGTCAACGGTCAATGTTTATTGTACCTGAAACAACAATGTGAAATGCCAACCGAAAACATTAGAAGAAACAATCACATGAGCAATACCAATTGATATTTTTGACTTTGGTCAATTAATGAACAGTTCTTGAAAACATGGCCATTTAAGCTAAATTGGAAGGGGTCCAATTATCAATGGAAAACAAAAGTAGTTTCTAATGCCAGACACAAGTTTACAAAGCCTGGTACTTTTCCGGAGAACATGAAACTCTGGGACTTTAACAAACAGCTTAACACATGGCAGTGGTGGGATTTGAACCCACGCCTCCTGAGAGACTGGAGCCTTAATCCAGCGCCTTAGACCACTCGGCCACACTACCACAAAATGCAAGATATGCATCAGCTTCTTGGTATGAATATGTGTTGCCCACTGCAGCACAAAAGAGTGAAACCGTTTCAATCAGAGTGTTTAGTCAAAGGCTTGAAATGTTTGAAAATTGAGTATTACTACAGATTTTGAGTTATTTCATTTAGCAGAGGATGGTTTCAATCCATAGACCTCTGGGTTATGGGCCAAGCACTCTTCCTCTGCTCCACTCTGGTCTTGTTTAGGTTTACAGGACTTGCAAATATGTGATTCAATTGTTTTGGACATCTTTGAGTACAGCTGACTTTTTGCAAAAATTGCAGTTTTTTGGACATCACATTGACTTTGATTCTAATGATTTCCCCAACAAAACACTAAGAATATTGAAGGTGTCCAGAAAAGATGGCAGTGGTGGGATTTGAACCCACGCCTCCATAGAGACTGGAGCCTAAATCCAGCGTCTTCGACCACTCGGCCACACTACCTTGGGTAGAGGGACTTGCTTCTGCTGAGCTCAATCGTTCTGAAACTACTGTCATCGTATCTGTCAACGGTCAATGTTTATTGTACCTGAAACAACAATGTGAAATGCCAACCGAAAACATTAGAAGAAACAATCACATGAGCAATACCAATTGATATTTTTGACTTTGGTCAATTAATGAACAGTTCTTGAAAACATGGCCATTTAAGCTAAATTGGAAGGGGTCCAATTATCAATGGAAAACAAAAGTAGTTTCTAATGCCAGACACAAGTTTACAAAGCCTGGTACTTTTCCGGAGAACATGAAACTCTGGGACTTTAACAAACAGCTTTCAAATGGCAGTGGTGGGATTTGAACCCACGCCTCCTGAGAGACTGGAGCCTTAATCCAGCGCCTTAGACCACTCGGCCACACTACCACAAAATGAAAGATATGCATCAGCTTCTTGGTATGAATATGTGTTGCCCACTGCAGCACTAAAAGAGTGAAACAGTTTCAATCAGAGTGTTTAGTCAAAGGCTTAAATGTTTGAAAATTGAGTATTACTACAGATTTTGAGTTATTTCATTTAGCAGAGGATGGTTTCAATCCATAGACCTCTGGGTTATGGGCCAAGCACTCTTCCTCTGCTCCACTCTGGTCTTGTTTAGGTTTACAGGACTTGCAAATATGTGATTCAATTGTTTTGGACATCTTTGAGTACAGGTGACTTTTGCAAAAATTGCAGTTTTTGGACATCACATTGACTTTGATTCTAATGATTTCCCCAACAAAACACTAAGAATATTGAAGGTGTCCAGAAAAGATGGCAGTGGTGGATTTGAACCCACGCCTCCATAGAGACTGGAGCCTAAATCCAGCGCCTTCGACCACTCGGCCACACTACCTTGGGTAGAGGGACTTGCTTCTGCTGAGCTCAATCGTTCTGAAACTACTGTCATCGTATCCGTCAACGGTCAATGTTTATTGTACCTGAAACAACAATGTGAAATGCCAACCGAAAACATTAGAAGAAACAATCACATGAGCAATACCAATTGATATTTTTGACTTTGGTCAATTAATGAACAGTTCTTGAAAACATGGCCATTTAAGCTAAATTGGAAGTGGTCCAATTATCAATGGAAAACAAAAGTAGTTTCTAATGCCAGACACAAGTTTACAAAGCCTGGTACTTTTCCGGAGAACATGAAACTCTGGGATTTTAACAAACAGCTTAACACATGGCAGTGGTGGGATTTGAACCCACGCCTCCTGAGAGACTGGAGCCTTAATCCAGCGCCTTAGACCACTCGGCCACACTACCACAAAATGAAAGATATGCATCAGCTTCTTGGTATGAATATGTGTTGCCCACTGCAGCACAAAAGAGTGAAACCGTTTCAATCAGAGTGTTTAGTCAAAGGCTTGAAATGTTTGAAAATTGAGTATTACTACAGATTTTGAGTTATTTCATTTAGCAGAGGATGGTTTCAATCCATAGACCTCTGGGTTATGGGCCAAGCACTCTTCCTCTGCTCCACTCTGGTCTTGTTTAGGTTTGCAGGACTTGCAAATATGTGATTCAATTGTTTTGGACATCTTTGAGTACAGCTGACTTTTTGCAAAAATTGCAGTTTTTTGGACATCACATTGACTTTGATTCTAATGATTTCCCCAACAAAACACTAAGAATATTGAAGGTGTCCAGATAAGATGGCAGTGGTGGGATTTGAACCCACGCCTCCATAGAGACTGGAGCCTAAATCCAGCGCCTTCGACCACTCGGCCACACTACCTTGGGTAGAGGGACTTGCTTCTGCTGAGCTCAATCGTTCTGAAACTACTGTCATCGTATCTGTCAACGGTCAATGTTTATTGTACCTGAAACAACAATGTGAAATGCCAACCGAAAACATTAGAAGAAACAATCACATGAGCAATACCAATTTATATTTTTGACTTTGGTCAATTAATGAACAGTTCTTGAAAACATGGCCATTTAAGCTAAATTGGAAGGGGTCCAATTATCAATGAGAAACAAAAGTAGAATGTAATGCCAGACAAAAGTTTAGAAAGCCTGGTACTGTTCCGGAGAACATGAAACTCTGGGACTTTAACAAAGTGCTTTTCAAATGGCAGTGGTGGGATTTGAACCCACGCTTCCTGAGAGACTAGAGCCTTAATCCAGCGCCTTAGACCACTCGGCCACACTACCACAGAAAGTAAGATGTGCATCAGCTTGTTGGAATGAATATGTGTTGCCCACTGCAGCACTAAAGAGTGAAACAGTTTCAATCAGAGTGTTTAGTCAAAGGCTTAAAATGTTTGAAAATTGAGTATTCCTACAGATTTTGAGTTATTTCATTTAGCAGAGGATGGTTTCAATCCATAGACCTCTGGGTTATGGGCCAAGCACTCTTTCTCTGCTCCACTATGGTCTTGTTTAGGTTTACAGGACTTGCAAATATGTGATTCAATTGTTTTGGACATCTTTGAGTACAGCTGACTTTTTGCAAAAATTGCAGTTTTTTGGACATCACATTGACTTTGATTCTAATGATTTCCCCAACAAAACACTAAGAATATTGAAGGTGTCCAGAAATGATGGCAGTGGTGGGATTTGAACCCACGCCTCCATAGAGACTGGAGCCTAAATCCAGCGCCTTCGACCGCTCGGCCACACTACCTTGGGTAGAGGGACTTGCTTCTGCTGAGCTCAATCGTTCTGAAACTACTGTCATCGTATCTGTCAACGGTCAATGTTTATTGTACCTGAAACAACAATGTGAAATGCCAACCGAAAACATTAGAAGAAACAATCACATGAGCAATACCAATTGATATTTTTGACTTTGGTCAATTAATGAACAGTTCTTGAAAACATGGCCATTTAAGCTAAATTGGAAGGGGTCCAATTATCAATGGAAAACAAAAGTAGTTTCTAATGCCATACACGAGTTTACAAAGCCTGGTACTTTTCCGGAGAACATGAAACTCTGGGACTTTAACAAACAACTTATCATATGGCAGTGGTGGGATTTGAACCCACGCCTCCTGAGAGACTGGAGCCTTAATCCAGCGCCTTAGACCACTCGGCCACACTACCACAAAATGAAGATATGCATCAGCTTCTTGGTATGAATATGTGTTGCCCACTGCAGCACAAAAGTGAAACCGTTTCAATCAGAGTGTTTAGTCAAAGGCTTGAAATGTTTGAAAATTGAGTATTACTACAGATTTTGAGTTATTTCATTTAGCAGAGGATGGTTTCAATCCATAGACCTCTGGGTTATGGGCCAAGCACTCTTCCTCTGCTCCACTCTGGTCTTGTTTAGGTTTACAGGACTTGCAAATATGTGATTCAATTGTTTTGGACATCTTTGAGTACAGCTGACTTTTTGCAAAAATTGCAGTTTTTTGGACATCACATTGACTTTGATTCTAATGATTTCCCCAACAAAACACTAAGAATATTGAAGGTGTCCAGAAAAGATGGCAGTGGTGGGATTTGAACCCACGCCTCCATAGAGACTGGAGCCTAAATCCAGCGCCTTCGACCACTCGGCCACACTACCTTGGGTAGAGGGACTTGCTTCTGCTGAGCTCAATCGTTCTGAAACTACTGTCATCGTATCCGTCAACGGTCAATGTTTATTGTACCTGAAACAACAATGTGAAATGCCAACCGAAAACATTAGAAGAAACAATCACATGAGCAATACCAATTGATATTTTTGACTTTGGTCAATTAATGAACAGTTCTTGAAAACATGGCCATTTAAGCTAAATTGGAAGGGTCCTATTATCAATGGAAAACAAAAGTAGTTTCTAATGCCAGACACAAGTTTACAAAGCCTGGTACTTTTCGGAGAACATGAAACTCTGGGACTTTAACAAACAGTTCTTAACACATGGCAGTGGTGGGATTTGAACCCACGCCTCCTGAGAGACTGGAGCCTTAATCCAGCGCCTTAGACCACTCAGCCACACTACCACAAAATGAAAGATATGCATCAGCTTCTTGGTATGAATATGTGTTGCCCACTGCAGCACAAAAGAGTGAAACCGTTTCAATCAGAGTGTTTAGTCAAAGGCTTGAAATGTTTGAAAATTGAGTATTACTACAGATTTTGAGTTATTTCATTTAGCAGAGGATGGTTTCAATCCATAGACCTCTGGGTTATGGGCCAAGCACTCTTCCTCTGCTCCACTCTGGTCTTGTTTAGGTTTACGACTTGCAAAGATCTGATCCAATTGATTTGGACATCTTTGAGTACAGCTGACTTTTGCAAAATTGCAGTTTTTGACATCACATTGACTTTGATTCTAATGATTTCCCCAACAAAACACTAAGAATATTGAAGGTGTCCAGATAAGATGGCAGTGGTGGGATTTGAACCCACGCCTCCATAGAGACTGGAGCCTAAATCCAGCGCCTTCGACCACTCGGCCACACTACCTTGGGTAGAGGGACTTGCTTCTGCTGAGCTCAATCGTTCTGAAACTACTGTCATCGTATCTGTCAACGGTCAATGTTTATTGTACCTGAAACAACAATGTGAAATGCCAACCGAAAACATTAGAAGAAACAATCACATGAGCAATACCAATTGATATTTTTGACTTTGGTCAATTAATGAACAGTTCTTGAAAACATGGCCATTTAAGCTAAATTGGAAGGGGTCCAATTATCAATGGAAAACAAAAGTAGTTTCTAATGCCATACACGAGTTTACAAAGCCTGGTACTTTTCCGGAGAACATGAAACTCTGGGACTTTAACAAAGTGCTTTTCAAATGGCAGTGGTGGGATTTGAACCCACGCCTCCTGAGAGACTGGAGCCTTAATCCAGCGCCTTAGACCACTCGGCCACACTACCACAGAAAGTAAGATGTGCATCAGCTTGTTGGAATGAATATGTGTTGCCCACTGCAGCACTAAAGAGTGAAACAGTTTCAATCAGAGTGTTTAGTCAAAGGCTTAAAATGTTTGAAAATTGAGTATTCCTACAGATTTTGAGTTATTTCATTTAGCAGAGGATGGTTTCAATCCATAGACCTCTGGGTTATGGGCCAAGCACTCTTCCTCTGCTCCACTCTGGTCTTGTTTAGGTTTACAGGACTTGCAAATATGTGATTCAATTGTTTTGGACATCTTTGAGTACAGCTGACTTTTTGCAAAAATTGCAGTTTTTTGGACATCACATTGACTTTGATTCTAATGATTTCTCCAACAAAACATTAAGAATATTGAAGGTGTCCAGAAATGACGGCAGTGGTGGGATTGGAACCCACGCCTGCATAGAGACTGGAGCCTAAGTCCAGCGCTTCGACCACTCGCCACACTACCTTGGGTAGGGACTTGCTTCTGCTGAGCTCAATCGTTCTGAAACTACTGTCATCGTATCTAACGGTCAATGTTTATTGTACCTGAAACAACAATGTGAAATGCCAACCGAACACATTAGAAACAAACAATCAATGAGCAATACCAATTGATATTTTTGAAATGAACAAAACAAATTATCAATGGAAAACAAAAGTAGTTTCTAGACACAAGTTTACAAAGCCTGGTACTTTTCCGAGAACATGAAACTCTGGGACTTTAACAAAGTGCTTAACACATTCAAATGGCAGTGGTGGATTTGAACCCACGCCTCCTGAGAGACTGGAGCCTTAATCCAGCGCCTTAGACCACTCGGCCACACTACCACAAAATGAAGATATGCATCAGCTTCTTGGTATGAATATGTGTTGCCCACTGCAGCACAAAAGAGTGAAACCGTTTCAATCAGAGTGTTTAGTCAAAGGCTTGAAATGTTTGAAAATTGAGTATTACTACAGATTTTGAGTTATTTCATTTAGCAGAGGATGGTTTCAATCCATAGACCTCTGGGTTATGGGCCAAGCACTCTTCCTCTGCTCCACTCTGGTCTTGTTTAGGTTTACAGGAGGACTTGCAAATATGTGATTCAATTGTTTTGGACATCTTTGAGTACAGCTGACTTTTTGCAAAATTGCAGTTTTTGGACATCACATTGACTTTGATTCTAATGATTTCCCAACAAAACACTAAGAATATTGAAGGTGTCCAGATAAGATGGCAGTGGTGGGATTTGAACCCACGCCTCCATAGAGACTGAGCCTAAATCCAGCGCCTTCGACGACTCGGCCACACTACCTTGGGTAGAGGGACTTGCTTCTGCTGAGCTCAATCGTTCTGAAACTACTGTCATCGTATCTCAACGGTCAATGCTTATTGTACCTGAAACAACAATGTGAAATGCCAACCGAAAACATTAGAAGAAACAATCACATGAGCAATGAGCAACCAATTGATATTTTTGACTTTGGTCAATTAATGAACAGTTCTTGAAAACATGGCCATTTAAGCTAAATTGAAGGGGTCCAATTATCAATGGAAAACAAAAGTAGTTTCTAAGCCAGAAAGTTTACAAAGCACGAGTTTAAAAGCCTGTACTTTTCCGGAGAACATGAAACTCTGGGACTTTAACAAACAGCTTTTCAAATGGCAGTGGTGGGATTTGAACCCACGCCTCCTGAGAGACTGGAGCCTTAATCCAGCGCCTTAGACCACTCGGCCACACTACCACAAAATGATGAATGCATCAGCTTCTTGGTATGAATATGTGTTGCCCACTGCAGCACAAAAAGAGTGAAACCGTTTCAATCAGAGTGTTTAGTCAAAGGCTTGAAATGTTTGAAAATTGAGTATTACTACAGATTTTGAGTTATTTTTCATTTAGCAGAGGATGGTTTCAATCCATAGACCTCTGGGTTATGGGCCAAGCACTCTTCCTCTGCTCCAAGTGGTCTGCTGTGTTTAGCTTTAGAGGACTTGCAAATATGTGATTCAATTGTTTTGGACATCTTTGAGTACAGCTGACTTTTTGCAAAAATTGCAGTTTTTTGGACATCACATTGACTTTGATTCTAAAGATTTCCCCAACAAAACACTAAGAATATTGAAGGTGTCCAGATAAGATGGCAGTGGTGGGATTTGAACCCACGCCTCCATAGAGACTGGAGCCTAAATCCAGTCTGACCACTCGGCCACACTACCTTGGGTAGAGGGACTTGCTTTTTGCTGCTGAGCTCAATCGTTCTGAAACTACTGTCATCGTATCTGTCAACGGTCAATGTTTATTGTACCTGAAACAACAATGTGAAATGCCAACCGAAAACATTAGAAGAAACAATCACATGAGCAATACCAATTGATATTTTTGACTTTGGTCAATTAATGAACAGTTCTTGAAAACATGGCCATTTAAGCTAAATTGGAAGGGGTCCAATTATCAATGAGAAACAAAAGTAGAATGCCAGACACAAGTTTACAAAGCCTGGTACTGTTCCGGAGAACATGAAACTCTGGGACTTTAACAAAGTGCTTTTCAAATGGCAGTGGTGGGATTTGAACCCACGCCTCCTGAGAGACTGGAGCCTTAATCCAGCGCCTTAGACCACTCGGCCACACTACCACAAAAAGCAAGATGTGCATCAGCTTGTTGGAATGAATATGTGTTGCCCACTGCAGCACTAAAGAGTGAAACAGTTTCAATCAGAGTGTTTAGTCAAAGGCTTAAAATGTTTGAAAATTGAGTATTTCTACAGATTTTGAGTTATTTCAATTAGCAGAGGATGGTTTCAATCCATAGACCTCTGGGTTATGGGCCAAACACTCTTCCTCTGCTCCACTCTGGTCTTGTTTAGGTTTACAGGACTTGCAAATATTTGATTCAATTGTTTTGGACATCTTTGAGTACAGCTGACTTTTGCAAAAATTGCAGTTTTTGGACATCACATTGACTTTGATTCTAATGATTTCCCCAACAAAACACTAAGAATATTGAAGGTGTCCAGAAAGATGGCAGTGGTGGATTTGAACCCACGCCTCCATAGAGACTGGAGCCTAAATCCAGCGCCTTCGACCACTCGGCCACACTACCTTGGGTAGAGGGACTTGCTTCTGCTGAGCTCAATCGTTCTGAAACTACTGTCATCGTATCTGTCAACGGTCAATGTTTATTGTACCTGAAACAACAATGTGAAATGCCAACCGAAAACATTAGAAGAAACAATCACATGAGCAATACCAATTGATATTTTTGACTTTGGTCAATTAATGAACAGTTCTTGAAAACATGGCCATTTAAGCTAAATTGAAGGGGTCCAATTATCAATGGAAAACAAAAGTAGTTTCTAATGCCAGACACAAGTTTACAAAGCCTGGTACTTTTCCGGAGAACATGAAACTCTGGGACTTTAACAAAGTGCTTTTCAAATGGCAGTGGTGGATTTGAACCCACGCCTCCTGAGAGACTGGAGCCTTAATCCAGCGCCTTAGACCACTCGGCCACACTACCACAAAATGCAAGATATGCATCAGCTTGTTGGTATGAATATGTGTTGCCCACTGCAGCACAAAAGAGTGAAACAGTTTCAATCAGAGTGTTTAGTCAAAGGCTTAAAATGTTTGAAAATTGAGTATTTCTACAGATTTTGAGTTATTTCAATTAGCAGAGGATGGTTTCAATCCATAGACCTCTGGGTTATGGGCCAAACACTCTTCCTCTGCTCCACTCTGGTCTTGTTTAGGGTTACAGGACTTGCAAATATTTGATTCAATTGTTTTGGACATCTTTGAGTACAGCTGACTTTTTGCAAAAATTGCAGTTTTTTGGACATCACATTGACTTTGATTCTAATGATTTCCCCAACAAAACACTAAGAATATTGAAGGTGTCCAGAAAAGATGGCAGTGGTGGGATTTGAACCCACGCCACCATAGAGACTGGAGCCTAAATCCAGCGCCGACCACTCGGCCACACTACCTTGGGTAGTGGGACTTGCTTCTGCTGAGCTCACTCGTTCTGAAACTACTGTCATCGTATCAGTCAACGGTCAATGTTTATTGTACCTGAAACAACAATGTGAAATGCCAACCGAAAACATTAGAAGAAACAATCACATGAGCAATACCAATTGATATTTTTGACTTTGGTCAATTAATGAACAGTTCTTGAAAACATGGCCATTTAAGCTTAATTGCAAGTGGTCCAATTATCAATGAGAAACAAAAGTAGATTCTAATGCCAGAAACAAGTTTACAAAGCCTGGTACTTTTCGGAGAACATGAAACTCTGGGACTTTAACAAAGTGCTTTTCAAATGGCAGTGGTGGGATTTGAACCCACGCTTCCTGAGAGACTAGAGCCTTAATCCAGCGCCTTAGACCACTCGGCCACACTACCACAAAATGAAAGATATGCATCAGCTTCTTGGTATGAATATGTGTTGCCCACTGCAGCACAAAAGAGTGAAACCGTTTCAATCAGAGTGTTTAGTCAAAGGCTTGAAATGTTTGAAAATTGAGTATTACTACAGATTTTGAGTTATTTCATTTAGCAGAGGATGGTTTCAATCCATAGACCTCTGGGTTATGGGCCAAGCACTCTTCCTCTGCTCCACTCTGGTCTTGTTTAGGTTACAGGACTTGCAAATATGTGATTCAATTGTTTTGGACATCTTTGAGTACAGCTGACTTTTGCAAAAATTGCAGTTTTTGGACATCACATTGACTTTGATTCTAATGATTTCCCCAACAAAACACTAAGAATATTGAAGGTGTCCAGAAAAGATGGCAGTGGTGGATTTGAACCCACGCCTCCATAGAGACTGGAGCCTAAATCCAGCGCCTTCGACCACTCGCCACACTACCTTGGGTAGACGGACTTGCTTCTGCTGAGCTCACTCGTTCTGAAACTACTGTCATCGTATCAGTCAACGGTCAATGTTTATTGTACCTGAAACAACAATGTGAAATGCCAACCGAAAACATTAGAAGAAACAATCACATGAGCAATACCAATTGATATTTTTGACTTTGGTCAATTAATGAACAGTTCTTGAAAACATGGCCATTTAAGCTAAATTGGAAGGGGTCCAATTATCAATGAGAAACAAAAGTAGAATGTAATGCCAGACAAAAGTTTAGAAAGCCTGGTACTTTCCGGAGAACATGAAACTCTGGGACTTTAACAAAGTGCTTTTCAAATGGCAGTGGTGGGATTTGAACCCACGCCTCCTGAGAGACTGGAGCCTTAATCCAGCGCTTTAGACCACTCAGCCACACTAGCACAAAAAGCACGATATGCATCAGCTTGTTGGGATGAATATGTGTTGCCCACTGCAGCACTAAAGATTGAAACAGGTTCAATCCGAGTGTTTAGTCAAAAGCTTTAAATGTTTGAAAATTGAGTAGATCTACAGATTTTGAGTTTCTTCATGTAGCAGAGGATGGTTTCAATCCATCGACCTCTGGGTTATGGGCCTAGCACTCTTCCTCTGCACCACTCTGCTCTTGTTTAGGTTACAGGACTTGCAAATATGTGGTTCAATTGTTTTGGAAATCTTTAACTACAGCTGACTTTTTGCAAAAATTACAGTTATTTGGACATCACATTGACTTTGATTCTAATGATTTTCCCAACAAAAAACTAAGAATATTGAAGGTGTCCAGAAAAGATGGCAGTGGTGGATTTGAACCCACGCCTCCATAGAGACTGGAGCCTAAATCCAGCGCCTTCGACCACTCGCCACACTACCTTGGGTAGAGGACTTGCTTCTGCTGAGCTCAATCGTTCTGAAACTACTGTCATCGTATCAGTCAACGGTCAATGTTTATTGTACCTGAAACAACAATGTGAAATGCCAACCGAAAACATTAGAAGAAACAATCACATGAGCAATACCAATTGATATTTTTGACTTTGGTCAATTAATGAACAGTTCTTGAAAACATGGCCATTTAAGCTAAATTGGAAGGGGTCCAATTATCAATGGAAAACAAAAGTAGTTTCTAATGCCAGACACAAGTTTACAAAGCCTGGTACTTTTCCGGAGAACATGAAACTCTGGGACTTTAACAAAGTGCTTTTCAAATGGCAGTGGTGGATTTGAACCCACGCCCTGAGAGACTGGAGCCTAAATCCAGCGCCTTAGAGCACTCTGCCACACTACCACAAAATGCAAGATATGCATCAGCTTGTTGGGATGAATATGTGTTTCCCACTGCAGAACTAAAAAGTGAAACCGTTTCAATCAGAGTGTTTACTCAAAGCCTTGTGTCTTGAAAATTGAGTATTTCTACAGATTATGAGATTTTTCTAGTAGAAGAGGATGGTTTCGATCCATCGACCTCTGGGTTATGGTCCCAGCACACTTCCTCTGCACCACTCTGCTCTTTTTTAGGGTTAAAGGACTTGCAAATATGTGGTTCAATTGTTTTTTGAAATCTTTGACTACAGCTGACTTTTTGCAAAAATTACAGTTTTTTGGACATCACATTGACTTTGATTCTAATGATTTCCCCAACAAAAAACTAAGAATATTGAAGGTGTCCAGAAAAGATGTCAGTGGTGGGATTTGAACCCACGCCTCCATAGAGACTGGAGCCTAAATCCAGTGCCTTCGACCACTCGGCCACACTACCTTGGGTATTGCAACTTGCTTCTGCTGAGCTCAGTCGTTCTGAAACTACTGTCATCGTATCAGTCAACCGTCAATGTTTATTATACCTGAAACAACAATGTGAAATGCCAACCGAAAACATTAGAAGAAACAATCACATGAGCAATACCAATTGATATTTTAGACTTTGGTCAATTAATGAACAGTTCTTGAAAACATGGCCATTTAAGCTAAATTAAATTGAAGGGGTCCATTTATCAATGAGAAACAAAAGTAGTTTCAAATGCCAGACACAAGTTTACAAAGCCTGGTACTTTTCCGGAGAACATGAAACTCTGGGACTTTAACAAAGAGCTTTTCAAATGGCAGTGGTGGGATTTGAACCCACGCCTCCATAGAGACTGGAGCCTAAATCCAGCACCACTCGCCACACGCAGTGGTGGATTTGAACCCACGCCCATAGAGACTGGCCTAAATCCACTTTCCCACTCGGCCACACTACCTTGGGTAGTGGGACTTGCTTCTGCTGAGCTCACTCGTTCTGAAACTACTGTCATTGTATCAGTCAACGGTCAATGTTTATTGTACCTGAAACAACAATGTGAAATGCCAACCGAAAACATTAGAAGAAACAATCACATGAGCAATACCAATTGATATTTTTGACTTTGGTCAATTAATGAACAGTTCTTGAAAACATGGCCATTTAAGCTAAATTGGAAGGGGTCCAATTATCAATAAGAACAATAGTAGTTTCTAACGCCAGACACAAGTTTACAAAGCCTGGTACTTTTCCGGAGAACATGAAACTCTGGGACTTTAACAAAGTGCTTTTCAAATGGCAGTGGTGGGATTTGAACCCACGCCTCCTGAGAGACTGGAGCCTTAATCCAGCATTTAGACCACTCAGCCACACTAGCACAAAAAGCACGATATGCATCAGCTTGTTGGGATGAATATGTGTTGCCCACTGCAGCAAGAAAATTTGAAACAGGTTCAATCCGAGTGTTTAGTCAAAAGCTTGAAATGTTTGAAAATTGAGTAGATCTACAGATTTTGAGTTTCTTCAAGTAGCAGAGGATGGTTTCAATCCATCGACCTCTGGGTTATGGGCCTAGCACAGGTCCACTGCACCAATCTGCTCTTGTTTAGAGTTACAGGACTTGCAAATATGTGGTTCAATTGTTTTATGAAATCTTTGACTACAGCTTACTTTTTGCAAAAATTACAGTTTTTTGGACATCGCATTGACTTTGATTCTAATGATTCCCCCCAAAAAAACTAAGAATATTGAAGGTGTTCAGAAAAGATGGCAGTGGTGGGATTTGAACCCACGCCTCCATAGAGACTGGAGCCTAAATCCAGCGCCTTAGACCACTCGGCCACACTACCACAAAATGCAAGATATGCATCAGCTTGTTGGGATGAATATGTGTTGCGTACTGCAGCACTAAAGAGTGAAACCGTTTCAATCAGAGTGTTTACTCAAAGCCTCGAAAATTGAGTATATCTACAGATTATGCGGTTTTTCAAGTAGCAGAGGACGGTTTCAATCCATCAACCTCTGGGTTATGGTCCCAGCACACTTCCTCTGCACCACTCTGCTCTTTTTTAGGGTTAAAGGACTTGCAAATATGTGGTTCAATATTTTTTGGAAATCTTTGACTACAGCTTACTTTTTGCAAAAAATACAGTTTTTTGGACATCACATTGACTTTGATTCTAATGATTTCCCCAACAAAAAACTAAGAATATTGAAGGTGTCCAGAAAAGATGTCAGTGGTGGGATTTGAACCCACCTCCATAGAGACTGGAGCCTAAATCCAGCGCCTTCGACCACTCGGCCACACTACCTTGGGTATTGCAACTTGCTTCTGCTGAGCTCAGTCGTTCTGAAACTACTGTCATCGTATCAGTCAACCGTCAATGTTTATTATACCTGAAACAACAATGTGAAATGCCAACCGAAAACATTAGAAGAAACAATCACATGAGCAATACCAATTGATATTTTAGACTTTGGTCAATTAATGAACAGTTCTTGAAAACATGGCCATTTAAGCTAAATTGGAAGGGGTCCATTTATCAATGAGAAACAAAAGTAGTTTCAAATGCCAGACACAAGTTTACAAAGCCTGGTACTTTTCCGGAGAACATGAAACTCTGGGACTTTAACAAAGAGCTTTTCAAATGGCAGTGGTGGGATTTGAACCCACGCCTCCATAGAGACTGGAGCCTAAATCCAGCGCCTTCGACCACTCGGCCACACTACCTTGGGTAGTGGGACTTGCTTCTGCTGAGCTCACTCGTTCTGAAACTACTGTCATCGTATCAGTCAACGGTCAATGTTTATTGTACCTGAAACAACAATGTGAAATGCCAACCGAAAACATTAGAAGAAACAATCACATGAGCAATACCAATTGATATTTTAGACTTTGGTCAATTAATGAACAGTTTGTAGCGAACCTGATTATCATAATTCACCCTTGCTATTATAAGTATTGAGTCACACACACCTGTGTGACTGTTCCGGGATCTCGGTCCCTTTAAGTGTTATGATGTTGTTGTGACGTGGAAGCCCCATGCGGGTTTGGTGACTGGGCAGCGCCATCTTGTGTTTATTCTGTTTTGTGATGCCAAATAAACGAGACGCACACTTGTGCGCTCAACTTGAGGAATTGTGTTCTGCTTGCAAATGCAACTTCCACACTGGTGACCCCGACGCCTGTTTGCTGGACGTTTTCGCAAACACGACTCGACCATGGCCGCGAACGCTGTTACCCTCAAACTCCCCGAATTCTGGGAATCTTCAGCGTCGTCATGGTTCGCCCAGATGGAAGCGCAGTTCGCGCTACGGCACATAACCGCGGACACGACACGGTACTACTACGTTGTATCAGCTCTCGGTAACTCAACGGCGACCCGAGTAGTGAGTCTCCTGAAGCATCCTCCAGCTACGGAGAAATATGCAGCGCTGAAAGCCCACCTACTAAAGACTTTTGAACTATCCGAAGCTGAGAGAGCTAGCAGGCTGTTCTCCCTCCAAGGGCTAGGCGATAGCAAACCGTCTGAGCTCATGGACCGTATGCTGGATCTCCTGGGTGAGCATAGACCGGAGTTTCTTTTCACTCAACTTTTCCTGCGTCAGCTGCCTTCCCAAGTCAGAGCTGCTTTGGCCAACACCAGAATCACTGACTGTCGAGAACTGGCGGAAGAGGCTGATAATTTTTTCCTGGCAAGTCAAGAGCACTGCGTCATGGCCGCGATTCTCCCCACGCACGGCGCTCCGGTGGCAATGGCGGAGTCGACACTCGTCGCAACAACCTCTTCTCGTCGGCAGCAGTCTTCAGGCCCGCAGCAGTCTTCTTCGGGCATGTGCTTCTGTCACGAGAAGTTTGGACCGAAGGCTCTTAAATGCCGCTCGCCATGCAGCTTCGGCGGCTTGGGAAACGCCAGGGCCGGCGTTCAGTAGTGGCCATGAGCGTCGGCCGCGTAGGCAAGCTGCTTTTTATCCGCGACAGCATCTCCGGACGACGTTTCCTCTGTGACACGGGGGCACAGAGGAGCGTCCTGCCTGCATCCCGTTTGGACATGGTGACCGACAGCCATGGCCCCCCGATGGAAGCGGCTAATGGGACCCCCATCCGCACGTTTGGAATAAGGTACATTGACCTGTGTTTCGAGGGGCGCCGATTTGGCTGGGATTTTGTGACGGCAAAAGTCGCCGTTCCCCTCCTTGGCGCTGATTTTTTGTGTGCGCACGGACTGTTAGTGGATGTTAAGAACCGCCGTTTGATTGACGCTGTCACATTCTGCTCGTATATGTGCACGCTCAGCGGCGCCGAATCCATAAGACTGTCGAGCATGCTATCACCATCGGATGACTTCCAGCGTTTACTGGCTAGTTTTCCAGCACTCACTCAGCCCACGTTCTCTGCGTCGGCCGTGAAACATGGTGTGGAGCACCATGTCATCACTACTGGTCCACCCGTCCACGCCCGTGCTCGGCGCCTCGACCCGACCAAGCTTGCCGTTGCTAAAGCTGAGTTTTCCAACATGGAACGCCTCGGCATAGTCCGCCGATCCGACAGCCCGTGGGCGACACCCCTTCACATCGTCCCCAAATCTGGTGGCGGCTGGCGCCCATGTGGCAACTATCGGAGGCTTAATGAGGCAACAACACCTGATCGATACCCAGTCCCGAACATACAGGATTTTTCAGCACACCTGGCCGGTACGTTGATTTTTTCTAAAGTGGACCTCGTCCGGGGATATTATCAGGTACCCATGCACTCACTGGACATTGCAAAAACAGCAGTGATTACGCCGTTCGGTCTTTTTGAGTTCTTAAGGATGCCTTTCGGCCTTAAAAACTCAGCCCAATCGTTCCAGCGCCTCATGGACTCTGTTTTACGTGACCTGCCTTTTCTTTTTGTGTATTTGGACGACATTCTGGTAGCAAGCACGTCCAAATCGCAGCACATGTCGCACCTTCGAACACTTTTCGAGCGGCTCAACCAACATGGCCTGATTGTAAACCCTGCCAAGTGCCAGTTTGGTCTCTCTACCATCGACTTCCTGGGACACAGAGTCACCAAGGACGGCGCAGTTCCTCTCCCATCAAAGGTGGAGGCGGTCACACAGTTTCCACGCCCGCTCACTGTGAAAGCCCTGCAGGAGTTCCTCGGCATGGTAAACTTTTACCACCGTTTCATCCCTCGAGCCGCTCAGCTAATGCAGCCCTTGCACGAGGCCTTGAAAGGTAAACCCACGCACGCTGTGGACTGGACTGAGGGCAGAGACAGGGCTTTTGCGGACACGAAGGCAGCCCTGGCGCAGGCCACCATGCTGGCACATCCTTCAGCTGCAGCCCCCATCGCCATCACCTCGGACGCCTCTGACTACGCTGTCGGGGCTGTCTACGAGCAGTGGGTAGGCGGGGCCTGGCAACCGCTTGCTTTCTTCAGCCGCCAGCTAACGAACGGAAGTACAGCACCTTCGACCGGGAGCTGCTGGGTCTCTACCTCTCCATCAGACACTTTTGTTTCCTGCTGGAGGGTCGACACTTCACCGCCTTTGTCGACCACAAGCCGCTGGTTTTCGCCATGGCCAAAGTAGCCGAGCCGGGGTCCGCCCGCCAGCAGCGTCATCTGTCCTACATTTCCGAGTTCACCACGGATTTACAACACGTGGCCGGTAAGGACAACCAGGTGGCGGACTGTCTGTCACGGGCGGTGGCAGGGGCAGTCCATCTGGGTTTGGATTACAACCACATGGCAGCGGATCAGGCCACAGACCCAGACGTGCACATCCTGAAGACCTCGACTACAGGTCTGAAAATAGAGGATGTGGTTTTTGGAGGAACCGCACCACGCCACGTGTGACGTCTCCACGGGCAGTCCTCGGCCGATCGTTCCCACGCGGTGGAGACAACGCGTCTTTGATGCCATCCACGGCCTCTCCCACCCTGGTTCGAAAGCGTCACAGAGACTGGTGGCGGCGACGTTCGTTTGGCGTGGCCTCAAAAAGGACGTAAGAGACTGGACTACCACTTGCCTCGAGTGCCAACGGGCCAAAATACACCGCCACACTAAAGCCCCGCTAGAGTTGTTCCCGGTGCCAGAGAGGCGTTTTGACCATGTGAACGTGGATCTGGTTGGCCCTCTGCCCTCTTCTCAGGGTTTCACCTACCTGTTGACCATGGTGGACAGGACCACCTGTTGGCCCGAGGCGGTGCCACTGACATCGTTGGCATCTGTCGAGATGACACGGGCGTTTATTGGCACCTGGGTTGCCCGTTTCGGCACCCCTTCGGACATATCCTCAGACCGGGGCGCGCAGTTCACGTCTGAGCTGTGGAACGCGGTGGCCCAGAACCTCGGAGCGAAACTCCACCGCACGACTGCATACCACCCGCAGGCTAACGGACTCTGTGAGCGATTTCATAGGTCCATGAAAGCTTCTCTTCGTGCCAGCCTCAAAGACAGCAACTGGGTCGACAAGCTCCCATGGGTGATGCTGGGCATCAGGACGGCACCGGCGAAGACCTACAGTCCTCATCCGCGGAGTTAGTCTATGGCCAGCCACTGCGGGTTTCAGGGGATTTCGTTCCCACCTCCACCGTTCCCTGGTCTGCCACTCTCCAGCGGGCCGCGCTACTGGACAATGCGAGGCTATTCGCACCGGTGCCTACTTCCCATCACGGCCTCCCTCAGTCGCACATCCCCGCTGGGCTTCGGACGGCTGAATACGTTTTTATTCGCCACGACGCTCACAGGGGACCGCTACGCCCGCCCTACGACGGCCCATTCCGGGTTTTGGAGACGGGAGACAAACATTTTGTGGTGGACATGGGTGGAAAACCGGAGCGACTCTCCATCGACCGCCTCAAACCAGCTCATTTGGACGTCGCTAGGCCCATTGAATTGGCTCAGCCCCCACGACGCGGGCGTCCTCCAGCTCTTCACCCCCCCCCTGCTCCCCCCTCCTCCAAAACTCCCACACTCCATGCACCACACCCATGTCATGGTGGTACACCTGCCACAGTAGTGTCTCCCCGACCCCCGGTAAAGCGCAGCCGTGCTGGCCGATTACTGCGACCACCTCGCCGATGATGTTTTTCTTATTTGGTGAATTCTGGGGGGACGTGTGTAGCGAACCTGATTATCATAATTCACCCTTGCTATTATAAGTATTGAGTCACACACACCTGTGTGACCGTTCCGGGATTTCGGTCCCTTTAAGTGTTATGATGTTGTTGTGACGTGGAAGCCCCATGCGGGTTTGGTGACTGGGCAGCGCCATCTTGTGTTTATTCTGTTTTGTGATGCCAAATAAACGAGACGCACACTTGTGCGCTCAACTTGAGGAATTGTGTTCTGCTTGCAAATGCAACTTCCACACTGGTGACCCCGACGCCTATTTGCTAGACGTTTTCGCAAACACGACTCGACCATGGCCGCGAACGCTGTTACCCTCAAACTCCCCGAATTCTGGGAATCTTCAGCGTCGTCATGGTTCGCCCAGATGGAAGCGCAGTTCGCGCTACGGCACATAACCGCGGACACGACACGGTACTACTACGTTGTATCAGCTCTCGGTAACTGGGCAGCTCCATCTTGTGTTTATTCTGTTTTATGATACCAAATAAACGAGACGCACACTTGTGCGCTCAACTTGAGGAATTGTGTTCTGCTTGCAAATGCAACTTCCACACGTTCTTGAAAACATGGCCATTTAATTTAAGCTAAATTGGAAGGGGTCCATTTATCAATGAGAAACAAAAGTAGTTTCTAATGCCAGACACAAGTTTACAAAGCCTGGTAGTTTTCCGGAGAACATGAAACTCTGGGACTTTAACAAAGAGCTTTTCAAATGGCAGTGGTGGGATTTGAACCCACACCTCCTGAGAGACTGGAGCCTTAATCCAGCGCCTTAGACCACTCGGCCACACTACCACAAAAAACAAGATGTGCATCAGCTTGTTGGGATGAATATGTGTTGCCCACTGCAGCACTAAAGAGTGAAACAGTTTCAATAAGAGTGTTTAGTCAAAGGCTTGAAATGTTTGAAAATTTAGTATTTCTACAGATTTTGAGCTTTTTCAATTACCAGAGGATGGTTTCAATCCATCGACCTCTGGGTTATGGGCCCAACACGCTTCCTCTGCGCCACTCTGCTCTTGTTAGGCTTACAGGACTTGCAAATATGTGATTCAATTGTTTTGGACATCTTTGAGTACAGCTGACTTTTTGCAAAAATTACAGTTTTTTGGACATCACATTGACTTTGATTCTAATGATTTCCCCAACAAAACACTAATAATATTGAAGGTGTCCAGAAAAGATGGCAGTGGTGGGATTTGAACCCACTCCTCCATAGAGACTGGAGCCTAAATCCAGCACCTTAGACCACTCAGCCGCACTACCTTGGGTATAGCAATTCGCTTCTGCTGATCTTAGTCGTTCTGAAACTACTGTCATCCTATCAGTCAACGGTCAATGTTATTTGTACCTGAAACAACAATGTGAAATACCAACCGAAAACATTAGAAGAAACAATCACATGAGCAATACCAATTGATATTTTAGACTTTGGTCAATTAATGAACAGTTCTTGAAAACATGGCCATTTAAGCTAAATTGGAAGGGGTCCATTTATCAATGAGAAACAAAAGTAGTTTCTAATGCCAGACACAAGTTTACAAAGCCTGGGACTTTAATAAAGAGCTCTACCCACGCCTCCTGAGAGACTGGAGCCTTAATACAGCACCTTAGACCAATCGGCCACACTACCACAAAAAGCAAGATATGAATCAGCTTGTTGGGATGAATATGTGTTGCCCACTGCAGCACTAAAGAGCGAAACAGTTTCAATCAGAGTGTTTAGTCAAAGGCTTAAAGTGTTTGAAAATTGAGTATTTCTACAGATTTTGAGTTTTTTCATTTAGCAGAGGATGGTTTCAATCCATAGACCTCTGGCTTATGGGCCCAGCACTCGTCCTCTGCGCCACTCTGGTCTTGTTTAGGTCTAAAGGACTATGAAGGTAGATTTGTGTCTTTATTATGCAAGCAAAAAAAAAGCAAATTTCTCGTTTTGAGAGCACATTTCTCGTTTGTAAGTCAAAATATATAAACTGAGAATAAATTATTTGTTATTTTTGTTTATAAAAACTATAATTTTTGCTTGCAAATAAAAAAAGTGTGTTCTCAAAAAAAACCTGCTCTCAAAAAAAAAAACGTTGCTCTCAATAAAAAAGCTTTGCTCTCGAAAAAAAGCTTTGGTTTCGGAAAAAAAAGCTTTGGTCTCGGTTTCAAAAGTTGCGATTCGAGTTTTGGACGTAGTGGGCGGAGCTATACGCTGCTGAATGAGCCAGGAGTTTCTATTGGTGGGTTTGACGTGGCTCTTCGCGCGCCTGGCGATCTAACGGGAGGTTACGGTGATGAGGCAATGGAGGTAAGTTGACATTATATTGCTCTGTTTTGTCAACATTATTTTAAATATTGCAGCACTTCGCTTTGTTTCCATGTTGTTAGTGTCGTGGAGTCTCTTTTTTTAAAGAACGATATTGAGGGGCTGCTATGTTGACATGAAGCCCCACTCTCTGCGTGCATGTAAGGCTAACGTTACATGCGGCTGTATGCGTGACTATGTTAGCTATGCTTAGCTACGCATGTATGACACAATTTAAAATAAATCCATTGAGTTTGTTTTTTCCGACTGAAGCCTAGTTTATGCTTCTCCGTCGCGTCCTACGCCGTCGATGCGACGCAGTCCTTGAGCATTCGAAGTTCTCGCCGAGGACGCGTTGGCGTCTGACGCCGGGTTAGGATTTTTTGGAGGCGCGCGTCAGGCTCCGGCGTAGGGGTCTGCGTCGAAGCATAAACTAGGCTTGAGGTAGGTACAGTTGAAGACACGACACTATCTAAAAACGACGCGTGTCTTCTTATGACGACACTGGACAGACACCGAAGAAAACGTTTACTTCTGCCTCCTGCTTGAAACGTCCCTTTATTTGCTCGAACGCATTACCTGGTGGTTGAAGCTGTGCAGTACACACACATACATGCTAGTGGACACAAAGGCTTGTATCATTTGATACTTGATTATGAACACAATTGCCTGTGCCTTTTATAATAAGCATCAAAGAGTAAAATAGTGACACAAAACACATTAAACGTGTCTGTATTATGGAGGGGTTCTGTATGATTGTTAAATCATTACATTGTTTAGTTTGTTGACAACAACTGGCTTTTCTTGTTATACAATATGACTATATGGTCTCTGTATTTCTAATTATACAATGTGGTCATAATTCCTTTTTCTACAGAATGGAACCTGTTCCACAAAGAGCTTTTGTTCAGGTATGTTGACCTCTCCTCAAAATGTAATTTATCTGTATATACACATCTAACCATGTTTTGATACCACTGTTCTAATACTATATTTCTTTCTTGCTAATTCCCTCTTACAGGAACCCATTAGAAGGCAGCTTTTATGCAGGGTTAGGGATCGGCTTTCTGCAGTAATCACAAGGGAGCCAATTGATTTTTATTACCTGCACATGGTTATCTCTCAAGAATTGCAGTTTCTTCGAGCAGCGGCAACCTATGTGGATATTCCTCAGTATGTAGTAGATGGTTTACAAAATCTAGGTGAAGTGATCACGTCTCACATTTCAAACAGCACTGTTGCTCCATTACTTGACAGTGTAGCTGTAGTTGAATGGAATGGTACTGTGGGTCGACCGAAATTTAGCATTAATACCCAAGTCCTTACAAATCTTCTAAGCATGAACCTACCAATGACCACTCTGGCCACCGCCCATGGCATTTCAAGATCTACACTGTACAGGAGGATGAGGGAGCATAATCTCTCAGTCAGAAACACCTACTCTGATATATCAGAAATTGTACTTGATCAAGAGATAAGATCTATCAAAGCCAGAATGCCTGATGCGGGATATCGGCTTGTGAAAGGGTCTCTACTGGCTATGGGATATCGTGTCACGTGGAGTAGACTGAAGCTGTCCATGCAGCGTGTCGATGCTGCTGGCATTATTTCAAGAATGGTTCAATTGACATGCATTACCAGACGGACATACTCTGTTCCAGGTCCATTGTCTCTTGTCCACATTGACACCAATCACAAGTTGATCAGGTATTGTTTTAAAATTAATTACCATACATATTTATTTTAATTACGGATTTTTTATCACTGATATTGTCAAATCTTCTGAAAATTTGAAGGTACAACACAGTGATCTTTGGAGGTATTGATGGCTTCTCCAGGAAGGTTAGCCTGATCTGTTTTCTACAACTATTATTTACATTGTCACATCGTGTATACAGTATCAGTCTTGCTCAGAATATAATACAAGTCAACTTTAAATCCTATTCCTGAACAGATTTTCTACCTTAATGCAGCTCAAAATAATAAAGCAGAGACTGCTCTCGGATATTTCATGGATGGTGTGCAGAAGCATGGATGGCCATCAAGGCAAGTACCTTCTCCTTCATACCAGATGTAAATAGTTTAGCTGTCCAACCCGTATCACACTACTCTGTCTCATTTAGAGTCCGAGCTGATCAAGGGGTGGAAAAATGTGACATAGCGAGATGTATGTTTACTGTGAGAGGAACTGGACGTGGCAGCTTTATTGCTGGCAAAAGTGTCCACAACCAAAGGTACAAATTGTATTACTATTATTATTATGTATTACTATAAATGTTTACATTATTAAAAAAATGACAATCAAATGTAGGCACTCCCATCATGTCATTTGCTCCCAGAGTGGAAGCTCCCGAGAGAGATGTTTGGAGTGTAACATCTAAGTACTACCACTTGCTCCACAACTTAGAGGAAGAAGGCTTCATTGACCTTGCAAATGCGGTTCACCTCTTCTGTGTGGGGTACGTCTTCATTCCCCGTCTACAAAAAGATCTGCAACATTTTGTGGAGAGCTGGAATTGCCACCCACTAAGCACAGAGGGAAACTTGTCCCCTAATCAGCTTTGGAGGATTGGAACGCTACAAATACCTGTGCCAGAGCCAGATCTGCAGGAGGTAATGTGTACTATACATCTAGCACAATAACAAAGAAATGCAATTTAAAGTATTAACATTAGATCAACTACAGTGTGAAAAAATGAGGCAATGGCTTTTAGGGGCCGCATTAACAATGGACACTATAACAGAAACTGGGCATTCCCCTCCCCACCCACTTCCTCATTGTCTTTATAATCTTTTATTGTTAATTGTTTTCTTTATTCAGGTAGCATGTGTTCATCTCCAATAGAGGGTTGAATGGTTTGGGAGGTTAATGCTTCCTTACGATGGGTAAAACTCATGCAGGCACTTGAGTCAGCTCAGGGTCCTTTGGGAAGAAAGCGAGGGAAAACGTTACGCTGGTTTCATTCAGTAGTAGCCGAAAATAGCCTGCAGCATGCAGTTGCATTGCTGATCTGATGTGTATTCCTGTGCTTTCAGTAAAAGTTCTTAAAACCCATGCACGCCTATATGTCCTGTGTGTCCAAGTAAGCAACACTATAATTGTAATAAGGTATGTGTTTGGTCCATCTCAGATATTGCAAGCAGAAGACTTGCAAGATGAGGAACCTGACATTGCTGATCCAGAGCATGGGGTCACTGTAGCAGAGGTGCCATGCCCCTTGTCAGTTGACGGTCTTGCTGCTGTGCATCAAGTAAACCCCACCAGCGATTCCTCTTCTTTTGGACGGGACATCTATATACGTGTCCTTCAACTGGCCTCGTTTGTTGGATAAAGTTTCCAATTGATCTATTTGATGCACATCTCCTGTACTGATTCTAAAACAAGTTTTAGCTCATCACAAATAAAGCACAGTAAATAAATACTTCTGTGTGTTTATTTTGCTCACTCACATTATAACAAGCTGGCATAAATAGCTGCAGAATAAAATGATTCTGTAACATTGTTGTGTTTGTTATTTATTTATGAACAGAAAACATAAAGAATAAGAACAAGTGAAACACATAACAAAAAACATGCTCTTAACAACAACTAATTAATCCATTTATCACACTCTATCAAATCCTGCACCATACTTAATGGCAGTTTGTAGGAGTGTTTTAAAGGATTCATAATCCGTAATGTGGGCTACTGGAAATGTGATGGTGTCTGTGCAAGCACTGACACTTGGGTAGCATACAGTGTGGTTAGGCATGGCATTCAGACACCAATGATCAAATTTTACTGTGAGCTTGAATGTTCGCCGATCTTCCAAAAGCAGATGTCTGTGTGCTTGACCAGTCATCCACTGCATGACTGAGGAGACAGTCAAAGCCTCTCCAGCAGTGTTGCCATCAGGTTGTGCATCTTGAAGAGAAATACAAAGTGTAGACCAGAATAAATCTCCAGTCATTTTATATGCAAAGTTAAATAAAATGCTCATTAAGACAGTTATATGGTATTGAATTAGGGTAGAAATCTAAACTTTCAATCACAAATGATTAATTTAAATGAATGGTTGGACATACCTTCAAGGTCTAGGAGAAAATCTTGGAAGTGCGCCAAGATTTTTGATTCCTTCACTTGCTTAGTTGAACCGCTTACACTCAACTCCGGGGCCAGATGTGACATGATGTAATGTGAGTCCACCTACATTTCAAACATAGTGATACTCAATGAGATTTCCTCAAAACTTAGCTACTTAAGAAGCAAAAAGGAAGTTATGGAAATACTATGTAGTACAACCAGCAACACTCAAAGCAATACTTGTGCATACTGAGTTGTCGTCTTTGAAGATGAAGAGACTGCGACACTCTTCTGGCTTTTTCTGCATCACTTTAATGAGGTCATATACGTTCAGTCCCTCACGCAGTTGCTGAAGCATGGGCATGCGTTTAGTCTTCACATGAAGTTGAATCGTCCTGAATACAAACAAAAATAATTTTAAGCAAAGGGAAATCATCTCCAAGATAAACTGTCCAGGTGTAGTAGTTAGGAATTTAGGGCAGCAGGCTCAGAAAAATGGTCTTGAACAAGGCTTTACTACTACATGTTGACAACAATATACATTTCCTTTTAACCCTACATGGATATGTCAGTGAAATAAATAAATGTTGAGCATTTTAATTTGAGTGGCTTGGCCTCTAGTTCATCTCTCTTTACTCAAAATAAATGTCTTACATAGAAGCCAAAGAGCACCCTTAAAATAATAACCGATTATCATTATCCTTACATTTTTTGAAAGAAATAATAAACCACAAGGCCTGTGAGGCCACACAACAATGTGTTACATCAGCAGTAATATTTGATATTGTGAATACCTTAATATGTTTTCTTTATGCTCCATGTCAACTTTGCCTGTGTAGCCACAATCCAGAATGTCTTGGATGTGAGCAGTCATGTCAGAAGAATCTTCAATCTTAAATAATCAAACCAAAAAGATTCAATTGTACTTCAATGCATTCACAACACATCATACCATTTCCCAGGATACTACAGTCCATGGTTTAAAGCTGAATAGACAAACATTTATTTTTGCGTCATTCCTCCAATATTAACTGTTTTGGGTTGGCAAAAAAATCAACTTACCATTGTTATTAATGGTGATAAAGTAGAGTCATGGACACCCTTAGATGAAAGGTTCCCCGAGAAAAGGTAGTCATAGCACCATTCTTGCATAAAACTGGGTTCTGGTCCTCCTTGAGCTATGCTTACAGCAAAGACTTCACCAGCTGTCCTACAAACAGGAACAGAGGGTTTAAAATACTCAAAATCAGTGCAGGGGGAGACCTCAGCTAAATGTTGTAATTATTAGGCGGAGTACCTAAATAACTCATCATCCAAATCATTCAAGGAATACTTTGGCATCTTCCCACTTTCACTTTCTCCTTCAAAAAGCCGTTTCTCGATCCCAGCCATCATTGCTAAAATACAAAACAAAACAATCAAAAGCATTACATAAGCCACATTGTGTAGATTGTCAAAAAACTAATTGAGCTCATACATTGACTAGTGCACTTATATACATTTTTTGTTAGCATCTTTAGGTGAATGGTTCCTCAATTAATTTCCCCCTGGGGCAAATAAACTTATGATGGTCAACTACTCACTTGACAGGAACTCCTTTTTCAGGGCCCCCGTATCAATCCCTGGTTCTCCCAGGAATGTGATCCTCAAGGGATTCACAGGACTACCATTTTTTTGACGCTTCCATAACTTTAGACCTCTTTCCACCATGTTGTCTCTGGATACACAAATCTCAAAATTTTTGCTGGAGTCCATCTGTGATCTTACCCACCTGATAACATCTTCCTCGCTGTAAAAAGTTTAAAATCTTGAAATTAGCCTCACATTGTATTTAATACCTACATATAAATACAGTATATTTCTTAATAAATGAATATACAATGAAATAATTTACCAGGAAATAAGATCCATAACAGTATGAAGTTTGTCTCTTTGACAGGTTATGTCCAAGTTGCTACTAGAAGAATAAAGGCAATAGTTATTCATCTTCACACACAAATCTTGCATATTCTGGTGTGTAACCCGACTTTTGCATCAATAAATCTACACGACACATACTAATTTATATGGCTTATCTTCAGAGTAGGAACAAATGGTCAAACCAGCCAAAAGCAATTACCCTTGTCCACAACAGCTTGCATGGACCTCGATGTCTGAGACAGGGAAGACATGGGTGCATATCGGGCATTGGACTTCTTCCTACATGCAGACATATGAAACACAGATTTATACCAAAGCTATGGGCAATAACTGTAACATCAAAGATGGCTATTTTTAACTTTATTTTTTAACTACTCTACCTTATGAGGGCAGTGGTCTTCACTGGATGATGAAGCAGATCCAGTAGATATTGAAACGGGTCCAGATATCACTTCCTCAACAAACACCAAATCTTCATCCTGAATGTGAAATAGTGCAGGCATGTTTATATTCTAGTTGTATTAAGTCTGTTAAAACATTTTCAAAACTACTTTTATCAAAGACTAAAGTTCTACTGATATTTAATCTTGTGGATCTCATTAAGATATCATTAAAATGCACAGTTCATGTTTGGCAACATGTTCATATGATAGACAATCATTTGTTGAAAGCTTTTAAAGATGAAAGGTCACTTGTTCCTAAAATTACAATTTGTACTTATTTTGATCATCTGTAACCCCTAACTGTAAGGTAATTCACCTCTTTTTCACTGCGTGAGTGTAGACAGTCATTGACATGGAGTGCCAGCATTTGCAAAGGCATCTCTGTTTTTCACTGTTTGCAGCTTGCCTTCGGCATCAGTGCAAACTCTGGTGCACTTGCAGGAAGAGGTGTTAGCTCTAGTTCATCTTGAAGAGGAACAATATAAAGCACGGTTTTTCCTGCATTTGAGGAAGCTCTCAGTATGGACCCAGTGTAGCCCTCAGCTTCCAGAGGAACAGCAGAGAGCTTTCTCCTTCCATTTCCACCTGTGAAAACAAAACAACAAATTAATTTTGGGGATGACCCCAAATCATAATGTATTCCTGCTCTTTTGGTTTTATTAACAGGTACAATCATTTGAATTTAAGTACAGTAATTATGAACCTGCTGCTTTGTAAAGTAGCCATCTGTTCTCCAGATGTGCCATCTTTGGAAAGTTGTTTTTTAGTAGACTGGACAACTACATTAAAATAAAAAGAAATTTGGGACAGTTTTATCATGTGAAAGGCATTAGACAAAAGTCTTACTCTTGACGACACATTCGGCATTGTGCCTGCTTCAGCCTATAAAATACCTCTGCATGTGTAACGGCAGATGTCACGGACAATGTCCTCTTTCCCAAGCTTGCCTGCATTAACATCAACTCATCCGCTGAAGATGGAGTCATTTCTTCTTTTGATGCCAGTGCAAAAAAAGTCAGGTCAAAAGACTTCCCCATTTTTAAAACCTTTGCAGGCATGTGACCTCTGCTCAGCAGTCGTTTCTTGCCCCTAAAGAATCCAGGGAAGGACCTGTATGATTTTACAAGACTAATATTACTTTGGAGTCATTATAAGCACACTTCTCAACCAAGTCCACCACATGCAAGTATTCCAGAGTAAAGAAAACAACAGTTGCCCTTAACCAAAAAAACTTCTAAAAATCTTAAATATAGGCATAATTAATGTTATATGACAGTTGTGTAATTGTACTGCTGCCATTATGGTAAAAACCAGACTAATGACACTGACTGGCCCATTGACATGAGTGCATTCCTGTCTACCTGGCTATTTCAGTTTGCACTGAGGATCTCTCCATAACCTGACTCTGGCCCTGGCTTTGTCCTTGAGGTTCTGAAGGTATGGCCCTTGAAATCAGGGACAGGAGATGTCGTGCAGCCTCCGTGGCTTCACGTGCATCATACTGGAAAGGGATTTTGTATGACAGATGTATTAACACGGTAAAAGGACGTTACAGTGTAATGCATTACTGTCACACAGGCTGTATCCAAACAAATGAAGCAATTACCTGAGGTGTTTGTTGTTGGTTTCCATTCTGACATTAAAAGAAAAAAAGGAAGTATTACCATGACAGTATCAATGTAATGTTTGAGTGTAATTATTTGATCAAAACCACCAAGCATATTATAAATAACTTGTGGCTCACCTTGGAGACAGGACCTTGCCTCTGTAAATGTACCCTAATGTGGGTATTTATTTATTTAAATTAAGGCTGGGCAACGATTCAAATTTGTAATCGCGATTAATCGCATTTGTATACGCAAAATCCAATAATGAATTCAAAAGTAGTGTATATCGCACTTCTATTTTAAATGTTGTGCCATATGAATGCCATAACGTGTTGTCCTGTTAGAGAGACACCAGAAAATACTTTCAGGGCAGTTTGACAACTCCTAGAACTTGACACTTATTTTAAATGTACTGCCATATGAACTAAAGGGCCATAGAATGTGTTGTGCAAACACTTAACATCAGCATGTGTATATAGTAGCGGTTAAATAAAATAAATACTTTGTGTAGAGCTCAACTTAAACAATGGTATCAAAACAAACATAGAACTAAAGCTTATTGCCACTGCATTAATGTTAGAGGTGAAGCACCAACAATGTGATCACATTTACTAAACCAGAACACGACAAACATACATCAGTCAGGGCATGTGATGCAGCGCACACTTCTCATCAATAGAATGTGTCAGGGGTAACTGGTACGCAGGTACGCATGCGCGAACATAATCCCCAATGCGTAATGCCACTTGTGTTCCTCCTTTGCGTACCTGACCGATCTGATGTTGATCGTCTCTCCAGCAGCACGTCATTAAAACATGTCATTCTGTCTCTATGTGTCGCGTGAACACGCCTCGCGCCAGAGCTCGGCGTGTGCGCGCACATCGGGACGCATGCCACCAAAAGAGTCACTTAGCTTCTCTTGGTTTAGCTATCGCTGCAGCTAGCGGTCTGCCGAAGCGTCGCTCCACTGGGTGTTTGGTTGTATGATTCGCGGCATCAACGGTGTGTTCAGCATTTAAATGATATGTAAGACTGGAAGTACTCCGGTGATAAGACAATTCCTCTTGGCAGTGGTTACATACGACTTTGTTTCTGTCGAGTCCAACGTCTTTGAGAACTTTAAAATCTCCATACTCTCCTCCATGTTGTTAGACCGCGAATTACTTTCTATGCGCAATAAAATAATTGTCGGCGTTAATTAAATGATGAGTTAACGTGCCCAGCCCTAATTTAAATACTAATATATATATAACATGGTTGTAACCTCGTCAACTGTACCTACCTCAGTCGGAAAAAAACAAACTCAATGGATTTATTTTAAATTGTGTCATACATGCGTAGCTAAGCATAGCTAACATAGTCACGCATACAGCCGCATGTAACGTTAGCCTTACATGCACGCAGAGAGTGGGGCTTCATGTCAACATAGCAGCCCCTCAATATCGTTCTTTAAAAAAAGAGACTCCACGACACTAACAACATGGAAACAAAGCGAAGTGCTGCAATATTTAAAATAATGTTGACAAAACAGAGCAATATAATGTCAACTTACCTCCATTGCCTCATCACCGTAACCTCCCGTTAGATCGCCAGGCGCGCGAAGAGCCACGTCAAACCCACCAATAGAAACTCCTGGCTCATTCAGCAGCGTATAGCTCCGCCCACTACGTCCAAAACTCGAATCGCAACTTTTGAAACCGAGACCAAAGCTTTTTTTTCCGAAACCAAAGCTTTTTTTCGAGAGCAAAGCTTTTTTTTTGAGAGCAACGTTTTTTTTTTTGAGAGCAAGGTTTTTTTTTTTGAGAACACACTTTTTTTATTTGCAAGCAAAAATTATAGTTTTTATAAACAAAAATAACAAATAATTTATTCTCAGTTTATATATTTTGACTTACAAACGAGAAATGTGCTCTCAAAACGAGAAATTTGCTTTTTTTTTGCTTGCATAATAAAGACACAAATCTACCTTCATAGTCCTTTAGACCTAAACAAGACCAGAGTGGCGCAGAGGACGAGTGCTGGGCCCATAAGCCAGAGGTCTATGGATTGAAACCATCCTCTGCTAAATGAAAAAACTCAAAATCTGTAGAAATACTCAATTTTCAAACACTTTAAGCCTTTGACTAAACACTCTGATTGAAACTGTTTCGCTCTTTAGTGCTGCAGTGGGCAACACATATTCATCCCAACAAGCTGATTCATATCTTGCTTTTTGTGGTAGTGTGGCCGATTGGTCTAAGGTGCTGTATTAAGGCTCCAGTCTCTCAGGAGGCGTGGGTAGAGCTCTTTATTAAAGTCCCAGGCTTTGTAAACTTGTGTCTGGCATTAGAAACTACTTTTGTTTCTCATTGATAAATGGACCCCTTCCAATTTAGCTTAAATGGCCATGTTTTCAAGAACTGTTCATTAATTGACCAAAGTCTAAAATATCAATTGGTATTGCTCATGTGATTGTTTCTTCTAATGTTTTCGGTTGGTATTTCACATTGTTGTTTCAGGTACAAATAACATTGACCGTTGACTGATAGGATGACAGTAGTTTCAGAACGACTAAGATCAGCAGAAGCGAATTGCTATACCCAAGGTAGTGCGGCTGAGTGGTCTATGGTGCTGGATTTAGGCTCCAGTCTCTATGGAGGAGTGGGTTCAAATCCCACCACAGCCATCTTTTCTGGACACCTTCAATATTATTAGTGTTTTGTTGGGGAAATCATTAGAATCAAAGTCAATGTGATGTCCAAAAAACTGCTGTACTCAAAGATTCTCAGTTTATATATTTTGACTTACAAACGAGAAATGTGCTCTCAAAACGAGAAATTTGCTTTTTTTTTGCTTGCATAATAAAGACACAAATCTACCTTCATACTCGGGTGTCCCCAAAAGTTTTCAAAAGCACCAACTCTAAAGCTGATTGGGTGACACTACATTTTCATTTCCATTCACTTTAAGCTACCAGCGCCCGCAATGTTGATTCTGCAGGCCCAAGGGCAGATTTTAGACCCCTGGCAACACATGATGGCTGAATATGATTGGATAAAAGATTTTTTTTTTTTTTAATATTTTTATTGTTGTCTTTTCCACAATGCACAAACAAACACAAGACAGAACAAAACTAAACAAAAGGACAACAAAATAACGTATAGGCATAGAGATATCAATATCACTAGCATTTTTTTGTTAAGTGTTACTGACTGTTCCTCAACAGAGAACAAAACAATAACAATAGAAGATAACAGATATGCATATGCACAAAAAGATACATATATTAACCGACAAATGGAATGCTACAATATTCCTGAAATGTGACTTGTGAGAGAAAAAATAAAAGAGGGCCAAAATATTTTTATATATATATATATATATATATATATATATATATATATGTATATATACATATACATATATATATATATATATATATATATATACACATACATACACATACACATACACATATACATATATATACATACACACATACATACATATATACATATATACATACATACATACACACATACACACACACATACATACACACACATGCATATATATATATATATATATACATACGTACGTACACAAACATATAAACATTAAAAAAAGGGGAAACGATAGACTATAGCACTGCAACAAACTCTTCCCCCTCCAGAAATTCCATAAATGAGCCCCAAATGTTTGTAAAGGTGTTATATTTATTTTTAACTACATAAGTAAGTTTCTCCAGGGCAAGGCACCGCAGCATTCCCTCTATCCACTTTTGTTTGCTCGGCCTGTGGACAGATTTCCAAGCCATTGCAATATTATGTTTGGCTTCCAGAAGGCAGTATATGACCATCTTTTTTTTGCTTTTGTTAAGTATACTGTTTGCTGGGAAACACCCAAAAAGACAGAGTTTTGGACATAGTGTAAGTTGTTGGTTGATACAGATAGAAATAATAGCAATAATCTCTTTCCAGAAGTCTTGAGTGAGAGTGCATTCCCAGAGGCAATGAGATAAGCTACCTTTGTATATACCACATTTGACACATGTATCCGGTGTATTGGGGTAAATGCGATGTAATAACTCTGGGGTAATGTAAGTTCTCATCACCCATTTATATTGGAGTAGTTTAAAACTAGAGTTTATTGTTTGAACCTGACCCTGTAGACAGATGTCCTGCCACTCTTCTACCGTGATTTCCTCATTTAGGTCTGAACACCATGCTAATCTTTTGTCCTCTGACGATTCCTTTGCTGCAGCTATGATAGTATGGTAATATTTTGAGATTAGTCCAGCTGATCCATGATGTTTTAAAACTATGTCTTCTAATGAGTTTAGATAGGGAGGGTTTAAAGAGTCCTGTGTTTTTGTTATGAAACTTCTTATCTGGAGATACTTGAAAAAATGTGTTGAAGGTATGCTAAACTTAAACTTGATCTCATTAAAACTTAAAAGAGTATAGCTATTATAATCGTACAAATCTGAAATCTTTGCAATACCTCTGTCTGCCCACCTTAAAACCAGGGTTGTTAGTACCTGGTGTAAACTCTCTGTTCCCCCATATAGGAGAGTATTGGGATAGAGGAGTTTTTTCTCCAAGATAGCTTAACACCTCATGCCATACTGTCAGCGTATTTTTAACAAAGGGGTTTGCCGTGTGCTTCTTTAAAGTGGCTAAGTTTGCTGAATATAGGTAGAGATATAAGGGGATTTTTGAAGTTGTAGTTTCCTCTATTCTTATCCAATGCAGCGTTGACTGGTGTTCAAACCAATATGAGGCTGCTCGTAGTTGGGCAGCCCAATAGTATCCCTGGAGGTAAGGGAGTTTTAACCCACCTCTCTCATATTGGAGGTAGAGCAGGGTCATGCGCAGTCTTGAGCGTCTATCGTTCCAAATGTACTTACAAAAAAGCTGCTTCATTTTACTAAAAAAATTTGAAGGAGGAGCAAGTGGGATGGTTTGAAAAAGGTACAGAAATTTAGGAAGAATGTTCATCTTCAGAATATTAATACGCCCAATCATGGAGATTGGCAAAGATTTCCATCTATTAATGGATTCAACTACTGACTCAGTCACAGGGTTATAGTTAGTAGGTACCATGGCTTCTATTGTAGGTGTGATTTTAACTCCGAGGTATGTAAAGCTGTCCACAATATTCTTAAATGGTGTATTTAGTGGTGGGGTTAGTCTCTCGGATTTTTTCAGGAATAGGATTGTAGACTTGGATGCATTAACCTTATAACCTGAGAAACTACCATATGTTTCTATAAAGTTTAATAAAGAAGAAATAGATTGTTTCAAGTCTGTCAGAAAGAGCACTATATCATCTGCAAATAGTCCTATTTTATTCTCAGTCATTAATTGTGATACCAGTTATCTCACTATTGGCTCTAATTGCAATTGCTAGAGGTTCAATGGCCAGGACAAAAAGAAGGGGAGACAAAGAACATCCTTGTCTTGTGCCTCTACAAAGAGAGAGCCGTTTTGATACCATGAAGTTGATCATTACTGAAGCACTTGATTGATGGTATAAGAGTTTGATCCAACTAAGGAAGTAGTTGCCTATTCCAAAACGTTTAAGCACTTCAAATAGGTATTCATGCTCTACCCTATCAAAGGCCTTTTCCGCATCAAGTCCTATCACAGCCACATCAGGTATTTCTTTCTTAAAATGTATAATGTTCATCATTCTACGGATATTGTGGGAGCCCTGTCTTCCTTTAATAAATCCATTTTGATCTGAGGCTACAATAGATGGCAAATGTTTCTCCAACCTTCTGGCAAGGACTTTTGCTAATATTTTCACATCGTTATTAATTAAGGAGATTGGGCGGTAGGATTCACACTTTGTGGAGGGTTTGCCTGGCTTTAATATTAAGGTTATAAGAGCGTTCCGCAGAGATGGGGGGAGCAAATAATTTCCAAGTGATTCTTCAAACATATTCAGTAACGGAGTCATTAGCATGTCCTTGAATTTTTTGTAGATTTCGATAGGTACACCATCGGGTCCTGGAGCTTTACCGCCTTTCATACTGTCTAGACTCTATGGCCTCTGACAGCTCCGATATTACAATTGGTGAATTAAGTTCTTGCTTTGCGCTCTCCCCAAGGAGTGGTATTTCTATCTGAATAAAAGATCTAACATAAAGACCAGCCCTCCAAATCTTAACCTGGGGCTGGCAGCAGTGCACTTATTGTAAGTCACTTTGGATAAAAGCGTCTGCTAAATGACATGTAATGTAACCAAGAGGAAAGCTATGAAATTAAGAGAATAACTCTTACTCTGTGGAATAATTGAATACATATTTGTGGGAAAATATATATATTTTTAAAATTAGATTCTGATGTTTAGGCCAGCAGAGAAGGCCTTGTTGACCCTGACGGCCCACCACTGGTGAAACTTGTTTGTTACAAATAAATCTACGTGAAATGAACTCTGATCTAAACTCTCTGTATTCTGTGGGTGTTTGATTACTGATGCGTGTCAGTATTCTGTGGCATCTCTCCAGCAGTCAGATAGGAGATGGATACGAGTTTAAACAGCATCCGGTTCAGAGATTATTTAGCATCGATCCAGAAGAAAGAAATCAAGCCACACGACAACGTGTAGAAGTATTTCAACATTCTACACAAATGGAAATACTATGACTTTTTTTGTCAATATGATACTGACTGTCAAACAATAATGACTGTTTTTAATGTGCTAAACAATGATATTTGTTATATGAATCTGCATTCATTGGACAGTTAGGCAACTTTTTTTTTGTTAATCAGAACTTAGGAAAACGGAGCAGGCTCAAAACCTTTATTTCAAACAAACTCGTACAAATCTCAACGTCTAAACATACTGTTTAACTTGAAGACCACTACATTTACCAAGCAAAATGCAAGTTTAAAATAAATATAAAATATGTTGGTTCAGTTTTAAGGAGTTGGAAGTATATAACCAATGTGACTAGCCAACAATAATTAAACCATCGTCTTGCCTTGATTTTTAACACGGCCTGTTGCGATAATTATGTTAATGAGTTCTACAATATATGGACAATAACCTCAAGTTTTACATTAAGATAAATTGACATGACATTTATTTTTGCTGACCGATACTCCCCGTTATGTTTACATGCATGTGTACATAAGAATGTGATCAACATTTTAGCCAACATGATGCCAGAACAATAAACACAGGGTTTTCCCAATTACAAGACTTGCACATTGTGTGAATTAAGTCATGCTATTTGAATAAACACATTATGCTATTAAATTATCCTTATACAAACGGCATCAAATTATCTTAAAATATCAATACATTAATATGAATATAATAAATCAATTATTTTTCTGGGAAAATGCATCATCCCACATTAGAAGTTATCGTCACAGGCCGAACTGGAAGCGCAACAATATTCAGTAAGCGGTCAACATCTGCTGCCGTTAACATGAACGTACAGACACCTTTTAAATCCCGTACTTTACCTCTGTTTCTGCCGTAGCTTTCATCCGTCTCTCATTTTACTGTTGTTTGGTTCCCACAGAAAATCAAGTTTACAGTCATCACAAACTGATTTAATTTTCGAGCATCGACTGAATATGAACGTCCTCGTGAAAGGTACAGCATAGATGGATTTGAAAAGTTCAAACACAGATGCGTTCAAGACTTCCCCACATTTACGCTTGCAAATTGATTGATTGCAAGATGTTTGCAATATTTTTCTTGCATCATCAAAATATCTGGATATTAACGATATCTCTTTGATGATAAAACATTCTTAAGCCAAAGGGAAAGTCAGAGCAATCCCTCACTTGCAATTCTTCAAGAAAAATGTACTTTGGAAAATATGTTCAATTGCATTCTTGTCGTGAGTTAATGTAGAGAAGATCAATGAGTCACATTTGTTCTTCAAGTTTGTTTACTCCATACAAAAGAAACAGATTAAACAAACACTGTTGCTGGTCGTTGGATTATGTTGAAGTTGACGGAGCCAGAATAATCATTTCCCAGTTTCCAGTCTTTGCGCTACGTTAGCCAGCTGTTAGTTTCCTATTTAACAGAATACAGAGTGGTGTAGACTTCCTTATCCAACTCTTTCTAAGAAAGCATACAAGCATATTTCCCAAGATGTAAAACTATTCCATCAAGCAGTGCAGAACTTTATCCAACATAGAAATGTGCAACGGCAGTAGGACGAAAAACAATCGCCCCTTTGTCTGCGATCATTTATGGATTTTACATTGACGAGAGCAAAGAACCCATCTCAATCTCACAAGCGTGCATGCATTCACAGAATCACTATGGAAATTGTTAATGTGGCGGAAGAGAAGCATCTTTTCTTAACATTGTGCCCATTCCACAAGAGTTTGGTTTAAATATTGCTGAATGGAGTGAGAAGCAGGACGATAATGCAGACCATGGCATCAAATAAGAAATCGCGAAAAAAAAACACAAGTTCATAAAAATACCCACTGAACAAGCAAAAGACACTCCTGGAGTTTTGTTTCTCTCTTTGTTTGAGGCAGCCTGCAGGGACGTGGGCCAGTGATCAACCGGGGGAAGAGCAGGAGAGTCAGAGCCAGCCGCTCACCTCTTTTTTGGGGCCTGCGCGGTGCGAGGCGGGGTGACAGGACGTCCTGCATTCACCCCGCCGTACTGGTATTTTGCTTTTTTTTCTGACGGCTTCAGGATCTGAAAGACAGGATGACGGTCCTGATGAATACATTTGAAGGCCACAAATCAGCTTTTATGTTGTGGTACCATAAACGGAGTGTTTGTTACCTGAAAGGAGCACATAAGGGACTCGTCGACACTCATCATGCCTCCTGCATTGTCAAACTCCCCGCAGTAGTTGGGGGCAGAGAACAGCGTGACCAGCTGTCGCTTGGCAAAGAACTCATACCCGTCTTCAACAACCTGGAAGATAGCAGGATTAAAGCAGGCATAATAAGTTGATCCACGTGAAATGATACATCACAGACTATGTTTTAAGCAAAACACCCATTGCTCTCTTCATTCATCCTCTAGGAGGGGAGCGGAGGAATTTGAATACCATATAAAAAAATGTTAAGCAATAATGTGTTGATAATGTTATTGTGGCAGTTGGTAAAAGGTAGAGCTAACTTAAACTACTTATTAATTAGGCTATATACACACTATCTCATAGTTGATAAATATTTATTAAAAATCAGATAAATATTACTCAAGTACTGTATTTAAGTAGCCTAAAAGTACTGAATACATTCAACCACTGCTAAAATAAGAACTGTGAGTCCCTGGTCACCCTGTTCTCACATTGTCCATTTGTACATATGCCCCACATTGCAATAATACAGAGTTGATGATTGGTAAAATAATCTTAATCATGATCACAGAACAGGACAATAATTACTTGGTGTGCTCGGCAGATAAGGTCCAGGTCGTGGCGATTGAGAAACTTGCTGACAACATCGGCCCCAAAGGTGAAGGAAACTCCTCGATCGTTCTCCCCCCAGCCCTGGACGTCTTTGTCTGGGTCGGACCACAGAAGGTCACACAGCAACCCTGAACAACAGTAAAGTCAAGCAGTCAATCCCCGACAAGATGAGTCACTCACATTACATTTTATTAACTTTATCTGTACATTCTTTTTTTTTTTCACACACGATACTATTGCATGTTCATATTATCAACTGATATTATATTAAGCAACACACCTGTGTCTGGGACATCAGTGGGTCTCATAATGCGCCGAATTTGTTCCATGGACTGTAGATCAGGTGAGAGCCCTGAGGAGAACAGATCATTGTAAATGTGAATCACAGAAACGATCACTTTTATTCATCCTTTAACTAAATGGAAATACAAAAATGTAGTTACAAGTATTGTAATAATGTGAAAAATGGGATTTAAAATAGAACCATAATGTCATAAATGATTCATCCCAATAATCAATACCAATATTCTACCATATAATATTGCCCTTACAAAAACAATAGACCCTCATTGAATACTGAAACCCTGATTAAAGATACAGTACATTAAATAATAACACAATTATTTACTTTAAACAGGTCTACTGTACGAGTGCATTATCCACGTTATTCAGTGGCCGCTACATAACTGACTTCACAAACCTCCATGGCAGCAGAAAATCTTTTCATCAATAATCGCAGCAATGGGCAGACAGTTAAAACAGTCTGTGAAGGTCTTCCAGAGCTTTATGTTGAACCTGCGCTTGCCTGAGGAAAAAAATTAAGAAAAGTGTCAGACATCAAGCAATTTTTAAAAACCTTTTACTAATATTATTGTGTTACTCGATTCAGATTTTAGAATTCTTCTGAGTTTTTGCTGTAGTCCAACTCACAATTAGGACTGTGCACAGTATCTATGTAGCATAACAAACAGGTGTGTTTTCCAACTTACACTCATCATAGAAGCCGTAGATGCGATTGATAGAGGCACACTCGTGGTTCCCCCTCAGCAAAAAAAAGTTTTCTGGGTATTTGATCTTGTAGGCGAGCAGAAGGCAGATGGTCTCCAGCGACTGCTTCCCTCGGTCCACGTAATCTCCCAAGAACAGATAGTTGGCCTCAGGTGGGAAACCGCCATACTCAAATAGCCTCAGCAAGTCTGTGTACTGTCCATGGATATCACCTGGAAGGATATGTTCATCAAATTGTTCAATGAGGTCTAAATACAAGTCGCATTACAATCTTAATCAATAATGTAAAATGAATGAACAGATTAGACAAATCATTTTCGAGTGACTGTTTCTAAAACATCCTGGGGAAAGCACAGGGCTTAAGAAATCATGCTTAGTTGCTATGGTTGCCTCTAACGATCATAATTGTTTTACCACCCTGCATTTGGATACATGTACATACAAAAAAAAGTAAAGTGATAGGTGCTGTCCTCACCGCAGATTTTGAGTGGAGCCTCCAGTTCTAGCAGGATTGGCTGACTGAGGAAAATCTCTCTGGACTTGATGCAGAGCCCCCTCACCTCAGCCTCTGTCATCTGTACAACCTTCCCTGGACGACATCCTCGCACTGAAAGACAAGAAAAAAGAGACTGATTCTAAAGTATTTGACACTAGACATTAGAACAATTAAGGATTAAGTAACCTGTCACAGCAATCAGAACTAAATGCATTAAACTCAACATGACGATAAAGGGACATGTAACTACATGTGAAGGCTAAATCAGTATTCTGGCCACAAAACAAGTCAGTGCATTTAAATATATGTAATTTAAGACAGCATTAAATCAGTCTGAACTGATGTCAACTGATCATAAATGCACCATCGTAACTTTATTTGAGCAATTCAATATCTCTCTTGTTCTGCCCGTTTTGTGATATACATGCCTAAAAGGTGCCTAATATGTCTAGACTGAAATAATATCGGCATCATAATTATTATAACTATGATGATTTTTTAAGTTGCCTATTTTGTGGTGCCCCCTCAGTCCTCGGTGGCCTACGCACAGCGCGTAGTGCGCGTTATGGGAGCGACGGCGCTGCATCTAGCGATAGTTATTATATTACCAATTACTTTGAGAGTGAGGCCGTATTCCAGTCAACACAATGACGCGGGGAGTGAGAGAGGGCAGTGTGGTACGAGCAGAAAAACAAAACCTGGAGAGGCATTTTCCTTAATTTGTTTTTGGTATTTTTTCTTGTTTTCATTTGTGGAACAAACTGTAGAAACTAATTAATCTAAAACAGTAGCTGGTTATGCAGGTGATCTCCTTTGTAAGGGGGCGTGTCCGGGGTGGTAGCCGACGTGCTAGCCTAGCTAAAGAGAACCGTTTACGTAGTAATGTTACTTAGCGACCGCATAATTCCACGGTTGTTCCTCTCCCCGCTCCATTCCGTCCGTGGTGATAACACCATCTGGTCTGTGTTCACGTCAGTCGGCTGGTTTGCCTCCACATGTTGAAGTTAGGGCACTAGTCGACAGGTACCGTTAGCTAGTTAAGCTAACTCTCTAGCTGTATCATTGTTACGACATTCTCCCTTTTTTTACGCACAGCGCCACGACAAACGTTGATTAACGATCCAACATTAGCGAACATTTGGCGACACTGTGGCATCGTGCTAACGTTCGCTAACGGTTGCGTTTCTCCGGCAGGGAAGAGCTTTTCACGGTTAACGTTAGCTCACGGTTTGCTGGGGAACAACAGCGGAGATGCTAATGTGTTTTTAACGTATCGCAAAGTTACTAGTTACAGACAATAACGTACAATTTGGTAATTTTATCGGTGACGGACACGGGAAGAAAGGTTATCATGGTGCTACAGTACCTTCCAGTAGTCGAGATATGAGACTGTCAATGTTCAATTCGCTTTCCGCCATGTTTGTGATATCCACAGAGTAAGGCAGGACGAAGGGTAAAGAAGCCCGGAGTGTTGACTTGTAGGCTCAAAGGAGCTTTAGCCTTCCCAGACATGTACACCACTTAGAAAAACATGATGGTGGGATAACTATGTAGACTTAGCTACTGAAGTGCAATCTCGAGGAACAAATTAAATGAAAATAACATGTATAGTGCTTTAAACAGACTTTACTTTGTGGTATACTATTGAATCATTGTAAATGTTTCATTTAATACACTCATATGTAGAAGACTTTACATTACAACAATGGAGAGTTGGGAACAACTGTGTGCACATGTGCCAGACAAATATATACTTAAATTAACTAAGGTCTGCAAACTTTAAGGCTCCAAATAGATCGTTTAATCTCTTTATTATTATTTTTTTCAAGGCTCAATTCTGGTCTAAAAGATCTTCCAGGCCAGTCTGAAAGTGAAGAACATGCATTTATTGAAGAATAAACAATTCAAATCACTATCAGCTTCCACAAGAAATGGTTGAAAAGGAGAAATGTATGAATAAGAGGAATAAACTATTAATTTAAAGCACATCTTTGCAGCTTTGTTCCCAGCAGAGGAGGAAGTAAGGGGGAAATAATGCTGACTCATTGTGTAAATGTCACTAAACATAAGATAAAGATGAAAAGGTTTTTATTATCATTGTAGTGATACAGCGAAATTATGTTTGGTAGCCCTCAGCCAGCCAGCCATCAGCAGCAAACAACAACGATAACAAACAGCATACAAAGTTAAGATGCAAAATACAAAATAGTAAGAAAAAAAAGTAAAATCTCAATCTTGTATGTTGTGTCAACCTTCAAAAACATGAAAACAAACAGCAAACCAAACTACAATTAGTTATTTGAAAAACATCATGGAATAATGCACAGAGGTTTGTTTCCAGCACGTTTAATGTTTACAAGAAAGTGTAGTAGACGCTCTGATGGTACATTAAACTCATTCTCTCTTTGTTTCAAACTTTTATATTTTCATTAAACCATGCTTTAATAACATCTTTGTGTGTTTTGTGCACAGGTGTGGAAGGTGACATATTTCCTTTCATTGGCCCAGAATGAGTATTTTAGCCGAATGTTAAAAGGCCTCTGAGTTTTACCTCGGCAATCGAACAGTAGCTCCATCATTATGTAATCATCCAGTGTTGATAATTGGGCAAATGCAATTTTAAATACAGGGTGTTAAGAAGAACAAACCTGGTGATATTCCATATTGTTCTTGTTGCCAACAGTATGTGTGTCTGTTCCTCCCATTCAACCCTGTCTGGAGCATCAAGGCCATTGATTGACCCTGAATGTAACACTTTACACTTAAAAAGGTATCCTGAGAGTGCATGAATGTCTAAAACAATAAATGAATGGTTATCTATCCAATAGTTTTCCAGACATTCCCTTCAAAACCACAACTGTCTTATCTAATGGTCATCAAAACAACTGGAATACCACAAGTGTCCAGACAAACTTTCATGAAAATCCATCAAACACGTAGCTTAATAACAACAACTATCAAAAAGGAGTTCCTTTCATCTCTACTGCCTTCTCCACTTTACTTTTATGAGGTTTAGAGCTGGCGAGAATTAGCCTAGCAATAACAACGCCAGCCAATAAACTGACAATTCCCACGATCACTGGCACCCACACAGGCATAGAGGAAGGGCACCTGGTCTCAGGGATGGGTGGTGCAGGACTGTCGACTGTGGATGCTGTTGTGGTGGTTACTGGTGGACTTGGTAGACTGTTGATCTCAGTGAAGATGAAGGGATTGTCCTGTAGGAAACATAACATAGTTCAGTGCAGAAATATCACAAAGTAACTTTAAAATATATATGGGATACTCTTTGTAATATTGTGTCCAAATATATTGAAAAGTCAACTATGAAGATCCACAATCTAATTAAAGGATTCTAGCTCTGATGAATCAAGATGACACACCGTGTTCTGTATAGATGAGCCATGAGGAAATACATATCTAAATAAATGAATACAGACACATTCTAAAGTGTATACATGTTACATTAATCCAATTTAATACATGGACACACAACCAAACAAACAAATTACAAAAAACTATTACAGCATATTATAGAGAGTTATGTTCCATAATTGTTACCGCTCATATATTTTTTATTATATTTGAGCTGTGTTTACAGAATGTATTGCCTTGTTCTACAAGTTAACTGCCATGTTATAGTTGTGTATGTATTCTACGATAGGCGAACAGTCTTATTTATTATATAAATTCAACACATTTGTTTTTCATAAAAGTGAGAGTAAACAATACTTAAAACTTAACTGAAATTAATAAATAAGTTGATATAGTTTGGTGAAACAATAATAAGAGAGTGGTTAGCAGTGGGATTTGTCTCCAGACTTCATAATTCTCCAAACATATACTGTACCTCAGAGGGACAATGGATCTTAGAGCGGTCGTATGTGAAGTTGTTGTAGGTCTGCTTTCTGCCGATGGGCTCCAGCTGAAGATAGAAAGAACAACTCGCTCAAACCATCCAGAACACGTGGAAAGACATTCTGTTGCAGTTTGGTGCATCACTGCTCCAGGCTCACCATGTTATTCCACAAGGCAACGGCCATCTCAGCATGAGCTCGCTCACTTAAGTGGAAACAGTCCAGAGAGAAGAAACTTGAGTCAACCACACCCTCCTGGTGAAAGGAGTTGGTTTTTAGGATGGGAATATTTCATTATTTATTTCTGAAAGCTTGTTTGGATACATGTGTTTCTCTCTGTAACTCACACCAATATAAGGAATGAAGGAATTGTGTAAAAAGGGTTGAAGGATAACCGCAAAATCTTGTTTTCCATGATAGCGATTTCCAGAAATAAGATGTTGGATCTCAGCCTAGGGGGGAAAAGGGAATTTGTGGAATGACAGAGAACCACATTTTGGAAATAAATGTATATGATTAAAAGAGCTCTCTATTTTTACCTGATATTCACGATTTATTTGTTTTATCTCTTGAAGCTCTGGGGAGTTTTCAGATGGGTTGATAACACATGGACATCTGGTCCTGTGAAAAAGATATTCCAGTTTATTCGTTTTTGCTGCATGAGGATAGGGCTGATGTCAAATCAAAGAATCATAATCAACAATTCCGACTGAGAGACATGCACTTATCAAAAGATCAACACACAAAATGCTGAATAAAATAACACAGGACTAACTTCTGCTTCTCTAATTTGGAAAGCTTGTCTTTTTATTCTCACATCTGCTTGAGAACATCTAGATTGTCATACACTGCATAATTAATAAACTCCATCTTGATGAGTATTAAATAATTTAGGGTAAACTACAACACTCGAAGGACCAATCCTTTGATAGTTACACCGGATTAGTTGTGTGTTAGCACTTGGAGGCAGCAGAAACATGGTTTGAATTGCAAAAATCAGGCAATAGTATCATTCATTTGGAGTCGTGGTCGGTCCACCAACACTCTCTTTTAGCTGTGTTTTGGTCTCCACCAAGACCAAGACGCCCATATGCTGAAACAGAGAGAAAACGGGCTCAACAAACCTCTGCAAGAGTGAACAGCCGAGTGTGTCCCGCTTAACTGATTTCAATGGATCTATCTGCAAGATGGCCACAAGATTAACTAACAGCCTTGGTACCTAAAGATACAATCAGAGAGAGAGAGAGAGAGAGAGAGAGAGAGGGGGGGAATAAAACATGATACACTTGTACTAATGAGGACAAGATACAATAATGACTTATCGTGTTTAATATCTCACCTCTTTGTATAACATGTCCAAACTGAGCATAATATTGTGGCTGTAGTTCTTGGGGGACAGATTATTCTGCAGAAGAAAAACATTTTGTAGTGTAGCTCAAAAGCATACAAAGAGAGTGTGTTTATGTATGTACAGCACACGCATTTGAAAGAACACTTACTTGGTCTGTGCAGTAATTGCAAAGATCATTTCCTCCAACAAATATTGTCACGAGTTTCCAGTCCTTTTCGAAATCCACCTCCTGTGCATCATGCAAAATGAACATGAGAAGAGGCCGAAACCTTTGAAACAATCTGATATAATTATTTCATTTAAACTTACCTTATGATCTCTCATGGTCTTGATGAGAGCTTGTACTTGTACTGGGATATCTCTGTAACCCCGCAACAAGTAAATAGGTGTTGGTTAGGTGATGATGGGCGTTCAAAAGTGTTTAACCCGAGTGGAGGAAATAAAAGAGTATGCACATACGAGGTCTTAGCTCCAGTTCCAGCTAAGTTGAAGACCTTGTGTTTAGGGTCTTGGCCTGTGGAGAAACCCTTTAAGGAAGGGTTGAACTTCTTCAAGATGTCTGTGAAGATAAAGAGGAAAAGGGATTGCGAGTACCAGCTGAGAGGTTGTGCACAGCTGGTTCCTGTCACTCCAGCAGCTGAGGAAACGTGTTTTCTCCATCTATTCAACCGGTCCCCAGACTACAAGTGATGCCTGTGGTTGTGGTGGCTCCTATTTAGGTATATATGCCTAAGAAGCATTGAGCCTTATGTAAGAAGAGAAAACTACATGTTTAACTTATGGGACGGATCTGGACCTGAAAGAAAATTGTTGAGAAACTAAAAACCATCAAGGTTAAAAATGTTTGTTACATTTCCAATACTCATGAAAATGCTCCTCTACATAATGTCAGAGATATTATTATTCCTGTCACATATATTGGCTCACAGACACATCATATTTTCCCCAAATGAGTGGCATAAACTTACTTGGGAGTGTTGTGACTGTCTTTAGACTTTTATCACCTCCGATGCTGCAAGAAAAGCCCCAAAAACATCAGCATGGCTCGTGAACTATGACTAATAATAATGTAAACCCCATCCACGCAACATGCATGTCGAACCTCCATGATACTCCTTTATATTCTTTGTTTATGTCAAGCAGGTTCTTTGCCTTAGCGCCAGTGCCTGCCTGGGAAAAGAAAGAAAGATATTATGTTGCAGAGGACAGGAAGACACTGACAAGTTTAAACTAAACACATAAAAGGGATGATCATCATCGCTGCAAGCTTTGTGGCTGATAACAAATTGATTAGAGAGTTAATAGTTTACTTTCAATAGCTGATTCAGGTTCACAGGTCACACAAAGAAACAGATTCTGTATTATGCAAAAAAAAACTAAAATACGTCAAGTATTCATCGTCTATGCTAATTAAGGTAAAACGTGTGGTTTTCCCTTTTTACATTAAGTGTACTGTTCTTGGATATCGTGTTAGGACACTCACCGTTGCAGAGTCTCCCAGAGCTGCCACCACCTGGATGTCTGCTGGTCTCAGCTGGTGAACTAGAGTTAAAGACATACACAAGTTTCAACCTACTGACAACAAGATAATCCACAAAGATCATCCCAATATAATGTCATATTTAGCATTTAGACATCTCCTATTATGATATCCTATTTACTGCAACCATTTCACCTCAGTTTAAAAACTATGTGAATACATTGTAAATTAGTCGAGCAGCTGTTTGGCATGTTTTGGTCCCAACTCCACACTTTGTCAAATCTCTCGCAGTCATTTTGATCCCTTTATGAGCTTTTCATTAAGGGTTAATAAAGAGCTTAATAATTTGGACGTGTTTATAGTAACCACAGCAAAGTGCTGTCCCATTCGTATTTAAACCATTTCAAGCTCTTACTGTCTCTCACACTCAATCAATTACCTGGTTCAGGGTTTAAGGCCTTTATGGGGGCCTTGGGATTGGGCCATGCCGTGGACATGAACCCTTTCACTCTTAGTATCACGAGTGTGCATAACTGTTTTATTTTCAGCTTTCTGATGAAAGAGGACATTTTATCGCTCGGCGACTGACTGCTGATAATGCAAAGTCCGTCTCACCTGAGGTTGGCACAGTTACAGATGGAGCAATGTCCACACAGGAGAAATCACTGCCCCAGTTCTAAAATAGAGAAAAATGCCCCCAGAGACAAAGGGAACGTTTTGAGAACAACTAAAAATTACAAACTCAAAGTTGTTCAATTAATAATCACACAAAACAGATGCTAAATGTAAGACTTGAAAATGATTTGTTGATTATAAAATTAGCTGATGATGTATGTTCTAATAATGAATGAACTAACTGTTTCAACACTATATGAGATTCTGTTAAATGTTAGCTTTAGTTAATACATCTCTATATTCTATTTGTACAAGAAGTCACTTCTCATCCTCTCAGAAAGAGAAGACATGCTCACTGTGATTGGTCCTGGTGTTGGAGAAGGACCGGGATACATGTAATTGCTGTTGTTATAGGTTCGGATGTACGGTGAAGTCTGCGGACAAAGGAGAGGATTTGCATCACAGGATGGCCTCAAAATATAGTGAAATTAAGTACATTCAGCAATAATATATACTTTTAATAATAACATCAGCATTGGAAATACATTTATAGCATTTTCCTGCGGGGTTTACAAAAACACAATCACCAGCATATGAAGCACTGTTTTTCTATTTAAATCAAATGTTCACCTTGGTTGGACATTTAAGTCCAGGGTTTGAAGAAAAGTTCTGTAGGGTCGTCTTATTGCCCAGAGGTTCCAGCTGGGAAAACAAGAGTTAGAGTGAGCGCTGAGTATCATTCAGCATTTTAATATTTCAAATGTGCTTTTCCTTTCAATTTAAAGCAGGGAATATGTGGGGATTATCCTGCATCTATCTATCTATCTATCTATATATCCATACCATGTTGTTCCAGAGGGAGCGAGCCATCAGCGTTTGGGCCTTCTGGCTGAGATGGAAGCAATCAGCGCTGAAGAAGGAGCGATCAACACGGCCATCCTGTGGAAAAGGTACATTAAATGTATGAACATTAGAGATTTCTGACTTTTACTTAAAAATTGCAAAAACAAAAAAATGTTTATAGTTGACCGAAGCCTTTCTGACTTTGAAACTTTACTCCTCAAATTCAATTCTTTATGATAATAATAGCAGACCCCCAAAAGGATGTATTTGTCTCTAACCAGACGGCAAATAATGTTGTACAGTCGACCTTTGATTGGACTAAAGTCAAAATCTTGACCTGCAAATTAAAATTTTGGTTAGTTTGAACTGCCAACAATAACTGAATGCTACACCTCTGCTAAACACCGTCTACTGTAGCAGAGGATTCTAGTGCTAATCCTGTGTTTATGAATTGTGTAAGTGGTGGGGTCCAGACTACCATAACGTCTGTGCAGTCAGAGCTTCGTTACTGACCGGCAGTTTGGGGACAATGATTTCTCTGAAGAAAGGCTGGATGACCACCGTGAAGTCTGAGCGAGTGTCGTACTTGCTTGACTCCACAAGTGTGTGCAGTAAACGCTTGAAGAAAGAAAGAGAAGGTCTCAATGCCCAAGACAAACTGGACAGTTTATCATTCTTAGTTAGATCTTTAGGGCGGTCTTTCCTACCTGATAGCCTCTATTGATGTCCTCCACCTTTTGCAGCGCTTTAGAGCCGGGCTTTGGCAAGATAACACAGGAACACAAGATACTGGCAAAGGAGGAACAACAAGTTGTTTAATTATATCACTGTTTATGATCATTTATTCAATGTTCAATATCAATAAGAATTTGAATGAGCAGATTAAAGTAATACTTACTTTACCAGCCAAGTGGGACATTTAAGTGAAGCGTCAATGTGCATTGCTCTCAGAGGAGTTATATGAAGGGGTTCTATTAAATTCACCAGAGCTCGAGGCACCTGACAGAAACCAGCTCAGTTAATGCTCATAAACAATCAACCAGACCAACGTATATCTATATATCACATGTAGCGGCATGTTTTATGATCCGTACCTCTTTCTGTAGATAATCCAGACTGTCTCGAATATTACTTATAAAATTCTCTTCCGAGTAAAGTAGCTGTAAATAAATGGAAAATATTTTCACGTTGTGTCTTTTGACCCCTCCGTGAAGCGATTGATGAATTATAACTCCACATTAGTACTCACAGAGTTGTGGCAGTGGTCACAGACGTCATTTCCACCAATAAAAAGGGAGATCACCTTCCAATCTGATTCAAAATTAATTCTCTGTACAAGAAGAATGTAAGAAGCATTTAGTGTTGTTAACCGAGAAGTTTTTTTTATTATGATGTTTGCCAATTTACAATAGGTAGAGAATAAATATCAACTTGTAAACTCACAGGGTCATTCTTCATCTTTGCCACCAGGGTTCGTACCTGTGATGGTATGCTCCTTAAAACACAAACATACAAAATACCACAATGAAATGGCAAATATTTTCACCAGGCAGTTAAAAGCTTATTAAATTTTAACTAATAGCTAGTAAGAAGACCTTCAGGCATTATTTATATAGTCAAACGGATTCGTCTGAATTCAAGAATGAACTTTATTTATTACTTTTCATAGCCTCAACTTGACACTAAATGATATATCTAATAGACTCGTGCAGGAGTGTGACCAGCTCTGATGCTCTGCTAGGACTCACTTGCTCTTAGCTCCCGCTACAGCCTGGTTGAGGAAAGCCTGAGGTGTGTTCTGCTTGCCCATGCCAACAGAATAGCCCGTCAGGTTGGGGTTAAAATGTTTCAAGATGTCTGTTATAACAAAGTAAAGAACAATAAAAATCCCTCAACAACAAAACCTGACTTTATGTTATGTGACACACATCTTTAAGAAGACTCACTGGGCAGCGTGGTGACTGTTGTGAGGTTTTCATCTCCACCAATACTGCAAAAAACATATAATATGATGTTGAAAATACTAAATAAAATGACATTCCAACTAAAAACATGGATGGTCATAGAACCACATGCATACTAACACTGCACAACATATAACAGAAGCATTATGTTGGCATGTTGTGTGATAATTGTGGAGTCTGAAGTTACCTCCAGGATAAACCTCTGTATTGATTCAAGACGTCCAGGACGTTATAGCGACCGGATGCGATGCCGTTCCCTGACTGACGGAGAGACCAGCACAGTGATGACATGAGACAGAAGTTCTCCATATTTTACAGTAAACCAGTATATCAGGCTAATGTATTAAACTCATATGTCCATTTCTCAAATATGATTATCTTGTAAATATCTATAAAGGCCTTGAGGTCTTTGGACTGTTCACACTCTTTACTTTAACTTCAAAGACAGATAGACTCACTGTCAGAGAGTCTCCCACAGCAGCCACAACTTTGATATCTCCAGGCCTGAGCTCATGGACTGGGGAATAAAGTAGACAAGTGAGAACAGTAAAGGCACTAAGAGGAACAAGTTAGACAACACACGACTTTCAGAGAGAATGTAATGTAATACTAGTATAATATGTGTATTTAAGATAATATAGTACTTGTAGATGCTGTATAGGAAAGAAATAACAGATTATCAGAAGCAATATCACATAATATAAAATGACATAAAAGGTCATTTAAACATATAGGAGAGAAATATTCAGATTATTGAAATTGCCTTTCTTTTGTTTTTGTATCATCTGTTCACGTATCATGTACATCAACACAATCTTATCAATCAATAAAAAAGTGCCTGTCTTGCAACATGAAACTATCCATGAGAAATGACACGTGAATACACATTATGTATGAAATCCCCCACACAAGTGAGAGTGACCCTGATGCTTCACATGCAAGTGTTCACCGTCTTACTGTACCTGAGGTGGGTGTGGAGGGTGAGGGCCCGAGGTCTTCGCAGGGCATCACTGTGCCTGTAAACTGGCCGCACACACAGAGCAGATCCAGTCAGAACTAAAGCGTATATGCTGCCACGACCTCCATCGGGCCTCACCACTGTACTGTACTCACTGGGAGAAGGAGAGGAGAGACATCACCAGGGTGATATGAAGGAGAGTTTCCCTCTGTCCTCAGGAAGGGTCGGTCCTATGGGAGGGAGGCAGATAGCCGGAGAGAGGAGGAGAGAAGATAAAAGGAGTATTTTCAAGTGCAGTACATCTAAATGGCGTATGCTGATATAACTGCATGTGTGTGAGATCGTGCCACCGTTTCTCACCTCAGTTGGACACGGCAATGGGATGATATTTCCACTGTCTTCTGTGTTATGTTGCCCACTTATGGGTTGCAGCTGAAAGACAGAAGGGACAATGACTCTTAATGTGTGTGTGTGTGTGTGTGTGTGTGTGTGTGTGTGTGTGTGTGTGTGTGTAATGTAACTTTATACTTGTCTTGCTAAGATATATAAACTAGAAATGCAGGGCTTGGTAAGATATAAAACCTTGACATGTAAAATGGACCCCACAAGTTGTGAATGCTAGAAACGGACCCCACGAAGTAACCAAAAAACTAGCACAAAGAAAATAGTTTCAAATTTTGATAAATTGAAGTGATCGCGTATGAAGTGCTCACCAGGTTTGTCCACATCTGGACCATCAGTGTATTAGCCTGCTGTGCTGCTTGTTGGTCAGAGAGAGGCTTCCCACTCTATTAAAAACAAGACAAAACAACATTGCACTGTGCATTAGATAGAGAAAGTACATTTTTAGTAAGACTCTGTATCTGATTGTCACGAAGGGCAAGCATTATTCTGAAGATTATTGTCCTTTTACAAACATGCAGAGCACCACACGTAGAAACTGTAAGTTGTTAACTTATTAGCTATAGAGGGGGTCACTTCCTTTTAGTTTAACAGATACAGTTAGTGGGTTTGGTTTCATTTGAGTTGTGTTCACTCAGCATGGTAGTTGTGGCATGGCTGTGAATCTGCATTGGTTGGAAGTTAACTGGGTCATATATTATTTTTGCGATGCAGATGCAATTTTGTATCTATTAACTGATGTTTTTGAAACCCATTAATCTGCTTCTAACAGTCTGATTCCAACTGTGTTTTGTTGCTTCCCTTTACCCTAATTGTTCTATGATTAACACTCCCCTCCAGTACAGTTTGACAAGGGATGCAAGTGAACTCACCGAAGAAGGGCCCGTGATGAAAGGTGTGTTCTGCACAATGACGGTGAAGTCCTCTCTGTCGCCATACCAACGCCTCTTTATCATGAGCTCATCCAAAGACTCCTGCTCAGTGAAAAGGTGTTGAGAAAGAACATTTCACAGCAGTGGGAAACAAGTAAAGGACTGAATGAAGCTTCCAGGTATTAATAATCTACAAACCTGCAGAGCATGACTCAGTATAGCCCTCTGAAGTCTGGCTTCTCCCTCGTTTGACTCCTTGCATCGACACGTCCTGTCAGTATAACACATTTTCTCATTAAAACATACTATGTATATTACTCTTCATAGAATAATGATCTTTATAGCGTTTGAATAAGTCTCCAAACAAAAGAATAATTTTATTAAGCCAGAAATTAGTCATTTTACAAATAAACTCACTCACTTGTGGAAATTGTCATGCTCTCCATTCCACAATGCAACACTGACGATGGCTCGCTTCAGCTGCGTGAAATCAAATGTAAATTGTGTAAATATACACAATCCAGTTATTGCTACTGAATGAAAAATACTGTATACAATCTGAAATGTACCTGAGAGTGCAGCAGCTGCAGAGCATCATCCACCTCTTCAACCACGGCTTTGATAACAGACGGAAACTTCACACAAACACAACAGTTTGCAACTTTAGTAACCGTCAAATCAATTATTTTAATTATTTCTTGTTTTAGCTTTCGTGGGCCTTTCATAAGCTGTTGGTGGTTCTGTCAATCCATCTAAAAGTAATGCTAAATGCCTGAAATAAAATACATAACGTAATGTTTTATATGTATTATTGTTCATGGGGCGTCTGCTCCACCAGGTGAGCGACACATGCTACCTGCAGAGTCTGATGTTGAGGAAAGATGTGAAAGAGAATTCATAGAAGGACTTAGAAAAAGACAATTGCGGTGCTAAGAGAATACACTTGCACTTTTAGAGGCCATCTTTTATATTTTAGCCTTTCAATAGTTTTTTTTAAAGAACTTTGTGTTGAAAAAGTCACATTAAAAAAGGGGTGTAAATAATAAAATGAATGCTGGTTGAAGCTCATTTGCCTAGGTTTCAGGGTCCTGATGTTAAGTAAGGCTTAAAATGTAATTTATTATATGTGTAGCTGTTTTTGATAAACATCAAGTTAAGTTATCTATATGTTATAAGTTGAACTGTAACTTCTGGCACACACAGTTTAAAGAAGCAGCTCTGAAAATCTATTTATTTTTCCAAACAATAGTTTTGTAACTTCAATGAAAGTATTTAGCTGTTTACCTGATGCTGTTCACAGGCACAGCACTGGCCTACTTGAGCAAACAGAAGGACCAGCTTCCAATCTCTATCCAAATCAATGACCTGTAGGGGTAGAAAAAACATTGGGAATTATTTTTCCTTTTTAATTATCTAGTCGTTAACGTATCCCTTAACGTGGTAGTACAGATACTGAAGCACCTACCTGACTGTTTTGGAAGGAGAGAGACACTTCTTTTGCCTGCTCCATCAGCGAGCTACAACAAGGAGAAAACCACAAATCATTGGATGCAGCCTGACATAGGTCCGGTATTGTTTATGTTGCATTAGTGTCTGTACCTGTCTTGAACAAACTGAGGGGCATACAAGTTTGTTTCCTCTGAAAGAAGACTGATGAGTGCAGGATTGAACAGCGTCATCAGCTCTGATGGAGAGACATGAAGACAAGTTTAACTCCAACACCCAGAGCTTCTTTCCCCACATGGCTTGAAGGTGAATCCGCAGCAGAGTTGAAACTATTTCTATATTATGAAAGTCAAATGAAATGAAAAATGTATCTGCAACAATAACGAGAATGTTTCATTCATTTCAAACAGCCACAATGAATAGTTTGTTGCCATTTTGTGGTGAGGCTGCAGATTGAAACCAACTGAAACCAACACAAAAATGTGAAAATGCTAAGTTAGTGCCAACATTTGGTTTGTCCTTTCTTGGCTCCTGTAGAAACATGCTGTCTGCATGCAGAGGACCAGCTGTTTATATGGCTTTTAATTTTTAGGTTATTATACACTGAAGAAAACATACTTATTAATACTATATTGCATTTATGATAATAGATAAATGCTGTACATCTTACCTTTAAATCATGTATAGTAAAAAGGGCAAATATACTGGTTCTAACTTGTAACAAATAAAACCAGTTTAATTGCTAGATCATTTTCTTTGACTATTTTATGATATTTCAAGGATCAAACAATGAATTACTGAATCTTGAAGATAATAATCAGAATAATGGTTAAAGAAAATGTGTTTGTTGTTGCCCTAAAACAGACAGATGTAATAATATGTTTTAAGCTTTTAAATATAAGCTACATCCAGACATGTTTGCACTCTTATATACTGTCATGAGCCGAAGGTTTTGTGTCTTGTTTTGTGTCTTATCTTAAAATCCTTGTCTCTCGTGTCATCTGTTTTCCTGCATTTCCTGTCCTTGTGATTGTCTGCCCTGTTCCTGATTGTTTCATTCTGTGATTGCTAGCCCCGCCCTCATTGTGGCCACCTGTGTCTTGTTCCCCAGTGTCCAATCACCTCCACCTTCCCTCTGTATTTAAACCTGTTCTTGTCTCTTGTTCATGTCTGACCTGTTTTTTGTGAGTACATCGTCTATGGAAATGTTGTTGGCATTTGACTACTCTGACTACGACATCCTGACATATACTGTATATAACAATTCCTGACGAGCCATCATATATTTAGTCTAAAAACTAAACACTAATTTGACAATAAAATGTATATATTAATTCTAATTAAATAAATAAATTCCTTAAATCATTGGTGTTTCAAAACAGCTGCAACTCCAGGAACAACAATTTAATCAGAAGAATTGAAATGTTAAATCATACTTCGATCAATGACTGGGAATATCCTGCTTTGTTTCAGACAGTATTTTATCTCTATCCAGTACCGAACATTTTATTTCATGAATGGCTTTCAAAAGATATATTACAGACCACAGGCCTAGTGTTGTGTGGCAGGTGTATCAGGGTTAATTTATAAAATGATCACGATCAGAGGAGATATCATTGTAGTAAAGTAACTGTAATAGAAGCTCATGTAAACCTCTTCAGGTGAATTACAGCGTGCATTCAGACAATAATGAGGAAAGATGTTATATTATATCACCAGCCGAGTTATTAAAGGTTTCCAATCAAGCCTGTTTAATTGCAACTAAAGAATAAGAGTGAATTAATTAAGGAAACTATCCAAGAAATAGGCTTACAGTCATGTGAACACGACAAACTTTGAATCTTACCTTTGAGTCTTGATACCACCGTAGTCAGCTCAGTGCTGCAGGAAAAGAAAAGACCACGGGCTAATTCTGTGTCTACATTGTTGAATAAACCTTGACTTGCAAATATCACTCTCTAGATGCAGCTGACTGGAGACCGGTGCTCACCTGTGCATGGGAAGTCCAATGGAGTAGAGCACAGCCACATCTGAGGGCTTCACGCTGTTAACTTGAGGAAAATACATTGTTTTAAATTTAATCACATGTTGTATGTTACATGTTGTAAATAAGAACTGAAAAGCGTTTGTAGTGGATATGAAAAGAGCTGATAATCTGTTTGCGATTTTTTTATTTTATTTTACATTACATTACATGTCATTTAGCAGACACTTTTATCCAAACGACTTACAATAAGTGTATTCAATCAGTAACAGAAAGAACGCTACACTTTAAATATACAAGTATTATAAGTAAAAGTACTAGCAAAAGTTTTTATCGCAAAATTTCATTAAGTATCAAAAGTATTTTCTACAAATAAATCATGTAAAAAAAGTATCGAAAGTATTTCAGTAATGGAGGTCCAATAAATATTGTGTCGTAAAAAACAAACAAATATTAATATATAAAATATTTCCTTCAAAATCGCAGTGCAATAGAAGTATTATGTTTAAAGGAGTATATCTGGAGTGTAATATCCCTTTTACTGAAGTAAATCTTCTGAATACTAACAATCACAAACAGATTATCAGCCTTTTATCTATCCACTACAAACACACATCATTTCTGATTTACAACATAAAATGAAAACACTCAATTAAAGTACAAGTAAATCAAAGTTGTACTAGAATGAATATATTCAAGTTTAATTTGATCACTCATGTTGATTTCTTTGTAATATCCACTGGACCATTGATGTATTTGCTGGTATAGAAAAGTCATTGGTATACTAAAATACTTATATTAGGTATTCCATTGAAAATACACTCTAAATTACTTATTGATTGGGAAAATGAAGCTGTAACAGTTGTAATCAACTAAACACAAAGCCATTAATATTAGCCAGTCTCTAATAATCTGACTTACCATTTGAAGGGGGCAGCTCAGAGGGAAACATCTGTGTGCACGGCAGTCCAGTTACTAAATGAGAACACCATTATGAACATATAATATGTATATACATATAATATACTAGATTAAATTTAACTTTTAACTAGCATGCAGTGTATTTAAATGTGACTGCTGAGCAACATGTACTAATATTCATGCGCTCATCTCAAAAGTGCTCAAACCCAATCAAATATTATTTTTTTCACTCATGACTTATAACACCATGTTCTTATCTTTTCAAAAGAAGAACAACAGAACCATAAAATCCAGTCTACCTCTCAAATTATCCTTAACATGTTTACTACATGAATTATAATGTTTACAACAGTCATGATCAGTTTTTCCGGTCAGATTCTTAAACTACAGCAGACCATCATGAGCACTACGTTAAGCAACCAGTAGAAACCTTTAGTCCATGTGAGCCCCAGGACTGTGAGCAGAACCAGCTGTGGAAGCATCATCTCTCTGGTTTCTCAGATTGTGTCCTCGTGGATCTTTTCTGCTGCTTTTCCTTCTTCTCCACTCTCTTTCTTTGCTGGTCGGCCGTCTTTCCATGTGATTACGATTAGTATTTTTCTGGTTATACCTGGACAGCACCATAAAATGAACAGAGGGGAGGGCCTGACTTCATTGTCCAAAGGTTTTACTGTAACACAATGTCACTGATAGTGAAACATTATTGTAATAATGAGAGAGAGTGAACATCAGGGTGTTAATGACATTCTATGTCTAGACTATCTGAGTTTTCTTTTGCTAAATCTATTAATATACTTTACAACATAATAGCATTACTGAAGCACAACTCGTAGTTCTCATAACATGTTACCACATGACATTGTTGATGGTAAGCTGAAGCTCAGCCACACTGTAATACTACTGCTAATAATGTGTAATCAAGACAGAGTTGCAAAAAGATTAGTTTAAACTTCAAGGCTTGAATATGTATCTACTACAGAAAGCATTATCGGTTCTGCTGGTGGACATAGAAGAGAGTGAGATCTTTTTCTATCGGTATTATATTTGTATTTGAACCATACACTGCATGAAGATAATGCACTTACTTAATATTGTTACATCTTCTTTTTTTACAGAACAGCAATGTTTCAGTGTCATATAGTTTGACTATCGATTATCTCTTGTCTGATTAGAGCGGTACTGAGAAGAAAGGGCAACAAGTTAAGAAAACAACTAACACGTTTTTGAACTACTGTTTTTGTGTCATGAAGTACAGACGCTTTGGACAGCTCAACAGTCACATACTGTGAAGGTGTATGCGCTGAATTTCAGTTTGAACTGAAACGTGTGTTAGCTGTTAGGATTTCTTCATCGTGCACTTGTTGCTCCATCACATCTTGTACTGCGGAACAATGAAAGTCTTTAACCGAATAGTCGACTCCAATCGCGATTACTGTAATACAGATAAGAGGCCGTATTGTCTTTACATTCTTTTATCTTCCCTCAAGGTCATTAACTCTGCATGAACCGCCTGCTGGAGCGTATAGCTTGCATCTCCCCGATCTCCACTAATCTCTGAACAGGTTTATATGGTCTTAACACGTTGTCCCATCTGGTGCTAACATTCAAAAGCTGATCGGCCAAATTGGACCAGGGCGTAAAAACGTCAAGATAATATTAAAGAGCTTAACATATCTGATCACAAACAAGGCTGGTAGACGCTGTTTAAGATGTTGAACATTAGCTTTGTAGCTGGGTAAAAACAGATGACTCTTCTGGAAGTGAAAAATAAAATATTTCACGTCTACGTCTTCTCCTAAACTTAAAGCTATTTATCACATTTTTGACAACTTAGAAATGGTCCTCGACAACGACAGCATGAAAAACAGAGGTGAGAATCCAGAAAAGTAGGGAAGAGAAGAAACAACAAGAATGGTTGAAGGAGCCATCTCTGCTTTCATGTCTCATTGATTGCTGGCTGCTCAGAGTAGACAAGCAGGATTTAAAGTAAAGTCTGTTTGAATTTTCATTAAACCTATCTTTTTATTTGAATGATGCCATGTATCATTACTTAAATCACTGCATACTGATTGTATTTATCTAAACTGTAAAGTTAATCACTTACTTGATTGCAGGATTTTTTTATAGAACATGGCGATACATATTTGACTTGTGGTGACCTTAATCAATGCTAAATTGGTCTTGAGTATTTTATAACTATGTGCACTTTCCCCTGCTCGTCTCATTTCCCCAACAGGCTGATAACTCTGAAATAACCATGACTGCAATGTATTAGCTTTTATAACACAAACGTATTCAACACCTAACAAACCATTAACTGATCTTAAAGAATAAGGCAGACTGTGTTGTTTTATATTTTCCTATCAAAACATCTTAAATGTGTTAGTCCATCTCTTAATACATTCTGAAATCAGCAGAAAACTGAACCTTCAACACAATTCAATTGAATCAGAAAAATCCACTCTATCAGTACTGCTTTAAATTGAGTGCAATTATCAGCTTTTGAAACAAAATTAAATTGCATGAGACCAATCCACTATTTAATGTAAAAAAAAAAAAATGATTGCACAAATACTGCAACAACTAATGCTATGGGTCAAAAACAGTCCTAGATGTTTGTAAAGGCGTTTCTGCCGCCCCCTTGCGGTCATTGGAGCTACATTAGTTTCCCAGAGAAACACTGAAATGCTGAGGCGACTTTACTTTCAAAATAAAAGCATTTACTTTTTAATTGAAAAACAAATTATTACACGTATTAGATTGTGAACTCTAGTATTTACTATAAAGGACATACACCGTTATAATAACAATCGTGACCATTATTATTCAATTTCTACAGTTTAAATGGCCTCGACTCAAAACACGTTTTATGGGGGGATTTACTCTCAAAGTCCTCGGCGGAAGTCGTCCTTCTCACTGACGTCATTAACGCCATAAACACGGCCGGCTGCGTCAGCTCTCTGGGTCGGGATTGACAACAATAACAGAGGAGAGGTTTAGGATGAAGACATACCGGCGATTATCTGTGATTTAGAGACACCTCTACGACGAGCATCTCCGCTTCTTGGTAACTGCTTTCCCGCTCGCTGCCGTTGCGAGGTGAGACGTTTGTCTTCGACTCGCCGTGAACCTTAAGGCCCATTCACGTTATCTGGCGGACTTGGGCCTTTTCTCTCTGACTGCTCGTGGTGACTTTATTTAATGAACAGCATTTGCTAGTTTATGATGGGAACTGAATGCACAGTGTTTTGCCTTTTTTATTTTCTTGTTGACCTGGCCATATGTTGCCTTCAGGGTGAACCCAATAACACCCAAATAGCACTATTTATATTCCACAACGTAAATGAATGAATCAAGTAAAAATGTTAATAATGGTTAGTTTGTGTTGCAGAGATGATTGAGAGTTATAATGTGTATAATACATTTCTCAACAGAACATGTAAACTAATTGAGATGTTGTTGATGAATCAGACTGGAACATCTTTGTCAAATCCAGCTCATTAGATACCTCATTTATCACGAGGAAAAACAGGTAGTTGGTTTGCAACAATGCCAAATAAGTGCCTTATTCAAGAGATATTACTGGAAGACCTCCCACAGTGTTGACAATGTAGCAAACATAATTTCTAATGCACATATCATTATATTGCTAATGCATTAAAAGAAAAGAACATTTTCTCTTGTTATTACTTTGATGGGTTGTTCATTTTCTAATTCGCCGAAGATTAAAGAAAAAAGAAAACAAAGTATGATACATAATGGAACACGGCAACTTCCTTTATTTGTTTTTGTTTTGTTTTGTTTTTGCATTGTGTTAGTAGACAAAATGGGTCGGATCTTCTTGGATCACATTGGTGGGACTCGCCTCTTCGCTTGTGCAAACTGTGACACCATTCTGACCAATCGAGCTGAACTCATCTCCACGCGCTTCACCGGGGCCACCGGAAGAGCTTTCCTGTTCAACAAGGTACCTGCACATCAGCTGCTTCACTTGGATATCAGTCATATTATACTTCTTAGTTTAATGGTGAAAATACATAACATAATATTTGTTTTAGGATGATAACTGACTGGCTAGAGTAAGATTTTCAGTTCCACTGTAAATTGAATTGTGTTGGAACGGGCATATTAACTAATTGGGTTATCCATAAAATGACACATTTCTCATTAACGGAGGAGGAGAGTAACATAGTACAATTGTGGATATTATTGTAGCAGATACATTTTGTCCTATAATCGATTGTTTAAGAAATATTTCAAACAAAATGCCAAACGTGATGCTTCCAGCTTCTCAAATGTGAGGATTTTAAACTTGTCACTGTTTCATCATTCTAAATTGAATATATTGATTGAATATATTTGGGTTTGGGTGTTGGTCAGCCACATTGTAGCAATTGGCTTTCACAGCGACTGATATCTGGCTGCTGCCTTCCAGGTTGTGAATCTGCAGCACAGTGAGGTGCAAGACCGAGTCATGCTGACGGGAAGACACATGGTGAGGGACGTCAGTTGCAAGAACTGCAACAGCAAGTTAGGCTGGGTGTACGAGTTCGCCACCGAGGAAAGCCAGCGCTACAAGGAAGGACGCGTCATCCTGGAGAGGACACTGGTGAGGGAGAGCGAAGGCTTCGAGCACAATCCCTCCGACAACTCCTGAGTTGACGCTTGTTGCAGTTACAGCGCTCAATCCGGGCACGTTACAGATTTCCCCTCAGGCAGCAGTGCATGGATTTGATGGACACTGTGCCATTTGGGAGTAGAACTACACCAGAACAATATCCCAGGGTCTTTGTAGACAGTTTAAATGTAAAGAGTGGTCTTTATTTTCCCACTTTTAAAATCGAAGAATATCTTCTATGATGGGTAATGCCATTTCTTGTCTAGCATTTCAAATCGCCTGCAGTTTCAATGTGTTTATTGTTGCGGAGTTTTGGCTGCTGTCAGAGGGAGAGGACTTGCTCACGCTGCCCTGCAACGGTCATAGAGATTGTGACGTTGAACATAAACTATGTTCTTCACAGAAGATTTTGTCACAAAGCAGTATTTTGCAATATATTTCTTTACCGCAAAGTGTTCAATGTGACTGTCAGAAATTCTTTATTTTGTATGAATATTAAGTAACTTTTCTTTATTAGCTGTATTCCTTAAACAAATTATCACGGTGATCATATTGCTGTTTTCCATTTATGACCTATAGAGGTCAGATATCCCAAATTTATTTTGTGATGATAAATGATAGTCAAACCAGTTTTTGTACAGTGATGGGAAATTGCATTTCAATACACTCTTGCTGTAAGCCTGATTTCAGTGATTTCTTTAATATAATCCAAATATCTATTAGCAATTGGCATATTACTTAAAAAAAACTGTTTTCTCATCGTCAAAAATAAATACATTTAAAATGTATTCATTAAGTATGTGTTTTCTTTCATGTCTGTCAATATTTTGATTCCAATATGGTGTCCTGCCTGAATTAAAAAATATATAATAAAAAAACAGTACTGGGGAATTAGTTGTGTATCGGTTAATTTCATTGCACGTATTAAAAAGCCAGTTTAGAGGCCGCACACATTTTAGTTAATAACTCATACCTGCAAACTTGTCACCTTGAATATATTCGCCGTTTAAGTTCGCCGTTTTGAAATCAAAGTATTTTTTTTGTTTTGGGTAGTGTGTGTGTGTGTGGTGGGGGGGGGGGGGCGGCCGGCGTTGATGAGATTGGAGTGTGACACGGGGAACATGCAATGATGGGACACGTCGAAGGAGCAGAATCATGGAACAGAGTCATGGAACAGAATCATGGAACAGAGTCATGGAACAGCCTCAAAGCTCAGCAGAGCACACAAGTAACAACAAAAAAGGAAGTTGGTTCATGGATGACTTTAACCATATTATATATAATGATCATGTAAAGTTGTTATTACTATCATTAGGGCTATTATTATCTTTAAATGTTTGTTATTGTTATTACCCCCGCCCCCCCCCCCCCCGTTGGCACCCTTTTCACCCCTCATGAGTTTGCAGGTATAATAACTACTGTCCAATAAAAGAACAGCACGTGAATGTTTGTCAAAGATGACTCACATTAAATGTTTAACGTTTGAAATGCTGACCAGAAATAATAAATGACGATCCTGCAGCGTAGTGCGATACACGGTCAACCTCACTTAAATGTTCATGTTTTCGTGCATTCCTCCGTGAATCGGTCACACACCGATTCCTCTAAATGACTTTGGATGTTTCCTGTTTGTTTGGTTTCCCACGAAGTAATTTACAGAGCATAAAGTCAAAGCTACATAGATTAAGAAGCCGTTTCACAAACCAGCAGCATTTCGGGTTACAGTAAACAAACGCACTCTTCGTACAATCGACTCGCGCTGCATTCTGGGTAATGTAGGCTCTGGTCACCAGACGCAGGCACACAAACACTCCTGGTGTGAAGCCGGTCGAACAACAATCTTTAACCGAGACTGGAAATGTGTTCGTGTTGATGCAAAGTGAAGAGAGCAGGAAGTCCTTTTTCTTCTCGGACGGACAGGAACCGGAGCAGCGATGGCTGACGGTGAGCCGAACAGTTAATACAAGCTAGCATGTTATTAGCAGTTTATACGAGCTAGCCGAGCTAAACGCTGTCAGTCATGTGTCGCGTAAACGTTTGTTTCCTTCCAGTCACCGACGTGATAGCACGGTGTAACTTCACATGTTCCCTCCACAGAGCACGTGAGTGTGGTCTTCAAGGTGTACTGCCTGACGGTGATGACGGTGGTGGCGGCGACGTACACGGTGGCCCTGCGGTACACCAGGATCAGCCCATCGGAGCTGTACTTCTCCACGACCGCAGTGTGCCTCACCGAGGTCATTAAATTAATACTGAGTCTGGGGATGCTGTCAAAGTAAGTGGTAGTAACTGTAACATGCCTCCACGTCACCACAGGGGTACACACGGACTGCTGCACCCACCGGCGTAACAACCAGTGCCCCCCCCCCCGGTATTTTTCTCTAAACGCCAGATTACAGCAGAAGTAATGGGTCCCTTTCCTATCTCAGGGGGGGGGGCATCGTGAAGGAGTTAAACTTCGGGCACCAACATGGCTAGCAGCGGCACTAGTCCCCGCCCCCCTGAGCTGTAAACCTAGGGGAAACACTGAACAATGTTAACAAACCAGTGTAGGCTGTAATCATAGTATCATCATGTTAGTCATCATGTTAGTCTATTGTTAGTCTAATGCACATGGAAGCCCTGGTGTGTATCGTCAACCTGTCCTGGACCAACAACTAAAGAGGTTCTGAGCTGCTTTTCTGGTGTATCCAACATGTTCTATTTGTAACACTTGTCATTTAATGAAGGAAACAAATTAAATGATTAAGCGACTCCCACAAGTGGATTTAATGTATATTTAAATGAATCATCTAAAAGTATTTACGATTTTCATGTGTCTGCTGTGTGTCTCTTCTCAGAGAAACAGGAAGTCCCGTCAGACTGAAGAACGCTTTAGTGGAACATGTATTATGCAGCCCAAAAGAACTGCTGAAGCTGAGCGTGCCCTCCATCGTGTATGCGGTTCAGAATAACATGGCCTTTCTGGCCTTGAGTAACCTTGATGCAGCAGTTTATCAGGTATGATCTATATCCTCTTTCTAGGTTGTTCACATGAATGGATATTAGACCCTCGTGTCTGTGCTGCACCCAGGAGCTAAACAATGTTAACAAACCAGTGTAGGCTGTAATGTGATTCACACGCAGAGGATAATAGTTTGACTCACTCTATCAAATGCAGCACTATAATGCTTATGTTGATGTAGATGGGTGAAGGAAAATGTGTAATAAAGGTGTACTTTTACCATCTTTGAGAACTGACTGCTTTGATGAGGGCAGAATTTGGCATTTTTGCTTCATAATCACTCAACCAATTGATCAGTTAGCATAATTACTGTTGATCATCAGTCATCCCACTAATGACTGCAGTACACTAAACAACTTGGGGCACAAAAGTTGAAGAGGTGAATGCAAGCATATAGAAAACTAAACTCCTGAGATAAAAATGTTGCTCCATCCCCATGATGTGTGAAGTGCAAGGAGTGTAGCTCTCCTCCTAGCCACTGGAGCTTTATCAGTGTGTGGCTGAAAAGCTAGTCCCACCAACCCGTATAAACTTCAAAATCAATAGTTTTTTGATCTAACTTGTGTTTTTCTGTGTAGTTGACCTATCAGCTGAAGATCCCGTGCACTGCCTTGTGTACCGTCCTCATGCTGAACCGCTCTCTCAGCCGGCTGCAGTGGTTCTCCGTCTTCATGCTCTGTGGGGGCGTAACACTCGTCCAATGGAAGCCTGCGGAGGCCACTAAGGTTCAGGTGGGGTGGCATATATTAAAACTTAAATGTTATAAACATCCTAGCTATCCACTTGACTATAATATATGTCCTGTGTAATTCACACTATTGGGATCAAAATGCAACTGGTGTTTACCGTCTCTTGTGGGTCCATGTCTTTCTTTTTCAGATTGAGCAAAATCCTTTCCTTGGGTTCGTCGCCATCGCTATTGCTGTCATTTGTTCCGGGTTTGCAGGTAGAGTCCTTAAAAGTTACTGATTAATGGTGGATTCACCCATTCAACCAATATTATTTAGCTGCCACACACGCAATACAAATATTAAATGAGCCAAACAACACCTGCATTTAGCTGCCAAGTGATCTCTACTCAAACATGACACTGACACCAGCTGCTGTCTTTTCTCATTAGCAATGCTTAAAGTTAATCGATTATTGCATTTGTATTGTTGATCTTTCGTTTATTTTATCTGAGTACGTTAATTTAGATACACGTGGCAAAATATTTGAGTATTTACTTTGCACTCACAGTTGTGCGTCTACTTTATGATTTAAGGTGTGTACTTTGAGAAGGTGTTGAAGAGCTCAGACACGTCTCTGTGGGTGAGAAACATCCAGATGTACCTGTCCGGCATTGTGGTCACACTGATCGGTGTTTTCATAACCGATGGCGAGAAGGTCCTGGAGAAAGGTTTCTTCTTCGGCTACACGCCATGGGTGTGCTTCGTAGTATGTGAGTGCTGCTAAACCGGAGGATGTTTTCTTTTTAATTGCATTTTAGGTCACTGTATTTTTCGCTGACACTGCTCTTTGTGCTCCCAGTCTTGGCCAGCGTGGGCGGTCTTTACACGTCGGTGGTCGTGAAGTACACAGACAACATCATGAAAGGCTTCTCCGCTGCAGCCGCCATCATTCTCTCAACAGTGGCGTCTGTCATCATGTTTGGACTACAGATAAGTAAGTTGGTTTTTCAAACAACCACATCATTGGTACGTCGAGTCCCTCTGGCTCACCAGGTGAGGGCATTTAAATACGGGAACGTTTCATTTGGCTTTTCTTTCCATATTATGCAGCGGTCTCATTTGCCTCTGGAGCACTCCTGGTGTGTGTTTCCATCTACCTGTACGGACTTCCAAAGCAAGACACATCGAAGCTGAGCCGGGAAGATACAGACAAGGAATTGAAACGGAGGCTGATCACTGTGTGAGCCGCCGACCTGCAGCAGAGTCTCTCTCGCTGGTCGACCCGTCTGTGTTGTGGGCGGGTCACTTTTTCTAGCCACCTAGAAGAGCTCCTGCCCCTTGGGAGCCAAATGAACACTCGGTTGAGTCGTCTTTGTTTTCAGTTCACCGTATCGACGACAGCTTCCGATCCATTTCAATCTAGATACGAGCAATTTTTCAGTTGATAAGAAGAAAAGAAAACACATTTGATTTTATATGGTTCTTTACAGATGTTTAAAGTTTGTAAATGTTACAATGCAATCAGAATCTTGCCATGCTGGAGCAACAAGCAGTAACAGGACTTTGTTACTCGTTCGATGCCTCCATATATCCGTTCTAATAGGCGAATGTATGAATATCACAACTTATCATGTATTTTACAATATTTAGTCTGTTTTACACTGTGAAATGTTATTGTCCTACGTTCATATCAGTGTGAATTCTGAATGCAAAATGTAGTGAGAAGGATGAATATGTGATTATGAGTTCATATTTCTAGTGTCATGAATCCTTTGGATCGCATTTGTGTCGCCTTCAGTTTTAAACGTCACTCGCAAAGATTTCATTAAAACCGACTGGAAAAGTGGTCAAAGCAACACAAGCATTAAACATGTACGACATGTTCCATGATTGTTGCGCACTGTAGAAAAAAAAAAATTTGACTCACGTTGTACTCGTGTAACCTGTAAACTGGCGTTGATGCGTGAGTGGAAAATACCTGAGACAAAAGAAGGAAATGCTCCTGCGACTTCAATTGAGGAAGATGGTATTTTACTTTGGAATTGTATTCATAGTAACATAAATTAAAGCAGTTAGTACCTACATCAGTTCAAACAATACATACGAGTTTCACATTTTATCAACCGGTGTGATGCCCAGGATCCTCATCCCATTGGCCAGGACTGAGCAGGCCCCACTGAACAGCTGTAGCCTTGCCTGTTGACATTCAGCAAAGGAGATGAGAACAGTTCACTTTTTTAAAATATTGGTTTACTTTTTGCAATAAAGAGCATTTTAATTTGTTTTTATGAACATGCAATCACTGATGCATTAAGAGGCGGATGTTGGGCGGGATGTTTTTTAAAGTTATAGCAGATCTGAAAAGGGGCAACTTGTAGTAACATTAGCAATGTCTTTACCTGTAAGCATATGTAAATGTTTCCAGATAATTTATTCAGCTGCAGAAAACTTTTAAAAATGAGTTTAGTTGACAATACAAAGCTATGTACTATGTAGACCACCAATACAGAAGTAGGGTTTAATTGATACAATAATAATCACAATTTAAATGGGAAATATTTGTGTTTTTATCCTTAATCCTAATCTGTGACTGGACATATTTAATTTAACCTATGTGCTTGTTTACAAAATATATATTCCTAATGTATATAAGGTGATTAGGATGATGGTACATCTAAGAAGTAAAAGGCCAGAGCTATGTACTCAAGTGATTCTCTTCCTACCTGTGCAACATCCCGAGCGCTTCCTTTCACCGGCAGCTCTCGGTGTGCTGAGGCGATCAGGTGGCTGGAAGAGATCGGAGAGGAGTAACATCAATACGCCAGAGTACGCCTTTTTATCAGCACGCGTACAAAGAAACATTGGCATTACACGGGCGGTGAGGAGCCGGTTAGACGTTGAGCATCAAAATCCCTCGAAACCAACGTCCTTCTTACCAGAGCTTCAACAGAAAGTTGACGAGGTGTTTGGGCTGCAGATCTTGGGCCGACTGGAATAACACTTCATCGTAGCTACAGAGGGTACATTGAGTTCTTCATTAGATAAGGACCTAATATTGATGAAGCACTACAACCATTTCTGTCATTGTTTGACGATATGCAGAAGACTTGAGCGATAAAAAGTCTGTTTACCGAAGGAGGTGCCGCAGGATGGTGATACTTGCCTCCTCGAGCAGGAGGGATGGATCAAATGCAACTGCCTCACCGCCTTCATTCCTCTGCATCAAGCTGCAGTAAGAACAGCATGACATGTGAATGAGCCACTTTAGTGGTATATTTGGAGAGTATTTGTATCCAATATTTAACAAATGTATATTATTGTTGTTTTAATGCTTTAATGATTCTTAACACAGACTCAATCACAAGAGAGACAGCAAATTAAGGAGAGAAGCAACTGAACTCCGCTGATGTATTGTTTCAAAGAAAAAGATGTCCTGGCTGTGCAAGAGCAGTGGTGGATGTTCATAAGTACTTCACTTTATGCGTACACACATGTTACATTACATTACATTACATTACATGTCATTTAGCAGATGCTTTTATCTAAAGCGACTTACAATAAGTGCATTTCAACCTACATGTCTGACAGCTATTGGTAATAGTTACTTTGTGGATTGAAATACATTCCAAACATGTGATTAGTCTATAAAATCAGAATCAATGTTATGGATTAAACAAACGAGCATCAAATGTAAGGACCACAGTCGAGGATTAAGTGACATCTATTGGTGTGGATGCAGATTGCAACCAACTGAATACAACTTCCTGCACAACATTGATTTGTTGCAAACCTACTGTAATGAAATAACACTACAAAGAGTCACTAAACTAAATCACCAAAATGACTCCAGCACTACCAGAATACCTCAACGGAGTGTCATTCATTAGAGCCGGTGGTGAATACAGACCTGCGGAGTCGAGCGTGTGTGTACTGGAGAAACACCCCCGTGTCTCCCTGAGCCTGCAGCATCCTGTCCCAGTCAAACTTATAGTCGGACTGCAACGGCCCTCTGAAGTCCTGAAACAAAGACAATGAGAAATCAAATCCATACTCACATTGTGCAGAAAAATCAGGAAATTAAACAGTTCAATATTTGACTTTATAATAGAGCGTAGAGGTATGGTTAAGAACTGCGACAACTCGCCTGCACTATTAATGCACTGATTCCCACTTTTTCGGCTGTGTCCTCTGGGTTATCCATTTCCTTTGTTGCTGTGGAAAGAGCAAAACCAGGCTCATTATTCTCACATGGGCAGGTTTTCGTAATATTTGCCATTTTAAGAAGAGATTGACAGAGAGGCACATTTGCAATATAAACTACTGCCTGATTAAGGTGTGGCAGGTGTTACTTTTTGACTGGCTCATGTTGTGGAGCATCCGGGCTCGAGCTTCATCCAGCACGTCCTCCAGAAACACCACCTCCCCCTTCCGGGTCTTCATACCCCTCACCAAGCCAAAGGGCACATGCTTACACCTGCAGCCAGTGGTGGAATATGCATTCATATCCTTTACTTCACTATAAGCAAGCAGTCCTAAACAGTTATTATCAGCAAGACTATACTTAAAGTATCACAATTAGAAGGTAATCACTACACAGAATCGGCATTGTTCATTATGACAAATTACTGAGTGTTTGGACAATATATACAATTATAAAATTTGATAAGATTCTGGAAGAAAATCTCCAACTTTATTCATTGTTTGATCTCTAAGAGCTAATAACAACTAGCATTGGCTAACATCATACAGCATCCAACACCCGGTCGATGGTATGTGTGTAGTTGTGTCCCTGTGGTTTATTGGTACCTGTCAGCCCAAGAATGTCCCATAGCGAGCAGGATGTGGAACAATTGGTGGAAGTGATTCGCTTGGCTTTTATCCGTCTTTAAAACAAAAACACAACAGATGCAGCAAACTGAATACATCTGTGTAAAGGGTAAAGAGATCAAGAGGAGGAGAAGTAGTAGGTGTCGTACATAATGGAATGGGGTGAACCAGGCGTACAAGACTCACTTTCTATTCTCAGACTGTGGGTTAACAGATATCAACACATCCATTTTGCATTGTTGTGTTTGACATGTCTTTCATATCAGATAATGGTATGAAAGAAAAACACATCACAGTAAGAAATGTTAAGTGACATCTTCATATGTATTGTATTTTCCATCCAACAGTCAAAACCCCCAATGTATTAACTGCACACTTGACTTATGAATTCAATTCAATGTCTTTTACTACTGTACATCATGTTGGGGATAAATGTGTCTTGTATATGTAAAGTTACTGTTCCATCAGGTCTTTAAAGGACAACAATGTTGTGAAGGCAGAGAGAGACAGTGCATCAGTTTCCTTACCACATAAATCATCTCATTAAAATTGTACTTTTCTTTTCGGTCAATCGCAGCAGCAAGATCTCTTAAATGCAGAAAGTGGAAAATAATCCATTATTGACACTTTCGGATGCAATATTAATCCATGAACTCACCTTGGATCTTTTATTTTAACAACATTAAAGATTGTCCTGACTCTTTGTCGTGGTGCTGACCTGGTGATGTAGAGAGTTGTGCCGTCACTGCGGCGCACCGTGCAGACGCTGCTCATGTCTCCGGCGGTGGAGAGGTCCACCACATCGGTTCCTTTCCTGAAGATACAAACAGCCCTTGGAAGCTCAGAGTCTGCTATCATTCATTTAACCATACATCAATACCTACTGCAATACAAGAGCATTCATTTCATTATTCTTACACATGACCAACTATACAAAAGGAAATGACAGATATTAGAAATAACTGAAATCTGTGTCTACGGAGATGCTAATAATACTAATCAAGTAGTATTACAAGTCGTGATGCCGTAGAGGCAAACATTTTGACAAAAGGAAGTGAAGTTCAAAAGCATTTTCAAACAGGAAACCACCAGTTCTTCAAATATTTCTCCATAATCTTTAGAATTAGCAAGCTTAATAAGAGCATTATAATGTGAGCGTTTACAGATATATTGTAACATTATGTTGACCGATACATTATTGATAAGAACATGTTGCATACTATTAATAGTATACTGTATTTGCATATTCATACAGCCCTTGCTGTTTAATACTATTTATACTCTAATTATGAACATTACTCTAATCTGCAGATATGTACTGAGCAGTTATAGGATAAAAATGGACCCGTCATGCTCTCTGGTAATGAAGACTGTTCTCAACATATCTTTGGAGTTTTTCCAATAAGGATATTTCTGAGATATCCGCTTCCAACTCAAAATACAATTTCACAATCTAAAAGCCAAATAAATGAAAAAATACATTGATGGTCTGCCAAAACGTTTAACACCCTACACAAAATCCGTAAGCGCCAAGTAAGAATTAACATGACTCATTACAGCTAGGATAGGTGAAGTATTTCAGAAACATCGTTGTTATATTTGTTGACATTTCCTTGACATTCTGTCAGCATCCAATAAAACAAATGCTCTGACAAGAGAAGAGGAACATTCAATCTGGTGTCTGGGGCTGTCGTAGGGATTGTAATGAGCCCAATTATAGGGATTGTAATGAGCCCAATCATTTGATTATTTATCCTTGGTGTGTCATGCTGGCTGCCGACTTAAAGGCATCACATACTCAGAGGTTTTCAACAGGTCTCGACTCTGAAGCTGCTGCACCACCTCCTGGGCTTGATGCTGGTGGAAGGACTCCCCGGAGTAAATATCAAAGTGGATCCCTAACCGCTGGAAAGATTAAAAATGTTTACAGTTGATTATAATTATTCTTATTTTCTTTCATTTATATATTTTTCACAGCTTAGGTTTTTTAACCGTGGTGTCAGTTGGACTCATGCATGTTATTCAAACCAGCTGCTGGTACCTTGTAAACCATTTGATACTCGTCCACGGTAATCTCCCTGAACTGTTGCCATAACGACACCGCCTCGTTGCCATGCTGCTCCAGCTGTCTAAAGAAGTCTCTGGCCGCCTGCTTCATGTCCTCATTGTGCTCTGCCTCCTTGTTTACTTGAACATAAACCTGCAGGACAAAAGCAACAAAAATAATGTTGACATAAGAGGAATCTGTTTAATACTCGTTATGAAACACACTTATTATATGTGTCTCTTTGAAAACATCTGGGTGTCTTTTTCAGAACAAAGTCACCTCAAACAAATGCTGTAAGGGATTCTCTTTCAGTTTCTCTTGACATCCAAATTGAGCAAACCCAGCTCCCAGCAAACCTGAAATCAAAGATGGAAAACTATTTTTTTCCGTCAATAACATTAATTTAAAGAGAAGTGTTTCCGACACCAGAGGACCCCTGTTGAATATTTATTTACTCACCAAACTGCATACCCCAGTCTCCAAGGTAGTTCATTCGAATAACGTTGTTTCCAAGACACTGCTTTAAGTTAGCAATAAAGTTACCTGGAGATGAAGAATTTATTTATTTTTTAACTACTCTATGGTGAGTAAACTACCATTTCAAAACATATTTTGTATTTCTCATCATTTCATATATAGCGAGACCTCCTATGAGATAATATTACAGTGCAGCTGATTTACATATTGATCTTTACCACTATTCTGGTTTCCGTTACTGAACACATCTAAATGTTATTCAAAACTCACCAATAATTGTAGATCTTAAGTGTCCAGCATGAAATTTCTTGGCTATATTTGGAGAGCTGCAACATTAAAACACATTAACTTTGACTGATGACGATCTACAAGTAGAAGACATTGCATGTACTTAAAGAAGATATACAAACACTAACATACCTGTACTCAACTAATGTTGTTCCTCTCTTGAGAGTATTGAAAAGTTCACTATTCAACCCAAATTTATCATCCTCCCCCTTTCCAAATGGCTCCAACATTTTCTACGGGGACAGTCGAACGGTTTATAAATCACATTAGAAGCAGTCAAGACGATTGTTTTCACTACGGGGAAAAGAAAATGGACAAACCTGGACAAGAAGTTTACGATTCACTTTAAAGTTGATCATTCCACTTCTAACAGATATGTCCTCCACCACACTGTCCTGCTTCAACTGAAAAAAACAGTCAATTTTAGGGAAGACAAAAAGTATTTTTTTCAGGATTATATTAAAGCAGAATAGACTTAGAAAACATTAAAAATATTCACTTAACTTTGTGATTTTTGTTCCAGGTGAATCGAGCAGAGACAACTTTATATTACATGTTTCAAATACACAGGAAACCTTGGGGTTCTTTACGTAAAATAATATTAATACCCATTCACAGCCAGTACAAAGAAAAAAGGCAGCTTTACATCGAGGCCAATGCCGTAATTAGGACAGTGATGAGCTCTCTCTCTCTCTCTCTCTCTCTCTCTCTCTCTCTCTCTCTCTCTCTCTCTCTCTCTCTCTCTCTCTCTCTCTCAGCTCCTATTAAAAGTGTGCCTGCAGCTTTGTGACTGATCTGCAATAACCACAAAACCTTCATTGGAATACCAGAAAGATTGCGAACATAAAACTCTATTGCAATTAAGTTACAGAAGCATGCACAGGTTTCTCTATTTCTATTTTTGTATATATCCCAATATGTTTCTGCTATTTAAAAAAAGGTAGGCTCAACACCATTGATATGTGTGTGGAAGCTGACGTGTATCACTATGGATCCAGAGATCTGTAACATCTTTACATTTGAGTTACAATGAATAAAGGTGGCTTTGCTGGATCTCAATTCGTAGAGCAGGTTGGTGGTTAAAACCTTGCTCATGAAATGTAACCAACCAATACATTGACAAGCATACATATTAATTGATTTGGACAAAAGCTGTCGAACAAATAAATGCTAAAAGAAAGATGAGATGTTCTCCGAGATGAACCTCACCCGAGTGGCCAAGTGTTCAGTCTGCAGCTGAATGTCACCGCTGGATGGGAGAATCCCACTGACCCGCAACGTGCCGATCGATAATCTGAAGTCAGCACCCTGCCTGAGGAGCACAAGTTCAGGGAGTTTTAATAAACATACACACAGCGCATCGGACTCAGTCTCTTGCACACCAGAGGAATAATGGAGTTAGTTAAACGAACTTAACTCTTTCTTGAAAACTGGAACAGCTGACAGGGCTGGTATGAAGGCATCCTCAGACTGCTGCAGCGAGCGAGCCAGCTACACATCGAGACACACGAAGAGGTAGAACATTGGATTAAATAATATGTGAGAAGTGTGCAAAGCAAATGCTAACTGTGATGTGCAATGGTTCTGCAACCCTCTTGTTTTGACTTGCTTTCAGGGTCAAGCAAAGCTGTCAAGGTAGCATTAACACACAGTGGAATAGTTTAAGACTTCCTGCTTTGTTACCTTTGCTGCTATTTTTCTTTTGAAGAAACAAGCCATGTTTGTTAAACGTGCCAAACCTATACCATATTCAGAAACGTGAGGCAAAATGTTCTACAATCAATGTTGTATGATCCATCCACATGACATAGCTACTGTACTTCCGCCTTAGTGACGCTACTTCCTCTAAGCTAGTCCAATCACAGGCTTCGTCGGCTCGCGGAATGGGTTCGCTCGATTGTGTTCTCCGTTGCTCCCGACGGTGTGGATTGAACACGCGGGAACTACATTTCGGATTCATACCTAAAATGTTGTATATCATTCAAATTCATGACTATACAAGTAGCCGACAAGGTTAAAGTCCTAAGGATTCTAAGCTTAAATGAATATTATACATAATAGTTACTAGTGGATAGAAAACAGTAAAAAAAACTAGCCATATGAATATCAAGATGTCAGATGGACACAACCCTAGGAGCGATTATGGATACAGCAGGGGGAAAAATAACCCATTATTTAAATAAATATAAAATTGTATAGTTCATTATCAACCTTTATCAAGGTGGGCTGCTTTTACTCAAACAGCCCACCTGATGTCAGCTCAGCTACTTTAAATTATTATTTCCCCACCAACATTTTAATATCTAAATCAGACACTTAGTTACCTGCTCCATTGTGAAGTCAGAGCCCCTGCAGTGACCCAGGGCTGATAAACAAAAAACATTAGAATTATCTATAATATTATAAAGAACATTTTCCAGTGATAATTGACATTGTGTCTGGAACTCATCCCATATACAAAAGGGGGACAGGTTGTGGAAAGAGACTTTTTTTTTGGCAATTAAAGATAAAGACAAACAAAATTCATAACCTTAAGGTGGAAGCATGTAGAAAACGACAAAGCGTATACGGTTTGCGTGATCCTTTCCAAGTCATTAATAGAAAAACTAAAACAAACCAAAATATTTGAGTAAACACTTTATTTTTTTCCGCTTTTCTTGAATCAAAGCCCCTTTATACCTGCAGCAAATAATCATGACATTTTGGTACAATAAACAAAAGTCACGCAAAAAAATACAGTGTATACAAATGTAATAACAGTAATTGCCAGTACAGTTTAAAAACAATGCTGAAAAAGCCAATGTCTGTTCCTGGAGCCCAGTCTAAAGGCGGTCTTGGTTTATCCACTCGTCAATGTTCAATCCCTTTTTTCAAAATGTACATTTAGAGAAGCTGCACAACTAATAACCTCTCTGTGAAATAGCCAAATTTAACCAAAAAAAAATAAATCAAAAGGCCAAGTGTGTGGTGGCAGTCAGCCTTTTATGAAGGCATCAGAACAAAGCCAAATAAATATTGTTAAGAGGCCACTGGTAGAGTCACAGGGAGTCCTTAAACAAGTTGGCAGCAGGAAGCCCTCCTAGCTCTGGTAGACACAGCAAATGTGGATACCACAAACTGAGTCCACATCGAGGCGTTATGGCACAGCTGGGAGAGAAGTCCAACCAGACCGAGTCCCTGGAGTAGCCTGCAGCTGAGAGCATTCCTCAATATCAGACGCTGACACTCAGGAAACATCTGTGGAGGACAAAGGCGAAAAGATCACGAGGACGCTTCAATATTGACAGTTCATATCAGGAGATGACTTCAGCCCTGTGACCTGGACAGGAGTGTATGCTGGCTCTCTGTTAGGGCGGGCAGGGCGGAGGAGGGGAGACAAACACAGGGATTTACGTTTTCAAAAGTCAAATTTAGACCACCAAGATTCCAATAGAGAGGAACACATAATTCATAACCAACTTTAAACAAAAAGTGAAATGCTGAGCCTAGAACAAAGCTTTTCATTAAACTGACCAGACTTTTCGGCTTAACTTAAGCCGGAAGCGCTCAAGCTGATTGTGGGGCATTATGATAATAATTGGAAACCTTAAAAACGCAGGATTAACGTTTCATAAAGACAGACAAGGCGCCTGGACCACGAAAATCTATTGTTTTGTGAAGCTTCGACACACCTTTGACGGCAAGATACCATCGGTTGTACAAAACATAGACACTTAACACATGCAGTGACTGGCTCATGAGTCTCGTGTTTATGTAGACAGAAGAACAACGGGACCAAACTTCACTTTTCAGGAATCATTACTTCTCGTCACAAAGTAGCTTCCTAATGACATTTTCAAATAAATAATCATCAGTAAATGTAGTTTGAATGAATATATGGGTAATGACAACTAATAGAACAGATGGAAACAGTCTGGTAAATTAAAAGACGTGCATCACTTTACTATAGTGCAGCCATTACAAATCAGAAAAAGACCCATGGTATATTACGACATCCTAAAGCTAAGATGGGATCCAGTTTCATATCACGATATTAAGGGGATCCCTAATAAGCAGATTCTATAAAAATGTGGTTCAGTTCAAATTTTACAAAGCATTATTAACAATGAACCATGAACTGGGGAGGACTGAAAAGACAAAACCAAATGTTTTAGAAACCCATTAATGAGCTCCAAGTGTGATTATGAAACAATAAATACTCACAGCTGGCAGGTTGCTCTCCGAACCGTCGCATCAGTTGATCATGCGTGAACTTGACGAACGCATCATATTGCTCTATTGGAAGAATAAACATTCATTGGCACACGGTATGGATTAATCTTTACAAATTGTATTTAAAAAGAAGTATTGTAATAACAACCATACCCGCAAGCTTTGTAGTCAATATCTCATCGTACTCCTCACGGATTTTGTCCTCTCGCTCTTTAAGCAGCCTTTCACAAATCATCCCAACCTGTCGGAGGGAAAATAAAGGCTGCTCTTTTCTAGTGGGGGAAGAGGCACCGGAGGACGTTCCTGTGAGGAGAGATAATATCAGACGATGTACACATGACATTAAACACTACAACTGGTGAGGCCGATGCGACAATAGACAGTATCCCGAAATTGTGCAGCTTTAATGCCAAGCATGCCAATGTCAGGCTTGTAACCATGTCAGCTATTAGCATCCATGTTGTCATCATAACCAGGAACTATACAATGATAAACTAATGTTTGAGTTAAATAGTAAAATGACGGTGTATCATAAGATGAATTACGTTGACGGATTTGCAAAGCAAACGAGCCAACATGCTCATAAAGATGGCAGCTACCTGGCAGGGCGGGTCCACTGGGAACATGCTGCAGGTCCAGAGGACAGCAGCTGTCCGCCTGCTGGAAAGCACTGTCCAGGTGTCTTCGTTTCTGCAGCCGCTTGTACTCCTGTTTGATGTTGTGCAAAATTTGCTCTAAAACAGGAAGAAAAACATGTGCACCATTATATAAGAGGCGTTTTAACACAGGGGTGCTTCAATTGTGTGATCGCGTTGCAGAATCCATGATTATGACACTTTCACGTGGCTTTGCTGATGTGTCGAGATACAGCAGCATTGGAGGAGACGGTGTAAATCAGTGAGCATCATATACAACATCATCATCTGATATGCATTACAAATCATCACACACCTTAGTTCACTGCTATTCGCACACTTCAACAAAGCCCACAATTAATAAACAGTTAATTTTAAAACTGCAATACAAAATGTATGCCGAACGAACACCTGGGCAACCCGGCTTCACCTGGTAGACAATGTGCCTCCACCGACAGGCGGCATTCAGTTTGACTTGTTTTCACCACCACAACGTTACACACCGGCTAATCGCTAACTTTGTCCAATTATAGACGAATAGTGGGTTGATCACACTGACTTTAGAGAGCATTTCAATATAAAATGCAGGTGTAAATGTTTACCTGTAGTTAGTCTGGAAGACACTTCGCCGAACGGCGAGGGCTCCATTCTCAAGTATTTCTGTGGCGAAGAGACCGGAGACGTGAACGGGGCGCACCTCCTTCTTTTCGGGGAAGCCTGGCTCATCAGTGGATCAAAATCCAGAGTCCTTTTCAGGGTAGCCCCACAAGCCATCACGCCAAAGTGTGTTTTCAAAACACGAAGACAGAAAGGCTAGAATTCCCTTTTATGTGGGAAAGTTGCGAACCTGGGCCCCGATCTGTGCCGCTACTTCCAGCTAGCGTTAGCTCGGTCAAACGGCAGCGGCGATTCCGCTCGGCAGACAAATTCACACGAATTTCTTCTCTGGTTTCCTTCCGTTGATAAATCTCATCGAGACTATGTTACCAAGTATATTCTGAGACTATCCGGGGAGAATATTCTACCGTAAACTTTCTATACAATCGGATGATTGCAGATTTAGCAGGACTTGTTCCGAGTTTCATCCATTAACGGCTCGAATAGTTTACCTTGTTCCGTCCGAATTAATCGTGTATGAGCATGCGCAAAAAAAAGTCTGACACTGGTACTTGTAGTTTTTCTTCCCTATCATGTTCATCGTTTTATTAACTTAAATACTACATTTCCCGAAGACGTTGAACTGGTCCTTCTTTTCGAATGTGTCGTTTGCTCACCAAACCCTTCAAACCACTTAGCAGTGTCTGTTTTATTTTAACGTTTGAATAAAAGCAACGAGGGCCTTTTTAAACATTCAAACTGTATTTAATACTTACTGTAGGTTGTCTAACACACTATATGCGAATTCAAATTTACACTTCATATGAGGATGTGACTAAAATGCACATACCTACAATTGTAATGTAGTTATTTTATGTTAACGTTAATCAATTGATTTATACTACAGATCAAATATGTCATGTAAGACCCTGTAGTTAATCTTGAACTAAGAGCAAACTTCTGATTCACAAAAAATAATAATATTGCTGCTGCCTAAGGATCGAAACATTTCAAAATAAATGACGGTACACCTTTACCAGAGTATGATTTAGTATAAAGAATAACTACTGATAAAAAATAAATGACTCATAGACTAATAGTAGCTTAGTTATAATGCACTTGGACTTTTCAAAGATTTCTCTGGCTGCAAAACTCCCTGTCTGGCTTGTTTTTTTTTTTATTATTTAAAACAACACCCCACCCCTGGCACACTCAACCAAAAGTTTGAGATATTTTCCTCCGATCATTACCACTTCCTCAACCACCCTGATACACTAACATATCTGAGCTGTAAAAAATGGAGGAGGATGTGCGGTATTCCAGCCAAAAAGTCATAACATTTGATATCTATAGGACTTCACTAAACGTGACATTGTGTGTCATTATTTAGCAGCGTCAAGCTGTGATGTTTACCAAATGTGTTGGACAATAATATATAAAATGGTGTTATACTTTTATTTGTAAGTGCTATGTCATTGAAGATGACAAATGAATCTGAATCATACCATAATGAATCTACTACTTTTCACACATGAGTAAACCCTGGAGTAGAGACTAGAGTATAGTTGGTGAATATGTTAACTAAATCCTGTTGACATCTGTGTGAACATATATTGTAATTTCCTTGTCCCTCTGAGCCAAGAGATGAAAAGGGCAGAGCAGATGTTGGTGGTGTCAGCGGATGCTGTGGGAGCTCTTCTCTTGCAATGTGTCACTACAGCTATTACAAAAAGTTACCACAGGAATACGACTGGCTTTTATCGGAAAGGCTGTGCACTATTGTCAATGACACATCTTCCACAAGGGGGCGCTGACACATTACGGATGTCTTCAGCGTGCCGTCAGTTCATGGCTCCTTTCAGTCTCTGTTCCTCCCAATTCCCTCAATCAAATAATCAATCAAATGAGGCAAAATGACAACCAGCTGCAACTTTATTCACACGTTTGAAAACAGCAATAAAACACTTGACTGGTTGTGGTTTTTAAGTCATAGATTCCTCATTATGCCACCACTTTACAGAAGCCACTGGACAGTTGACATTTTGATCATCAATACTGGATAATACAAGAGGCAGAAAAGCATACTGGTAAACAGCAGTCTGGATACATTTACACCAAGATAAATGTCTAAGAACAATTGTGCTGTGAGTGTTTTAGAAAAGAAGTTCTACATCATCTATTAGAACAATCACATTGTAGCAGATTATTTTTGTAAGGTCAGTTGTCGTGTCTGCTCCACACAATGCATACACACAGACTTCCATCCACATTACCAGATAATAAACAGGCCCTCTCTTCTTGGTTTAGATAACAAAAATGAACAGCACATATTTGTATTAAGTGTTACGCCAAAAGTACTTCACTAGGCCTGTGCATGGGTTTCTTTTATTTTCCAGAAGATGCCCCCTGCAACAGTAGCACAAAAACAAGTCACTGCAATGGTCAAACGGCTTGGGGTTGGACATATCATCAAGTCACAAGGTATCACACACACACACACACACACACACACACACACACACACACACACACACACACACACACACACACACACACACACACACACACACACACACACACACACACACAAGGCATTATCATTGTACAGTTGATGAAAGCAGCTCAGAAACTACTTCAGTTTGTCACAGTGGTGACCAGCACACTGCATCCAAATTCAGTTTGTATGTTCAAGCATTGTCCAAAAGCTGTTGTGTTGTTGTGTTGGCTGTAAAGCTAAATGAGTTGATTTGAACACTTTATTTAGAGAGAAAAGACTGTACAGTTGTTAGGTACACATTTGAACAAAGACACATTACTCTATAGGTCTAACAGCGAGTGGTTAAAGAACAGGGACGATCGTCACTCTGCCACAGAAAATGCCATTTCCATATTTGACACATGTAAAAGATGTGAAACCGTTTACCTCCATCTCATTTAGATAAAGTTTTTTTTCTTTTTTTCTTTTTTTCTCTTGAGCATGACTCACCTTTCATACCTCATAATGTCTTCACGCATTTTGCCACTCAGTGAATATTGTCAGAAGAAGTACTACAATGAAACGTTCAATGTTAATTTTGGGGGAAAAAACTGTCAAAGTTATTTGAACTTTATTTTTTAACATTCCCTCAAACAATGTCTACATATACATGAGTTCTGTAGAAAGTCAAGACAAGAAGCTTTGTTATATTCATGGTGCAAGATACATTTTAAAGTCTAAACAATATGGTAAAACATCTCGAATTAAAAATATCAGTAGCCCCTTATCCCATAAATGAAGATATTGTTTTGAAAACCTGAATACACAGTACAAAAATATAATATGCCTTAACTAACTGGACATAATGAAGTCTATGGTGAACAGCAGACTTATGATAGTCTTTGATAACCCTTTCCAATTGCGAGTCCTTCCTATGAACTTGCAATACGGTTTGGCACTTTGGCACACCATGTACTCGCAGACCAACGTAGAGCAATGCAACCACAAACGCGTCTATGTGAGCTTTTCTTTCTCTGGGAGATCTAACCTCTGCTTCATTGTGTTAAATGGCATTGTTTTGGGGAGGATGACATTTACAGTTTCCTGCGTGACGGCCAATTAGACGGCCTCAGCAGACGTTTCGGTTGACACGGATATTGTTACTTTGGCTATCTTCACAGTGGTCTTCACGTAGCTCTCTGCCGCCCTGTTGGCAGAAATATTGGCATTTCTATTCTGGCAGTCTGACTCGAGGCTATTGTCCAACTGCTGGGCACTGCCCCTGCAGGCATGGCAGGAGGTGAGCAAGGCGTGCCGCATGTCCTTGCTCCTCAAGGCGTAGATGATTGGATTGACAGTGGAGTTTAGCAGACACAGCATGCTGCAGAATGCAAACACTGTCTTGAAGTCATTGCCCATCCTCCAGAAGAGGTCGTAGACCATGATGCCCAGCACCGGGCCCCAGCAGATGACCAGCACTGCCAGGATGAGCACTAGGGTCTTGGCCAGGCGGATGTCCATGCGCGTCTGCTCAGGGCGCGTGGTCTGCACTTTAGTCCCATCTGCTGAGTAAACAACAAGGCTCTTCTGGGATGTGCGGCTGAGCATGCGGACAGCGTGATGGTGCGCTTTCCAGAGGATGTAGATGTAGGCGTAGATGATGAAAAGAACCAGCACGCTGGTTACACCGATCCAGAACAACAGGTAGTTCACATCTATTAAAGGGAATATGTCGGAGCAAACCGAATTGAGACGTTTACAGTTCCAGCCCAGCAGAGGTAGCACTGCAATGACAATGGAGATGGTCCACATCACACAAAAGGCAATGACAGCCTTGGTCCGTGTCACGATGCGCCTATAGGCGAGCGGCCGGTGTATGGAGATGTAGCGGTCAATAGCAGTGAGGAAAAGACTCCCAACAGATGCAGTGAACGACGCCGTGACTCCACCCAGCTTGAAGAGAAAAACATTGGGGCTGTCTTTCCTGTGGAAAACATGGAAGTCCAGAAAGCTGTAGACAAATATGACACTTCCCAGCAGATCAGCCACAGCCAGACTGCCTATGAAGTGGTAGGAGGGTCGGCAGCGGAGGGTGCGGGACTGGAAGATGACGCAGAGCACCACCAGGTTCTCCAGCACCGTGAAGGTACCCAGAGTCAGAGCCATCACTGCCACGGCCAGCTGCTGGCTGGGGGTCAGGATCATGAAACACTCCATGTCCATAAAGTTCTCCCCACACTGTATAGTGTTCGTCTCATCTCTGAATGTGCTCCTGTTGCCGAACAAGTCTGTGGCATTGGTGGGGAAGAAGGGGATGCCCTTGAGGATGAGCTCCTCGTCTGCAGGTACTTTGTTCGGGAAGGAGTTGCTGCGGAAAGCAGACAAGGGCTTCTGCAGAGAGATGCCCGCCTTGAAGTCTACATCATTGAGGGGGTCCTCATAGTTAGCGTCATTGGAGCCCAAATACTGTAAACTAGATGTAATAGTCCGGAAGGTGGTGTCTGCCACACCATCCAGAACAGATTTCATGGCTGCGTCTGAGGGAAATACTGCAGTCTAAGACGCCCGGACAACCTACAAATTGATGACAAACATTTCAGACATGTTTGAAAAACCGAGAAAAAAAAGATCCCATGCATATTACTACAGGAAATTACATTTTCAGCAGTGCACATAGATATAAAAAAAGTATATTTCAGATAATTTTCACATTATGCAAATATTTGGAATTTTTATTATTTTATTATTTTATAAAATTCCTGAATTGGGTAAAAATCTGGTTTCTAACAGCTAGTACTTATAATAACTGTGTTATGCACCCTATATCTATCAGTGCACATACAATATAAATCTCAGAGTACATTCTTTTCAAGACCATAAAACCTATAAAGCTGGAAACATAAAGTCTGAGGATGAACACGTCGAATTATTTTACATAGGTGCAGAATCAGACGTTGATCCTTTGTACCTGACAGGAACACTGGAAAACACGCTCATTGCCTCCGTGTAAAACAATGCAGTGAATGCACAATATGCACGCTCATAAGAGGTACAGCGGGAGAACTGCTATTTCATAATTTTTATTTAGAAAAGTTATCTTAATATTAGGCTTTAGAATATACACTGTTGTCAATGCAGGAGAAAAAAATGTGTTGGGAAAAAAAATTAGTTCAGTAATAATTACAAAAAGAGTTAAACAAAAATCATCTAAAGTATAATCATATAAAATGAAACAATATTAAAACCCGAAACTAATCGTTTTAAAGAGGAAAAGTGGTTATTTACCTTACATAATGTTCCAAGTGCGAATCGCCCTTCACCGCCGCGCGTTAATCCAAGTCAGGAGCGCATCCTCAACCCAACACAGACATACAAGGAGATTCAACCAGCGTGCATTTGTTGTGATGGGATCGCACTGTGAGTTTCCTTAAAAAATAAGAAGCTATATAATATCACAGAAGTTGAACAGACGTCAATGTGCTCTTGGAGTGCGCTCCTGTTGTGTGGATACAGGTTCTCGCCGCTTCCGCTGCCGCCGCTGGCTCCATCGTCTCTCCAGTCTGTTTCTCTGTGACTTCACACTTATGAAGACTCCCTGCTACAAGCCCTGTCACGTGTTTCCATAGAGCTTCATCTGCCCAACCCCTGAAGCTCAAGTGCTGTATAGAAGCAAGGGAGACGACAGTGCTGGTGGTGGAGGATTACAAAAGAATCTGATTTGAATTTCCAAAGCTCCTCCTATATCAGACGACTTGTGTTTCGGATCACCAAGCACAAAGCGTGACAAAAAAAAGAGATTAAGAATAGCTTTAAATATATTTATCTTCCTCATTCAGAATGTTTAACTCATTTTCTAAAAAAAAAAGCTGCATTGGTCCTATAAAATCTCCACATGAAGGTCACTGTTGATGTATGCTTTCCATTTGTTTGGTGTGCATGCGTTCAACATGCAGTTGTAGGGTACACACTTCATTGATAGCCAGTGTTTTATTGTGTGAATAATTAACTAACATAGAAAATATCAAAGAATTGAAAGCAGACTTTATCATTTTGATGTTGGCTGAATTGAAATCATCCTCACATGTCGGTTCCACCCTTTATTAGCTATTTTCTTGTTTGTTACCTCATACTTGTTGCTCATTTAAAAAAAAAAAATTCTGATCCATTCCATCCAATTATTTGGAGTATAAGTGAGTCTTCTGTATTTGGATGAAAATGCCAAAGGAAAGTGGGATTTTCGGAGCCAAACATGTCATTTACATAGTTGAAACGCAGGAGAGCTGAGCTGTGAAATGACAACACAAGATTATTCATACATATTCAATCAGATTACGCACCACTGCAGTGTCAGATCCTGCTTTGAATCACAATAACAAAGATACAGCCTTTGCTTGGCCTCTATCAAAAAAGGTCACGTTCCTGAATCGACCACTTGACCTGTTTTCATTTGGCAATATTCATGTAAAAATGTTAGCAACATTTTATATTTCCTCACAAAGGGTCCAGGCCAAGGAGGCACACGTTGAGTGGCTTCATTGTCGTAGAGAAAATCAGAATGGTTGAATTAATGTGACATTTCACGAACATAACATGAAAACCCGTCGCCACGTCAGGACTGAAATGAGGCTATTGCTTATTCCTCAGCACCATCATTATCATCACCACAGGTGTAATTATTAATATTGCTCAGCTGGGGTTGCAATGTCGGTCTGAAATGAACAAAATGTTCTTCTTCACAAAATGAGGAGACATTTGGGCCGGGGAATGAGAAAAATGTCCAAAGAAAAACCCATCTTGAGGAGTTATGTTCGTAGTTCTGTGAATTCATTTTCCCACTTTTGGAAAAGATGTCAAGCTGGCAGATTGTGAGTGAAAGCAGCAGAGTTAGGCTACGTTAATCTCCAAGAGGATTCTCATCACTCTTTAGGCAAACTAAGAGAGAACACATTATTTACACTCATGATCTGCTTGGCTATGTAAATAAAAGCTGAGCTCCACATACTATTTCAAACCTGAGAGCAGCCCAAAATAAAAGCCCTCTTCCTCGCTGATAACTGATTACCTCGAGCAGAGTAACAGGCGGATAAATGCCTTGTTCAAATGAAGAAGCATCAAAGGACCAGGAAGAGAGAACCACTAGTTCACCTCCTCTCTCCGTGGCTTCTCGGATTGAAGCCTGCAGTAATGACGTTCCAGCCTCCAGTTTTCCTTTTCAGCTAGAGGGAAACATCCCCCACAAACGCCCTTTCACTATTAGAGAGCACCGCCTGTGATGCATTCTCGAGAAATGTTTTGATCATGTGTTGTAGTTCACCTTTTCATCACTTGTACCTTGAAGGTTTTGTGTGGACTTCTGTTTCCTATTTCTGGGAATGTCAGCAGGAGGGTGATGAAGTCAGCTCATGTAATTATCTTCCTAGGCACGTATATACACGTGTCGCCTCGCCTGTAAGACAACAGTGTATCTATGATAGCTGTAATTAGCATCATTGCAGTTATAGTTCACTAACAAATAAACTATGTTGTAATTTCTCTGCCATTTGGCTTTTTATACCATTGTCATATCATGCCAAGATGCCTAATTAAAATGCTAATGTGCTCACAACGACAATGCAAAATGTTGGTGTTCAGCAGGTATCATGTTCACCATATCAAAGTTGAACTTTTAGCATGCGCTACGCAGCACATATACATATTCACGTGCCATAAAACAACCGTAAGAATGGTGTAGACTCAACCACGATGCAGTCTTCCTTTCAAACACAACATGGCGCCTGCTGTAGCACATATAAAGATGTTCCAGCCAAAATGTTTGAGCGTAGTTTACATTTCATCAGCTTATTATTCTGATTACTGAGACTTTGTATTATCCACCACCCTTTAGGCAGCAGGGTTTGCCAAACTGACTGGTGTACTGTGACAGTTCTCTGACTTTGTTGGCACGCTAACCTGTGAGTGAGCAACGAGCGATGGCTCAAGCAAAACTCACGGCCATCTGCGTTGTCGTGTATAACATTTTTGTTACTCATTTTGAGTGAGGATCAGAGGAAAGAGCTCAGGAAGGAAAATGAAAAGTCAGTCAGAGAAAGGATGTCTCTATTCCAGTTTTAATTTGACTCATTATTCAGCACTAAATGTTGGACTGCTAGTTTAGGTCTGTTTGGGACACTTTATTGCTATTTAATTAATTTCTGAATATGTCATCAACACCAGCTGTTTGTAAGCTCAAACACAGCCTATTATACACGTTTGTTATTACAAGTTACTAAAGTAACTGCCTGGTGCATTGTAATAACAGATGTGTAGCTAACTGGCACAATTAACATTAACTTGCTATATAAAACGATAGATTGACACGTTAGTTGGGAATATGGCTGTGACCTGTCTGACATGACACTTTATGTTACCTGTAAATAAATTACATTTCTAAAAAACTAAAGCTGAATACGCCTCAAAAGAAAAGAAAAAATAATATTCATAATGACTTAATGATGTAATGTAATGATCAAATTATGTTGGATATGTTTTATTTGTACTAATTCCGAAATGCTAGAACAGGCTAAAACTGATTCAAATAAATTGACTTTGAAACAAACACATTTCTCCATGTACATCAAACAACGTCAAAAGAATTGGTAGTTGGATTAAATATATATTTACGGTTAATATATCTTCCTAAACTTAAAAAAAAAAGAAGTTTAGTTTAAGCGTGTTGCTGTGATAATTGCTTGTTCTTTTGTTCTTAGGAAGGACTTAGTGCCTCGCATGGTTCACATTACAGTGATGTTGAATGAGAAGCCCATAGACGTTAGCTCAGGAGTCATAAACCGAGCCAGAATTTTCCAGATACCTCACTAATGCATCAGTAACAACCTGATCAATACGAGAGGCCGACTAAGGTTGAATAATCAAAATCGCTCATGGATTCATCAAAGCTTTGTTTTCCGCTGATCTGAATCTTCCAATCGCTGCTCTCTAAATACTAAATAGGCTAAAGCGGTGATTAAGTGTACCACCGCCTGGGCATGAGCCAACACAATCTGAAAATAGGCCACATATACAATAAGCTGATACCTTTGTCTTATTGCCAGTAAGCAGTTCTATAACTTAGAGCTCATTTTTCATTTGTGACTCTTGCTCATAATTATGTGTGACATAGTGCTATAGAGTGCTCCATAAATAGCTCTGGAGTCTCTGTGTTTATGTTGCAGAGCTGCAGCTGCACCAGCGGTTCATAACAAATTACAGTTTATATTGAACTACGGCCGTACAGAACTTTTGCTCATTGTGCTAAACTACGAGTGGGTCATCAACAATTGTGATGATTAGATTTGATTAGTTTGAAGATAGTAGTTTGGGGTAAATTGTTGATCTCATCTGTATCTATTGAGGCTAGAGAAGATGCGTTATCACGTTGTGTATCAAATTATTGGTAGATGGATGTTGTCATTGTCAGTTCTTCCCCCTTGAAAACCTCTGTGATTTCAGAAGGTCACTCCATGTTAAAATGGTGTCAGACAAATACTGGGTTTGTTCATGGTTTTATTGATTTCATATTTTGCGTTTAAGAACTCCTCTTTATGTACAAAAAAACAACGTTGCTCTCAATAAAACATTTGTAAAAACTAAACAAATGCAAAACAGGTTGACAGGACCCAAATAAAGACTGAAAGGGTTTTTAAAGGGGAAGGGAGCTCAGTTGGAACCATATATATCTGTCGGTAGATATACTAAAATTGCCATATTTTAGAGAAACATCTTGCAATGCTTGCCGCTCTTTGGTAATGTTGGTGTGGGTTTGGCTAGACTGAAATATCTCAACAATTATTTTATTGATCGCCATTAAATTCGAATTCCCCGGAGGATGTATCCTCCTGGCTTTAATCATCACCTGACAACATACCATGTGTGCCACCAGCTGGCCATATTTGTTCACTTTTATTGAAAAAGATCTCAACGTCATCAGACAATATATATCTTGTGGTGATGCCCTGACTTTTCCTTTTGGGCCCCACATTTGGGGTTTTAAGTGAAATGTTTCATGTTTGTTTGTATGGACCTTTTGTTTATTATCATCAAGTCATACTTTGAATTTGTCCAATACTTTTGTTTTTAAACAATAACGAGCAAAGTTAATTATAGTAACCCTAATTCATAAATGTTAGCGTACTACAACTAGAGACAAAGATGGTGAAAATGGTCGACATTATATTCAAATTATCAGAACATTTTATTGTGAGCATGTTAACGTGCTGATATCCAATATGTTACATTTGTCAGCATAAAGTATTTGCCTGTGAATATAAGTATGTTGTTTCATTCATCATAAGTCAAATTGGATGTTGAGAGAGACGCATTTTGGTTGTAAAAGAGGAAACTAAATGCTCCAATCAGCATTTTGTTATCTCTTTGTTTCCACTAAACTTATATGAAATGCAATAAAGTGGAGACGTCTACCATGAATCAACACCGCAGCGCTCTGCTGCTGCTGTAGACTGATGCTTCTGCCTTTGCAAAACTCCTCATACACATTTTATGATTCTTAAGTCAAAACGACTATTTTTAGGTGACCACACTGCACTCTCAGCTGAATATCAGGAGTCATAAATAAGGTTCATACCTCACCGTATCAGGTGTAGTCCTCTATTGACTGCATGCAAATCCTATAATCCTAATGAAAGAAGCATGTGTGCAACTAATGAAAAGTAAAGAAACAGAAAGATGATGAGTTACAGGCCTGTTGTAATGTAACTGAGGTTACGGGGGGTTCAGGGGTGGGACTGTTTATTGGTGGAAAGAATATATAATAAATATAATAGTATGTCTTCTGATAACTTTTTGTTTCCACAATATGTTTTATACGGATTAAACACTATATACATGATAATTAGGTGAATGTGGATATCATTTTTTTTTTTTCAGAGAGCCAGGCTTGCCATTTCCCCCTGTGTCTTTATTCTAAGCTCAGCTAACCAGCTGCTGGTTGTACAATGTTTAATGAACATACATGTTCCCATCTTCTCTCAGCAATGTTGCAAAAAAAAAAACATTTTATCAAAATGTATTTTCGTTGAAAAGGAGAACAATTTGGATGCAACGCAGCCGAACACAGGTGGAATATAATACTCACAAATGACATTTGGTTTTTAGATAGTTTGTTTGTTTAGCTTCTTCAGTCTGGTATGCCTCTGATTCATTAGTGTGTTGTTGTGTGCAAACATCTGGTTTTACTTCATTTATGTGTTACACTATACAAGTTATTATGGTTATCTATATGAAAGGTCATTCAGTACGGATGTAGAGGTTGAATGAAATGTATGTGACTGTTACCATACATGATGTCCTCCTGGCTTCATTGGGTCATAACAGTTTGCATTGCAGCTTGACACAGTTCCAATGAAGATCACCAACTCTGAGTCAGAGTTCCCAAACCTCCCAGCACAAAAAGGCCTTTCCCGTCCAGGTGACGGGGCAATGGCCATCTTGGCGTCTTCAGAAAGTTATGACCGGCTGTCATTGAGGCTGTTGGCAGCTGGAGAGCCCACCGGGCCCCTCCTGTGTGAGATGCTCTGGATAAGACTGAGTCGGAGGAGACTTCAGGTGGACCCACTGTAGGTATCCCATCTGGATTGGGAATGCCAGTCTCCAATTGACTATTTACTACTCACGACATTAGCTGCATGTACATCAAAAGGTATTAACTTATCACATTTAAGGATTCATGTTTAGCCCATGGATACAGGACACCGTTTTATGTAATATCAAGAAGCTTTTGAAATGATTTAACCTGTAGTCTTCTAAACACTGTGGGGCACATTTTAAACTTTATTGTGTTAGTAAAAGCAATAATATTCATAATATTTGGTTATAATAGACACCAAACAGTCGTGTTCAGTATGCCTCTGTTTATTAATTTCCAGGTGATGATAATTCACCCCTGAGATACGTCTAGATCATAAAAAGGCATAATGAAAAAATGACCAAATATCTTCGGCTCTGCAACAATAACAACAAATTAAACCTACTAATCTTTGCTGTTATGAAACTAAATCACAGCTCTGAAATGTTTTTTACCAGACCAAAGCAAGAATAAAATATAATCTACTTTTGTTGCATTTATTTCTTGACAAAAGTTTCAAAAGTATCACAAAGCAGGAAACCAAAATAAGCAGGCTTTTGTTAATCAAATCATATCAAACCCATACAGCTCTTAATAATGAACACAATTTTTTTTTTTCTGAATATACCTTGAATATAAACTTTAATGTTTGCATAAGTTCATGCACAAATATTTTTTTAATATTTGACATCTGGTTATCTGGTACTTTAGGGAGGAATATAAGGAAAAAAAACCTATGAGTCAATATAAGGTTGATAGTCTTTAGTAAACTTAAAAGTTAAATTAAAAGCAAATATTTAAAATATATAATTTTGCAAAACAAACATTTTTGTCTTGTTCTGTTCATCAACTCAAAATATAATTTTCTGGGGAAACTGTCAGAAAACTCAGAATCATAACAGGTTTTATTGGACAATCAGGAATATACATCCCCTGAATCTCCCACTGGAGATTCAGGGGATAGTTTGGCTTGTGACTTTGCTCCGGATCATAAATGATTATAGATTTTTGTATCATTACGAAACCTAAAAAAAATAAGAAAATGTAATATTAGCATAATCATTTTCCACATATTGATGAGTAATGATTAAAAGGAAAATGCAATAATCCAATTTGCCTTCTTATTATCACATACTTGTAGCCTCCTTATTATCACATACTTGTATGGTCATTATCAATGACCAAAATACAATGAAAATGGAAAAGCTGTTTGACATTTGATTTTCCAAGATGCCATCGCTGTGCATTGGACAATATTAACATGTTAATGCAATATAAACAATATAACCTGCGTTACTTAAGCAATATTTAAGTCCGATATTCAAGGGCTTCCATGTAATTGCACTTTATGAGTGTACCAGCCAGACTAAAATGTAACCTCTGACCTACTGTATGTGTAGATACCTGCCTGTCTACGAAGTGTAAAACATCACATCCCTCCACTATGAAACTGGCACGACTGCCTTAGATATGTTGTTGGCATGACAACCAGTGAGGACTGAAATGACTAGTCACATGACACAGCTAAGGTTGAGCACGGACAAAGCAAGAGGACATCATCTTTTTTTCCACAGCAAGAGACTTCACAACAGACATTGTTGCATCAATAAAGTGGGAAGGTCAACAACAAGATGTCCTGTGCCAATGATCTCAGGGACATCCAGAAGGTGCGGCATCCTCCTCTGCTGCACAACAGAGCCGGAGTGGGTATCTAGCACATCGTGATCGTCAAGTGTTACTAAGCTACGTATAAATGGTGCATTACAGCGCCTCGAGGAAAGGTGACGAGACAAAGAACAACAGAAGAACGAGTAGAAAACGGTAAACACTTGTTATCTGAACCAAGGCTAAGCTCGGGAATCATGGTAACCATGTCCCTCAAATCTCCCCTGGAATGAGATGTTGGTGTTGCTGCATCATGTGGTGTAATAGCAGCTGGCCTCTGCACAGATGAAGAGGATGACGAGTGAGAACTGAAGGGCTGCAGTCATTCCCACCACCAGTCCTTTGAGACTTCAGCAGATCCTCTTCTACGGAGACATGACGGAGATCTTCACTTGATGAAAAGTGCAACATTATCAATATCTCTGCGAAGAGCATGTTCATCGGGTCAATATCCAGACTCATTAAATACATTTATGGATTTAGCTGTTGCTCAAACATGAACTAAAAAAGATTTTAAAATCCATTCACAGCAGAGAAAAACAAGGAAAGAAATTCCTTGAAGTCCTGCTGTCGGAAATCTGTCTGGAGATCAATTCCACGTCTGTGTATGAGCACCTAAAAACTACCAGGGCCTTAGCTAGCATTATGAACATACTGAAGTCAGGCTTGCACAGCACAACCTAAATATATTATATAAATACATAAAAATAGAAAGTCAAGTAGACACATTTTAATTCTTCAAATGCAAGAGATGTGTACTGTTTTATTGGTCAAGTGAAAAAAAGCATATATATGTAGCAATTTCTCTTTTCCTCTTCCCTAATATGACGTTCTCCCTCAGCATCACTCACACGTACACAGGTGTGAACGCAGGTTGGCGCTGTAATTATCTGACTGACTCTAAACTGTGCCAAACACCCTCAGATATCTGTGCTTCAAATCTGAACAAGGGCGTTGTTTGCACTTTGGCAACTGCAGAATGGTCCAGGGGGGGTTATTTTCAGAGCTCCCCCAAACATGCACATCGCCTGCTGATGTTTACTAGGTTTGGTTGGACAGAGCTCCCAGTCACTGCTGTGGGGAGACACTTTGTGTTTCAGTCCGGCAGCTGTTCCACCCCAGCTCCAGGATTAGATTTGGGAAAAGAAAGCGAATGTTTAATATGTCAGCACATGGGACGAGACGCTGCTCTCTGTTGCAGATCACTTTGAAGTTTGCCGACTGCATGTTTTAGAGAAACCTACAAGAGTAGGCTCAAAAGAAGAATCCATCCAAACAACCCTGGTGCTGTGAGGTGACGGTGCCAGCCACTGCACCACGTGCCGCCCTGCACTCGCTCAAATTATTGCTAAATCTATTGAGAATGTTGCCAAAGCCTCTGTCCCCAAATTATCAAAATGAATGTAAACAACCAACATGACTGTTGTTAGTACTCACAGCTGTTGAGCTGGCAGCTGTGCACAGGCAGAGTGTGCACAGGTAGACAGGTAGGTAGACAGGTAGGTAGACAGGTAGGTAGGTAAGTAGGTAGACAGGTAGATATGTCGGTAACTTGTCCAATCAATGATCTCATACAGTCCTGTAACAGCCAGAGATACTTTTTTTTTCAGAGCATTTCATTTATTAATGGATGGTCAGAATGTAGAGAATTTCAACAAATAAAACAAAATATGTTTCTAACATACCTTACCCATACTTTAACGCAATTGTTTGACATTTTAAATGATAAGCTTGCCCTTTTAGTAGTTTAACTTTATGGGCCTAAAGGTGACGGTATAGTGGGATTAGTTTTACTTTTGTAAAAGGTCAGGCTTTCTGTTTCACCCCCTGTAGTCGTCATGCTGAGCTTATGGCTGCTGGTTTGGGATTATTTGTTACCATAGAAATATCAATGCGTTATCAATCTTCTCATCTAACTCTCTGCAAGAAAACAATTAATGTATTTCCAAAACGTCGAACCATTTCTTACTTTTCTATAATTTGACATATCAATGCTCCATTGGTTAGATCTACATTCATGCTTTTCTGTCATGATAAAAAAAGTTTGAAGCTTTAATGTTCAAATTATAAAAACATACTCATTTTCTCAGCTGTCATTACTTTTCACTTTGCGTCCATTTAATTTACCATTTACATCCTGAAATACAGATGCCGATAATATAGGAAGAACTGGGATGCTGCGGCCATCACAATAAGATGTTACACTCTCATCCCGATGTATCGAACACTGCAGCTAGATCAGAAACTGCAGCAGGAGTAACTTTCTGCAAGATATAAATGTGTGTGTGTGTGTGTGTGTGTGTGTGTGTGAGTGTGTGTGTGTGTGGTTTTGTACAAGCGGTGTGGTGTGGGAAGAAGTCGGAGTATGTTGAGTGACAGCTGGAGGAGGTGAGGGACAACTGTCATCTCCCCCTTGTGCTATTTACATCTCTATTTACATCTCTATTTACATCTCTTACAGAATGTTAGACAGCATGTTGTCAAAATAAAGACTTTTTCTTTTTACTTTTTTCTCAGAAGAGGAGGATGTTTGACATGAATAAAGAGATCTGGCTTAGCTGACAAGGAGTGAAAACTAAATTCAGGGGGGCTTATTTGTCAGGACTCGGAACTGAAAATAGAAAAGGAAAATGTTAGGGCAATATTAAGGAATGGATTCTGAATTGTAGGTGTTTAAGCACCACATATTCTCCTTATTAATGTTGTCTTCAAAAGAAGGCGCAGCCATTGTCATCGATGATCCCACGCAGGTTGCTCAAAAAATCTGGAAATGAAAATAATTGTTTCTATTTGCAATTATTTATTATTTCTAAAACGAAGAAACTATTACTGCTGAATAAATTACTAGCTTAACAGACTATTTATTATATGTAAAGTAGCAGAACATATATGGTATTGCAGGGTGGAAAAATATTGCTCTATAAACTGTATTTTTGTTGATGCTGAGGACTTAACGTTTGCAAGTTATTTAATTTTTTTTTAAATTAGGCTAAAAAAAGAGAAAATAAATAGGGTAGAGGAGGAAAAACAATCAAAGTGAAATGATGGTTTGTAATTGGATGGGTTGCTAATGGTTTTGTTTAGTCTGCTTCCTGAAGCAGTGTTTCATTTAGTTCAATCACCTTTTCTTTATTTATAGTGTGGTTTAGCTTTATTGCGTTACTTGTTTTAGTATGTCACACGACGAAGGGAGAGAACTTCATTCTGCAAAATAAAAATAATTCCATTGAAGTCTCTTTCAGCTTCCTTTCATTATGACATATGGTAATACATTAATCCTCTACTTTAAAAAGGCTTTCCGCGTTTATATTATGGTAAAAGGAAGACCTAAAAACACTCTCAGAAATAATTCTGTGAATCCTAACAGTGAAATATTCACAGTGATCGCAGTTTGTAGAGAGGAAACACACAGACGCTTGTGTTTACTTCCCAATGGAATTATTTGTGATAGCGTGGCAGTACATTTATTAGAAGGGGCAGCTGCGTAATAACATTTAACTGTTTTATGCTACTGTTGTTTGAAAAGCTCAAAGCTCAAGTGAGTTTAAAAAATGTCAGTTGATGAACAAACCGATATCAACAGGTGGCATCATTCTTTAATTACAGATGTGGGGCTTTAAGTTGGAGGAGACGCTCTGAGATGTTTTTCATCTACAGTACAGTCCAACATGGGGGATACATCTCAGGGCTGTCAATACTTTATTCTTAGTCTTAGCTGTTATAACCACGACGAATGGTTATAAATTAACTTGACCTTACTCTACCTGCAGTATTCAGATACATAACCCCATTCCCCCCTTATTTGTCTACTTATATCCTTTCCTCTGGAATCATTTCCACTCTTTTCTTTTCTCCTCTCTCTCTCTCTCGCTCGTAAACGTCAGGGGGCGACGATGCAGCCATGACATGCCTCATCAGCGACATGTTGAGGATCAACCCCCTGGCTTTCTCAACTTGACTTTGACCGGTTCTCGGCACAAACATCGTCCGCCGATCTCTTCACACGTGACCCTATACTTTCATCTCTGTGCAGACCGTCTTTGAACCCTCTGTCCCAGTAAAGCAGCCGATACCTGCAGCCATAGCAAAGAGGGCCTAGTGGCACTATACTGGCAGACTATGGGTATACGTCCCAAGTCTCTTAATTATATCCCTGTTTCCCTCTCTGGCGTCTTAGTCCCTAATAAAAAATGAGGAAATTGATCGTATAATATTTGCAGTTGATTTAATGGTGTTAAACTACTACTTATACTAATAACTACCAGTTACCATCCATATCAGAGTGGAGATGTCATTGAGTATTTATACACATTGGGGGTATGTATACGGTGTTCTCTCTTTAACATAATAGGCACAATACTTCAGGTTCAACTTTAATTATATAACTCATCAAACCCAACACTCAGGAATGATTAGCCACACGCGACGGAAAAGAAAAGATGATAAATTATGTAAAAATGGTTTCCTCTTTCCAACTTTTATTGTATGCATAATAAAGTTTATTGAGGGACATAACAGATCAAGAACAGACTCATCTTTCTATGAATAAAGAAAGTTGCTTGTGGTTCTTTTGTTATTCAGACCTACAATGAACATATATGACTCTGAACGATCAGCTGCAGCCTCCAATAAAATAACTGAACGCTTTTTGTGGAACGCTGAAGGGTTGAGCGTTTAAAGCTGCTCCATCCTCACAGCAAAATAGGAGATTTGGGATGGCCGGGGTATTTTCTGTCTGATTAATCCAGTCCAATCAGCTGGCTGGCCACCAGTAAAGCCTCCCCACGCTCCCAGGACCCTTGGGCCCGTCACCACCGCAGTGGTTCTCAACCTGTTGGCCTTCGACCCTGATCACAGGTCTGAGCTGCACTGTGACCTGGTCCCATTCAAATGTCTCATCCAGGGATGCTCCACATAGAAAAACTGCTGAAAACGCTCTTTAAGCAAGCTGTGGGTGTTAGTCAGTTAGAGGGAAGTAATACCACAGCATAGTATCCAGAGGAATTATGTCATATTGGACACTTCTTTACATTATAATTTCAGAACAATGTCCTTACCAAAAATTCAGAGCCAATGTCAGAAGTACTGCTGAAAGTGAGGATGTGCAGGGCGTCAAACTTTGCTGCTGGATGCCAGATATCGGCAACCAATATATATTTTTTTTAATTGACAGTATGATCTTAACCATACAGTTTCCATGTGCAGATATTGTAGAAAGCACAAATAAACACTAAATAAAAAAAGTTTGCTCTTGGACCTCAAACAATGATGTCATTGAATGTAATCTGGACTCCGTCACCTTTTTTTGGAAGTCGGTTTTATTGTGGTTATTGTGACAGGGCAAAAGCTGAGAAGACAGAGAAGACGAGGAGAGCTGTATACCACTGATTGATAACCTGCATCCCTCCCCTTGTTGACAAACAAAGTCATTCAGTGCAAGTCACTGCTGGGTTGAAGTATCCAGTACCTTAAAAGAAAAAGAAAACCATATACTTATTTCATGGAACTGCAATATATATGTTGCATTCTTATCCTTTGTTATCATGTATCCCTAGTGTTCAAGTGCACTATCAACTTTTGCTTCACGTGGGATGAAGTCATTGATCCACCATCAAACATCTGAAAGTGTGACACAGCAGTTTAAGATCTGAGCGCAACGCTGAGCGAAGCAGCTCGCTGACTGTATAATATATGGTCCTTCATCTGAAGGATTGACTTGGTGTTTTAGTAAGGTCCTCTATTAAAGCAACACGCATGCTGAATAACATGGAGCCGAGTAAGAGGGAAATCTTTGGTGTGACGGAGGAATCCAGAGTCAAATCCATAATAATAATAAACCAAACAATGTTGTCAGGTCAGCTCTGAGTTGCCTCCGCTCAGATACACAACGAGACGGTGCAGAAGTTGCACAAAGCCTTTTCTTTGCACTCTGTGCTTAAGCTTTAACTGTAAAGCTTTTCCCAGAATGTCATATTGATTACAAACACCCCCTCACATTCATTTTGTATAAAAAAAGGGTAGTTACAAGTAGCAGCAATTTCCAACATCTTTTTTTTCTCTAGCCACACAGACAAAAAGACTAACTTAAAAGCTAAAAAGTAATGAAAGTTACAAAACAAATAAAAAGTACAAAAGTAATAGAAAGTCGAAAATAAAAAAAGTAAAAAAGTAATTTAAAAAAGTCATGTTTTAAAAAAAAGTAAAAAGTAATAAAGTAAACAACAGTAAAAAAAGTAAAAGTAATAAAAGTACAAAAGTAATAAGGAAAATGATTAAAATTAATAAAGCAATAAAAAGTACTAAAGTAATCAAAAGAAGGTAAGAAAAATAAAGTAAAGGTTCATTCTAAACTACTATGAAAAACAAATACAGTTACTAACCAAGTAATTTAGTTGGTATATGAGTCTGCGTTAATCTTGCTGCATCTGGTCAGGACACAGTCTGTCACGGCTACGTCACGAGTAGCGAGATGCAGAAGCTTATGCGCAGAGAACGACACGTAAATAACAAAAGGCGCTCTTTAATGAGGCAAAACACAGGTTACAAACAAAAACAACAAAGTCAAAAAAGTTGAAGCAGGCAGGATCAGGGTAACACACGGAAGACAGGACAACAGGGACAAGACACGACCTTAGAAAACAATCCGATAGGAGACACGGGAAAGACTGACACAATATATAGGAGGGAAAACAGGTGTACGACATCAGACACTAACGAGACAAGAGTGGCTGAGGGCAGGTGCAGAGAATGAGACAATCAAGGAGACAGGAGAGACAGAGAGACAGAGAAGACACAGAGGAGACAGAGTACACATGGAACAGACCCTTACACGGTCAGGAGAAAAGGCTAAAAGACGACTGAGCGCGCGAGATCTGGCACATGTGCAAAGGGTAGTCCCCAATTAAACACATTTATTTTGCATTGCTATGCACACCATCTAACCTAAATAAATCTAATACATGAAAGTATTCCTACTTTTTGTGTTACACCCATTAAATATAAATAACTTAATTTGTGTAATTGATTTAATTAAATGTATCGAACCATATTTAAAGTAATTTATTTTTCAGGTAGAGATTATATTTAAAGCAATTTGTAAAATCTTTATACTATGTGTGGGTTTCTTTTTGTGTTTGTGTGAGTAATGCTTTTCCCCATTCAACAGCGTAAGTAATCACAGTATAAAGACACTGTAATGTCTTTTTAATCGCATGTTATTCGCTCTGTTTTAGGCCTTTATAAAAGTGTCAGAGTGTAAACCACAACATCCACGCAGTGAATAATACAGTGATGGCTAAATGAAGCTTGGAGTTTCCCTCCAGTCTAAGTGTCGTATCCTCAGCTATCAAATAGCTCACCAATGACATCAAATGTTGTCATTAGTGTAGCTGGAAGCTGAGCGTAGGCGGAGCTCTACGAAATCAAACAGATCCCTGTGGTGACAGCTGTAGAGGCCGAGCAGAGCGACGCCAACCTCTGCCAAGCTGATACATTCGAAGGATTTGCTCTGCAAGCAGATGGGAGGGAGTACGACAGTATTGGCCAAATGAGTCCCCCTCACTTTAAGCTATATGGGCCTGTAAATGACTCCAGAAATAAAGTCATATTTTCAAATTAGAGGCAAGCAAGCGATGTGATTGCTTGGAGAAGTGTACTGAGCGCTTGCATTGCTGGACGTTCTCTATGGAAAATACACGATTAATACAAAAAAAATGTTTTGAAAGATATCACACAAACAGGTTCCCAGTCTATAACCACATTCTAAACTAATAAAAAGCTTTACAATTGTTGTTGATAGCCAGAGGGTTCCCATATTGCATTTCAGCCGATGCATTCTGCTTCTTTTGCTCTCGTCACACATTATTTAGCATTCAACCAAAGCCAAACGCGATTAGTCAGAACTACGCAGACTACAAACAGAAACCAGAACGTTGCATAAGGAGGCAGAATCTGAAATAGAGATTATAGTACAACAATCAGTTGTATTTAATGCAATTATTTCAAGAAAGATTTAATATTTGGTATCTGTGCATAGGAAGTGAGGATTTACTTATTACAAAGAAATAACCCCTTTGAGTATTGCTCATACAGTAGTCCTGTAAATAATGTATGCCAAAGACCTTTTTTAATGTTATATAACAGATACTTTCTATGCACTATTAAAACCACATTTGATGTGGAAGATAGTGATGATTCATACATCTCATACACTTTTTAAGACGGTAAATACAATAACTGCGAGTTGTGATTCTGTGATGTGGCACAGGTAATCTGTGTCTATTCCTTTGTGCATCTGAAGCACTGAAGGAAGCGCCGCAGGAATAAATTAACACGATTAGTCATGCAGAGCTCTGAGTTTGAATACGTCTGTTCTATTCTGCCTTTTTATTGTGCATCTGTGTAAGGATTCTGCATCAGCCAGTTGGCGAAAGGACTGCGGTTTCCAATGGGGCTGTGTGTTCATCACCATTTGTTCATGAAAGGGAATCTAAAGGGAGCTTCAAAGACAGAGATTGAAGGGATGAAATTAATGTTGAGAGCAGTGCAGACACATCAATAACATAAAGGTATTTCATCAGTGTATTGTGTTGGGTTGGCAGTGAGCACTGCAGTCCAAAATGACCAATTCTCCACAGAGCAAAGTCTTTATTCCTGTGTCAACGCCGTCCGGTTTCCTTTACAGCTCCTCATTGGATGCACAGCAACCCCCCCCCCCCCCCTTAACTTTGTCTGTTTGCCCAAACAACAACAAGTTAATGTAAATGCCCAGTGAGCAAGGATGTTATCATTCCCCCCTCTACCATCATCATCATGTTCACACACACACACACACACACACACACACACACACACACACACACACCTGCAGCTATACCACATGAAACATGACAAATGCTGCCCCCTTAATGGCTTTCCACCTAATCTAATGAACGTGTCTCCAAATGACACCGCCGCCTCTTTGACTGATAATCTGTAGATCTGCGAGACCGAGTCAAGGAGAGATTCCGGAGATAATGTTTTTAGTAAATTGCATCAATGAGAAAACAAGTAAAACGAGTTTTATCCAAAAGAAAACACGAGCACATCATTCGGGAAACAAGGACATTTACGACACATATTTTATCTAATGAAATACAGCATAATAATGCAAGGGAATTAATAGAGCCTCTCAAAACCCATTTACTGGATATTAAAACCGCCACCGTTTGGCTGAATCCAAAAGTGGCGTTAGCAGTCCACGCTGCAAAACACAGCGGCCAAAACATTCAAAGTGAGCGCACTCATCTGGGTGATGATACGATGCAGTTTGCTGCAGAAGATTGGGAGATTAAACTTAGACTGACACAGTGGTGCAGACTCACTCACTCTGAAGATGAAGCCATGCAGAAGTGTCATAAACAGTAGTTTATCAAATGACCACTTGAATAGAGATACACCCTCATGTTAAAATGCCAAACTTTACAGCCGAAACAAAACTATGTTTTGGGTTTCTACAGCTAATATCCCCATTCATAACTGTATGGGGTTTAATGTTTTCTATAACTCTCCCGCTTAAATTAGGTATAATTTAAGGCATGGTCATTTTGAGTGACAGGTGGGGGCCATCTCTGGTGCCTGTGTTAATTAAACCAAAAAGCAAGTTGAAAAAATGAAGAACAATGTGTACAAATTGAAAACAAGCTGAGACAAACACAGGCCATATTGTCTGCTGCCGTGTTCTCTGCTACATCAACATTGCTGCAGCAATGACAACCCGGAGGATCACTAATGGCATATTGGTTACCACGGGTACAGATCCCCTAAAGGCGTCCGACTCTCCAGCTGCAGACCCACACTTGAGATCACCGACTGATCATGAAGGGAGAGCGATGGGCTTCACACCTATCAGATCAATTATCTGCATAGATCTGAATTATTTAAGTACTGCTGCTTTTAGAAAAATAAATGGTGCTTCTATGATGGAGCGCGCTCTCGGTGCACTAAAGCACATCCAGCTTGCTACTGTCAGGTACTCTCACAGCAGAGGTTGATTCATCTCATGCGCCTCCATCACAGGTAACGCTCTGCGACGTGTGCAGCCAACAGGAACATCACCGTAATTACATTTCTGGAAAAATGACATGGAAAGTCTTGCACTGCATGTCCATGAAATATAACTCAATATTATAGGAAATGCTCAAATGTGATGCAGAAGAGGCCGAGATATATCATGACAGAAAATGAAGTCTAAAAAACTCCTAGTTTATGACAAATGTTAAAAGTTTTCATTTGTAAAATCAGTGAAGCATGGTAATCGACACTTCTCCATATTTGCATCATTTATTCAGCGCTTGCTCTGCTGAAGCCCGCTGACTGCAGGCTGAGTGGCATTGATTGCCAACATTTACACTGAAAAGGTCAGGACATTTTTTATTGAATTTCCCCTTTTCATTTTTAAAGGCGTGTCCGCGGTGCGACGACAACGCACTTCTCCTTCAGCACACCGAGTGTTGCCGTAATCAACGTGAAATCACTTTGCCGACGAGCTTTCTGCAGTTCCACCAAGTTTCTAAAAAGTCGATGATTCTTTTCTGCTCGCTGGCTACTGAGGAGTAGAAAGCCAGAAAATTAAAGAATGCGACATGATTCATGTTTTTTTCTTTACTTCGTTAACTTTGGTGCATGTGAGAATGTCAGCATGAGGAGGAGGGAATCATTCACCCAGGAGGGGGGGCTTTCTTGTTTTTTCTTTTGTGAGTGACATTTTACCAAGTCATTAAGCGTATATGTGCAAGTTTGACCTCAAAGCTTTACAGATGCTGCTTTAAACCCAACATAGTTGTTCGTTTTCATTGTTGTTGCCTGTTGTCGTAGCCTCGTCTGCTCTGGCCTGAACTAAACGCTTGTTGGATGTTTTTCCCACAACTAAGTGCAAAAAAAACATATTGAAAATGCATTAAATGAAAACTAAACATTTTGTTGGTATAGGTCTGACTATTGATTCTTTGGATTTCCAAAGGTCTTGTAATGTTGCAACCTATTACGTTGCTAATAATTACATTTCGTACAGAAAACCGAAAAGTGTATGCACTACGATGCAGCTGAACCAAAGTGTGTTTTTGCTCGCATATTTTTCTTATCCAAATAAACGCCATAATCATTTAATAGTAGGAGGTGTTTGAACTTTAAGATTTCCGTGTAAAATTAAAAAATTGTTTTTGGTGATGAGTCTTGGATTCTTTGGACATAAAATAAGTTTAAATTAAACAGATAATTATTGGATTTGACCAAAAGCTAATCATGATGAAGTGTGTTTGCATTTCAGTTGGCAAAGACTTGCACTATAAACTCACTTTTAAATGATCCAATTACATCTTAAGTAGTAGTAACTGCATCATACACACATATTTAGTTTCATTCAGAAAAACGACCCATTAGCGCTAAAGATGTTCTAACTGACTTGTTACAAAATATTTCAGTGGCTTGAGGAATCTTCAGAAATGCAACTTGGGCTCACATTTTGACGTGTGTCGTGTTCATTAAAAAGCAAGATCAAATATTAGCATTGCGGTGCTCCTGTGGCAGAATGAGCCGTCACAAATAACCACCTCCTGATCGCTACTTCTGAAGGAGCTCCTTCGCCATTCCCCCCGAATAGAAATCATTTGTTGCCACATGGCATCACGCCTCGGAAGACTTTATGAGCAAGATAATCTGCTATAATAGATTTATGGCACCATGCCTCTCCGACTCCAGCAGATGAGACATTCATATGATTACATTTCTAATTTCAGCGGGGTAATCAGGTCAGAGCTATCTCACTTCATTATCAAGAGCAAAGCTCGTTAATGAAAATGAATCAGATTATTCACGATTTTGAGATTAGTGCAGTGGAAATTATCTCTGGTAGGGAGCTTCTTAAACATGTGCAGAACTTTAAGATGAAACTAAATAGTTCAATAGATCATTTAAATATGTTGGGGTCATTAATTACTGGTGGCCTGTCCAGGGTGTCCCCTGCCTTCGCCCAATGTCAGCTGGGCTAGGCTCCAGGGCCCCCGCGACCCTAATGAGGATAAGCGGTATTGATGATGGATGGATGGATGGGGTCATTAATCAATAAAAAGAGTAATAATATATGGACTAAACCCTTTTTTGTTATATATATCAAAGTTTACTCAGTCTGGAATTTAAGACACACACTGCACTCACCCTAATAAATACCTTTGGAGAAAACACATTCAAAATCAATCAACAAATCTAAATCACAGAAACAAATAATAGATTTGAACATGCACAAGCAATAGATGAAGTTCACAATCATTCATACAATCAGTTTTGAAAATGTAAAAAAACAACCCATTCAGTTAAGTTCACTGAACTTGGGATAAATCCAATTAATGTAAGATGTTAAGTTGGCATACTATCAAACATAATCAGCTGGGAGTTTTGCTAATATGATGGTTATGTTTCTTTGAAACTTCATTGGACAAGACTTTAAGTTAGAAAAGCTCATGCTAGTGTCCTGGACATAAAAAACAAAGTTACGGATCTACAGTTCTATGAATTCTGGATCCTTAACACTGAATATCTGATATTTCGGGCGCATGCAGGTCGAGTTTTTACATCAACAAATCCAGGTGTGAACAACTTGCATCATTCCCAAGAAGACTACTGGCTGTACTAGCTCAAACGGCTTCAACTCAATACTGAGCAAAAGGTCTGAATACTTAGGGGCTGAATCAGGTTTGCCCTGGTCCAGCCCCTGGATATGCTGGTATAGGCTTATAACTGCTGGGGGAAGTTTTAGGATGCACTGAGCACCTCTCTCCTCTTTTCTTTCTCCTATGGATGAATCTTCATCTCTCCATCACACATGACTAACTGCTTTCTCCCCGGAGTCCTTTTGACTTCACGTCTCATGGGGTCATCGGACCCTATGAGACGGCATAGATCCCATCTGCTGATGGATCATCAAGGTCTGGGTCATGAGTTCCTGCTACCAGCTACGCCTCTGCCCTGCTGGGACTCCGCCCACTGTTGAGACTCTGCCCACTCCTCCTCTCTGCCTCCATCTGCCTGATGGATGGTTGAGCTCTCCATCGTGGAATATGCCTACTACCAACTATTCATAAACTCTGTCAAATTCATTGAATGTATTTCAACTCTAAATCTGTCCTTCTGTACACATGACATCTATTGTTCTGTCCATCCTGGAGAGGGATCCTCCTCTGTTCTCTCCTGAAGGCTTCTTCACTTTTTTCCCCCTGAAGGGTTATTTGGGAGTTTTTCCTGGTCCGATGTGAGGTTCTGGGACACGGATGTCTATGTGTATAGATTGTAAAGCACTCCGAGACAAATGTGTAATTTGTGAAATTGGGCTATACAAATAAACTGAATTGAATTGAATTATGACCATGTGATATTTCAGTTTTTCTTTTTTAATAAATTTGCTAAAATTTTTACATTTGTTTTTTTCTGTCAAGATGAGTGTACTTTAATGAGAAATAAAATGAACTTTTTTTATTGGGCTGCAACGAAACAAAGAGTGAACATTTCAAAGGGGTCTCAATACTTTTCGTACCCACTGTACTTCAGAGGAACTTTGCAGAAGAAGCGTACCCAGCGGACGGGGGTGGCAACATCTACTCTGTAGCATGTGGTGAATGTGCTCCGTGATGCCCGAGAAGTGGCAGCACGCCTCCCAAGGTCGCCCATCACGTGGCGACACTCTCAAAGAGCAGTCTGCTGAAGAGCTTGTCGAGCAGCTGCCGGGTTCCACTGGGACCGTCCGGATGTTCCTTCTACAAGAATGACTGCGCCACATTTTGCCGGATCCCACATATACGGCCATCTGATGTACTCCATCATGCACGCAATACCCTTTAGAGATTCTTCAGCGGGAGGAGCAGCAGAGGTGGTGGGGGCAGGAAGGTGCCTGAAAAAGGTCCTAGCAGGTGGAGGTTCCGTGTATCCAGCTGCAGGCATACCAGAGCCATGCACATGACCGACCCCACGGAGCCGTCTTCTGCCTCAGCTGAGCGATTAAAATCTCTCTTATTCTGCCTGTTTTGTGATATACATGTCTAAAAGGGGGATTTTGTGTATCTGGCAACACTGAGATCAGTCGACCAATGACTGTTCAGGTGGACTGTAAGGGAGATACCATTTACAAAACTTGTAAGGGGTAAAAACTAGTTTGTGAAAGACCCAGAGTAAAGCAAATATCCGACGAAGCAAAAATCCCGGACGTTTTTGGAAACCCTGGACATGTCCGGGGAAAACCGGACGTCTGGTCCAAGAAATCATAACCATAGACAAATTAGCGCAAGCTAACGATAGTCGCTAGCGTCTTAAGAGAGAAGATGGAAAAGGACCGATCTCAGAGATGACACCGGAACTTACCTGGTTGGGGTCATCCGAGTTTGTCAGTAAGGACCAAATGGAAACTTAATTGCTGTCTGATGTTTTACAGTGTATATATTTCCTTATCATTTTTGTATTTCTGCTATAAAAATCTATAACTAAATCATGCTTGCAGAGTGTATATTATTAGTATTATGTTGTCTTAATCAGTATCTACAGATCTTTTTGCAGTTTTCAAAATTGATAAAAAAAAGAATATTTCAGCAGCCACATCACACAGTAAGTCAGCACACATGCTGGTGTGAGCTCAAGAGAAGGCTTTACAGCTCAGATTACAGAGACAGTGAGAACCACATAAATGCATTATTCATAATGCATTTATTGGGACGATAACGGCCTGCAAGTCGTCTGCTGATTTAATATTGCTTTGGAGATTCCAGCCTCTAAACACCTGAGCCCAGAAAGAGGAAGCCTCATAATCTGTGCTGCAGCACCTGTGCTTGTGCAAAGTGTGTACTTGCATTCCCCCGATCCACACAGAAGCTCCCCTCCGTGCCTCCTGAACCCGATGGCACCCAGAGAAAACACATTTATTGATAATATTGGTTCACCCTTTGTGTGTTTGTGTGCATACTCTTGTGCTTCCACCCTGGCAATGTTTCCCCAAGGAGGAGGAGGCAGAGAACCATTCGGCCATAAGGGGTTTGGAGAGGAGAAAAAACAGGTTATGTTGGATCCAAAAACTAGAGTCACAGCTTGGTTTGAGAGGATGCAGAATGAATTTAAAGTGGACATATTATGCCCATCTTTCCACAAGTTGATATGGTTCCTTGGGGTCTTAATGTAATGTTTTTAACATATTTTGGTCAAAATACCACAAGTATCATTTCAAACAGCCTTTTTACCCTGTCAGAAACACCTCCCCACAGATTGACCTGTTCTGAGTGGGCGAGGTGCTTCGTGTTGCCAGATTGGAAATGGTGAAGCATCGTAGCAAAGGCTCAAAATGGTTGTATTATTTGGAGGATAATTATTGTGTATCTGGCAACCCTGAGATCGGTTGACCAATGACTGTTCTCTATACCGTCAGCGCTCGCGCCAGAGCGTGGAACGTAAGGGAGATACCATTTCCAAAACGTGTAAGGGGTAAATGCTAGTTTGTCAAAACCCAGAGAAACACAAACATCCGACGAAGCAAAATCCCGGACGTTTTTGGAATCCCTAACGTCTGGCGCCATAAGTTAGGGTGACCCGAGAGTCTTTGCACAAGGGTTTTCACAAACTAGTATTTACCCCTTACACGTTTTGGAAATGGTATCTCCCTTACGTTCCACCTTCTTGCGCGAGCTCTGCCGCGGAAAAAAAAAAGTTCACCGTAATCAGCAGCTGGCCGCTCTGTCCATTTGCACACCTCACATTTTTTTCATCGCAGACTTTTTTTTCTCCCTACATGGGCATGCTTACACATCTACGTAGACGTGCATCGTGATCTCAATCGACGCACTCAAGCATATCGTTTCTGAAATAGAGGAACCACAACAAGCCGCGTGAGTTGTTTTTTTCCCAGTTTGTGTGTTGGGAGACATGCCAGATACCCAAATTAACGTATAGAAGCACTAAAAAAGTTGGAATTTTCATAATATGTCCCCTTTAAGTGAGCAGCAATGTCTCAGCGGCGGCAGCGGCCACATGACAAAAAGGTCATTGAGGCTTTCGGTGAGACTCAGTCAGCTTTCACGTGCAGCCAGAGGGAGGCGAGCCCCGGGAGAACCGCTCATCTACCTCCGCTGTGAGAACGGTCGCCTCAGGCTCCAACAGAAACTCAAAACACACACGCATTCCCCTCTGACATACATTTACTCCGTAACTTCTGATCTAAATTCTCCCCGCTGCATGACTTCTTCTACCTTCCCTCTGATCGGAAAATAAGCACACATTTAGAAAATAAGTCGTTTCATTGCAAGGGGGGCACAGAAACACGGATTTCAAACAAACTTCCACAACACACTGGTTCTGAAATGCACACTTTTTTTAGTCAGACAGAAATATAAATATCCCTCAATGTTGAATAATTTCTGTAGCATCATCCACTTAAGAGGAGTGTCCCCTTAATTAAAAAAAACATACATAAATAAATACATAAAACTGATGGAAACAACATGATTTACACGGGCTAAACCCAACCAAAGAACGTAAATAAACCAGTCAGCATGTGAGATCTGCCGAGCATTTCTACAAATACTACAGTGGGTGGTAAACAGTGCAGATGGGAGACACTCCTAGCAACAGGAAAAAATGTGGGCAACATGGTAAGAAAAATAAATTGAAATGTTCCCTGGCAACAATTTTCCTATTGTATAAAAATGAAGGAGCGCCAAGCATGTTTTTTAAAAGTTGGATGGGAAGTCATCTTCATTTACAGATGTCAACTACAAGACGGCCAATGCAAAATGTATAAAGGAGAATAAGAATCAAGGAGCATTAGCAGAGGAGACGCCACGCGCTACAACACATGCGCAGTTGAATCCGGTCTGTCAAAAACTCACTCTGGAACCAGAAAGCTTCCAACATGGCAGCTCCGGTAGCATCGTGCATGTGTCATACCCCCATCGGTCAGGCCCGTGTGCCTACGTAGCCAGCTATCCAGCTACATCCATGAACCGCAGCGTCAGAAAAATGGCTACCGGTGTGAATTAAATTGACGCAACTGCACGAACTGTCAGTTAAATCAGCGTGTCACCGAACAACACAATGAATACAAGTACAATTTAATTCTGGTTGTGGGACTGCGTATTCACTGTGACAGATAAACAGGCCTGTGATAAAAATGAAATATGTGTGAGGGGCGTGGGGTCTCTGAAAGGTTCAATCAGGGCCTGAACACAACTTCCAGTCCCGATCTCAACCCAATGTTACTCCATCACTATCTTCAAAACATCGACTCAAAGAACACAAGTATTCACCTTACAGACACACTCGATGTTGGTTTATGTGTACTCGTCACCCTCGGCAGCTCGGCGTCACACTACGTACTCCCTTGTAGTTGTGATGATGTAACCATGTTGTCATCCATCTGTCATCCATCCACTTTAAAACAAAAGTCCAAACAGACGGACTTCCTTTAAACAGAACCCTATAGAACCCGGAGCTGTTTGTTTATGTAAACAGTTGGAAACCCCCGACTTTGCATTCTGGGTTGAAGAGTGGCAGATTCACCCGAACCACATCCTGTTAACTGAAGTCCGAACACACTTTGAGTTTATCTGAACGCGAGCTCTGAACTCGTATCTGAAGGATTATTTCCCGATGCCAAAGCATTCAAGCAGCAGACTGAGTGTTGACGATGTTTACTCTTCCTTCAATAGAAATAAGGAACTAGTTCACCAAACATATTCAAGGTCTGCATTGTCGGATGCTATGTTGTAGCCATAACAACGTACCCCTAGATAAATAGCTCAGACTTGAAAAAAAAGAAAAAAGAAGATAAATGGGAAAACCAAACCCCAAAAAAACCTAAGCGTCAGGATTTTCATTTTAATAAAACACCAGCATTTAAAGCTACAAACAAGTTTCTACAAAGTAAATTAATGACGACGAGGGAGTCATTTAAAGGTTTCTGGAGTCCTTGCATGTACAGGCTGATAAAGCGAATGTGCTGAGGGTAAGAAAGCCTTGAAATGTCTGTTTTCTGGAAGGGGGGGGGGGACGCACACTGTGACTGTAGAGCAGTCCGGAGAGCCCAGCTGCGGGTTAGGGCACCCGGTTAGGTCTCTTTGGAGGAGGAGGGGGCATGAGCTCAGAGTCTGGGTCCGGTGGGTGCTTCCGGTTCTGTGCTTGGACTGCTGGGGAACAGCGGTCCACTAACTCCAAGAGGATGTCCTTGGTGACGGGCTCCTGGATGCTTTTACACACAGCTGAGGAGAGAAGCGACAGACAGGAAGTTACTTCAGAGCTGGTGACATGCTCCTGCACGGGGAGTACATGTTTGACTATTTCAGCACCGACAAAAACTAATACAATTAGCACATGAACCCGTAATTGACTGCTTACTAAAGCCCAAGTACAGCTCTGTGAAACGACATGTTGGAGCTTTGGTGAGATATTTGGAACATTTAATGAGTTTAAAAAGGTGGCTTTTTTTGCCTACAGGAGCTGAAGATGTTTCACAAAGAGGAATCGTTCAAAGGCGACATTTTAAGGATGCTGCGTCATCGGATCCCGCTGACGACTGCTACAATGTCGAGGATCCTTTGAATTCTAGCGAGGACCGAGTCCTTTGTTCGGAGGTCTTTTAAGCGTACATTTATATCCTCCACACTCCGGGAGCACCCGCAATCCTCCGTGCTTGATGCATTTCCTGTGCCCCAGTTTGGAAGGAAGGAAAATACGAGATTAAACTTTCTTTTATTATATACATTATTATTTATTTTAATTTATTATATATATATATATATATATACATACATACAAAAATGTAAACACATTTTTAGGGGAATTGTCCTTTCTGAATCTTCACTCGTAGCAGATCAACAAGGCCTTACTTAGTTTAGGTTGTTCCACCAGTACACATTCACTCCTTACTTGGTGAAGGTGAAGACGAGGCTCAGACGGGGATGAGTTCTATTTTATGTTACAGAGTGTTGAAAATAAAGTAACATGCAGTCTAATAATCCTGCTTTCCTCGCCAACTGGCGGTGACGATATGCTTTTTCCTCTCGGCCTCCCAGCTGCATCACAGCTGGGTGCCGTCACCATCTGCTCACAACTGACACCTCAGCTCTCAACCAACCACAGACAGTTTGTCAAATTAGCGAGCTACAGACACGGAACTCTGCCAAATCTGCAATTTAGGAAAATCTGAAAGAAGTCTGAAATGAAGAGCTAATTGTTCCAAAGCGTATGAGTAATGTTGGCGGATCCATCTGCCTCAATGATTAATGTTAAAAAGGTGCTTTTCTGCCATCTGGACTCCGAACTCTCTGCCTGAAGATCCGAAGATCAATAATTCACAACAATCTTTTCTATCGTCGTCTTCTTTCAATTCAATTAATTCTTTCTATGTATTTTTCTGGTGTTTTCATTGCTTCAATTTGTACTTTTATGTTCCCCCCTCGTACAGCAGTGTAAAGTCAGCATTCAGATAAGTGCTAAACACAAGAAGGTTTATTGCTGCACTAAACTAAATTACTTTAGTATTCTTTCTCAGTCTGGCTCTCTCTTTTGTTTTTACTCCATCTGTGTTTTTAAGAAACTGTTATGAAACCGTTTTGTCTTTTTCGTATAGAGGACCATTTGGGAAGACATGTTCGGAATTCAAATCAGAATGACTTTACACTTAAAAGGTGTCAAATCTGAATTTCTGAGTATTTAACATAGCTGCAAACAAGTATTTGAAATAAATCTGAAAGGCCCCGGGCTGCGTGTGATGTCATGAACCCAAACACGAGGGCGTTTAATGTGCCAACGTTTTGTGGGATGTCCTCAACAAGTATAAAGCAGAACTAGTGGTTCATTCTTCCGCGGCGGATGAAGGAAATGATAACCGCTTCCACGTAGCAAAGCAACAGAGATAAGCCCCGCCCCCTCACCCACACGAATAAACCACAAATAGTCGGGCGAGTAAACTCACGCGAGTAAAGCATCGTCAGTTCCGTTTCTGATTGGGTTGGAAAATAATGTTTTTTTATTATTATCAGATCGATCAAATAATCGAAAAAAAATAATCGACAGATTAAAGGATTATTAAAATAATCGTTAGTTGCAGCCCTAATGTAGTGAACCGTGTACTGTTCTTTAAAAGTGGATCCGAGAGCATCGAGCGAAAGAAAACATCAAAGCTACAGGTCGTGGGAACCAAAAACAATTAGCTGAAAGACGCTGCAGCACTCTAGTAGAGCTGCGGGTCACTGCTGAGTCCAGGGATCTTTGGGTGTGTTACTGCAAGTGACCCCTTTCACAAACACACACCGATGTACACACTTAGAGTGCAGCTTTAAAACAATGCAACCGCGTATAGACGTGGACTCATGTCGATAGGAGCCATTAGCTGGTTGTTCTTCCCGTCTTACCCATCGCCGTGTCGTAGGAGTTTGGGAAGCTCTTGTCCACGCGCTGCTTCATGAACACCCAGGTGTTGTTGGCGAAGGTGCACTCGATGATCTTGTTGTCGTACTGTTTCAGCTCCTTCGTGGCCTGTGAAGACGAAGAGGCAAAGGCGGTTAGGACGCCACAACACAGAGTGAAGGAGACGCCGTGGTGTCATTACATTTGCATTCTGCGGAAGGTTATGTTTTGATCGCTGTGTATTTATTTATTTATATCTGTGTGTGTGTGTGTTATTTTGGGATCGATCGGGTCACAGGTCAAGGTCATGAAACGATCAAAATCTTCTTTTTACCATAGCGCGGTAAATTTGTATCCAATTGGCATGCGACTAATGCCAATGGCTGCGGCGAAGGTGTGCGCTCTACCGAGTCCCAGCTCTAGTTTCTTATTTCCCTCTTGCTGCCACCATCGCCAGTGAAATTGATAAACACTCGTATTTTAAGAGACACTTCCAGAGAAATGCTGTTGCACTGATGAATGCCAACCGCTCACACGGATTGGCACACGTAACTGCAATTTCTTTTATCAAACACGATACGAATATGCGGTAACTTATTGTCATCGCTTTTGCGGTCACTACTTCCGAGTAGATGAGGCGTTTAGAGGGAGAGTGGCGCTGCAGGCAGGGTTGGACGACAACGCTCGCATGCACACGGCGGTGGTGATAAAAGATGAAGTTGAGAAAAAATTACTTCTCCGCTCATGACGAATTATGTTGATTCGGGCAGCCGTAGCGTTTGCCCGCAGCAAATACATTTGCTGGTTTCCCCTCTCTTAACGGCGAGGACAAATGTGGTCGCATTAAAATTGGCAGTAAACAAATTGCATTCTCGAGGCTACAAAGGGAAGTGAGCAGTCAACGTTTTGAAACCCATTAACCTTTGTGGACTCAACACTTATGTATTGTGGTGCGTAAACAGCAATATTAGGACTACAGCATGGTCATTTAAATGAATAAATCATCTATCATACACTTCATTCATTGTTTAGTCCATAAATATCTGATAATATGGAACATTTGGGTTGACCAACATCTCAAAACCCAAAGATATTAAATTCAGTGAGATGAATCAGTGAAAAGCAACTCTGTTAATCACTTTTATAGGAAGCACGCGATTATTCTTGATGGAATATTTAACGTATACTGGATACTAAATAACCTAAATGAAGGATTCCCACATAGATACGGACAGACACACATTGTGTTTCTCTGTGATGATAACAAAGCAGCTGCTCCTCCTCCTGAGCTCCACAGGATCACAGACTCACTTCATCATATTCTGCTTTGAAAAATAAATCAACTCTACGCACCGAGCACGCTGCCACAGAGTTAAAGTATATGCAAATGGACCAGGGCGCCGAAGATCAAAGACATCTGAGCATCTGTTGATCATTTGTCAAGGATCCGAGTCTCGAAGGAAGGATTCTCAAGGATTGGGAAAAGAAACATTCCAAAGATGCCGGGAAGGGAAACGTGCGGCTGCAATAATCTAATGCGCCGGAATAAAAAAACGATGGTGACATGAGTCAGTGCTCCTTTCACCTGGACCGAGCAGGAACATGTGGCGCACGGAGAGGTTGGGTGGAGACTGGAGAGACAAAGAGGCTGACCTCCATGTGACCTTCAAGGTCACACATTGAGCATCGCTGCCAGGAGAGCACTAGCGTTTGGCAAGAGGCTCGAATACAACGCATGTGTGATCCTGGAGTGTGGGGGCATCTGGGCACACGGTGGGGGGGGGCGGAGTCACACAGGAAGCAAATAAAATGTGTGAGCAGGAAAGACGGAGAAGCTAGTTAAACAACAGTGAGATCATAACTCATGAGAATTAGCCATTGTTTCAAAATTCGGATTTATCTCCGCAACATTTTCTCCGATGTCAGTTTGAAGACGCCAAACCGCTGTGTCTTTGGAGAAGAACAGGCGGCGCAACGCGGCGACAGACTTCCAGACCCGAGCTGCCAGAGGACTGGGGAGGCAGGACGCTCGGCTGCAGACTGGGATCTCTTCCTGCTGGGGGGGGGGGGGGGGGGGGCATGCTGGCTGTCATCCATGCATCACCACTCGGTGTTTAATCCGTCCAAATCTGTCTCATTATGGCGCCACACGTGTGCGACCAGATACCGGGGGCTTTGGCAGAGGGACTCTTAAGCGGCCAGTGTTGCACTCGTGCGGCGCAGAATGGATCCGGCCTCCTGCCTCTCTATTCCAATATGTGTTTGTTCCGATTTACAAACCACAGACAAATCGAACAAGAGTGAGAAGCAGTACAGACACTCGTTACACTGGTTGTATGGACATTTCAAACAATCGACGCCGCGTCGAGACATTCCTGTTTAAAGTCTGCGACTTGTTAGGAAACCGTCCGTGTCCTTCACTTCTAAGAATGGCTTTGATCTTCTTACGTTAGAAACACAACATGTTTGTCTCGAGTGTAATCGTTTATTTGAGGTTGGTCTGCGCTTAATGGGAGTTTTCTGAGAGTCAGTGGAGAAGCTCCACACCACTCGTATGATTGTGGGCCGAGCACCGAGCTGGATGGCGGTGATTAGTTTAGTTTAGCATGAAGACGAGAAGAAGGGAACAGCTTGCTTGGCATTCTACAACATTTAAAAAAAGTCTCATAAATATCTCTAAAGCTCAGTAATTAACATGATATGTTAATTAGTTTGGTTTCATTTGCACACCAACAAACATTTCAAAAACACATTTGTGGTTTTGAGGCAAGACACATTATAACATTATTGTTACAATCCTTCAAGCCTGACTTATTATTATTACCATTATTGTTACAATGAGTCCTTATGCGGGGCTAGGAAAGCTTTATTAGCTCCATTGTTAGTGTACAAGAGGGATGGATTCATCTTCTCACCTAAGTCGCAGAGGAAAAGCAAATGAGTGTATATCCGTAAAGTCATTTCCTTGAGGCACAGGTTCATGTCCTTAAAGCCATGAATCACTTCCAGGAATCAACATATTAATTACACATGTGGATCCAACACATGTTCCATCAGAACAAAGTCAGGGACCACAGGACCAAGTTTTCCTCATTGGGAAACGCTAATAACATCCGGCATTATTTATGTACAGACAACACAACCTTTGACTTGTCAGTGCACAACAATAACTTGCCTTTTATAAAACCCTGGGATCTGTGGGGACAGCTGTGTATTATTTTTTAGAGATAATGACATGCTTGAGCAAAGATTTAAAGTGTGTGATTTCCTTGCATAGCTGCTTTGTTTCTCCTGCTCTCCGACTGACCTCCGCCTCTCTAAACTTAATCAGAACCGCCCCGCAGGTCTGTGACAGGGCAGCACTCGGGTCCATTTTAATAACGAGAAACTGAACGGAAGAATATAGCAGTGGCGCGAGGATATAAGATGCAGAAGTAGGAACACGCACCAGCACTCCCTGGGAGGGAACAACACAGCTGACGTACAACAATCTTCTTTAATATTCTTGGAAACAGAATACATTCAATGTTTTGTCACTTAATATCAGCACCTGCTAAAATATACACAAGTGAGTGACTTGTGAGAGTGAATAGTAAAGAATCCCCCTCATTATTCCATTAGCAATAATGCAATGGGTTTCTGGAGAATAAATATATTAAAGCATCTTTGTCCCAGAGGCTTAGATTGACCGTCACATTTGAGGACAAACCCAAACTAATAAAGTGGAACGGAGGACAATAAAAGGGAAAGACAAGCTATACTAAGATTTGTGTTTTTACTTCCCAAACTTTTAGTTGATTTGTTTCTTCTGTTGCTGTGCAAACATGTAACGACTTTGACTGTATTCATCGTTCTTCATCCCACATTTCACGTCATTTAAGCCGTAAGAATTAAGAGAACATGATTACACACTTTAATCTTGGTTCAATAGGAAGAGTCACAGTTGATTAAACATAACAAAATACTAGTTCCCACTCTTTCTTGATACATAAAGAGTCTAACAAATTAAGCAAATCTTTGATGGGAAAGAAAATGGCTAAAGTGCACATGGGCAAACTTTGGCAGCTTCATCAAAGCGGCTGGTTTTTGACAGAGAGCTGCTCGGATCTCCGGCTCTGGTGTCTAGATCTGTCGGGCACCATTCAACTTATTTAGGATTAATGAGCTGCACCCTGAGCCACATGTAGTTCTGCACAAGGAGCAGACTCCACCAAACTTATCCAAAATGGGGAATCTAAAGCCATTACTCCGACCAGGCTTTAGCTAAATCCACCTTGTAGAAGTCAGACATTTAAAGAATGATACAGAGAGAGACCGAAGAGGCGGTTTTGGTGGTTTATCTCAATTTGGGTTTCTACTTTTGTAGCTTCAACCATGATACTATTGATACGATAACATTGTACTTAACTAATAAGTCATAAGGGAGGGAGTGACGCAAATAAAACTTTGAATAAACCATAACTAACACCGGTCGAGGAGGTGGAGTAGCAGCCATCTTTGACTCGAGCCTTTTAATAAATCCTAAACCTAAATTAAATTACGACTCATTTGAAAGCCTTGTTCTTAGTCTTTCACATCCAACCTGGAAAACATTACAGCCGATTCTATTTGTGATTCTGTACCGGCCACCCGCTCCATATTCAGAGTTTATATCAGAATTTTCAGAATTTATATCAAGTTTGGTTCTTAAAACTGATAAAGTTATTATTGTAGGAGATTTTAATATTCATGTGGATGTTGATAATGATTGCCTAGGTACTGCATTCATCTCATTGTTGGACTCGATCGGCTTTCGTCAGAGAGTACAGAAACCCACTCACAGCTTTGGCCACACGCTTGATCTTGTTCTTACATATGGCGTTGACATTGAGCATTTGAAGGTCTTCCCACAGAATCCTCTTCTGTCAGACCACAGCCTTATAACTTTTGAGTTTATACTACCGGACACCGCTAGTCAAAAGTTTCTACACCAGATGTCTAACTGACAGTGCTGTAGCTAAATTTAAAGAAGCAATTCCTTCTGCACTTGATTCAATACCATGTCTCAATATAACAGAGGACTCCTGGTCTAACTTTAGTCCGTCCCAGATTGATCATCTTGTTGATAGTGCCACAGGCTCACTGAGAATGACACTGGACTCAATAGCCCCTCTGAAGAAGAAGACAGTGAGGAAGAGAAGGTTTGCTCCCTGGTATAACCCTCAGACCCGCACATTAAAGCAAACGTCACGAAAGCTTGAAAGCATTTGGCGTTCAACTAATCGGGAAGAATCCCGCTTAGTTTGGCGAGATAGTCTTAAAACTTATAAGAAGGCCCTCCGCAATGCCAGAGCAGAATATTACTCATCAGTAATAGAGAAGAATAAGAACAACCCTAGGTTTCTCTTTAGCACTGTAGCCAGGCTGACAGAGAGTCACAGCTCTGTGGAGCCCAGTATTCCTATAGACCTCAGGAGTAATGACTTTATGAACTTCTTCAATGAGAAGATTTTAACTATTAGGGACAAGATTAATAATCTCTTGCCCTTAACCAGTGCCAATCTGTCCTCAAGTGGAATGGCTTTGGAAACCCCTGTATGTCCTGGTATATATTTAGATGGCTTTTCTCCCATCAACCGTGACCAATTATCTTTAATGGTTTCTACTTCTAACACGTCTACCTGTCTCTTGGACCCTATCCCGACTAGGCTGCTTAAAGACGTTTTGCCTTTAATTGGCAGCTCTCTTTTGGATATTATTAATGTGTCTTTGTTAACAGGCCACCACATTCCTTCAAAGTAGCTGTAATTAAACCTCTCCTGAAGAAGCCCACTCTGGATCCAGAGGTTTTGGCTAACTACAGACCGATCTCTAACCTCCCCTTCCTCTCTAAGATCCTTGAGAAAGTGGTCGTAAATCAGTTGTGTGACTTTCTACATCAGAATAGTTTATTTGAAGAGTTTCAGTCAGGATTTAGAAAACACCACAGCACAGAGACAGCACTGGTGAAGATTACGAATGACCTCTTAATGGCAGCAGATAAAGGACTTCTCTCTGTACTGGTCTTGTTAGACCGTAGTGCTGCATTCGACACCATTGACCATAACATCCTATTACAGAGACTGGAGCAGTCGATTGGTATTTCAGGCACCGCCCTAAGTTGGTTTAAATCCTATTTATCAGATCGATCTCAGTTTGTATTTGTAAACGATGAAGCCTCAATGACCACCAACGTTAGTCACGGAGTTCCACAAGGTTCTGTGCTTGGACCAATTCTATTTACCTTATACATGCTTCCTTTGGGCAATATTATCAGGAAACGCTCTATAAACTTTCATTGTTATGCAGATGATACTCAACTATATCTATCGATAAAACCAGAGGAGACTAACCAACTCACTAAAATTCAAGCATGTCTTAGTGACATAAAAACATGGATGACCGCAACTTCTTGATGTTAAACTCAGACAAAACCAAAGTAATTCTACTCGGCCCTGAGCACCTCAGAGATCAATTATCTGGTGATGTGATTTCTGTAGATGGCATTACTCTAGCATCCAACACCACTGTAAAGAATCTCGGCGTTATCTTTGATCGGGACTTGTCCTTTAACTCCCACATAAAGCAAATCTCAAGGACTGCATTCTTCCATCTACGTAATATTTCAAAAATCAGGCACATCTTGTCTCAAAAAGATGCAGAGAAATTGGTTCACACGTTTGTTACTTCGAGACTGGATTACTGCAACTCCTTATTATCAGGCTGCACTAATAAATCTCTTAGGTCCCTCCAGTTGATCCAGAATGCTGCAGCTCGTATTCTCACTAAAACTAAGAAAAGAGATCACATTACTCCTGCACTAGCTGCTCTGCACTGGCTCCCTGTAAAATCAAGAATCACTTTTAAAATTCTTGTCTTAACTTACAAAGCCTTAATTGGTGATGCACCATCATATCTTAAAGAGCTTGTAGTACCATATTGCCCCACCAGAGAGCTGCGCTCACGAAATGCGGGGCTACTTGTAGTTCCGAGAGTCTTAAAATGTAAAATGGGAGCCAGAGCCTTTAGTTATCAAGCTCCTCTTTTATGGAACCAGCTTCCACCTTCAGTCCGGGAGGCAGACACAGTCACCACATTCAAGAGTAGACTGAAGACTTTCCTCTTTGACAGAGCTTATAGTCAGGGCTGAATCAGGTTTGCCCTGGTCCAGCCCCTGGATATGCTGGTATAGGCTTATAGCTGCTGGGGATGTTTAGGATGCACTGAGCACCTCTCTCCTCTTTTCTTTCTCCTATGGATGAATCTTCATCTCTCCATCACACATGACTAACTCTGCTTTCTCCCGAGTCCTTCTGACTTCACGTCTCATGGGGTCATCGGACCCTATGAGACGGCATAGATTCCATCTGCTGATGGACCTTCGATGGTTGGATCGTGAGTTCCTGTCGCCAGCTGTGCCACTGCCCTGCTGGGACTCCGCCCACTCCTCCACTTGGGAGGTCTCCAAACTCTCCATCGTGGAATATGCCTAAATATGAACTATTGATAAACTCTGTCAGATTCCTTGAATGTATTTTAACTCTAAATATGTCCTTCTGTACACATTACATCTATTGCATCTGTCCATCCTGGAGAGGGATCCTCCTCTGTTGCTCTCCTGAAGGTTTCTTCCCTTTTTTCCCCTGAAGGGTTATTTGGGAGTTTTTCCTGGTCCGATGTGAGGTTTTGGGTCAGGGATGTCTATGTGTACAGATTGTAAAGCACTCTGAGACAAATTTGTAATTTGTGAAACTGGGCTATACAAATAAACTGAATTGAATTGAATAACTATGCAAATAAAATGTAATCTATAAAAAGTACATCTACAGATTTACAATTGTATCCATCTATATATCTATATATTTGAATTGTAGTTACTCTTTGGAGGTACAAAGAGTAAAAATAAAAATATTGTGTCGAAGATTACGACATTTTTCAAATTACAGAAAAAGTTGGTTATGATTTCTTTTAAATGAGCAGGAAAATGGATGTGCCCCAAAAAACATCTAATTGACACATCGATAATACATCTGACAATGACTGTGTGTTGCTGCACCGCAGGCTGTAAGCAGGCTGCAAGCAGGCTGCGTCCTGTTCTAGCAAGTAATTACCATTTTTTTACATTTCCACATAGAACGTAAAAACACATTTCACAACAAAACTGGTGACATGAAAGCCAACAGCAGAGGACCCCGGGGTGCAGCTCTGTCTCCCTCAGAGGAGCTTAGAGAAAATAGAGTTTCCTCCATGTTTAGTTGCACAGCCCAGGGCTGAGGCAAAGGATACAGGGGGAAAGCCTGACTGTGACTATTAAAAGGCCTTCACATATACACACAGGAGTAAAGTGGAACATTTCCATATAGTGGAATAGCATTATAGAAATGTAGACTAAAATAGAATCATAGATTAATTGTTATAATTCTATCATTTTGCCCCTCCAGATCAGTGTCTTCCCGTGAGATGCTAGTTATTGTGGAGAGCACCTGACTGAATGTTGACATATTCTTTTTAAATAGAACATAATGCATTCCCTTTATTCTTGGCAGCGCTAAGCAACGCCATGCTACCAATACGAGAACAAAAAAAAAAAAAGGAGTGCCATTCAAAATGGGAGCTGGAAGAGCACATGGGGCTGTGGCTGCTCGGCATGAAGGTGAATTCAACAAATCAACACGTTTATTTTCTCACCTTCATCTTTGCAAAGGGCCTGTCGTAGCTGCCGACGTAGAGCAAGCCCACGGTCTGCGGAAGCAGCCTACGGAGACAAAAACATCACGGTTAACACCCTCGACACACGACTCGGAGCGGTTGACGACGAGGCAAAAAAAAACAACCGCACCGCTTCCATTTCTCCAGCTAGTAACAGCACGACGGAGATGTGTGATGACACCTCTCGGAGCCCTTCTGTCTCCGCGCGGCGACACGGTCCTAAACTTACAGAGACGACTACGGCGTGGGTACGCCCGACCACAAATGTGTGGAGCGATGGTATAGCTTGAACACAAGGTCAACTGGATCTCTCTGCACAGTTCATCCGGACTGCATGGTTTATGTGTGCTGTCGTCTTGCGTTTACATCTCTCAGTCCACAGAACGTGCATCAGTGCAGCGTCCATGTCTCATCCCAGAAATCACACCCAGTAGATGTCTCGATCAAACACTCCGCCTTACCTCCCTCCATCCCCCCCCCCCCCGTGTCATTTCCAGACAGTATGTCTTTTGTTTTGCGTCTACGAGCACTGGTTTTTAAATCAGTTCAACATTTATTTTGACTTAACTACTGCTAAGGGGGGCCGCTACAACAAAACAACGCGACGTAGGCAGACAGCAGATTATTTATTTTCCATTGATTGGATCTGTGAGAGACCCCACCCCCCCCCCCCCCCTCCTGTGTAATGATAGCTAGCACAAGCAGGAAGGAAGCAGCAGTAAACATTAAGAGAGCCAAATAGCCATGCAGTGATGGACACCGTCACATGCCAAGACCTAACAAAGTCCATTACCGTCATTCGTTCTATAAATACAAAAAAAAAAAAAAGCGGCTGAGCTAAAGGGGCCGCTAAACAAACAACAACGCCACAGATCAGATGCCTTATAGAGAGATTTCCATTGGATTAATAAAAGGAGAACCCCCCCCCCCCCCCCTCCTGTGTAATGGTAGCTAGCAGCAGAGGAAAAAGCAAGCAGTAAACATTAAGAGAGCCAAATAGCCATGCAGTGATGGACACCGTCACATGCCAAGACCTAACAAAGTCCATTACCGTCATTCGTTCTATAAATACCGCTGACGAACGTGTTGTTTGTCCAAAAACACTTTGGTAAACTCGCAGGAATGATTACAGCACAGTTTGTTAAAGCACTGCGATATCGATGAGATGTTACCAGAGGCAATGGAGCGGGCGAGGGAAGAGATGAGCGGATACCGGACGTGTCTCAGGAGAACTCTTTAGTCGTCGTGGACCTGCCGCTTCTCAATGCCTCGCTGCTTTGGCCCTCGCAAATCGACATGTTTGAGGTCCTGAAAGTCCTGCCGTCTTTAATTACACCAAAACATCATTTTCTCTAAAGTCGGATGAATTATGTTAACACGAAAGACCTCACCAACACAAGGCAGGGGGGTTCAACATGCTGTTAAATGTCACCGTAGTCTTTAAACAGCACGCAATCAGACCTGTGGTACGGAACAGCTGGAACAAGAGGTCAAATGATTTATAAAGCACGAAAGCAACAAACAGAAAAGGAGACTCAAACCGTACCGCGTTAAAGGAAGGGCTGAGGTGCTGCGTGTGAAGTGAAAGAGCATCAAAACAACTTTGAGAGCTTTCTTTATTCATGCACTCGGTATAGTTCTGGATGCAGAAAGATGAAGCGGTATTCAACATGTTTGTCGGTGTCAACGAATCGAGCGAAAAAGCCTGAAATTATCAATTGATCCCGTTTCTCCTGTGAAGCTATACAGGATTATTGTACGATCAATAAACCACAGCACTACACTGGGTGTCGTGTTCCTTCATTACCATGAACACGAGCACTGAGGTTTATTTTGATTCAATCCCAAATATTACACACATTATTTCTCAGTAGTGTACTGCACATTAATTAGCAGTTGAAAATAGTCCTGACCAAATGCTCCGATTTCTCCTTTTTGATTTATTAAGATTAAAAACCCACAGTGCCCAGCTGCTTCAGTGTTTTGGAGAAAAATGAAAAAAAAACTCTGTACAAACTAAAGTCGAGTGTATACTCGTCTTCAGTTTGGCCGAGTGGCATACAAAGGGTCAGGAGGTCAGAGAGCTGCGTAAATGGATTTCTGTTTCACACATTTTGGGAATCAATAAGTCCTTAAAGTGGATCATACATTGGATCATTTTAAACTTGGAGTTGAAACATAATTTAAAGAAGATCCAGTCACATATTCCTGACTCATCTGGAGCTCGTCATTGAGTTTTATTGTGCCACCTTTATTGCTGTTTTGTATATTGTTGTTGTTGAGGTTAGTGTTTCTGTAATTAGACCCAATTAGAAGTGGGGATTGTAAAGTAACTGAGGCTATAGATGTGTGTGTGTCATTACTCCATGCTGTATATCTGTGCCTCCCGGTCAAAGATCTAGTAGTGTGTGACCCCCAGTCGCCGGTCAGTGTCCTATGAAGACCACAATGACTTAAAGACATCAAGTACTGATATGCGAGTCTTGGAGCGTGAACTTATTAGGACATGCTGCAAATTATTATCAATAATAATTTATAAATACATGCCACAAAAAGTGTCTGCTGGAGTTCAGCTGACACACTCCCTGTGATGACGTGCCAATTGGAGGCAACCGGGTCACAGCGTCCACACAGAGAAACCCACTGCCGGTGTGAAGTCCAAAGAAAGGCTCCATGTTCATCCTGCAGCACACGCTCCGTCAGACCCACTTCCTCTGAACTACACTCTAAGGGCGTCGGACGCCTCTCACCAAAGTCCTTTTCTGCTTCTAATAAAGGCCGATTGTTTGGCTCTTACAACAGATCTTGCAGGAATGATGCATCTAAAGAACCGTTTCACTCAAAACTGCAAATGCCAACGCCAAGGTGGCTGTGCAGTGGAAGCGTTGCGAAGGAGATGAGTTCTCATGGTAACACAGTGGAGAACAAAAGCATTGATGATCACATGTTGTTAACTTCACCGTTACGCTTTCAAATAATCAGTCAGAAGTGAACGAACCTAACTGGCTTCCTTTACACACACATTATGGATCTGGATGCTGTAATGACACCTGAGTCCACAGTCGACGGACCAGGAACATGAAACCTGGACTCGGGCCTCCAGAGAGCCAATCCAAGCCAATCAACAAGGTAGCATTCTCCTTCTCTGGCTCCTTCAAAGAGACTATTGAATGAGGATGTAATCTTACTCTCCTCTCCTCTCAAAGTATCTTTAAGTCAAGCTATCTACACAATACTAAAGACTGTTCAGCTCTACATTTGGGAGGGGCACTGGCATGCTTTCCGGGATTGCTTCATCTTTCCGTTTTGTCTTCCAACTCTTCCTGCCACACAGTAATCACAGTGCGCCCCTGTGCCTTGCTTTCAGAGAAAGTAATAAAACTTGCCAGGCTGTATACGCCTCTGTGGTACACAAAGATGTGCTCAAGGGCCGACTGTGTCGCCTGATGAATAAAGAGTTGTTACCTCTAATATATCTGTCTCTCTCTTTCAGACAGTAACTAAGGAGACAGCATCGAGACCGAGTGAGATATGCCGATTGGTCCTCCACCAGCAAAATTCATCTTTGGGGGAAAATATCAGAACGTTCCCAAATGGCAACAATGAGCGTCTGTGTTCTCCCACGCACGGGCAGGACTCAAAAGGCGGACTAGCTGGCTGGCTCTGGTGGAGAATGAGTGGCCATGCCCTGATCCTCTCAGTCTGCTGGTGGTGGATGGTGGCAGGCTCTCCGCTACAAAGCTAGGACAGTCGGTAAGGTCACCTGGCTCTCAGAGGGAAAGGCAACGTGACAAGAAAGCTCAGTGCTAAGAGTCTGTTTGCTCGCACACAGACAATACTCAGCACGGAGAGCAAAGAGATATGCATTGTGTGTGTGACGGAGACAAAAAAAAAAAAGAGGATAAAAGTCTACAAGACGTGCTCGCAGCTTTGTGGGATTGCTCTTGGGCACAATGTGCTGCTTTGAGATAAAAGCTTATGTCATCATGCAAACATGCTCGGAATTACAATGATCCATCCAATAGTTGTTGAAGATTTTTAAGACACTTGATCGAAGACCAAATATTTCACGAAGTGAAGTCATCCAATCTTATATAGATATTTTGGTCTGGACTAAAGTGACCAACTGAAAAACGCTCGTTGCCTTTCCCAGATCTACATTAGTCGAATCGGGTAAAATCAGACGACTACCAATGTTAGAGCGAGCTTCTATTTGATATTTAAGACGGTATATCTCCAGAAATTGATTGTTTTTTCTTGTTTTCGGCAGAGCTCTAATGATTACCAGGATAAGGGCTCGGATGAGCACCAGTAGATCTGAATAATTTATGTTGCACAGGATTATACACATAACATGAGAAAAAGGGGTAAAAGGCAGTACTGTTTTTCTTTACCCATCCAGAAAATAACAAAAGTCTGGGGCCAGAAGTGCATGTAGGCGATGGAGTTGAAAGGAATGAGCGTCTCCTCACTGTAGCACCGTAAATGTAACAGGAATTGTACCCAGAGGCAAACAAGATTAAAAGCATCGCCTTGGACACGGAAAGAGAATGTGTGTATGTGTGTATGTGTGTGTGTGTGTGTGTGTGTGTGTGTGTGTGTGTGTGTGTGTGAAGTACTCCAGTGTGTCACAAAATGATAGGTGCTATTAGACTCATCAGGCAGAGCGTTTCCTTGGCAACAGTGACTTACCCTTCTCCTCCGACTTTGGTGATCTTGAGGCGAAAGTCCACAGAGTTGAGATTGGGCGGCTTCCACTTGAGGATGTCGTCACACCTCCCGGCCTTATATCTCTGCAAGTGAAACACAGTCCCCAAAAGATATTATTATTATGGAAGATTGGTTATGCATGAATACATATTAAAGCTGCTATTAATGCAACGAGAGTGCCCATGTGCTTCCACGACTAAAGGTTAACCCAGAATGAGTTAATTACTTCAAAATCATTTGTGAGTACAAAGCAAAAGTCACAGTTGATGAGCTGAAACTGATTAGGCTCCGCCTCCATTATGATACACCGCTGGTATCCAACCATCTCGAGCAGCAATAATATATTTAGTCTCTCGGTAACAAAAACGTTGTGAGAAACAAACATAAAAAAAGAGCTTATTCAATATTGTGTGCATGTACTCCACATAAATGATGAAAATTAATATAAATAGAAAATTGCATGGAGGGAGCATCAGAAAAAAATGTGTTTACAGGCGGACACATTGAGATTCAACAGGAGAGCATTATTCACATCACCACACACAACCCAACAACATGCTCTGATTATCTGTGCGTGGTCTGACATTTAAGGAGGACGTGAAACCAGAGCAGTGGAACATGAGGAATGTAAAGTCATGACGAGTGGAGGCGGGAACAGATGACCAGACTCCGTCACTGTCAGGTTGCCCGGTAACAGAAGTCTACTGCACGGAAATGTGTGGCGAACAGACAGGAGTCTTCAGGAGAACCCGTGTGTCACGGGACCAGACCAAATAAGGGCTTCCCGGTTTCACCCACGAAAAAATATTGATGGGACGCAACTACGTTTACTCTCGTAACTTAAGTCAGTTCTTGTACTTTCCTATGGTATTTAAACTTTACGCAGCTTTATACTTATAAGAGGCAAATAGTGTACTGTACTCAACATTTAATTGAAAGTAACTTCTAGATTGAAGTTTTGTTATACAGTATCTGGTCCAGAGCAAAAACAACGCATTTCAAAATTTGATGAGTCTGATTTTAATGTTTGCAATAAACTGAAATATGAAGCGGTCCTTTATGGATAGAGACAATTCTTCTACTTTAACTTGGATCAGCCGGAAAATATAATGAAATGTTGAAGTTTAAGAGAAGCGCAGTTCTCACAGGACAGCAAAGCCGCAAACATATGATGATCTTTCAGAGTACGAGGCATTGCTGAAGAATAAACAACCCAACAGTATACAAAAGGTGTTAAAAACACACTTTTATCAACTACAGTAGTAAAATGCCACATACATGTTAATGCAGCAGTACTATTAAACCAAATATATATGTAGTAGTAAACATTGTCGGAGAACATTTCACGTTCGAGGCCGTCACCGGTAGATTTCTTCACCAAAGGACGAGTGTGCACACAGGATATATTCGGTAGTAAACTTTATTTCAAGCAGACTTTGCCTCTGCGCCTCGCCACCTCACTCCTCAGTCCCTACTGCTCCTTTATGGGGACAGACGCACGCACACACACACACACACACCCACACACACACACACACATTGGCCCCACAATCAACCATCAGCTGAGGCCAATTAGACCTGGTCCCAGGACCGGTCCCACCCAGGCTCCACCCACTCTGCAGCCAAGCCTAAACACACCCCACTGCCACATGCACAATCAATACTTTGCATACAGTATATTTTGTAAATAATACTCTGAAGTAAGGTTTTGAATGCGTGGCTTTTACTTGAAGTGGAGTACTTTCCCAGTGTGGTATCGGGATCTGAACACTTCTTCCACCACTACCTATGACAAGACCTTAAAGAGGAACATTAAGTCATTACGAGAAGAAGGAAATACACACATATTTGTCCAAAACTACTAACCCGATCCTCCACATCTACACTGAAATTGGCAAGTGGTTTAATGAATAACATTACAATCTTGTAGTTTTATGAATGGTTTTCAATCTTTTCAGGGTCAAGCCCGGAAACCGTAGACACGACCCTCATGTTGTACGATTCTACAGCTTACAGATGACTTTGGATAGGATGTTGTACAAGTGTTTATACCTGCTCCAAATGATCCTCCTCAAATAGAGCCAGACGCCATTAGAGTCTTCCTCCAGGCTGCGTCACACTGCCGCCACAATATTTCTCCAGGAATAAATGTATTTCGAACGTCTTTGTAGTCTCAACACAATGATGCATACAAATGTGGATAATGGTGCCAACGGCCTCACCCTGAAGGCATTCATGGGGTTGCACTCCGTTGGACACACAAGAAGTGACGGAAATACAATAGTTGAGTGAAATCCAATAAATAAATAGACAGCCTGAGACCAACCTTTTAACTCTGCCTTACTCTCGCCTCTCCCCAACCCGCCAACCTGTTGCGGTGAGTGGATGCTACCAACAGTTTCTCGTTTTTTGAAAGTTAGACGAAGTCTGAAGAAGCCGATGTCACATTTTTTTAACGTTGGAAATAGGGCTTCAGATTCTGTTAGATGATCTAGTAAGAACGTCTTTTGAAGCACATTGAGGTCCTGTGACTGCATCGCTGGGAATTGATGAGTAACTACGGTATTTGACTTTCAGGTTTATGTTGAACACCTTTCTTTTAACAATGACAATTTCTTAAAATTCCCTTAGATTATTCTTGACGACATAAAGATGACTGAATCGGACTTCAGTTCATTTTAACATCATTTGCATCATTATGAAAATAAAATGTTGTACTGATTGGAAATTCTACTTAGACAGACTGACTGAATTTAGGTGTAAATTGAAGGGAACACGAGTGTGGGGTCCTTCTGCTTTGGAGCTCTCCGTTTGCCAAAAAGGTGATTCACTAGAGAGCAGGACAAGAGTGCATGTCTCGCTTCTGAAGCACCTGAATGGAGTACATCTTTTCTACCTGAAACGTGGGTGTGGAAAGGAATTCTTCAATGTAGTTAGTTATGCTTTGCTGCACAGGCATAAAACTAACCTCTTGAGAAATGACTTATTGCTCCTGTGTAGCTCTAATGCCAAATGAAATGCATACATGCTGGTGATTAAGTCCTCCACAGCTAATGACTTCATAAATGAGCTGAATAAAAGATAAATAAATACAGTTCTAAGCTCTGAAGAATAAAAAAACTAGGAGGTACAAACATTCAATGCTTAATTGTTACTGTGGTGAACCAATAAGCGCACACGTCAACCTCTGTTAAGCTGGCAACAGAAAATCCAAGGCTGATGATCTGTTGAAGCTGTACAAACTGTGTTACAACATTTTCAACTCCAGTGAAATTTGCTTAATCCAAACCAGCACAACCATAGCAACCCCCCAAAGAACAACAAATCAGACGGGAGTTTAAATAAATAACCTTCACATGCCTTCCTAAATGAAAAAAGGCTGCCAGTTGCACTCATGCTTTATTACTATTGCCAGCCTTGTCAATAAGTGTCTGCACATAAAAGACAAAAGCTTTTGCATTGAAGTGCAAAACAGACCTTCAAACCCAAGAGCACATCTCGCCATCTAGCAAATTCATTTTCCTGAAATGATGTTGCGTTGCATATAGATTGCCTGCTGTTTCAAGTTAGACGTTCAGGGGCAGCAACTCAGACCGAGGGGAAGAAAAAACAAGAGATCAGAGTGTGAAAGCAAAAGTGGGAGCGCTTCTTAAGAAAAGAAAGAAATGCAGAGCACAAATGCCACAACACTTTTGTGTATTAACACAACTACTGGAAGCGTCTTTGGAAAAGTGCAAAACAAACATATTTCTGGATAATTCAACAGCCAATCACTCGAGTGCAAGGTCTAACAGCACGTGCAGCCCTAAAATGACCTTCAACTGAACCGTGATCTTTCTAGACTAGACGTTGTTACTTATATTTGTATACACACTATACTTTATATACAATACATTATAGTACGTTGCTTTGTTAATACAACTAAATGCATAAAAAACTAAACCACACACCAGCTGTCAGTGTAAAGGTCTGTGCAGCTTTCAGATCAACAATAGAAAGTGATGTTTACATGCAGTGTTTCTCACCAGAAGCAAACTGTGTATTCTTGAGGTGTAACTCGTGTGTTAAATGCATTCCCTTCCTCCTAAAACATATGCAAAGCAGATCTCTTTATAATATTTGAGATCCTACATTGTACATTGTTCACATCAGAGTTTACTAGCTATTGATCTTCTTCACGGCCTTTGTTGCTCTTCTCTTGTTGTTATCGCCGCATGGTGGAAACCAGTGAAGCCAGCGGCGTCCGACCACAGCCGTACGTGATGCTGTGTGTGGTCAGAGGCGCAACAGACAGGAACTTTAGGTACTCTTTTAATTCCAAACTGATATTAGAGAGTCACTACCACCAGTTTATTTATTATTTTACATGTACCCCCACTCGTTTCTGATCATGCAGATAATTTAGTTTTAGTGATGTCAAATTATATTGCACCACAATAATATGTGGTTGATGGAAGTTTGTTGTTGCTTGACCATTGGACAGTTATATTTTTGACGGGTGTATTTTCCATTTAAGTGTTTATTCAGGCACAATGTCCCTGTCACTTAGGATAAGCATCTACAGACCACACTGTCAACCCCTTTTAGAGAAAGCCTTTCTGCTGTAGAAAGCTGCACAAGCAAAAACTGTTGAATATGTGAATCTTTATTTTTATAATAAGGGTTGTCGGATCCTCAAATAATAAATATTACAAAGGATGTAAAAAGGATTTACTGATGGTCGGTTACTCTTCTCTCTTTGTTCTCAATTTCCTCTTTTTTAACCTGCACCTCCTATAGTAGCTTATATTTGATGCTCCTTTACTTCTGTTTCCTGGACTCCAGCTTCTTATCTCAAGAATAGCAAAAGTCAAACAAACTTGTGCCAGCTTTCTAAAACACTGCTGTGCTCGGCTGACTTAGCAGTTCTACTTCAACTCAACCTTTTTCGGTGACAAAGATAAAAACTCAAAGTAGTTCACGAAACTGCCAGCTAAGACTTTATAACTCCCACAAGCAACGGCATCGTCGAAGAAAACACCAACAATGCTTGTACAGGCGTGAACGGAACATGAAAGCTCCTCGTGAAACCCGGAGCTCACGAATAAAGAGGCAGGCGGCGGCTCATCAGAACATAACATATTACTTGTATGCGATCTGTATACTTGTGCTCGGCAGGTTGTCAGACAGCAGCTTCGATGCACATCAGTTACACCCGGCACGTTTGTGATTGTTGAGACCGAACCGTAGCCGCGCTCTGATGTCAGTAGAGGGGGATAAATAACCGGGAGGGGAGAATATAAACTATTAGAGTCCAGCAATATAACAGCAAACTGACAAACTAACGGCTGCAGCTCAATCATTTTTTACAAAAAGCTAGTGGTATTGGATTGAGTAGCATCTATATTCCCACAGAAAAAAAACAGGACGGTATCCTTTCAACTTTGCCTTAAAAGTAGGGAGAGGAAACACGGAACCAGATTACTAACATGTGGAACACTTGCTCTTTGATAGTCGTGGATATACTCCGGGTAGGAAAATAAATAGTTATTTATATCTTATTCAAATGTAATGTAAGCATTTCAGAGGTGGGGTTGTATCTCTCAGAAAACTAAATGACAACGCAGTGATATTGATTTCCAAAATAATTACTTCGACAAAACATATTTTGGTATAATCCAAAGTGGTGGACCGACGGACACTGCCAGGCCGCTAGCGTGACTAAAAGACCAAATTGAGATTTAGATGCATCACTGTGGTTAAGCTGGGCCGCTTCCTTATGATGTCTAATTTTCTTTTACTGATTTTTGACTGGCAAATTATACAGTAATACTGAAGTTTCCATGAATACAATTTGCTTCAGGGTTTCTAAGATAAGATTACATTTATGTACCTCCTTCTCACCACGGTTTTGACTTTAGTGGGAAATGAGTACAAGATAAATCATAACTATTGCACACAAACATCTTAAGAGTGTTAATTAGTTGGCAAGTATCTGAGATAAACAAACCCAAGCAATATCTGCCACACAATTGTTTATAAATACTGGAGTGGCTGCTTAAAATCAAAAGTGTAGTATAGTGTATTTTTGCAATAGTAGAAAGAAGAAATTAAATTACAATTAAATGTATTCCGTGGGGAAATTCTTCTCTACATTTGACCCGTCCTTAGTTATTAAGGAGCCGTGGGCTGCAGTGAAGTAACTAGGGGGTTCAGTGCCTTGCTCAAGGACACTTCGACGTGCAACTATAGGGAGAGCGGGGATCGAACCGGTAACTTTATTGTTACGGGATGACCACTCTCCCCCATGAGCTACAGCCGACACATATTAGTAAGCATCAATAGTAAACAACAGTATAATACATGTTTAAAGGGCAATTTGATGAAAGAAAAGGCTGCTGCTCCCGGATACGCTTTGATTAGTCGGGTCTCATTTCAACAACAGCTTTTGGCTCTGAGGCAGACTAATCTGCAGTAAACTTTCACAATAAGAGGCTGGATAAGTCCAATAAAGCTGTTCCCCAGAGAAAAGCTCCCTCTGTTACAGCTCAAACACACCGGCCCGGTTTATGAAAGTGTGTCGTTTTGGTGTAAATGTGAATAAAAATGGTGGAGCGACGTTAAACATTCCTCTTGGAATAAACCGGGTTGAGGATTTTAGGGACAAGTCACAAGCTCAACTGGGTCCCAAATTAAAGTGATGCAGCACACTCAATGAACCGACTTGGACTTTGAGCGATGCTGAATCTTGTTGTATTTTTCGTTGTATTCTTTGTACAGAGATCACCATCTGGAGCGCTCTCCCATAAGCAAATCCACCATCTGTGCCAATGCTTCCGTTATAAATGAGAAATCTTTCTGAACAAAAGAACGAATATTCCAAGGACACCATGTGTTGTGTGAGATAACATACCCAGTGACTGCAGGCCGCCACACGGGCAACCTTTGTGAACATTAATGGACGTTCTCAGCGGCGAGATCCTGCTGAGATTATCACCGAGACAATCCCAATCACAGAAGAAAAGATTAAGATGGGTGTAGACAAGAGAACGACAAGATCGATGACTTTGGAAAACAATCGCAATGTGAGACGATGTTAGTGGCCTCAGGCGAGCATCAATGATCAGTAGTGGTGTTGGAGGTGGAATCATTTAATAATAATAATAATAATAATAACTTTATTTATATAGCACTTTTAAAAACAAGGTTTACAAAGTGCTCTACAGATAAACAAAGCATAAACACAACTTAAATGGCGGCAAACCAAAAAGACCATACCGTAAAAGCATTGAATATAACTAAAACCAAACAAATAGCCCATTAAAATAAAAACATAAGAGGACGACGTCACTTAAAAGCAGCTCTATAAAAGTGGGTTTTAAGAAGTGATTTAAAAGAAGTTATTGATTTTAAGATCATCCTTCTGTTGCTGTAAAGTTTTAACTGATGTAAATATGACTTTAATAAACAAGAGATTTCAGTTCGAGGCTGTAATTGAAGAAAGACTTTGAGCCAAATCAAACCGCGTCGGTGTGTTTTAAAATCTTACTCTTTTAATTAAGGATTTGTTTCGAGCATAGAGTAGGATGAGTTGACAAAGCGATTCAGACGGTCGAGTATGAATATTTCCTTCATGGATGTTTTGTGATTTTATAATAATAATAATAATAACCTTCAATCTTATATAGTGCTTTTCTAAGTACCCGAAGTTGCTTTACAGAGTCCAGAGTCCAGTACTCACACACAGTCATCCCGGTGGTGGTGAGCTACATCAGTAGCCACAGCTGCCCTGGGGCAGACTGACGGAGGCGTGGCGGCCAATCAGCGCCTACGGCTCCTCCCACCACCACCATTCATTCACATCCATCCGCTGTGTGCATGTCTTTATGATGGTGGGGGGAACCGGAGGACCCGGAGGAAACCCACGCAGGCAGGAGGAGAACATGCAGACCCCACACAGAACGGACCTGGGACGACCGGGATTTGAACCCAGGGCCTTCTTGCTGTGAGGCGACAGCGCTCACCACCGAGCTGCCCAAATGTTGCATATTCTTCAGACATGTTCATCCCGATACATGTAGGGAAAACTGAAATGTCTCCTCAGTCGGAGAAATCTGCTTTCTTGATCAATATAACATCCACAAGGAAAATAATTTCTACCACATTTAGCATCAGTACAGATTTGACCTCCACATAAAACGGTGGCAAATGTGTTCAAACTATTCAGTCATTGCAATGTTTCAAAACAACTTCTTAAACAAAAGGGTATTAAGGTTAATGTCCAACAAAGCATTCACAGTGAGCTAAACTACTTAGGAACCAGATGCTGTCCGGAGTCTCTCTGTTCTTTAATACTTAATGAGTGTGGGTAAAATACAACAATTAAACACGATCTCTTCCTGAAGAGGGAAACACATGGACCTGCCCCTGAGGAGAATGTGTTTGCACATAGAGAACCTCGAGCCATCACTCTGGTGGTGGCATTAAGGAGCAAGTAATGGCTTATTTACATAGTTTGGCATCTCAAACAACAGTCAAAGTGTCAATTAATAATCCAAAGACACGGGCCAAAGGTCAAGAAACTAAATGCATTAATTCAGTAAATCACACAAAGCCTTTTCTTTACACGCTAAGGGAACAAGACAACACCATCAGCCGTGGATGGATTGTAAACACACCGACGTCTTTCCCACTTTCTGAAAAAGTGCCAGATAGCCGCAATGTACCTCCCTGCCTTATCTTCCTCTAGCCACCGTCCTTAAATTCGTCCTGATAAATATTTAATAGCCGCGTGCAAACTTTACTATCGCGCTGTACGAGTTGTATTTTGTGTAGGTTATCAAAACACACCATCTCCTGAAATATTAAGTTAGGTGTCTTATTACATAACAGAATGCCGCTCATATAAACTCTGCAACATGGACAGCTCTTTTTTACATTTATGTTAAAAATGCAAACACGTATAGTTTGAACAGGAAATGTCAAGGGGCTGTAAAGGGTTTATGCCATTTAAATGAGTCCCTGTTGCTGTATGTAAATATACTCACAGGCGGTCGTATTCATGAGCCGAGTTTGGTTATTGTTGTAGTTTTATTCAAAATATGAAACAAAATGTTGAATTTTTTGTGGCGTCACCTCAGCTGGCCCCCTATTTGTATTATCCCCGAGTCACCGTGGACGACCCGACGGCTCCGCCAACCCGATCCATCCGCTTGAGCGCCCATGCAGACGGGAACCAGCTGCTGACCTTCCAGAGCTTGGAGAGAATTCCTTTTGTCGGATTCATGAAACTGCCGAGAAGCATCTTAATGACCATAATGAGCCGTAATGGCGCACATGGCAAATCTGTCTCTATGGCTGTAATTTCTAAAATGAGCCGTGTGTCATACAGCGCCATGAAGGGACTTCACTCTAATTCAAAAGGCGAGAATTATAGTAAAAGGGGTGAAGAAGAAAAAAGCACCTGCCAACAGAATGGACCGGTCCACGCAATCAGTTTTCTTATTGGCAGAACATTTGCACATTGTCCCGGCTAAATCTATTCCTGCTTGTTGAACAGCAATCATTTCAAAAGCACCTTGCCAAAAACAAATCCCAAACCCTGGTTAAAAGTGTTTTCCTGATCTATGATTGGGAGGGGGACGATGTTGTTGCCGTTTCCTCAGCCGGTCTGATAAATGCCAAATTCATCCTTAGCGCCCTTTGGGCCTGAGTGCTTTCCTTTCCCCCGTTGTTCATAATCCATCAAATTCAAAGAAGCTGAAGAAGAAAATAAATCTATGGCTGATTGCATTAATTCATGTGCTCCATATCCAAAACCCTTTTCTGGTAAGGAGTGTGTATGAATTGGAAATTCAATACAATCCACTAACAATAATGTCAAAAGCAACTCTTGCATAATATGTAGCTCAAAAAGAAGACAATAATCCGTACAATATGTCCTTTAGCGTTTTAAAAAAGGTCACATTTTGACAATAACATGTCTGGAAAACAGTGGGAGGATTTTTATTCTACAAGAAACACAACTGAGTGGCAGGAAATGCAAGCGCCTTCAGAAGTGAGACATTCATGTTGCCATTTTGATGAGGGCAGCATCAATTAACCAGCTCCACTCGCGTTGCGGTGGAGAGACGACGCAGCTGTGTAAACTTGTCAATTTCATTTCCACATCTCCTGAGAACTGTTGCTACCCGACGGACACGACTCTACACCACTACTTCACAGAGAAGAGAAACAAACATGTTCAAACCAATACATGTGGAGTAAACATACTCGCATCCCTCTAAAATATGATCATTAACATACATTTCACAAGGCCATTCTGCCATGTTATCTCTTTGGTTGATGCCCTGTGTATTTGATATTTGACCACATACATGTTTTATCTAACTATATTGATCGAAGGCATGTTTAACTAGTTTTGTATTTCTATGATTCTGATGTAAATCCAAAATCAATATGAATTCAATGACTTGTATACTGCTACGCTGAATGGAAACATCCTCCATATTCCATTCCTTGAAAGGAAATCTTCATTATTACAAATTCCCCTGCTTATTTCCTCATTTGGAAATTAGCGCCATTAAAAAAGGTTTTAAGCAGCATTGGGAACCATCATAGCTACTGGGAGAAGAAATAGGCAAGGAGCAACATATATAGCCAAAGTTACATACTGCATAGAAAACATCTGACTGGGCACAATAGGCTTTCAGTGTACCATTGTAGCATTATGTTGCATTGTTGTTAAAATCTTGGTTCATTATATACCTTCGACGGATAAATGTTCAACATGGGGTAAAAAAAAAAGAAAGAGAAGCAGGTGAGCAGACAGGAGAGGTGAACACCTTCACCCGATGACGCGGGTCGATGAAGCCAGAAACCTTTTGCTGCTTTTCTTGCTATGATGAAAAGTTCCCTCTCTGATTGAGAGACCTCAAGCCGTGGGCGGAGATGAGTAGAACGGGTCTCATTTAACGGGAAGGAACGGCTTGTTTCATTTCATGTTTTATGACCGAGAAAGCCCACAAACAACCGACTTGTTTTACTTCACAGTTGTTGGGTTGGTCGGCTCTCCAGAAACACACTGGACATGTTATACGTTCTGCTCAACTCTAGATTCCTACACGTACCACTCCTGCACTAATCTTATGAGTGACACCATATTTCATTTACTACACTGTGGAATATTGTCCCAAGAGTCTATCACAGGAGGAGAGAGGAGGAATGGCGTGACAGTCGCAGATAAATGGGATTTTCTGCGGTTCTTGAGCAAGGCACTGAACCCCAAGTTGCTCCCCGGCCACTTCACATCAGCCCACTGCTCCTTAATAACTCAGGACAGGTCAAATGCAGAGACGAATGTCCCCACTGAGGATAACATTCTTAGAAAAAAGTGTATTCTTACCAAGTCTATTTCCATCCTAACATAAAAGGCCATGTATCTTTTTTTCTTAAAGAGGGCACTGCATTTATGTGAGAGTGCAGCTTCCTTTATAAAAACAGAGGAAAGATGCAGATATACAGTGACAAGCAGCTGGTGGTAGTGACTGGCTGTTGTGTAGCGGCTTGGTGGGAAAGAACCTGTGAAAACACTCAACTTGTGGCAACGGCTTTGAAGATTGACAGACTGCCATACATGGAGGGAGGCTTACCCCACACGGCTGGAAGATAAGTCCGTCGACTTCGTGGCTGACCTGGGACGTGAAGCTGCCTTCCAGTAGCTGAAAAAAGGAGGACACAGTTTCAGCCAAGCACAACAATCAAAAGGTAGCTGAAAGCTTCAGCTGGGAACACACAACATTACATTGATTTAATCAGAATGAGAATCAGAAACCGTTTATTGCCAGGAATGTTTACACAAAAAAGGAATTTCTATTGGCGGGAGGTGCAACATTTGACATGACAAACAACAATCAACATAAACTCAAGTACAATACAGAATAAGATAAAGATAAAGATAAAGTGCAACGGAGAAAGTGTCTGAGTGTATGATCTAGTGTCATGTGTGTTTAAGTTAAAGTGTATGTTACATGTGACGTGTGTTTAAGTTAAAGTGTATGTTACATGTGACATGTGTTTAAGTTAAAGTGTATGTTACATGTGACGTGTGTTTAAGTTAAAGTGTATGTTACATGTGACGTGTGTTTAAGTGCATGTTAAAGTATGTGTGAAGGAGGAGGAGGAGGAGGAGAGATGAATGAGGAGGAGGAGCCTGAAGAGGAGTTAGTCCTGGGGTGACAGAGTCAGTCAGTGGGGGACCCGGGCTCCATTGATGAGCCCGACTGCCGACGGGAAAAAACTGTTTTTGTGGCGGGTGGTCTTCGTCCTGATGGACCGCAGCCTCCTACCAGAGGGGAGGGACTCGAACACGGTGTGTCCAGGGTGGGAGGGTTTATGAAGTTGACTAAATCTATAAAGTCTGCCAATAATACATAACCCTTTAAAAGTAGGCAGAGTCTCAAGGTAAAAGGAAGGTTTATGTGAGAAGAGTCCGATAGCTCGTTTCATCCACCGAGCCCTCAAACTAAGCTCTAATCCCTTTGACTGGGTAATGCATGACAGAGAGATCAATATCTTCAACTTGACCACCCAGGTTGAGGAGCAGAATGGCAGCAAATCATTAGGTTCCTGATGACTTGGAAAGAGTGAATTTCATCTCTTCCATTAACACCAACCGCCAAGCACCACAGCTGTTGTCGAGAAGAGAAACCTGCGGCCCCTCAGCAGCCGGATGCCCATGGGGCGTGGCAGAGCTGCTATTCAACAAAAGCATATTTTCTACATCATAAAGTGCATGAACAACACAGCACATTAGAGCCACGACAATAAGGCGGAATATCCAATCTGCATATATAAAAACTGATTAAAAGATCCCCCAATTTAATAGTGCTTTCCCTTTTGAGTCTTCAAATAACTCCTCTTTCCTCAAAACTGGAGACTACTAATTTATATTCCAGCTACACGCAATACTTGTTAAACTATCATCTGCACCACAAGAGACCCTCTGATGCCACTGCAAAGTTTATTGATGTGCATGCAGCAAATACAGGTACAGAGTTTATTATTTTTAACTGTATTTTATTATCATTATTCGGTAGGTTGTATTTTCAATGATCTATGTATCATTATCAAGTACGTTTTATAATAATATAATTCATTTGTATAGCTCTTTAAAAGGTACTCAAGGCACTTATGTTACATTAATTATGACATTCTATTTTTTCATTATATATTTTCCTTAGCTGCAAAGCACTTAGTGCTGCAATCATTGCATGAAAGGTGCTATACAAATAATGTTATTGTTATTATTACATTACATGGAAAATACGGGCACATAAAAACTTGATATTTTGTTGAGCACTCGTTTAATCTTGTTACGTCGGAAACAGACACACAGACGTCTGTTAGAATTACAAATAGCAACATGAAGCCTATATGAACTTTAAAGTATAAACTCACCCTCCACTGAGGCCATTAAACAAACTTTAAAAAAGACCACAGGGACACAGCTTGTGACAAAGACGATTAAATAAGATACCGAAAAAAAACACCTGCAGTATAACTTTGCCTAAATTATTTCAGATTTGCAAAGCATATTTTGTTGTATACACCAGACCTTAAAAGAATCAGGTTTAAAAGCTGAAAAACTTTAGGATTTTGGGAAAAATGTCATCCCCCTTCATCGTCTGACACTAGTCATCGTTTAGGGCTTCAAGGCTGTAAACAGGAAGTATAACGTTGCCATGGAGAAACGTAGCCGTGGGCTACATTTTGGCAAATTGTCAGCATTATAAAGCATGCAGAATTAACCATTAGCATGCAGAATTAACCATTAGCAGGTAGAATTATCCATTAGCAGTTCCCCTGGATGTACAAAGGTTATACGGTCTTAAGGACGTGTCACACTGAGTCACTCAGATATCTGTGTGTTTACTTTCAGGGTTCTTACACATGTTGACCGATGGATTTACATGACTTTTCCATGACTTTTCCATGACTTTAAACCAAATTTCCAAGACAAAACTGAAATCTCGGTATAAACATGAACAATTTAGAAAATTTGGCGTATTGAGAGCATACGCCGGTTTACATTTTGAGCGTCTTTCTTTAAAAAACATTAATTATTTCAAACTTGGCGTAAATGAACACATGATCATAACAAACTCCCGTGACTTTTTCTAAACTTTTATGATTTAAGTTTTTTCCATGACTTTTCCAGGCCTGGAAATTACCATTTTAAAATTCCATGACTTTTCCAGGTTTTCCATGACCGTACGAACCCTGACTTTGAGTGATTTTGAGTGAGTTAACAGTCCCCCAAAAAGTGAATATTGTGTCACACTATCAGCTCACGCTGCATCGTTGCTTCACATCTCTACACAGACCTTGAATGAAATATCTCAAAGTTAAGCTGAATATAAGAAGAAGATAAGCTGACATCAGCATTGTGGTTTAATTCCAAGCCCAGCGTTAAAGCAGAGAAGCAAAGTAATAGAATGATGAGAATGATGTGCAGCCAAGTATGAACATGAAGGCTTGCAGGTGTCTGTGTGTTTAGGCAGGGTTAGCCGAGTGCTCCGTCTTCAGTGGCATTAGGAAGAACAAGAAACTGAAATATAAGACCTCAAAATCAATGTCTGAGAAGTGAACACAAGATATGAGATTAAACTGAAACTGGAGAGTAAATTCAACAATGTCACTTTCACAAAACCTGCGCAAAACGTTATTCAGTATATGATGCTCATATATATATATATATATATATATATATATATATATATATATATATATATATATATATATATATATAATTTCCATACTACAACGGCATGAAGGGAGACCTGCTAGTGCTTGGAAGGTAGGAAATCAATCTAAAGAAGTATCATATGCCTTGGAAAATGTTTGACTATAATGTAATGTACAAAATGCCAAATCTAATACATGATTGATTATGGATGAATTTTCATCTCTCCATCACACATTACTAACTGCTTCCTCTCTGGGGTCTTCGTGACTTCTCATAGGGTACTGGCTGTGTCTGATGCCTCCTGCTTGGTGGGCCGGCCTCCTGTCATGGCCCTGCTGATGCCCCCCCCCCCCTACCTCCTTCTGTCTCTTGGATTGCGGAGGTCTGGATCGTGGACCATGCAGACTACGAATTATTCATATTATTCTGTCATATTCATTGAATGTGTTGTTACTCTGTAATGATTCCTTCTGTACACATGACATCTATTGGACCTGTCCATCATGGAGAGGGATCCTACTCTGTTGCTCTCCTGGTGGTTTCTTCCTTTTTTTTCCCCCGCATGAACGTTTTTTTTTCTATTTCTTGGGAGTTGTTCCTGATCCGATGTGAGGTCCTGTGTGAGGATTGTAAAGGCCTCTGAGGCAAATTCATAATGTGTGATATTGGAAAAAAAAAATTAATTGCACACAAAACAGCATCTGAAAGCTGTTTCTAAAGGATGAGGATTAACAGAGATGGCAGATTCACTGTCGATCATCAAGGTTAGTGTAAACATTGCAGAAATATGGATTGTATTGCAATCTTCTGTGTGAAACCCTGGCGGGTAATCTTTGCTATTCTGTACGTGCATGTAGATGGTGAATCTATTTAGGCGGACAGGAAATGGCCGTGGTCAATAAAATAGAAAGCTTATGCATTAGTGCACTGCAGCGGATATCAGGTATCATATCTAGGCCATCAAGACGAGGGAGGTATTGAAAGGTGGAACAACAACGTGCTCTGAGTGGCCTTTTATAAAGTAGCGTATAAGTTGAATGACAGGAGACAATCAAATGAAGTGATTAAATATTAATTAACAATGCTTGCATCTCTGTGCAGCTCATTCTGCAGCAGGCATGGGCAATGCAGGCGCCTGTTGACTCGGAGATAGCAAGGTAGATACGGAGACGTCCACATTCATCAGAGCGAGGACGTGTTCATAACGCGACAGTTGACAGATGGTGAGCCTAAAAAATGATAACCTCAATCACAAATACAAGAAAGTGTCTCATTTGCCAGAATTACATTGGTACCTCATTCAAGACTGGCAACCGATTTCTTACGCAGCAGGCTCTTTTGTGACGGGTGCAGTTCTTGCAGCTCGAGACCAGACCAGTCCGTCCCAGCTGTATTACGACACATTTAGTCTGCCTTCAAAATCTTTAAAACCTTTTCAAAGTGAGCAGGTACTAACTGGTGCTTTAATACATCAGATAGTATGCGCTGCAAAGCAGGATATGTATCCATATTTTGAGATGAATGCAGATACAACGTATTGGGATGAACACATCTGAATTGTTAGTTGAGATCTAGAGGGAGCTAGATTCTTCCATCCGAAAATGTAAACTTGTTCTTAATGCACACTTTGCATTGTTAAAGTTTCATGTTGAGGTGCTTTGTGATGTAAATAAACCAAAGTAACTTCAGAAATAATTTTCTTTCTGATAAAATATGTATGAAGGATTTTTTTTTATACAAGCCGTCTTCTTCCCGGCATTTGTTGGAACAATGCTGCAAGTCTTTGCGTGTTACCCCCCCCCCATTCTGTTATGAAAATAGGTGGATGGAAATACATTAAAATGTGATTAAGAATAATTATCTAACTTGTCAACCACAAATCAGATGTTGGGTCTCACAGAAAACATCCCATAATGAGCAGGGTACAAAATCAATCAACATACAATCCACAGCGCTGCCACTGCAGAGCACTGATAGATGGAGACACACGTGTGTCTCTTATATTTATACCGCAGGGTGATTTCACCTTTCCACAAAATACTTTGATGTAAAACACTTTTCTTTTTTTTCCAAGATGTGTCGCAGGGAACTAAATTAAGTCATCAGCCCTCAGAGGAGAGAGCGGCACAGCCCCGGAAAAATGTTGGGTCCCTGCTCTATCTGCAAAGAAAGCAGAGCAACATCAGTGCTCTCCACAACGATGAATGAGTCACAGGAGATCACACAAAGCCTGACAATCATGCTGACATGGAGAAGGCAGATAGCCAGACGGAGAAGAACCGATGCCGTTATGATGGAGCGGCATGTAGGCGGTGAGATCTGTGACTTCCATTTCGGCTCTCTTGCCATCTTAGCACTCCCACCCACCACCTTTCATCAAACAAAGTGAACCCTGGGTGGAGAGAGGAGCAGAGAGAAGACTTCCACTCACACATCCTCCTACAGTAAGGAAGCTCCTTGCAGCGATAACGCAGCGAGGGGGCAGCGCCGCTGCTTTCATGGTGAGGAATCACAAAGTTGTGCCTGGTACAGTCGGGCTGAGTGGGCGGAGCCCAACAGCAAAGCCCCATTAGGAGATCAAGCATTCGATGCAGACTCCGGGGCGGAGACGGGGACAACGGAAAGACTAGTCAACCGCAAACATGCTCTGCAATGTCTTTCCACTCGAGAGACTGGATGTCAGGGTGATGGAAGTCAGACCATTTTCCTCTCCAGTGTTTCTTGTTCGGGCTTGTTTCACTAGATGACACCACGACGAGTGATATCTTGGTGTTGTCTGCTACCAAAGTGACAGGAGATATACCATTCACCTTCACTCTACTGTACTCTATAGAGCAAAAGGTGTATTTCAATGAGCCAATCAGAATCACTTGCAATCAATGTTCTTTTACCCTTAACAAGACCGCAATGAATAAGGGACAGAAAATAGTCAAATATGGCTGCTATTATCATAACTAGATTAAAATGTCTTACTTTGTCTAACAAACGTAATATATTCAATTACTAATGATTCAGAACATCTGGGGAACTGGGACCCGAGAACAATGTTGAAAAAAAAGAAGTAATTTATTCTTGAAAAATGACTGCAGGCATTTGTTGATTATCAGAACCATCGCAAATACATTTTATATAAATCAATCAATCAACTGATTTGTTCAGCTTAGTCAAACAATGAACACAGAAGTGGTCCAGCAGATTGGACGATTTGTTGCATGAGTGGAAGGATTGCCGACAGTAAATACATCTGACGAGAAAATGAAGCAAATCAATCAAATACGTTCAGAGTCTGTGCTGATTGGTCCGTTTCTATCATTTTGTGAAGCTAGTTTTGAGATAATTCTAAAATGTGTAAACACAGGTGTCCGTCTATCAGTAGAAAATCCAGGCTAATTAACTACGCATGACTTATTTAGAGTCAAACCATGACACGTGTAGGAGCCACGGGCATTTATTAAGGCACGGCATTGTTATGGACCGAGTTTTGTTCAATCTTCCGATTGTGTTGATTTTATATGTTTAGCAGCAGCAACGCATCCACGATGGTCAAATGACACGTTTGACCTTGACTCTGAATTTGAATAACAGATTGTATGGGCTGGTGTGGAATGGCTTGAATATAAAGTAAAGAGAATAGAATGCAGAACAGGTTTTTTTAAGGTGACGTCAAACCAAGGTGAGAGCAAACAAAGGGGCAGTAAAGATTTAGCATTAACAAACATTAACCGTAAACAGCTCACAGACAAAGGATTTTTAAGGTCGACTACAATCAGCCCTAAAAATGTTATTGAAAAAGACAAACGTGACGATACTAATCCATTCTAAGAGTTCACATGTATGTAAGTTACATATCTCTACACCTTATTGTTTGGTAATGTGCAAATGAAAGCAGGAAAATGCAGCATGCTCTTATTAACAAAACAATCCCATGGCTCATTTTCTGTGCGATATCACCAGCTTTCTCCTGAGCACACCTGAACCCACATGATATGCACTTTCCATTCCTGAAGGTTTAATGTGTATCTGCCGTCTGCTCGACCTCGTAGCTCCGAGGAGGTTTATGTGCGGGGGCTGAATCAAAGGCGGAAAGGATGGATTGATATTCCAGTCAGACCACAGGGCGGTTGCTGGAGGCTCCTTTCAAACCGAACGTGAACGGCGCTCTGAAGCCGAGACGCAGTCCCTAAACGAAAAGCACACCGCAGAGTGGATGGATGGGCAGGGCTGCTAAACCGCCGGCTGGTTTCAGTCTGAGGGATTTTAGCGTCTTCTGATATCTTATCTTTTGATTGGATATCGGTCTTTGCATGAAAAAAGGTCAGGTTTCACACATTGATTTGTGAAAACAAGGAAAAGACGAAGAGAGACATTCAAGTTGTAAGAATTAAACCAATAAGGGGATAGTACAAGACTCGAACATGCAAGATGATGAGAAATATCACAGCACAGGATGAAATTCAATTGTGATATGAAAAAGAAAAACCTGCGGCGAACTGGACAAGAGGCGTGGGGAGTGACGACCGCCTAACGGCCCCCAACGTGAAATTAGAAAGTTAGCAGCAAGTTATTGTAAGAAGACAAAGACCTGAGGAACAAATTAATTGTTCCCCTGAAATTTATAATCTGGCAGAGGCAGAGATTCTGAACTGTTTTCAGTTTCCCTTTCCTCATCATAAATAGCCATCTAAATAAATCAGTGGTAATAGGGAGATGGGTTTCTTCCCAACTATTACTAGTTAGTTACCAACTACGACTATGCCACATTACTACATCCCCTATATTACAATATTTGAATAACAAAGCTTAAGTCTCCTTCCCATACACAATTATGCCTGAAATAATTACATCAAATTTGAGTTGCATGTAAATATTATGTTCATCAGAGCAATATACAAAATATGTCTCAAGTGTCAGTGAATAAATATCACAAGTTTCCAACGCGACTTCTTAAAATGTCTTGTTTTCTGCATCTAACGGTCCAAACCCAAAACATGTTTACGATTAGACCCTGAAGACTAGAAGACTAATAAACAAGTGAATATTCACATTCAAGAAGCTGGAAAAGGACACGTTGCTTAAAAACATTACTTGAATGATTAATGTATAATCAGCTGGTGATTAACTTTCTGACAAAGTAATCTTTTCAATGACTAATCATTTGTAACGTCATGGAAATTTAAATATTTGTTAAGGATAACAGAGACTGCTGCTTCTGTACTAATTGACTTCTATACTTTAGTTCAGAGGTATTAAATAATGAGTTCACGCTCAGGACACCGATAAGCATGAAGCGTGTGTGAAACAGAAATCAGAGCAGAAGTAACCAACACGCCCGCGGGAACCTCATCGCCCGCAAGGACCACGTAAGTCACCCGTAGGGCATGTTCTAGAAATAGCACGAGTCACTACGGAGCTTTGTCTAATAAATGAAGTTGCCTTAAATGTAAAATGTAGATTTTAAAATAACAATGAATAATAGAAAATGACAAAGCGCCATCTATCTCCGAGACAAGGAAGCGAGGTGTAAGTTTACCCCCAAACTAAAGAAAACATGGCAGAAAAGAAAGGAAAACACACTAGTTTCACAATAATTGGGAGGAGGAGTTCTCTTTGCTGAAATGTGTGTGTCCCATTTGCTCGTGTACCACAGTTGCGACGGCAAAGCGCACAATGCGAAGAGACACTTGAGTGCGAGTCACAGAAGCTTCGTGCTACTACCAGCGCCCTGAACAGGCCTGTGAACAAGGGCAACTGACTGGGAGAGCAGGTCCAGAAAGAAGTGATGATGATAGTTGTGGAAATCATTATTGTGAGGAATAATTAACATTGATCGGACACTCTTTTTGCATATATTACAGGGTTCTTACACATTTTGACCAATGGATTTCCATGATTTTTCCATGACTTTTCCATGACTTTAAACCAAATGTCAATGACCAAACTGAAATCTCGGTCAAAACATGAACAATTTAGAACATTTTGTGTATTGAGAGTGTACGCTGGCTTATATTTTGAGCATCTTTCTTTAAAAAACATTAATTATTTCAAACTTGGTGTGATTATAACAAATTTCCATGACTTTTATGATTTAAGTTTTTTTCCATGACTTTTCCAGGCCTGGAAATTACCTTTTTAAAATTCTATGATTTTTCCAGGTTTTCCATGACCGTAAGAACCCTGATATTATTATTATTATTAAAAGGTGATCTGTGTAACTTTGTAATTTAGGAAGCTTGTATCAAATCAGTAGCACTTCGTACTACTCGGTACCCTTGAAGTCGCTCTCAGCTTCTGAAAGGTCGGTGAGCCCTGATATAGTGTGGATAACGAGTTACTACAATACAAGCTCTAAAAACTTTGATACACATCGGGAGAGTTGAGGGTGCACAAGTTGGTGGGATAGAATAGTGACATGGGCAATAATAAGTGTTGTGCAAAAATAAGCCCTACAAGGATTCATTTCTCATGGAGCGGTGAGAGATGGGACTCCACTGCCTGTTCGACGCCTCACCTGCCCGTCTCCGTAAGAGAAAAGAAAAACCACAAACACACAGCGGTGCCGAGCGCAGCACACACACCCCGGCACGTTCATACAGACAGAGTAAAGAGGCAACAAGCGGGAGGCGGCTCTACATTGGGCTGCAGCAGCATGGGGGCCGAGAGGAGACTCGGCCCTGAGCTCCAGAGGATGCCGCTGGCTGGAAGTCGCAAAGAAAAGCCCGCTTGACTTTCTTTTTCTTTTTTTTTAGGGTGCTCAAAGAATTTGCTTCCCTTGTTAAAGTACAGAGACCAATCAAGATTTAGATATGTATCGAGACGACATGTATTGTATCAAAACATTGGGCATTTTAAGTCAATAAATACATAAAGAATAACTAAATAAATTAAATGGATGGATTGAGCAATGCTATGGCAACGGTGGCACATGTTCATGCTGCAGACGGTAGCTCCAATTAATATAGCTACGTTATTGTGCTAATTTGTTGTCATTACTACCGTATAACTAATAGCATATGACAGAATACACTCATCACTGGGGACCGGATACATTTGAGATCTACCCACGGCCGATCAGACGGCTAGACCAGCCCGACCCAACGCCACTGTTAGAGGATCAAGAGGTAGGAGAGCAGAGATGGAGGCTACGACCCGAGGCTACGACCCGAGGCTACGACCCGAGGCTATTCCACCACCCAATCTGTAGCTGGCTAAAGTCCCATTTTTAATTCTGCACTGAATGGGCTACAACTGCACTTTGTTGTGCATCCCTTTATTACATAATGACAATAACTTAACCTTGAATCAGCAGATTAGTAGTCTATTAGGCAGAAAAAATAAATAACAAATGTAGATGTTACACCTCGTGTGCACAGTCCACATAAGGCACAATAAACAGAGATGTTGTAATCATGACACATACAGTGGGGACGGGAAATTTAGCAATGTCATTAAATATAGACTAAATAAAAACATTTCCACCATAACTTAGACAAAATGTAAGGTGATACGAATGTAGGACGCTCCTCTTCACTCACTACTTCACTCTCACTCATTACTTTGCTTACTGTGGACCGTTTATACGTATTGTATCGTGTGATGACTGAACAGAAATATCACTAAAGTACAAATTCCTTTAAGTTGTACTTAATACAGTGTTTGCTTCAATGTACTTGCATGCCCCCACTGAGAGTACACAATAGCATAAAAGTATCACTGTATTTCATACAGCTTTACATGGAATACAGAAAAAAAAGTGTGACTTCAAAAAAAGTACTAAACAGAAATTATTCAAATAACCTATATATTGAACACAGTTATGTAGAGTTGTATTATTATGGCAGCAGTGTTGTTTGTTTCCCAACAGGAGGGCAAGGATGTTATTACCACATTGGGACACACAGCAGACTATTCACAGTAGGGAGGCAAAAACCAAAGAACAGTTTGAATAAAAACACCTGTTGACCTGAAACAGAAGATGTCCGTTACCTTCCTTGAGGACATCGGCTCCGGACATTACAACGAGAACAAGTGAAATGAGCCTCTCCTCCTCTCTGTGTCTACCACATGTTCACCTGCTTCTCTCCAGTGAATCAAACCGTCACTGTATAGATGTGCTGTGCATCATCCGATGTTGCGTAATGTCTTGGAGGCTTTGAAGAAAACGAAAACGAAAAATATCAAAGCAAACTGAGGTAAACAGAAATTAGTCATCGGGTGCATGTTGTGTTTTCAGCATGTTTCCCTCTGTGAGTGGGTGCAGCTTATTCTTGAACCGTACAGTGGAGTGGTGCATCACCCAGGCAGATGAATGCTGGATTTGAACTATTTTCTCAAACTGAGTAGGACAAAAGTTGTGCGCCACGAAAAGTTTCTTTCGTGAACATTCCCACAGTTTGCTGTTAATTATAATAAAAACGATGCTGCAGGTTTACGGGGCAATAAAGCAGATTGAAAAGAAAGAAAGGTACACTTTCATTTCTCCCCGTTTGGGCTGCAGTGAAGCGCCTGGGGAGCAACTGGAGTTTCAGTGTCTTCAGGACACTTAGCCATGCAACTATGGGGAGAGAGGGAGTCGAACTGGGCACCTTGTGGTTACGGGACGTCCGCTCATCCCCATGAGCTACAGCCGACCCCAATAGAGATAATATCAGATATCAAGATCAGATTCAGCACGATGACAAAGCTCAACTTAGTGACCGCACACACATAAAGGGGCCGTTGGAGACCCCGGATCATGCTTCTCAATCTCAAACACCTGCAGACTCAACAGCTGACAGAGGAGCGAGGTCAGTGAGCAACAGGGAAACCTGCAGACCGACAGCACTCCGCTAATGAGACGTGCTGTTTTCATCTGGCCAGGCCACTGGAAACCTGCAGAAAGCAAGACGGAGCTCAGAGGGGAGCAGCAGGAGGGGGACACTGAGGGGACATTTACATGGATTCGCGGTCCGTTGACGACGATCGAGCCGACTGCAGAGGACGATGAGTCAGGTGTGCAGTCTGGTCATTGAAGTCATGATGGCTTCAGTTACCCGACACACTGTGCGCCGCTGTGTGAGACGGTCCTTAAGGAGAGCGCATCCTTAAGCTCCATCCTAGATCTCCACGGGTTAAACAGAGACCTACGCAAACATACATTCAGGATGTTGACCCATAAAGAGATCGTTTTATGGGTCGCGGTCGCTTATTTTCATATCGCCATTTATTCGGCACAGCGGAAGTTTCTCTGGTTTGCGTATCAGGGCAAAACCTACGAGTGCCACGCCACCCCCTTCGGGCTCTCATTGGCCCCGAGGGTATTCAGCAAGTGTGTGGAGAAGCCACGCTGTCTCCACAGCGGCATCATGATATTCGCTTACATCGACGACTATCGAATATGCTTGCACTCACGAGTGCAGGCGGTCAAAGATTCTGCTACGGCGATAAATCATCTCACGGATCTTGGGTTCAATATATTTTATATTTCACTTTGCACACTTTACTTTATGCACAGTCACTTTCTTTCTTTCTTATACTTATATTTTATTGTGTTTAGTTTTATCGGTGCTGCTACTGTTGTCAACACATTTCCCCTTGGGGATTAATAAAGTATATCTCTATTCTTCTATTCTACATAAACCGGACAAGGAGGCGGGTCGAACCGGCGCAATGTACAGATTACTTGGGTCTCAGCATAAACGCTGTGGGAGGCGAGAACAGCGCCCCTCACGCAGTGTCTTTCCCTCCTCCAGCCGGGGGAAAGCTGTGTCGTTCAGACGATGCCTTCGCTTGCTCGACTTAATGGCATCAGTGATGTCAGCGGTGCATTTGGGACTCTTACGGAGGAGGCATCTTCAGCGCTGGGTCGGGGAGTTGCGCCTGTGCCCTCACCGTCACCTCAACCACAGAGTGAAAGTATCACCGTCGTGCGTTCCGCCCGCGGGGGGCGGAACTATCTCGTCAGGTATCCCGCTGGGGATGGCGTCATCCAGGGTGACCATGACAACCGATGCCTTTGTAAGATTTGACAGATTCTGCTGCTAGAGGCCACAGTGCCAGAGTCCCTGTGATAGTCATTACAGGGCTAAACTACTTTTGGCTTTGGGAATTTCTTGCAATCCGGGAGAGGTCTATATCTCCCATAGTGAAACCCTGAAGGAAGTTAGGAAAATAAATGTGGGTTTCTTAATGTAACGCCGGTTCTTTGATAACAGAGTGAGGTGTTCCACCAACACATCCCTCCTTGCATTGATACGGTAAAAAATCAGTCTCGAATGATTTGAGAGGGGCGGTCGACTGTGATGACATGAGGGGGCGGGGCCCCCAACACAGTTGGACCTGTCTGTCACTGACAGACGTGGCGTTATTGGAGCTTCCTTAGTTGGCCACGCCGAGGCGATCCCCATAGTGAAACACCTCCCTCTGTTATCAAAGAACCAAGGTGACGTTAAGTAAGTTATAAAAGCTATCATATTATCATTATATCAGTAACATGAAATGGTCTTACAATATTTCCTGGACAATATATGGTAATCGTGACAGACCTAAACTCACGTCAAGACTTACTGCCGTTAACTTCAACTATTTCACTAACTCTACAACCCGTCATATGTCGGCATGAAGGCCACACAACAGCCACATGTGACACAGAACAGACAACTATTATATAACCGATAGCCTGAGACTGTGAACAATATGCTTCAACCTAACCGTCAGCATTGAATGAGAAGAACTCGAACAGGGAAAACACAATCAGAGAATGGAACATCACAAAATGTCAAAGGTAGTCTGGAAATGATTATCAAAGAACTTGAAGGTCACAACTCAATCATGTTAGATACACTATTCACCTGTTGAGTGGTCCCCTGTTTGGTCTCTAATGCACTGTGACAAATATCAAAAGAGGCTCATCTCCGACAGGTCAGAGCCCCCGACATATCAGATATACTGCCGCAACAAACACAAACACTCACTGAGATGCCACGAGGACATTGGTGTTGCTCAGCCACTAAATTGAAAAACAATTATCTTATCAAAATAAATCAATTATAAAAAAAAAGCAACAATAAGAGACGCTTAAAAAAACATCAACAAATAAAAAAGGCGCTAAATAGAAAGAAAAAGAAAATACAATACATTTAACACAAAACCTTAAAGAATGCCATTCAAACATTTCCCAACAATAACAACGCTGGATTGCTCTGTGGAGCAGCTTCACATCCTTAATCAATCACTCAAAACATATTGTAGACAATGTGCCTGTCAAGTCCACAGAAAGCAGTCAGGATCGAGTTGTTTGACGACTAGAGGTCCCACTTTACAAGATAATGCTCCTTTGATGGAATGGCAGCAGCAAAGTAGCTCTCAGGACAATAGAGCGAACAGCCCACCGAACTAAATAGGGACATGTCTTGTCAATAATGGACATCAGCGATTCAGCGTGATTTAATTATTTTGTATTCAGTATACACTCTACCTTTATCGCAGCCGTTGTAATTATGTTCAAGCTCCATGAAAACACTGCAGTCACAAAAGTCTCCAGATAACTACTTCTTAGGTCTCTCTCCGAATTCAATCTGGGAGCTTCAAGATGAGATCTTCTCTCAGGTAAGAAACTCATTCTGTCACTCAGGTCATTCTCTCCTATCTGCAGGCGGAGGGGGGTTATGGTCTATGAGCGAGGGATATTAGATATTCTGTAAAGAGCAAGGACAAATTATTACAATCTAATTTCCTTTTGTCAAAGTTATCAAGAGTTACTTTACTAAATCTGAGTTACATTTAATTACACTACAGTATGCTCTCTGCAAATATTATGCTTATTCAAACAGGGTATACTTTGTCAAAAGTTTCTTCTTAATAATCATCCATTATTGAAACATAGGTACAAAACTAAATACACAAAAAGCAATTAACTGTTGTACAGACACCACTAAGTGCCATCAAATGTAGAAATATTTTTCAAAATAATGTGTTTTGCGAGCCAAGTCCATTCAACCTGAACAAAAGGGAAATTCCAAAATGTGTTATCTGGTGGTCCCAACGTAGAATTTATGTCTTACAAAAAGGAGGTCTTTGTTTAATAATTGGACAAGTGAAGAAAGCATGACAAATAAATGTTCCCAAATGGTGGGAAATGGCGACATTGACGTGGAAGTGTTTGAGCTGAAAAACAGCAGCCCGGCCAAAGACAAAAGCCAGCATACAACTCAAGTCTGTGGCTGACATATTCTTAAAAGGTCTTTCTGGTTGATATGCATGAAGTGAAGGGTTGTGCTGCTATGAATTAATAAGCCAGATTCCAGTTTCCCTCGTTTTATGTGTCATACAACAGAGATATGACTGTATGGGGAGCAGATGGGAGCTGTACAGCACAATAGAGCAGTCACAAGCCAGGCAGAGTTCCGGTGACTTAATTCCTAGAGTATCTTCATCAACATCCCCCTCTGAGGGTGGGGCTCAGTCCTTCTTAGAGGAGCAGACGGCCCAGGGTTGAACCAGGAGTAACCCAACTATTCACATTAGGAATTTTATAAAGTACAAAACACCAGAATATTGGTGTTGGCAGAGGAAGAAATGTGACCACAACACAAGAAATATCTAAACTGTCACCCCCTTCATATACTTTGATCATCTGTGAATGTGCAGTGCCAACATTTCCTACTGATCTTGGCCCGACCAAAGCCTCAAATTAATTCTGCTCCGACCTCCCACGGGACTGGTATTAGGGCAGAAGTGCAGGCCTTTGAGGAAAGATTAAGAGCTATTCAGAGGATAAAAGCTCTGCTGTCCTCGGTCTGTGAACAGCACAGTACGACAGCCTGAGCCGTGGCCATTTATTTATATGTATGACAACTAGATAGAAAAAGCAAACAAATAGGATCTGAAGCTAAATACTGCAGGGAAAGAAATTGATTCAACTTTTTTTTTTTAAATAAACTTTATAATCATTGTTGTTATTACCAAGCCTAATTTGAAGCAATGCCAGGTGCAACAATGTATGCAATGTTTCCAGACTTACTAGCTCACAGTAATGACTTTCATCTGCAGTGTATTGTGATGCTTTATTCCACTGGCATCTTTTCACATTAAGTTATTAATAATTCATGGTGTACTCATAGACTTAGACAAACAAGAGATGTTTGACCAATCAGAGACATCCATTCCAGCAAACAGCACCATGACAGTGTATGTATGGGCTGTTAGAGATATTAGCTACAAAGCAGTGACTTTTGGACCGCTAAAAATAACACATTTAGAAACTGGGTCCTCCAGCTAGTTCTTAAAGGAAGAATCTGTGACCAAAATAAATCTTGGTGAAGATCAAAGTCCACGAAGACTGCGCTCTCACTCCAGTTATACAAACCTCAATGACCTCGCCCGCATGTTTTAGACTTTAGAGGAAAGAACCCGAGACCAGTCTCCCTATTGTGGGTGATATTGGGCCATCTACAAGACGCTCTCTCTGGTTCCTCATCTCGGACATTAATGAAACTACACATTATATATGTGCTAGTGGTAAGAATGTTGAGTCATCTGTATTTGAATATCTTTGTGTTTTTAAATAAATAGGGAAGAAATGGGTTTGAAAGTGAAAAAGAGGCCTTTGTTCACGTTACCTTTCGTGCTGCATTAATGTCAAAGAAAGGTTTATTTCGGACACTGAAGGGCTCCTTGGTTTTGTCAATCTGTCCGGTCTTCATCTTTTCCATCCGGGGTGAAATTATCTCTTTTTCTATGCATAACAGCCGAATATTGAAATCACACTGGCCGACAGGCTGTCCCTGAAACACAAAGAACAAACTTAATGTAACTTGGAAATGATAACATTACGTCATCAGACACACGTACAAACACATGCTTTCAATATAAATGAAATATAATACAATTAATAAATAAGTCTTCCAGTAGACTGAGCTGTGCACTGCCTTCAATATTACATTAATAGCATCTAACATGCATACTAAATACTTTTGGAAAAAATATTTACAGATTAATGTACCTCTACTGTCTACACCAACTCTAAGAGATATGTAATGCAGATTTGTTGCAATCATTTTATTTCTTACATTTGGCAACATGAGCAACAGGAGTAGCGCTGAAGATGAAGAGACGAGTTGGTTGACGATTGGTGATTAAAAAATTACTGCTGCTTTCCTTTGTCTTCCTTTAGTTTTTTCATAGGATCCATTTTTGATGATAGCGAATATGTCAAATTTGAAAAATGATCTGCATTTACTTTTTTGTGGCATTTTATGAAGAAACAGATAAATCAATTAGTCAATAAAGAAAGACAAATGCTGCAACCCTAAAAGCACTATACCACCCTGGCACACGCAATAGAATCAATACAGCACTACCACTTGTATATATAACCACGCCGTAGGTGAGCAGTATGCAGGTGCCTACAGTCGACTCGACATCCGTCACGCTCGTGGGAATGTCCACACCCAGAAGTCACAGTACAGCGTAATAGTTTTTTCCTTGTCACTATGACAACAGCTTCCTCCTATCATTAGCCAACCACACACAGTTGTTCTCTTAAAAGATAAGAACAGCGACCTGAGCCATCAGACAAAGCAGGGGAGGGGCTATTATTTTCTGCCAGATGGGTTTGGAGCTCCTCCCCCCCCCCCTCCTCTCCCACCACCCCCACCCCACAGACACACACACACACACAATAATTAAGTTTCTGCTTCTCGTCAACAATAAATATACTTGGAGTTCAAATCTGAAAAGCCAGTCCACTGACGGTCACCGCCGCGTATCTCCGTTGTTCAAATGACGAAGTGATTGAAACACAGTGACTCACTTTCATCAGCACAAAAAAAAAGTAGAAACCAAAATATTTTTAGAAATATTGCCAGATGGACACAAACTAAGTGTATGACAACAATCTGACATTTAACATTCCTCACAAGTTATCGGAAAGGAAAAGTGGGAGCTCAAACTCGGCAACCAAGCTGCCATTTGTTTTGCAGCCAAGAGACGACTTGATGAGGCAAACGTTCTTTACGTCACGAGATCATGATGCGCAGAAAAGACTATTTTAGAATGCTTTCCCTCCATTTAAACGTTTTTGTTGATGACTAATGAGTTAACTCTTTGCCCCTTTGTATAAAGACCTTGACTACATTTTTCAATTTTACACAGTTAAGTATAACATATGATCACAAATGGAAAAAATATAATTGCTAATCTGAAAATAGAATGGAAACATTATGGACTTTTTTCTTTTCTTTGGAGTACCTCAGGGATCGATCTTAAGGCCCTTTCAACACACAAGCAGACCCCTCCTCCACCATATGATAGTTATTTATCCTTAATGTTATACTCGCTGTATGCATGCTATTACATTTAATGGTCACTGTAATATAAGTTTACAATGATTGATTATTTCATTCTACATTTATCTCCTACTTATTCTCTTGAATAGACAGACAAAGTATCACGAGAGAGAAGCTCAAACCAGTAAATGTAATTATGAACTAACGAATTATGGACCAACGGTTGCAGCTCTAGTGCCACCCTTTCTTCAAAGATGTGTGTTTAACTTCACGTGTCTACATTTAGCTTTTTTCCCTTCTTTTTGGACGATGTCTGTTGTTTTTACCATTTAGAAAAAAAAACAGAAAACAACATTGAATGAAACATTTACACCTTTATACACAAGTGGGTTATGAATCAATATTTACTGAACCGTATTGAGAGTCACTGAGCAACAAGATTTTACTTGGGGGAATTTGTATTCCGCTCGGTTACCGTTTGGTAAAGGCCACTTCTTTTCTCAAGAGTTGTCTTTGGACGATTGGACTACAGGGGGAGGAAAACGATTCATTTTCAGAGGGGATGAGGAGGTGGATGGCCAATGATTAGTTAAGATTAGATGCAATTACAAGACCGCACTGTCTTGTGAGTCACATATATTACACAAAGCAGTAAGAAACGACCAGAGCAGTCTTATGTAAGCAAGTACAATGTCAAGCCTTATAATACTTTTCATATAGTGTGACTACACAAAACACAATAACAAAAAGATGTTGTGATGGGGAATCATTTCTGAGAAGATTTGACTTACACTAATTATGTCTCTAAAATCCAGATGAAATTCAAAAATGGAAAAACCCAAGTCAAATTAAGTATTAAATCAACTTAAGGAATCTATAGTCAAACAAAGTAAAAATAGAATAGATATTAGACTAGAAATCATCAGGTGGCTTGGTATGACGGACGGCCACGTTGCCGCGTGTCGGCTGCATGTTGAAGTTGGCAAGTGTTTGCCAAAACAAGGTGATAATCCAGCAGTTTGCCACGAATGTCTCGTTTTTAAAGTCGATCCAATGAATTGCTCAATGAGTTAATCACTCTATAACGGCAGTTTGGCAACTACAAATAAGTTCAAGGGCAAATAAAAAGTTTGTGAAATCTCAAATGGGCATCACTTTGAGGACTTTTTTTTCTTTTTCAGCAACGGCAAAAAACAACAACACTATATTCTCCTGGAGCAACAGCTGGTATCATGTCCCACACATTCTCCACCGTCTGTCAGCAGTGTCATGAGGACAGGACAAGATGTAAGTGTGGATGATTCAAGGCATGTGCTGTCCACGCCTGGTCAACAGGAAAAATACAGACGAGGGAATCTTGTTAATCCAACATTTCTGTACATAAAGGCCGATCACATCGGTGAAGTCACATCGGGATTGTTTTGCTGTGGTACCAGACGGCGATACGTCGTGACGGCTGCCATCTACTCGTTTGCACTGCTTCACTTTGACTTAATGTCATCACTGTGGGTTTGAGCGAGACCAGAGCTTCAACCATTTCTGACAAGCAACAGCTTTGTGTACCGTTACTGATACTAATCTCTAAAGAAATGCCTGGATCTGCTCTGATGCCGATAGTGCAGCTTGCCGGAGGACACCTCCGTCTATATTGCCTCCAATTGCTATATATATGTACTGAAAACTCACAATTACAAGTCAGTCTTCGTATACAATCATCTACTGCTGAAACAGTTCCCTAGTAACCTTCTCACTTGGGAAAACGTGCCGCTTGTCTTTGTCTCATGTGACAGTAAACTGAATGTTTTTATTTTAACAAGCAACGTTAAGAAGGAATTTAGCCCCCAGAAAATGGTGGGAGACATGGAACGTGAATCAACAGATGCATTCATCATAAAAATAAAGAGACAACAATTGTATTCAAGTCTAACAAGGAATGACTCAGTGTATTGCTTACATAACCCCTATAATGGGTATGTGACTATGTGTGCATGAAAAGCATAGATGCATCCATCCATCCATCCATACATACATACATACAGCCCTCAAGAATACAACAAAATAACAAAACATGTTCAAAAGAAAAATCGTACAATGCCGACAATAGCATTAAACGCTCACTGTGACTGTCTGGGATGATTTGGAATAAATTACATTATACAACACTGAGGAAATCAGGGTTGGGATCACTCAACAGACGCTTAATGTGCAGCCTCCCAAGAGAGTGTTTTATTTACAAAAAGGCTTTTAGGCTGTTTTGGCCTTTAACCACATTCTGTATCTATTAATTCTATTTGCATCATAAGGCCCACGCCAATGCAGATGCAGTATCTTAGGGGATAGATATATATATATATATATATATATATATATATATATATATATATATATATATATATATATATATATATATATATATATATCCTCTATGTTTCTTTGTTCTTGGTGTTGAGCGGTGTGAACACAGCATCCTTTTCTAGATCTAAATCTAAACTAATGTGAGCAGGTTTCCATCTCTGAGTGCCCATCATTATGAGTTGGGGTCTTAATTATCTGGTCACTGAATGCAGAGAGACTCGACTTGTTTACTTGTTTACAAACGTAGGCCGTCAATTCATGATGATAGACTATGTAGTCCCTGTAGCCTACCATTTCTGCTCCTTTATGAGTCTCTCACTTGAATACGTAGATGGGCTTAGCACTCAGTTTCAGATTCAGTTTTTAAAAAAGTACAGAAATTACCCATAGCAATGAGCTGTTAGATCACTGTGTTTGAACATAGTTGCAAGATAATTTACTTAAGAACAAGCAATTTATTTATTTTTAGAATGAAAACCAATAAAAAAGACATTATTTGGGTGAGCTGTGCTCAATAAAACGTGGAGCCAGTTGTAGGTGTTAGTAGTACATTAGTATTCTATAGATAATGCAGTGTTGTCCCCTGCATTATTTATGGCATAGATAATGTAGTGTAATGTAGTGTTGAATTATCAGGCTGCTACGGTTAAATAGAGAGCATTACTGCCCTCTCGGCTACATTTTAGTACAAATATCCTAATAATAACCCACCGTAATCAAACTTGTGACACCGCATGTTCAACAAGAAAGACATATGTAGATAATGAGTTAAAAATGCAGATAAAAGTCCCAGAAGAGTAACAAGAATGTGTTGCAATTAATGAGCAAATAAAAAAGGACTTTCACATTTCCCAGAAAGTCATTGTTAGACAAGGTGTTCACTGGCTGGAGAGCAATATTATCGGAGCACCAGTACTCGCGTTGACCCGTCAACTTGTAAAGATGTTTTATCTGCAGTGCGTCATGAGAGTGATGTGGCCGTTGATTTGAAAGGAGGGATGCAGCCGAGGGACTATTCTTAGAGATACAGACTGTACCTGCAGACAAACTTCTCGAGTGGAAGTAAATGTGCTGACATCAGAAAAGCACTGCATACCTCCAAAGGTACGGTTGCTTTGGGGATTTTTATTTTTAAAGCATTCCTTTCTGCTTGGCTGTAAAGGTGATTTAGACAGTTATATTGTCTAATTCTGCACATAAGTTGACATTTATTTTGTGTCCACAGTTTTATTTCTAGATAAAAGCTTTCTACAGGAACGTCAAAATTAGGGACAAATATGCAATTGTTATTGTGATTTCATCACATCTCGTCAGTCCGCCCTCAGCGGGGGCGCTGACGGGGACTGACGAGCTGCAACAACTTTACAGAAAGACCCAAAAAATATATATTTTGTAATACTTTGCAGGAAGAGAAGAAATGGATTCCCTCCACGTCTCAGGGGAATAAGTCAGGGTCGGTCAGAAAACATCAGTGCTGTCGACATAATAACACTGACCGATGACCAGGAATACCAGCTGCTCTGACAACACTCATTTATCCACAGGACTACGTCAACTCTGACCGTTTCCTCGGCTAAATCACCGATCACGACGAGAGGACACAGAACTCTCGCCGCGCTCTAATCAAAAGAATCCCAGGACTGTGCTGTGTGTGACTTTCCGAACGAGTGAGGCGTCACGTAAGACCGCGGGCCTAGCGGGTGGCGGGTTCTCCCCGCTGCTGCATTTCCATCCTCGGGATGGAGCCTCGGTGCGAAGGAGCAGCCCACCGCAGATAATGGAGAAGGCTAATCATGGCCGGCTCGGATCGATAAACTGTGCTTTACTGATGACTCCGGGGGAGGGGCCGGGTGTGTGGAGGGCAGCTAACCCCTGCACCATCTCACTGAGACGTTCCCCTCACCGCCGGAGCCTTTATTGAGCCGCTCTCTGGTTTGATCCCGATCAATAGAAAAAAAGGAGGAGACAGACAAACATAATGGCAGGAGCAACCGCCTCACACTGAGGTATTCATCAAGTTTGTAAGTAAGACGGCTGAGGCGTGCTTAGAGAAAACCATTTGTCTCAGCTGGACGTGAGCAGCGAGCAGATCAGCTGAAGGGATGAATTCATTTGCCGTTTGGAAAAGTGTGAGCAATTAACAGCCTTTTAATGTAGTCCTGAGGCGGTTCTCAGGAACAACAACCATCAAAATAATGTACAGTGGAAACCTCTTGAAGGTAATCTGTCCACGTACAATTGATCACTTTATCTTATTTTTTAGGAATCTAAGAGAGAACATTCATTTGAGTATTCATTTCTCATGCAGATTACCATCAAATATCAACCTTTACCTTAATATGAAGCCTTCTCTCTTTATTGTGGCTTCAGCTGTTTAAAAGCTACATTTAAATGTGCCTTCCCCACCTGCATTTGTTTTCTGTCTCCATCACTCTCGGTGTGTGAGTTGGTGAAGGTTTGCTGCTGCTGCTTGTTTTCCATGTGTACTTTATTTGTCCTGTCATAAATTCAATGTGTACGCAGCACCAGACTCGGGGGAAGCAATCAGAAGCAGCCGGGTTACCGAAGTAGGCTACAGTAGCCGCTCATAGGAATAAAGTTATATAAATACTAGTAGGTTCTACTCTCAAAATTAATACCGTGAGCAGGATACTTGATTACTATAAGCAAAATAATTAAACAGCATTTGTATTGGAATGATTCTGTACCAATGCTTTTGATACATAGAAGCGCTTCTTCTCCCTCATCATTAAGCAGTTAACATTGCAACAGGAGAAATATCATATTACACATGAAAGCCAATTTCACACGTGCAGATTTGCCAGGAGAATTACTGCTACCCAGCTATGATGCAATGTAATGGACTGATGATCAGGTTCACTTGGACTCAATACAGTGACGTCGATGTCAAAAGTTTGGATTAATATCAAAACACATTTTAGTTCTCATCAAAAGTCAATGGAGCTCAGCAAAACCAATGTTAGTGTTAAAAGCACAAAGACCTAGTTTATAAATAAATATTCTGTTCGAGTCAGACGCCACTCAGCCAGTGTGGCGCCTACGGTACGGTTTAGTAAAGCTCAGGGTGTGGGGTCAAGCAGAATCAAATACTGAGGATGAGCACGTCTGTGCTGCCGACTGAGGAGTCCAACAGGGAATTGGATTCGTCAGACTGCTGGATAAGGAAATCCCATCAACGCTTTCACCCCACACCTTGCACTAATTATGTATTCTACCGACCGCTGATGGAACACGACCGCAAAATAACATTTCCTCCGTTGAACTCGCCCCTCGTTACCCGTACACTAAAGGGAGCGGGCAGAAGGAGCTGCTGATTGACCACACACAGACCGCACAAAGACACCGCTTCCTAGGGGCTACTCACGTTGAATTTGATGATGTCGTATATCAAGTAGCGGGGGACGGGCTGACCATTCACCTTGTCGATGATCATCTCCTGCAGAAATAAAGAGATGCACATTGTTTTTATTGAGATAAGCATAAACAGTTGAGAAGAGAAAATGTCCAATATGTATTTAGAAATAATCTGGACATTGTTAACTTCACATGTGCGCATAGTTATGGAGGATGAAAACAGTGGGAAACCGGGGGCGAGTGCTCTCAAGAGTATGCATGTTCAGAGAGGAAGATGCCTGCAGCAATGGGGGGGGGGGGATAGTAAGGCATTGGGGAGATGTGTGTGCGCCGTGTGTGTATCTTTATGCATGTGTGTGCATGGGGTCTGGTAAAGAAGGACCTGAAGCAGAAATAGCATCGCATATCTATTATGCAAGACCCTCAAGTTGAAAGTCAGGTGCCGGCTGCAGCAGTGATGCAGGACAGCCAACGGACACACGGGACCTTCTCAAAGAACCGTTAGGCAACCAGGAGATGTTGTTGTGACAGCAGAGATGCAGACGTCACCGCCGCTGTGGAAAGTCGGGTCTCAACTCAGGTGCTTTGCGTGGTATGAATAGAAAAGCGGAGCACTACATTTATTCCCCCTGGCCTCATGAAACTTTCAGGCGACTAACAGTGCTCTGCCGCTGTAACTGGCATGTAGAGCGTTAGCCTTGTAGCAGTCGCAGAAACATCTGACATCCATTTTGACTAACAGGCTATAGTGTTCGGATGGGGTGACAGGTAGCGCCTTGTTATCGATTATAAATCTTAAAAAGAAAAACAGAAAGAGCAAAAAAATCTGGATGTGCTGCTGGTCCTTAAAATGGGAATCAGTGCGTCTGCAGCAGATGACACCGTTTACAATTTACATCAAGCAAACACACACACGGACCGGCACGGAAGGAAACGCGTCCCAAACTTCTCTTTGACTCTGAACATCGCCTCCGCGAAACAATTCCCAAAGCTGCCTCCAAAATGCACATCAGAAGAAGTGAACTCATCCAATGAGTGTTTACTCGCTAGCGGAAATAATTCTAGATTTAGCGATAGGTGCTGGGGCTTTGCAAACAGCCCTCGGTGCAGTCACCGGTGAAGGCACTCGGGCACCGGCTCCACTGATAGCGGAGGATGCCACTTGACTACTAGCATTTTGGGGAATTTTGCTTCCAGACTATTCTGTATCTATTCATAGTTTGGTACAATTAGCAATTACAGAAAAAGATGTGCATTCCTATTGGATGACATGACTTTACTTTATCAGACAAAAGACCAAAAAACGACAGTAAATTGACGAGAGCCAGACTGGAGGAGTGGAGAGGAGTAGCAATGATGTCATTCCAGGAGACTGCCATCCCTCTGCATCCGGTGCACTGGACCGCTTCACAGACAGAGAGCAGCAGATGAATACATTAATGTGACCAAAGGAACCCAGGAATTCAATCTCCACTGTGCACTCCTCCAATATTGGAACTCAGGTTGATGTAAAGCTCATTAAAAGCAACAAAACAGCGTCGAGACAAAGACCAGTGCCTTTAGGCCAGAGATGAAACGTATCAGACAACACAGCTGGGCTTCTCCAGGGCTCGCCACACAGCCTCTGTGAACTGAGAGCCAGGAGCATCAACAGATGAATAACCAAAGTCAAAACAAAGCTTGTAGCAATCTAAACACACGTCTGCACCGCTTCCTTCAAAGCAACACTAATGCGCTGCAATTAGATGTCTTGCCTGATGAGGAAACTAAATGCACCTCATCAATCAGAGGAGGCACATACCTATGTTACATAAATTAGCTAAACTCTATTACAAAAACAGGGCCGGGAACAAAAACAAGCAACGTATCCGCCATCTCTCCTACCGGAATACCAAACATAAACCACTGCCAGACATTTGTGATCAAATCTCGGCGGAGATTTCCATTCCCGCGTTTCCAGCCAGGGAGCGTGATCGTGACTGGTGCATGTGCCCCTGCTGCCGGGGAGTTGTTGCGTCGCCTCGGCAGCACGAGCATGCCAATGACAGTCTGAGCCGAGCAGAACAGGTGAGGAGAAGTCAGCGGCCCCCGTCGTCACCCAGGGGAGCGCTACAAGACATGGCGCTGTGGAACCGCGTGGCAGCAGTGACAGAAAACTGTCACAATGGTGGTCATTTTTTTCCCGTGTGCCATGTTTTACAGGCTCTACTGCGGCCTAAAATATGCTATTCTTACACCTGAGGTTTGGCAACTGATGTCAATTATTGCGAGTGTGTCAAGGTTGGAGAAAGAGGGGACATGCAGTTTCAGTCAAGGGAGGAACAGATATGGGGTTTTCAGGAAGCAGGAAGAGAAGCTACCATGGCACGTTATAAAATATGTATATATAGCAACGCAATAGCAAGACAAGAAATAAGAAGGAAAATAACTCACCCCATCCAATAGAGTATTTGATAGGTGGACACGTGGATCCTTCCGGAAAGGAAACTCTAGGTGGGCTATGTGGAAGATGGTGTTGTCTCTGTCGATCATGAATACTTCGTTTTTTCCATTGATCAACATCATGTACCTGCAGGAGGAGATGAACCAAATTGATACAAGGTAGCAAGGTAGTTAGAGACTCAATGCACAGCTCCGAGCTAATCTGATCTCTTATGTCACAATGTTATATTGCAAAGCACACTGGCTGCAGGTTTGAGGATGTTGTTCTTTTGGGGGGATTATAAATCAACTCTGATGACCCATGTTACACTTTATTAATACACAAAGCATGAATCTGCTGAAAGTGCATTTCTCCGGATAAAACACAACTGCATATCATTTTATGTAATTAGTTTATTTGGAGGACTAAATATGGTAATCATGTCTGAAAGCTGAATTGATGAGAGCGTAGAGGAATAACACTTAAGCTTCCGGTTCCGCTCAGCAACTACAACAACACCCAAGACTGCATACATCTCTAACAAGCAAATGTATGGTGTTAGAGCTTTTATCATGTCTGAGAAGATAAGATAACCAAGCAGATACTTGCTAAGTGAAGCTAATTAACCAGCATTGCTTTTTACAACAGGACTGCTTGGCAACAAATATACACATAAGTACCAACTGTAACCTCTAATAACGTCATCGGTAGGATTTTAGACATATACAAACTAAACTATGTCACATCTGAATGTGTGAGCGATGACTTGCAAACTAATCATTTTGTTCCGGTACAGTCGTCCGCGGCGCCTCGCACCAACACTTTAGATTTAGAGCCTTGACTTGTTTGCATGGTGAAGATACGCCGATCTCCTCCGTCACCAGTGATGAGCTGATCTGGTGTCCTACAATGGCCCCTCCTCCAGGAATATTGTTAAAATGTTGACATGACCATGGTAATCAATGTCAGTATTTAAATGCAGAGTGGGTCTTAATTGTAGAGGCTCTATTTGGTAACTCAAAAATATGCCATCAACATTCATTATGGTAAGTTATAAAGCCGTTTGTTGTGTGCAGGTGCAGCGGAAACACAGCGGAGCACATTATTCGACAGTCTCTGCAAACCCAGGTCTATTATTATATGTGTTGGCATAGGCTACACTATATTAGCTTCAGTAAAATTACATGAAAATAAATGGAGAAACTTCGACGACTGCCGAGTGCACTTAATTGGAAGATTCAAAAACGTTAGCGCAGTGACTGTTAATACTGCAAAATAAATAGCCGTCAATATAGGCTAGTAACCAGCCTGAGCTCGTGATACGAGCATGTGGCTGATATTGATTTGTCTCAGTTCTTCCTCTTTGTTAAACTCACAAGTGTGCCAGGTTGATAACGCATTAAGTATGGACACTTCAACTTTGGCACTAGCATCAGCCTGACACCATCTTCACTCGCAAAAATACTACTGAGGACACGGAATATTCTTCAAATAAGTGTACACTTTTACTTTGAGGTAGAATTATCTCCCGAGGTTTACGTGGTCAAAGTAATCTGTCCACATCTCTCATTCCATCTGTTATAATTAAGCAATAAGGTACGAGAGGCAGTACTCTATAGTCAATAATGTCCGCTTCAAGGGTGTCCGTCCCGACGCGCAGCAACAGACAAACAGCAGGGGAGTCCCAATCTGTGAATATCTTTACCAAAATGTGTTATGTCGTGTCCCTGACGTCTACGGGTTTTTACGACGCAAACAAAAACAATGTTTGCGGACGTGAACGCGCTTCATCAAACACCAGCAACGACTCAACGTCCAGATGTAACTGCTGCCCTCTAGTGGTCACCCTTCCCATGGCACACAGTGCCATAAACAACCAGCAGGATTTCATTCATAGCATGCCATCTCCGGTTCTGGTCTACAGGTTTAGTTACTGGTTTCTCTTCGTTGGTGAAGCAGTTCATTGCCCACTTTGTTTGGCTGATAGTGTTTTTTTTCCGTTGAGCAACATTTCTTATCTATGGAGCATGACGTCCACCTTAAGTTTCCTCTTCGGCTAACCACTCATCAAAAGTCATTACCCCAAAATATCAAATTAACACGAAACACGTTTAGTAACTGTTGAGCTTAAACTGACAAACGGTCGTGCAAAATGTAGAGTTATTGTTATTTTGAGTGCACCGATAAGGAACGCTCAGATAAATGTAAACGGCTGTAGGACATTATGGATAAATAAAGTACACCTCCTGACTCACTCTCAACCAATCAGAATACTTGAATTCAACTACCGTATTATAATATCTTATGAGGACCACATCTGGACAACAATATTTGAAACCTAATTACAATTTCAAGTAATCATCCTTCTCTGCATGCGCTGCCCAGTTTAATAAGTCTAGGCTAATATGTGAAATATGAGCTTATGTTCCAGTCAAGTTGGCGTTAATTAAACTAGAGGTCAGTAAGTTGAGTAGTTACATCACAAAAAGTTTTCTTTCTATAAATAAGGGTCTCACATTTTTGGAATAAATGGATTACACACAGGCTTTGTAAGAAACATAATAGTCAGGAAAGGCACAAATGCAAGCGAAGTGTTACACCAAATGTTATTGTTTGATCAATAGAGTCGGATGATCACTGAGCTGGCAGACATGATAGGCAATTTAAAACGAGGGACAGAAGACGGACAAAATCATTGATCCTCTCTTCAGCTGGTTCCCAGAAAATGAGTTAAAAAGATTGGCCACACCCATTGCCTTTGTGTTATTCTCCAGGAGGAGGAGGAGCAACAATGCGCCTTCACTGCGGAAAGATCTTCATCCAACTGCTTTGTCAAATCATTTACTGGGATTTCTATTTTGTCATATGTCATGTCTGGTAACTGGAAAATGCATAGGGTTTCAAAGCACAAACTTTATTTCAATTGAAAAGTATTTGGTATAATAAGCGTCAGTATAATGTTCTGGAATATTAGCCGACTTTGAGTAAGTCCAGAACTGTAGGCCAATAAACAGGGCAGGGTCATTTTGCTTTTGAGTCAAATATTAAGGCGTAGCATCCTATTCAAGACTGAAAAAACGGTACGCAGTCTGAGAAAGAAAGGTTCAACTTTATGCAAACGTCTACTGACGAGACTGCGCAACCACCTGGAGACAACCCATCATGAGCGTTTTCATTCCCCTCATGAAACGGACACCCAGACAGTTTCTGCTTCAGATCAACTACGTAAAAGAACTGATTTCCAACTTGAATAAGGCATCGCTGGGTAAATCTCTTCTTCATCTTTTAGATAAGTATACGATGTCTCATTTCATACACTGAGATTGTGTGAGGACAGGAATATCTTCACAGGTTGTATGTGAGCTGACAGCTTCAATATAAATACGGGCTGTATTACGACTTGAATATCTGTCCTTTCCCAATTAAGACTTGTGAGAGGAAATAGATCCTATATCTTGAAGTAGCTCTTTTCAGTGAATATTGTTGAGTACGAGCTGCAATCAGTAAACATGGCTCATTGAGACATCTTCAGATATCTTCAGAATAACAGTCCTTAACCCAAAGATAATTAGTTTACAACATAGAAAAGCCTCAAATGTTAAAAATAAATAAATGAATCCAGTGAATGCATTTTTCTCGAAAAAAATCTTGAATGACTATTTGATTACCTTAATTGGACCCAATAAATGACTATTTGATTGATTAAATGACTGTTTCTGCAATAAGTCAATCATAACAGCTTTCTGGTTGATTAGTTAGGAGTGGGTTTGTGAAAGACGTGTAAAGGTTGTTAAAAATATTAGCAATCTGACGGCTTCATTACACACCTCGCATGAACCCAATTACACTGTGTGGGCCGCCTGCTGCTCTCTAACACAAAATACCAAGTGCTAATAAGCAGAATGAACTAATGTCCTTATGAGCAACTGCAGTCCTGCTGTTTCCAAAGGTTAAATATTACAATAGATGGAACTGGCAACAGGCCAATTATCTTTAAAGTTTGAGGGAATTCATGCCATGAAAATGAGAAGAAAGCTTTAACGGTGCACACATGCAGACATTAAAACCAGAAGAAGGAATTCACACCTTTGAGTGGAAAAACAAAGTCTGATGACAGACTTGAGAATAATGACTTCTCAACTGACAAAGCTATGCCTATCTCATACCTGCTGTGATGCTCCATCATAATCACAAAGGGATTAGATGTAATACGTATGCCATCAATACCAGCTGGTTCAAAGTGGGAAACTTGACAAGCAGCCATGAATTATTACGTGTGTAGAATACCATCTGACAAAAGTCAGCTCCGAAAGCAGAATTTGACTAAGGCCCTGGGTAGGGCTGGGCGATTTTTCGATCTCGATTCGCGATAAAATGTTGATCAATCTCGATTATCTCCTTGTGACACGTATTCGATCTCACGTGGCAAAAGTAAGCGCAACAACAGTGTCTCACACTGGCAACATCTGCAAAAACTACATATCGTGATAAGAATCGAGATGATCAATATGGAAAAACATATTCTGATAAAAAAAATGTCCATATCGCCCAGCCCTAGGTAAAGGTAATTAGTTTTCTAAATTCATAGTATAGAGCTGCAATGTATGATTCATAACCGATTCACCTTCTGAATAGATTCTCAATTGATAGTTTATTCTTTTTTTAAATGCCGATCAAAATACCTCAGGAAGACATGCTGATGTTGTTCAAATTAATCAGATATTGTTTGACCGACAGTTGACTTCAAAGTTATTACATTTACAATATTACATGACATACATCTTCACACAGGGCTAACAATGTTTTGTTATGTTAAAGAAATCAAGGACATATTATTGATTTGAGTCAAAGAACGTATCAATTATCAGGAGTAGTTGCCCTTTCTGTCGATCCACGAAATGTTGAAGCTCGACTATAGTGTCACAATAATAAATATTCAACTTTATTATAAAGAAGCAGCAAGGCTAAATAAGCGAAGGTGATCTGAGAACCGTTATAACAAGTAAACCAAAACCCTGGTTGATAATCGATACAAATATTGGGAAAAGTGCAACTGAGGCTGCAATTTGGGTTCTCACATGAAAAGACATCTCAAATAGCTTCTCTGCTGAATTGCACCCCAGAGATGACAAAAACCTATAAATATCTAATGATAGTTTGTTTTTTGTACAAAAGAGAATTGACTGCATTTTGAAGACAACACGAGACGCTGAATCCTCCTGAGAGGGGCGGCTCTTTATCGCTCGGTCGCTATTATTATTACTATCGAACTTCACAGCACAGTTTTTTGAAATAACAGTGAATGTCGTTCTCATTGGTTGGGTGGGGATGAGAGGAGAAGAAAACCATCAGCTTTAGAAAGAGCTTGCATTGATTAAATGCTCTGCTTTTGGTACTTTGGGGAATAAATGTGGAGGTAGACGCCTCTCCCTTTAAAGTAAGTGTGTCATCATTTCAATATGGGCTTATGTTTTGGGGGTAGTGGGATGAGAGGCTGGATGCATCAACACGTTATTCCCAATACACTTGAATGCTGTTCAGATCAAAGAGATCGGTGGAGAGCTCACAGCGAGGACTTTTAACCCGCATCCCCTCCCCCTCCGGTCAAGAAAACACAAGTCTTGAGATATAGATTAGGGACATCCAAAAGCAAAAAAGTAGAAAAGGAAAGAATGGCGAGTGGGCGAGATATAGCTGCACCTACTCTGGGGTGGGAGTGGGCACAATGAAAGCATTAAAAAAGCCATAAAAGCTTGTAAGCGTACACAAAATGCCTGCAAGGCTCCATTTATGCAAAAGGCCACAGTCAAGAAGATCCTATTGGGAAAAGGGGGATGATGTCTTTCATCCCAAAAAAAGGGGCCAGTGTCTGAGAAGATCAAACAGTGTGTCTGACCACAGAGGATCTGTCAACCAGTGAGGACACCACAGGTCTGAGCTCAAGTGCTTCCCCTGCTGCCTAATTGGCTAGTTAGCCGCAGCTAACGCCGTGAAGTATGTTCAGAAGAAGGCAGAGCGAGCCCATTAGTGCGGCGTCAACCCCAGTGGTCATCTCTCCTGAAATACACTGGTTTTGTCTTTTCAGGACCCATCAGAAAAAAATCCCTCCCATGCTCCTTTATTCCCTTCCGCTCTACTCTCGCCTCCTCCTCATGTACTGTGATGGGTGCTGTGAGCCTCAGATGGTTATCCTCCTCCAGCCCCGTTACCCCCCCCCCCGAGCACTTTAGCCCTAATGAGGCTGAGGCGGTCTTGTGTCTGCCCGTCTAGTCCTGCGTCATGACTGACAGCTGCACCGGGGGAGGCCCGAGATCAGATCCAGCTGCTTTGCACATCATTAGTGGTGCGTCAATGGGTCAATATATATCTTTATGGTAGATGTGTTGCTGTTCCGGAATTTATCGAGTAAGTTACATACAGGAGGAAATGCAACACATTGCCTCAGACTATACAGGAATGTAGTTGTTCATCAAGAAAATTATTTAAAATCACATTTAATAATTATTTGAAGCAGATTAAAAAAGAAAGTCCCATGCACACTATCAGAGGTCTCACCCAAATGCACCTGTGTTGGGTCCGTCTCCCCCACTGTGGAGCATCATCTGCACTCAAATCGGAGATAACAAGTTGAACCATGAAGTATATTTGCCAAAACAACCATTTAGTAGTTAATTGTCATCATTGAAGTGTTTTTGCTTTTAACCAGTTTACAGTTTGAAAAAGCACGAGAACACCCGCCTCACCCGCAAAGTGACCATGATTGTGAGCGACTCCCTCTTAATTTATAATTTTGATAATGTACAGTATATGTTGTCTAAATGTTCTTTGTTGTTGTTGGCTATTTTTCACTTTATTACTCTTATAATTATTACTAGAATGACTTTATGTTGGACAAGAGAGAAACGTACTTTCAGATCTTCTGTATGCACAAATAGAAGAAATGACAATAAAGATGACTTTGACTTTTTTGACATTGAAGAGCCGCTTCCCGGGCTTGGGGCTTTCCCACATAAAAGTGTTGGTGCTTCGAAGCTTCAGCGAGTAATATTCAAGGTTATTCAAAGTGTTGAAGGGACGATGACGACAATGAAAACAAAAGCTGTCAGACATTCCTCAAACTTGCTGCCATCATTTATTCATATTGTATTTTACTATTTTGTATAATGAGAGATGAAGACAAGGAATTGAAATGGCGAAATAATGGGCAATAATGGCATGAATTAATTTATAGTGATAAAACAAATGTGTTAATGTGTCAGCCATTGAATGAATACGTAAATACATGAATAAATAAAGAGATGGACTGCTTCCTTGGGTTTCACCCAAACCCTCTGCACACAAAACTAATCCTAATCATTGTTCATGCATAATGAATAACGTGCGATTACAACTCCTTATGTCACAGGTAATTTGGGAGTAATGAATACGTGAGAATAATTTTGTATTTATTTATCAGAAATGTTTGGCTACTCTGGTGAAACTACAGAGGAATAACATCAGAATGTAACAAACGGCAGGTCTTGAATAGCCACAGCACAAATCTCTGCCAATGAAGAGAGACGGATCAAAAGTACCAAACTGTCTCCGGACCAGCAGCTGAGCATGTGCTGAACAAAGCTCCACAAACCCACATTATTGCCTTTTCAATTTATGTTCCAGTGGTTTCTTTGATATAAAGCGTTGCAGTTAAGATTAACACATTAATATAAATGTGCAGTGAAGCAGTTTACAAATTACAAATTGCACATTTTTGTAAAATAAAAGACTCCCATTTCTTTGTCATTGACATTTGGAACAGCAATAAGCAGCCAACGTCTCAGAGACGACATTAACCTGAGGGAGAGGAGAGGCAGAGTGTTGGAGCAGTCTGGCACACAAGCCGTCCCCCAAGAAGGGTTATTGACATAATAAACTACTAAGCAACAGAATTACAGAAGTAATGAAGCTCTGAAAATAACCAGCCAATAAGCCGATAAAGAGCTTAAACTAAATCAAGAGATCTAATCTGGCACATCAAAGCCAACATCGGATGATTGATTCCTCATTTTAGAAGCAGTAGTTGATGTGGCGTTGCTCGGAGAGGAAGTCGAGTAGGAAATTAAGAAATTCTTTCTCAAGTCCAATTTGACTAATAAAGTCCAAGTTCAGCCGCAGCATTTGATTAAAGTCCACGATACATACACGGTCCCTCTCCCTTCTCCTTCTAACCAACCTCAGCCTGACAGAAGGCTCCACAAGTTGATCTGATGCACTGATGTTGTCGTTCTTTTCTTTTTTTCACTGCATGACTGGATTGTGCGTTGAGGCTCAGAAATGCTCAGATGTATTGTTTATGAGCCAATATTCAGCACAAATAAGTGATTGGGAGTTGTATAATGTCTGTTGGTTCAGGCCTCTTGTCTGCATGTTGTGCATTTGCCCGTGGCCGTAACGAGAGGATGCAGTGAAGCGCGGAATCATCCACAACGGGCCGAGAGGAGGTCGGTCATCACACGTTGAACGTCTACACATTTGCTCACTTCACCCCGTCCTGCGCACACTACGCTTTTCTTGTCCTCACCCAAGCAACAATGGGTAAGATGTGGGGGGGATTTAAATGTGTAACACATGAGTGAGGACCTCCGGCAATATGCAAAGAGAAAAAAAATCTTTACGCACCACCTTGAAGAGACACATTTCCTATTAAAAATCCATTTCAGGTCCTAAAAAATGCCACTGTCAAGAAAGTAGGACATCTAATAAGAAATTCTCTGCAAACTCTACACAACGCCTGCCGAGAATGACAAATTACACCGCGGCACGGCGACTAGTAAATCTTATTGAAAATTCGCGTCACCTCAAAACTCATTAATATTATCTGATGCACGGCGAGTCTCCCACATGCTACAGCAAATGTTACAGAATTCATACTTTTTCCATCATTTCACAAAGTTTAGGATTAATGGAGCAAAATGAATGGTGATTAAAAATGGAATGAATCTTCTTTTATAGTGATTGCTGGTATCCACTGACCCCAGAGGAGCACACAGCCTTCTGACTCACTTTCACGCTGATGTTTGTTGTCCATCAGTGTGAGTTATTGCACAGGCTTATTGAAGACCAACAACAACAAGACCTGTGTGGGTTTAATCATAAATCAAAATAAATGTAATGGAGTTTTTACTTTGACCAAACTGTCTTTAATCATCACTGAACATTTCACATAAGAGTCAAACCTGTCAGAAAGACGAGGCGTATTTTGATGAGCTAAACACCGCCGTGGTTCCGGTGAGGCGCTGATAAGGTAGCACGCCGAAGAATGTAATAAAGTAATATCAAACCAGCAGCAGCAGGATAGACTACTCTAGAGTTGTGTGAATATTCACCTGACAACACTGCAGCAATGCTTCCTGCAGAGTCCTAGCGCCTGTCAGACATACTGCACAGCCTGCTGGGTAACTAAAGTGCAACAGGAGACGGGCATTATACTGAAACAACAGAAATAAAGACAATCAAAGTTCACCGTCATGTTTTCTCAAGATACATGCCTCACTTCACATTGCAAACCAAGTCTACCTACGGGTGCAAATAAAGTAACCTGAACCTAACTACAGGGTTCTTACACATTTTAAACCAAATTTCCATGACCAAACTGAAATCTCGGTATAAACATGAACATTTTTGAAAATTGTGCGTATTGAGAGCGTACGCTGGCTTATATTTTGAGCGTCTTTCTTTAAAAAACGTATTCATTATTTCAAACTCGCCGTAAATGAACATGTGATAACAGATTTCCATGACTTTTCCCAAATTTCTACGATTTAAGTTTTTTCCATGACTTTTCCAGGCATGAAAATAACCATTTTAAAATCCCATGACTTTTCCAGGTTCTCCATGACCGTACGAACCCTGTAACTAAACGTTTAAGCGACATAAACGGTGTGTTTGTCACAAAGCTTATTTTTTGCACAAATCCATCAAAAGAAATTCAATGGAAAAAAATCTCATTGGCTTTTTAACGAGGGTACCAATGTGATCGTCCTCCCTGCAGTGCTATATTTAGCAAGCTGCAGGTAACATAATGCAGGAAATATAAAGACATAAAACCGGTAATAGCAAAAAGATGAGGTTGTTGGAATTTTTCCACATCTCTAAAAACACAATTCATTCAACTTCCTTTGCCTCTGTTGTTCCTGAAGGCGTCAACACAGCTTCCAGAAAATGTCCTCTTCCACTATACGACCCCCTGTGAAGCAGCGTTCGTCTACTTCCGACTTCCCTCCCAGTCTGTGGCGTTCAGCAGCACCACGCCCGCTTCAAAAAACAACAGATAAAACTAGTTACCTTCGCATTGAAAATGCGGAAGGTTATGTTTTGATCGCCGTGTATTTATTTATTTGTATGTGCGTTACTCGCATAACTCAAAAAGTATTAAACCGAATCGCATGAAATTTGGTGGGATGATTGGTTATTATCCGGGGACCATTTGATTAGATTTTGGGATCGATCTGGTCACAGGTCAAGGTCATGAAAAGGTCAAAATCTTCTTTTTACCATAGCGCGGTCAATTCCTATCCAATTGGCATGCAACTAATGCCAACATGTTCATAATTCAATGCCCAATCTTGTGATATGTGAAGGTATACGCTCTACCGAGTGCCCGCTCTAGTTGTAACTGCATTTGTTGGGGACTATTTTAAGTCGTGGATTAATACGTAGATAGCGATTTGAAAGAATTCTGAGTTTTGACTTAAAATAAACTACGGTGCCCACGTTGATCATGAGGGAACAAGTCACCCAGTGCAACAGTGTGACTCACTGGTGCGATTTTAATAGTCTTTGGACACAATTGAGGTCCATGGCACAGATGAACAAGATATATCAGGTCCTGGTGACACTGGCAGTAAATCAAGTTGACAGAAATATTCTTATGAAACCCAAAATTACAAAGCAGAACACTCAATAATTGGTAACAGGACACATCCGATGTTAATTCAGGGTCTTACAAAACACAAACATCTTCGTCTTTGAGGAACCACTTTTGATTACTAGATTCTCCACATACAATTATTTTCCATCAAAATGTTATTTATTTTCAAGTGCATGTTTGAAATTGGTAGCTTTCCTTTTTTTACAAGTACGTTTGTCGTAATTGTGATTAAGTCTCGAGTGGAACTCAGTTGGTGTTATCTAACACCCACGCACACACACACACACACCACACAGTTCTTCTGGATTTACTGATCTTGTTTTAATTTTTCTTTTTAAATACGACTTCATTTCAGAGGCCGGATAAGTGTAGTGATAACTTTTTACTTTAACTTATATCTTCCTGCTTGAATCATACCTGCAAACTCATGAGGGGTGAAAAAGGTGACAACGGGAGGAGGGGGGGATAATAATAATAACAAACATTTTAAGAAAAAATGTCCTCTGAATAATTCAGTGATGGGGCCCTAATAATAGTGATAACAACTTTACATTATCATTATATATAATATGGTTAAAGTCATTCATGAACCAACTTCCTTTTTTTTTTTTTACTTGTGTGCTCTGCTGAGCTTTGAGGCTGTTCCATGATTCTGTTCCATGATCCTGTTCCATGATCCTGTTCCATGATCCTGTTCCATGATTCTGTTCCATGATTCTGTTCCACGATTCTGTTCCATGATTCTGTTCCATGATTCTGTTCCTTTAACGTGTCCCATCAAAGATGTTTTATTGCGAAGATCACCACATCGCATGTTCTCCGTGTCTCACTCCAATCTCATAAACGCCGGCCGTCCAATGTGCCCCCCCCCCCCCCCCCCCCCCCCAAAAAAAAACCTCTTTGGATCTACACTATTCACGTGGATGATCTATTTTTATTTCAAAACGGCAAAATTTGGCGAAAGGTGACAAGTTTGCATGTATGTTGAATGTTCAAATTTGAGGGGAACCAAGTAGATCATCTTCTCAACATAGTTCATATGGTGCAGTTGAGGAGTGACTCATACCTGGCATTATGCATACTGTGTCTCTCTCTGTTGCTCATGGCTAAAGAAACATGGCGTCACTACTCGGCGAGACTCTTCAACAAGCTGAAGGGAAATTGGGGCCGAAGGACAAGCGCTCCATGCAGGAACGGAAGGGCTCAGCATCGCTTTATACACATTTAACAGTAAAAACATTCTAAAAACACTCAGGCCTTTGTGATGATGGCAGTCGTTCACACATATCTACAGCATCGTGGTTAGGGGCCAAATAGGTACTCTGCTGGTCTCACTCCTACAGGAAATTAAAGCTCTGATAGGTAGAATTCTGAAATTGACTGCAGTCATTAAATATTCACCGGCACACTGCACATTCGTAGCAGCGAGCCAGACCCAGACAGGGCTTCACGGCAGACTAGTGGAATACTAAAATACTCATGTAGGTACCCAGCGCCTGGCAACAGAGACATAAACAGGAGAAAGCAACAAATCAAAACCTGAAATGTGACACGGAAAGACAGGATGCGTTATTGCACCTCTCATTCCACATTGGACACGGCCGGTCTGTGGCTCCATCGCTGAAGCTATTTTACAAAACCACAGTTCACATCTAAACACGGATTAACGAGCACCAGGATTGGAATTAAAATCAAATGAGAAACTAATCAAGCCAATCAGTCCAGACGGTGACACAACGAGCGCTACCTGCATTGACATGTGAAGACGGAGACATTTAGTGTAAAGGAAAGCGTGACCAGTCCACCTACCGCGTGCCGTCAGCTTTCCAGCTGACTTTGTAGGGATTCCGCTCCAGGAAACGAAGGTTTTGTCTGTCCATGGACACGGGCTGAGCCCCGGGGAAACCGGACCTGCAACAACAAGAAATACATCTTAGAACTGGGTTTTGATCTATTGTGGTCTTAGTGCTATGATTATTACGGAGAGCGACACACTCCATATCTTCGAAATGTATGATTATAGGTTGAAAAAAGGTCTGTCCATATAGCAATACTCCCATGAACAAGTTTATGAGATGATAATAAATACATGTATTTATAAACGCATAAATACAATAGATTGTCCATGTTAGTGCGATAAATCCTGAATATCGACGAGTAACAGTAATTAGTTTATTTTAATTTTATTTCGATTAGCAAAATATACAAAATTCAACAAAAGAAGAAAGTGGCTGACCGAAAGGGTCGAGGCTGAAGCTATCGAGCTTATAAGTGCCCTGTAATAAAATGCTATATATTTTAAGTGAACTGTGAAATACACATCTTCTCATACTATAGAATAGTGTATTTAGGTTATTCAATATGTATATAACATTCAATGAGTTAAGAAGATAGGATTCAACATTTAAACAAAATATGTATCATATAATTTGATAAACATAATTGTAGGAAGAAATATCTTGCATAAATGTATTTCATGTTTCAATATAGCCCGGGTAGAGTAGGCAGCAACTAATGGGCATCCTCTCATGAAGCTGCAAGCGTGGGACATTTGTTCAATGGAGACCAGACGTCCCCTCCAGTGACCGGTACGAATCTCTATCAGCTAATAATCGGGCGATATATTTCCACCCTCCGCAGTACCTGCTCTGCTTGGATTCAGCCACGACAAGACGTGACGTAGCGCACAGTCGTCGGTTCAGGTCTGCAGGAGTTGCACAATGTGAACACCAAGCCCAACCAAAGCCAAACAAACCCGCACCGAGCGGCCTGCTCTCTCGGATCGGCGTCGCGGTGAGAGCAGCAGTTGAATCAGGCAACTTAAACCGAATAGTTCACTAGTCGTGGTCTCCGCTGGGCGATCAACGCCAGATGAGTCATCGCCGACACAGAACAGAACATCCACGTGAAGCGTCTGTGTAACCAGGAGGGCAACGAGAGGTGCTTACCGCTCCCACTCGGCCATCCCCTGACACATTCTTTGGATCTCTCCTAGTTTGGGTTGTGTGGTGACCTGCGTGAGGCCCTTCACTGTGATGCCTTCAAGGAACACTGCACCCTGGAAGGTAAAAACAGAACAACACAAACTTGAACGGAATATAAAAAAAGACACTCATACCCTCCTACGCAAACAAGAAAACAAACATTTGATGCTTCATGAACTGCTGCTTCTTTGCTTTATGAACCCCTCTGTGCAAAGACAACAGGTAGAAGTATTACAGATCCGCTTTTTCATTTGAACTCTACACTTTTGAAACCCTTCTCACTTTACTTATTTTATGAATCCTCATAAACTCTGTTCCTTCGCTTCATCTCCCTGGAAACCAGACTGCCGCCTCTCTCCTCACCCCCTCACTAGGCTTCACCCCTGTTTATGCAGAGATCATCTCCTATCTGCTTTAAGCGAAACACTGACGACATCTGTAGCCCTCACTTCTCTAAGAAGTATGATTCTTGCACATTTAACTCACTTCCTAATCTCAGCCATTTCTCTTTAGACATGACCTTTGCCCTCTAAATCTGACAAGATCAGACTTGCTAACTGGTATAATATGATAATATACGGCAATTAGAAGTGAAACAGATGTGGTATGATAATCTGCGTCACCCCAAGGGGCCAGTGGTGCATACGTTTTAGTTTGATGGCTGCAGTGAGAAGAAAAAGCCCCATCATGGTCATTTACTTCTTATCCTTCACCTTTCTATCTGGAAGGAGGTCTAAGTATTATGATATAATATACTTATACTATATTTAATAATTTTAAATTGGATTAAACAATCCAAAATAACTCAAGGTGAAGATGGGGCTGAGTGGCATGGCTGAAATCATGATTGCAATATGAATGTGTGTGTGTATATATATAAAAATAAAAATATATACACATATATACATACATATACATAGATGTATGCATATACATATATATATATATATATATATAAATAAATTATATACATATCTTTGCATATCTATACACATACATGCGCATATATATACACATAGATATACATTTCCATTTATATGCATATACATGTGTATATATATTATATATGCATATACCGTATTGGTCCGAATATAAGACAGCCTTTTTTCGCCTCGAAATAGGTCCAAAAAAGTCGGGTCGTCTTATATTCGGGGTCTAGTATTCAGAGCGCAGTTTCTCTTCTTCGGCGCTCCCTTTAAATGTCAATACACAATCGCGGGCACAGATGGCGCCAAAAATTTGTTCCGGACGGAGGGAAGAGGCGTCCTTAACAACCAGCCCGTTACCGGTGTTTAAAGATGGAAAGACAGGCTGACCATTTAGAGACAAGTGGCTCAAAAGTGGGCCAGGTCAATAAACAACAGCGGAGGAGCTATGATGCCAATTTCAAAATAATGGTTGTCAATAAGGCAGAGTCATCTAACAACTGCCAAGCTGCCAAGACATTCGGGGTCACTGAGTGTAATGTAAGAAGATGGCGAGCAGAAAAACAACGTCTAAAAGATGCTAACAGTCAGCGAAAATCCTTCCGTGGTCCTCAAAGTGGTCGTTTCATTGAGGTTGACCGGAGGGTTTTTGAATAGGTCAGGGAAAAAAGAAGTGAGGGAATGCCCATTACCAGAGCTGTCATCCAGTTTAAGGCCCTGGAAATCGCCAGAGAGCTCAACATCACTGGATTTAAAGCCAGCCTCGGCTGGTGTCGTAGGATGATGCGGCGTAATGGACTGTCACTTGGACGGAGAAGGAGTTTGGCCCAACGCCTGCCGTCAGACTTCGGAGAGAAGCTGCTTTCGTTTCAGCGCTTTGTTATCAACCTGAGGAAGAAGCACTCCTACCCGCTGGATCAGATCGGCAATGCTGATCAGACACCCGTTTATTTCGACATGCCAACATCGGTGACTGTCAATAGAAAGGGAGAAAAGTCTGTGTTGGTGAAATCAACGGGCAACGAGAAGAGCCGCGTCACTGTCATGTTGACACGTCTCGCTGATGGCAGCAAACTCCCCCCGTATGTCATTCTTAAGCGTAAGACAGCGCCAAAGGACCCAATGCCCCAGCTGGCATTATTGTGCGCGCCCAGGAGAAGGGCTGGATGGAGTCGGGGCTTGTAGTGGACTGGCTAAAGGTTGTGTGGGGCGCACGCTACGGGGGACTGAGGAAGAGGAGGAGGAACATGCTCATTCTGGATGCGCAATGAACGGGGATCTTGTGATCATACCAGGGGGAATGACAAGCCAGCTACAGGTGTTGGACGTAGTTGTGAACAAGCCTTTCAAGGATAACCTGCGAAAAAAATACACAGAGTGGCTCCTGTCTGGCAACCACGCACTCACACCGACCGGGAAAATACAGAAGCCGTCAGTCCGTCTACTGTGTGAATGGATCCTGCATGCATGGGATGCTATTCCCTCACAGAGCATCATCGATGGCTTTAAAACATGTTGCATCTCAAATGCATCGGACGGCAGCGAGGATGACGTGCTTCGGGAGGAGCCGGTGGAAGCGGAGCAGCTGGGGAGCGATGCCACAGCGGGGCAGAGGACGTGTGTGAGGGATAGAGAGACATCGGAGGAGAAGTTTGGCGAATTTTTGTTAAGTTTAGTTAAATGTGTGGCCTGTATTTTCTCTGTTTTTTAAAAATGTTCACAATGTTGCTTTATTCTTGCTTGATATTAATTTTGAATCATACTGTACATAGTTTGCCTTTGTGTTTAATTCACTGTGTTTTTAATATTGTTATTTTAAAATAAAATGAAGTTCTTTGTTCGGCAAATCTAGTCTGCAAATCTGTTTTTCTAAATGTTTGTGTTGAAAAACGGGGGGTCGTCTCATAATCAGGGTCGTCTTATATTCGGACCAATACGGTATTATGTATATATGTATGCATATACTATATATGTATGCATATATTATATATATACACATACATGCGCATATATACACATACATAGATATACATTTACATATATATGCATATATATATATATATATATATTATATATTATAATATTTTCGGATTGTGGTACAAATGTATCCAAAATCCCATATAAATAATCAATCTGCTTTACTAGAAACCAAACTCTCCATGTGGAGCAGCGGCTCTAGACTGGTGCGCGAAGCACCGGAACGACTAGTTAATTAAACAACTAGTCAAACAACAAGAGTAAAATAATTAGCGAGTGTTGTGATAAGTTCATCGTCGCATTTTCTGAGCAGAACTGCCAAACATTCTCCAGTTGCAGCTTCTTTTCTGCGTCGTAAAGGATAGTCCATTTAACACATTTAAAAGAGAGAGATCGAATTACACTTTGGATAAATAACTTAGTATTTCTAAATTACTTGAGCACAAGATGTTCTGGGGCGACTGAACTTATGATGGTGGGTGGTGCCGGTTGTGGAACAGATGTGTCTCTAGTGACGGCCGCGTTCACTGCAGAGATTCTACACACAAAAACTTGATATATGCAAAGGATTTGAAGATGTTATTGAAAACCGTCTGCCACTCTTTAATGCTTTTTGATGTCATCTTGGATTTCTACCTTCTATGATGATAATCTCATCAGCTGCAGCTGACCACACATTTCAGTAGGTTGCAGTCGGGCCCTCTCCTCTCTTTCATCTTAAAATATGACAGCTTTATTCCCGACTTCTCTGATTTATATTGAATGTGCAGAGAGTTTTGAGCGAGCAGAGATCTTAAAGTAATGCAATATGAATGTGTCGCTGCTGCTGCTGCCTCCTCTGGCTTCTTCCCTCTGGATCCGTCCACTGTGCAACTCCACTCGTAAGAATTGCCTTGATTCAGGTTTTCAGCCAGTTCTGTGCAATAACCAATAAATAAATTCATCCCTGAGAAGCAACGTCTCCCTTCAGGCCCCCCATCACCCTGCATGGGGCCCATGTCGAGTAGAGAGGGACCAACGGTACTTAACAGTCCATTTCCTGGAGCTCCCCGGAAGTCTTACCAGTTTTAGCTTCTCCTTCTTTCGTTTGCCAGGCACCGACCCGGAGGAGCTGGGGCCCGACTCCTGGCCAACGGAGTTGCCGTCGTCGTCCACTTCCCCAGAGTCCTCGTCATCGAAGCACCACTCAGGGAGCGCGGGGGCAGGGGGCGCGTCCTCCTCGTCGCCATAGCGGCGGAAAAGCTCTTTGAGGTACTCTCCCTTGTAGATCCCCGGGGCCCGGGCCTGGGAGAAGGCAGCCACAGCTGCCTCCATGCTGATAAGAGGGAGCAAACACAGACGCCATATCTATAAGTGTAGTTATTATAGAGTTATTATATTTTTTTATGTTCCGTCTTGACTGAATTCGACATTTGACCGACTCTTCAGTAAATCCTCATATCGGCAAAACTGAAAAAAGGATAATTGAGCAATATTCGCTGAAATGAATGACTTAAACTATTGAATTAATTAATCAATTAACTGTTTATCTTATGTGACTAATTACACTATACAATTAATTTATTAGTGTTTTAGAAGGTGGGTAAGTAGAAAGAGAATTATTAAGACTTTCCTTTGGGCTACCGATGGCCATTTTTCACCATCTTTCAATCATTTTATTTTCAGTTTATACAGGTTAATATTCCTCAAGAGCTTAATATTCCTTAAGGGCAATATAGTACATAACATAACGGCGAACTGTACCAAAGAAATCAGATTCAGACAAAGACGATGAAAATAATCTTTAGCTGCTAAATGTTTAGAGGGTTAGTTTTTTTTTTCCACGACTATATCCTAAAAAATACATTATACCAGTGTTGATTATTTGTTGCAAATGATGTTGCAACACGTGACACTGGACGAGGGCTGTAACTGCTCTCAGAATATTCATGACACAGGATGCAGCAGGCGGGGGGAGGGTTTTAATCAGCCCACATGGCGACAGCTTCCAGGGTTTTAGTCTTCTCAGACTGCTGCTCCACCTCTGACTAAAGACACGTGCTCAACCTCCCCGGCTCCTCTATATTATTTAACATCCCGGTCACTGCTAACTAGCCAGCTTCTTTGTGACGTCTGATTTGAACTGACGGTGCAACTACTCGTGCCGTCACACATACAGAAACTATCAAGGAAAGACAGGATTATCAGCAACAAAAAGAGCATGACAGGTGAGAGGTTATAAAACCACAGGGAGGCAGGGAGGGAGGCAGGGAGGGAGGCAGGGAGGGAGGGAGGGAGGGAGGGAGGGAGGGAGGGAGGGAGGTGTTGTCGCGCATGACAACTGGGAAATGTGTGATGTTTGCTCTTACCTCCAGTCCATCTTCTCCACCAGGTAAGCACACATCAGAAAGCCGGTCCGGTTGAAGCCATGCGTGCAGTGAACTCCTTCAAGAGAAAAAGAGGCAGCACAAAGGTGAAATAACTAAGAATCACGCTTTGTATTTCATCTGGGGAATTATATGAACACCATCTTGGTAGAATATAATAGAAACACTACATCTTTTGCACAATGTCATCCCATGATTTCCTCTCTCACATCAGTCCTCTGAAGCAATATTTTTAAATCAGAAACTAAAATAGACTCACGAGCAAATCCTTCTCTCCTTAGAGACCCAGAGGTTGATGAACCATTCAGGGAGGTAAAGGGTGCATGAAGTAAGCGCCGGGAAAGGAGAGGGGTCGTTTTTTTTAAGAAATTCAGTCTCAAGGTGAAACCCCCCCCCACTGAAGACTTTACTTCACCACTTCAAAAATCAGTTTGGCAAAAAAAAGATGTATAACAATAAATCTGGAACAAAGTGACCTTCTTCCAAACAAGTAGGTGCGCAGCATGGTTATAATGACACAAAATAAAACTCTCCCCCAGCAAAGGAAGTCTGCCCGGCAACCACGTCCTTTCACCTACACAGCGTTCACTGGGAGATACACATAGTGACTTGCACGACATTGTCTTGGTTTTTAGTTTTTTATAAATGTATGTTGGTTTTGGAAATGTGCAAATGCCATTTAACCTCCAGCTGCTCCATGGTGGACTCCATCGGCAGAAGGCTGGTTGTACTGGGAGGCTCAGATGTTTAAAAGTGTGACTATATGAATATAAAACCTGCACCTCTTGTCCATTTGCAACACAGAGTGAGGCTGCTCCCTGCTGGACACATGTGTTGATGCAACCAACGGCACAGTTAATCAAGTCTTGCACCCTATGGATTACGCCTTTTCACAAAATAAATCTAAATCCTATTAGTAGTTGTATCCATAATTATATTATTATATGCTTTTCTTAAAAATATGGAAGTCTGTTTTAATTAACCTTAGCTAATTTAACAAATAACCTTTACTCAAAAAGGCTTTTGGGAGAGAGTTGTAGATGTTTACAAACATTGTTAGACTGTCTTCGACTATAGAAATATAGAAATAGCACATTTGAATCTTGAAAATGTATGTAGTTCTCCTTTAAGATAAGCAAGCACTGAATGAATAATAGAAAAAATGGTCAAAGAAATAAAGTTAGTAATTGTAGAAACACAGCCGCCTCATTAAAACTAAAATAGATATACAATATAGTCACGTTGAAGTCTATACGTTACAATTAGGAATGTGTTGGTCACATGCGAGGAAACTCCAAAATATTATTTAGAAATGTTCAAAGAATGCTGTACAATGTTAGTCGTGTTAGTAGTAAAAGAGTGCCAAAGTAATGTTTTAGAAATAAAGCACAGGTGCTCGTTCTTAAGATTCAAGGTTTTCAAATGTTGCTCAGGCATTAAGCTTGAATGTCTGAATAGTAAGAACTGCGAGGTGCTAAAATAAAATATCCAAACACCAGCTAAATTAGTTTTGGTTGAAGCAAAGCTGTTCCGTCAGTCTGAGTAGATTACACAGTGAAAACTAATTTGCAGTGCCAGCTGTTTTTTAAACTCTTTGAACTTCTGCTTTCATACATCTTCGTATTCTTCTGTGAGCAGATGAGACACAAATTAAGCTTCTTAAAAGTCAGTCACATTGAGAAAATCTTTATAAGTTAAGAACACAAAAAGAAACAAAGAGACTGTCCTTGTTCTGAATGTTTAACTTTAGAAATGTAACTACTTAGAACACTAAAGCAATCCTTAAATCTATTTGTAAATTAACAATGCAGATTTTCCCCAACTCAGTCTGTGAGGAAATCAAATATATGCTATATTACTGAACTAAATAGTACTCAATTTGTACTATAAATTCAACTAATTTAAAAGAACTGAAATAAAACAGTTTCAAAGAAATATAAAAAGCTCATCTTGCTCACAGCGTTTTTACAAGAAAGAAATTCAACAACCTGCTCCAGTGTAAAGTCATAGTGGATGATGCAAACATCGGGCTGAGATCAATTACTGCAGTGACAGGTACAGGGTTTCCTCTCATGTACTTCCGATTCAACAACATAACACATACATGATGCTACTGTTGAATATCTCTAGAAATGTCAGATTATATAAAAACAAGTTCATGACCAGATAAACATCTCTGACTAATAGATAAAATACAAAGAAGCACAACATCAGTTATTGATTTGCTGTTAAGCTGTGGTTTCCTTACCTATCAATTCTTCAGGATTCTTCTCGATGAAGTTTTCACAGAGCCGGATGAACATCGAAGTCGTCTCTTTTGAAGGACATTCTCCGTGGCTAAAACAGGCAGAATGACACTGGTCAGGACATTACCAATGAATTAATTACTTACAATTAGTTTACCTCATGGAACTGTGGGTCTGAAAAAGCAATGGCTATTATTATTATTATTATTATGATTATTATGACAGTGAATTTCATCGTACCCTTTACATTGAAGCTTCACATATTTTATTCTTTCTTTTTCAATGTCGTTGCGGTCATAAAAGCGCGTTGTGTTTGTCAAATCCACCAGCAAACCCATTTTCACCTGAAGAAAGACACACAAAAAGGACATGGTGGGATTTTCTTTCTTCCCCACTTTAAAATGTCACCCTTAACTTCAGTCTTAACATAGTTACTTACCTTTAGACTTCTTAAATAGTTGGATAGCATGCTCGGGTGAAACCTGTTCTCCTCTGGAACTTGGTCATCATATCTGGGACCCAACATCGTCTTCATCGGCAGGAATTTACCTATGAGGGAAAACATTGGGGCCTCAACATTACACTAGATAGCAGACACACTGATTACTTTGCTCAGTTTAAGATTACTTTTTCTTTGTTCTTAAATTAAATGATTAAATTCTCCCAATTTCAGTCAAATAAAATATTGTCAACCACTACCAATAATACCACAATTATCATATTGAATCAAATATATATATATATATATATATATATATATATATATATATATATATATATATATATAGTTGTCTATGGTTGTCTTAAATCAACACTGAAATAGTAACACAAGTAATATGTGTTGTCATTAATGGATAACCACTGAACAGCATCATGCACAGCGATGCTCCAGCCTCGGTTTGTTTTGACACGTGATGCTTCAACAGCAAAACTAGCCAACTCAGTAGCACTTTTCTGATGCACCATTTCTAGTGGGAATAAAAAGAGAGATGTATAAACCACGAATTCATCTTTTGCGCAGAATTAAATCAGTTATTATCCAACAAAAAAAAACACTCATGTTCGCGGGGAGCTGGGCACTGGCAGCCCGTTAGCCCCCGGTGCCAAGTTAGCTAAACAAAGCGCGCCGGAAAAGAGAGTCAAACCAAACTCCATTTCCAAATGTAGCTAACTAAGTTGATCTCGCTACAATAATAACACTAACGTATTATTTAAATAATGGTTCAGCTTCTGTGGTGCAGCAGTATCCTCTCCAGTGAGGTCGGCATCCCAGTTTATACCAACTATCACTTAATTTAAATTGTAAAAGTATTAATTTGGACTGCATTGCTCGCCAACGTCACTATGTTGTGATGCTAGCTTTTCCATTATGCACAAATGAAACTAGAAAAACATAACTGGTTAGGCGATACTTGTTGTATCAGGACGTTTGGGAATGTAAAACGCTGATCATAACGTGTCAGGGAAGGCATGGGGATGTTCAATCATCATGTTTTGAATTGCGTAGCTTGTAGCGGTAGCACGTATATTACACCGCTTCATCTAACGGTGTGTTGTCTCCTCTCACCTGCCACCGGTTGTCCTCTTCTGGGACAATTCCGCCATCGAGGAGGAGGTCCGGGGGGTCCGGTGTGGGACATGTTCAGAAGAGGCTTTGCTGCTGCAGCGAGTCGTTGGCAAGAACTAAAGCCTCGACGCTCCCGCTCTGAGAAGGCGGCGATCCCCAGTTGTCGCTCACCCAAGAACCGCGGATTAAGGGCCCTTCAGGTACTGATTCAGAAGAACCATCCACAAACTTTACACCTGCAGTCAACTGTATGACGGGCCGGCAGGTAATTACACGAAACATAGGTTACTGCGACTCGCGGATGATTAGCATCCCCGAAATGATGTAATCGTTTTAGTCTGTTTTCCTGAAATCCAGATAGTTAGCCATTAGCTAGCATAACGTCCCTCCAGTCACCAAACAACCCTTCTACTACTGGTTAATGTCTGTAGTTCAGACGACATCTCGCGCCACACTGCCACCTGCTGGCACACACGAGTATACAAATCATAAAGCGTCTGTTTTTTTAAATGTCCATTGACACTCCGTACATAAGAAGACGATTGATTTATGATTTTGTAAACTGACTCAGAAGATTTATTTATGTTTCCACTCAATCTCACAAGTATCGTCATATGGCCTGCATCTATCACTCAACATATGCCACACAGATCAGAATCAGAATCAGAATCAGAATCGTTTTTATTTGCCAAGTAAGTTTGCACAAACAAGGAATTCTTTTTGGTGAAGTGACTCAGTGTTTACAACACAAAACAAGACGAAATATGACACAACACACAACAACACAAAAACAACAACAAGAACAGTGCAGTACAAAACAAACAGTGCAAAACAGTGCAACGGTTTAAGAGGTAGTTTATTTTTCTTTAAGTGACTTCCAGTATATACGATGCTATGTACAGTAGCTGTAAAGCAGGAGTGCAGGAAGTGCAGTGATTGATGTATATATGTATATATGTATATGCTACAGGGAGTTATTGTTGAGTAGTGAGACGGCGAGGGGGAAGAAACTGTTCTTGTGCCTGGAGGTTTTGGCGAACAGTGACCTATAGCGTCTGCCAGAGGGGAGGAGTTTAAATAGTGAATGTCCGGGGTGGGAGGGGTCTGCAGAGATTTTTCTTGCCCGTTTCCTGACTCTGGAGGTGTGCAGGTCTTGGAGGGCAGGTTGGCACCGATGATCTTCTCTGCAGACCTGACTGTCCGTTGGAGTCTGTTCTGGTCCAGTTTGGTGGCCGATCCAAACCAGACAGTGATGGAAGAGCACAGAACAGACTCTATGACAGCGGTGTAAAACATGATCAGCAGCTCCTGAGGCAGGTTGTACTTCCTAAGCTGGCGCAGGAAGTACAACCTCTGCTGGGCCTTCTTGATTATTTTATTTACATTTGGTTCCCACTTCAGGTTCCGGGAGATTGTGGATCCCAGAAACCTGAAGGATTCCACAGCCAACACAGTGTTATTGAGTATGGTGAGGGGGGGCAGTGCTGGGGGGCTCCTCCTAAAGTCCACTGTCATCTCCACAGTTTTGAGCGTGTTCAGCTCCAGGTTGTTGCGACCGCACCACAGGACCAGCTGCTCAACTTCCCGCCTATATGCAGACTCGTCATCGTCCCGGATGAGGCCGATGACTGATGTGTCGTCTGCAAATTTTAGGAGTTGAACAGATGGGTCTCCTGAGGTGCAGTCGTTGGTGTAGAGGGAGAAGAGCAGTGGGGAGAGCACACATCCCTGAGGTGCCCCAGTGCTGACTGACCGGGTGCTGGATGTCGTTTCTCCCAGTCTCACCTGCTGCTTCCTGTCCATCAGGAAGTTTATAATCCACTGACAGGTGGAGGCAGGCACAGTGAGCTGGGTGAGTTTGGTGAGGAGGACTTCAGGGAGGATGGTGTTGAACGCTGAACTGAAGTCCACGAACAGCATCCTAGCATAGGTCCCTGGGGAGTCAAGGTGTTTCAGGATGTAGTGCAGCCCCATGCTGACTGCATCATCCACTGACTTATTTGCCCGGTAGGCAAACTGCAGGGGGTCCAGCAGGGGGCCTGTGATGCTACATCCTTATTAACATGTGGGCTACTGTTATGTCTATTATTACTCTGTTAGAGCCCAGTAGTACTGCATTCCTAGTTTAATTGTATTGTTAGCCCATTTATAAATGTATATTCTAATCATGCGATGCATCATGCTTTATCTTTCAAATTGAATACAAGCAGCACATACACAAATATTTGTACTTAAATAACACAACAGCTTATGAAACACACAATATATACGTAGTTTATTTCCTTACCACTGTAAATATTCTGTTTTTAAACTAAACCCTGTTTATGTTTGTTATTTTTCTATGTTGAACAAAAATAAATCAAAAGATCCATGCCAGTTTTAAAACACATTTACTTTGTGAATATGTATTACATGTTACAATGTCAGTGGGTCATTTACAGTTTGACATATTAAACAAATGTAATATTTAAACATTCTTTTAAATATGTGCTAATAATGCATTAGTCCTGAGAAGCAGTTGTGCGCTCCATTTAATACAGCAAAGACTATACTACCTCATACATATTTAAAATTAGATGAAACAATAAATGCTATACAATTAAGCAGCTTATGCAAAGTGCATGACATTGTTAAAAAATGAATGCCAAGTTGTACAGGAACTATTCCAATGAGTAACATCTTGCAGTGTCAAGCAAGCAGTTTACTTCTGATAACAAAAAGGAAAGATGTGAAAAGGAATTGTTGTTATCACTAATATTATGACTTTTACGAAATATACATATTTCCACCACATCATATGAGTCCCAATTGCTTTATACAATGAATGTTATCTATTATGGCGTACTGAAGAAAAAATGAATCCCTTTTATTGACTTTGCATTATACCCAATCAAACACTGTTGCTAAAGTGATATATAGTTATCTCTATATAATTGTCTCTGTAAAAGACATTGAATTGACTCAATAAACCAGCTCCCCTCATTATTTAGCTATATTACATGTTAGGATCAATAAAAGGTGGAAAGTAGTATAATGTACTTCTATTTACATAAAACATAGCATTTATGACGTGGTTATGAAGTCTTTACTTTTGGAACGTATTGTCTTGTTGTCCCTTCCCTCCCCTGCCCTGGTCTTGTTCTAACATGTCTAAAGTGAAGTAAACCATCCCTGGTGTTGTCTTCTCAGTCTGTTTCACTAGAACACGCTTACATTGTTTACTGGACCTGGAGGCAGAGCTTTCCGCGGAAGTCTGGCTTCGATACGGGCTGTTCTCTGGAGACAACAGGGCTGTGGAATCATCAGGAGAAGACAGATGCTGCGTATCTGCGGGTTCCACTGGGTCTCCAGGCGCCAAGAATGAGGCCGGGTCGATGTATTCCTCCGTCTGGACACTGGCCAGGTTTCCATCACAGCCTGCGGCGAGTGGAGAGATGGACCCTGGCCGAGTTTCCCCCGTGTGAACCCTGTCACAGAGGCTTTCTGAAGGATTGCTAAATGGCTGGAAGGGACACGTTCCCTATGAACGCATCCACATACAGAAAGAGGATTATTCAGGAGATAAAACCCGGTTTCAGAATAATGAATCCATCTAAAACCATCTGAGCAGGTGTTCCTTATAATCAAAGATGTCTCCATGAAAAACTGTTCAACCAGAGAAAAGTGACTTTAAGTGAAATTAGCTGGTGCCATTTCTTTGGTGGGAATCACATCGTACACAGCAGTACTGATGTAACATTATGAGGCCATGTCCTTCTGTGTTTTTTTCTTAATGTTTTATACATGTTATTATTCATTAAAATAAAACATAGAGCAGATACCATTCAGCACAAATAAAGATTAATATATTGGCGAAGAAATTGCAGATTACAAACAAAATGTATTATTTAAAATACATTTGTGGATTGAGCAAGCAACCTGGGGAGAGTTAACATTCGACAATTAAAGACAAACACTTGTACGAAGGCTGATTCCAGTATGTTTAGACTATATATTTATGAATGTGAAATACATCTAAATGCTTTATGTATACATGTTGAGAAGCACGATATGATGTTGAGCTGCAACTCATAATTATTGAAATTATTTTATCATTAAAAAAATCTTATTTTTTCACTGTAAAATGTCACAAAAATGACCAACAGTTGAATCGTCTCACTCCCTTAGACACTTTAAAATGTCCGTAGTTCACCTCTTGATGACTCGGCGGTGGCCACAACGCCAGAGAACTGAGGCCGGGGTTCGGCACTGGCTTCTCCTTAAATCTCTTCCATCTAAAAATCAGTTTAAAAAGCATCGTTAGAACACAATTTTTCAAGATAGTGTAATCATAAAAAATGAAAAATATGTCTTTTATTAACACTGACTTAAATTAATCCATATCACATCATCAGTGACAAAAAAATATTAAAACCCACCGAACAGCACAGCATAATCCAAGGGATAACACAAGAAGTATCACGATGCTTCCACAGACACCGACGACTGTGATGAGCTCCGGATCTAAGGAAGAAAAAATAGATCATGTTGCATATTAGTTTGTTGCACACGAAAAAAACTAATCACTTTTCTTGAACTCTATGTAATGCATACACTACAGTATGTATTACTGCATGCATCACATAGAGTTGGCCTGTGCTGCTCTACACCTCTGCACATTGTACCCCCAGTTCTCTGAGAGCATTGTCACAGATTCCTGTGAGAATGCTGCAGTTAGGCTCATGAACAATAAGGATGAAGGTCCACAAACTGCAGCTCCCACTAAGTGCATCAGCACTTCCATCAGCATATCCAGCAGCTGTGCCATATATGTGTCGTATGTGTGTCGTATGCGTGTTGTATGCGAGTCGTAAGCGTGTCGTATGTGTGTCGTATGCGTGTCGTATGCGTGTCGTATGTGTGTCGTATGTGTCGTATGCGTGTCGTATGCGAGTCGTAAGCGTGTCGTATGTGTGTCGTATGCGTGTCGTATGTGTGTCGTATGTGTCGTATGCGTGTCGTATGCGTGTCGTATGCGTGTCTTATGTGTGTCGTATGTGTGTCGTATGTGTGTCTTAGACCTCTCAGAGTACTCACCAAATCTTCTGGTTTTAAAGAGCGTTTCACGGCTCTGCGTAGTTCCAGTAAGAGCTGTGGCGCGGACGTGGACACTGTACTGGGTGTCTGGAGTCAAATCTTTCAAGGAGATCAACTGCTCGGTGCCATTAACAGTCACATCTAGAAGGAAACCACGACAGCGATGTCATAGGAGGAACAGCAAGTGCACATATTCGACTCATTTGTAAACCTCAAACAAGTGTGAGGTGGGCTCACTGCGTTGTGCTCCTTTCTGTACGCTATAGAAGACGGTGTAGGTGACCACAGCGCCACTGCATGGCCCCTGGTTGGTGACATTCCAGCCCACAAGGGCACTTTTGTCCTTGGCCTGAACCTGAATCATGACATTTCCCGGATCTGTGGGCACAACGCTTTTAGAATCAGTTATAAGAAGAAAAAGAAAAACTTTTTCCGAATCATTAAAAACAATCTGACCTCCTACTCTGGAGCAGATCTGAAGGGCTTGTGTGCCGTGACCTGTCTTGTCATCAAAGAGGGGAGTCACTGTAATGTTGAATGGCTGCTTATCCGGGAGGCCTGTAAGGAAGAAGGAAAGGGGCAAGGGATTGTTAAAACCCATTAAAGGGTCAGCCGGTCAGGTGGTCCGCCACATTGGACTGAAATATCCCGAAGACATGTATTTTCGTGACATTCATGTTCCTCAGAGGGATGTCGACTGGCTTTAAGGATCACCTACATTTTTCCAGAGTGCCACCACAAGGTGGATATTTGCAGTTGTAAATGATTTCTGGGGGATATCTTTGGCCTTTTATAGACAACTTTCATATAAAACCGGTGTGCAATATTGCCATTGAAGGTGCAAACAGGAGACTGTATCATTTCCCCCCCCTGTGGTAGGTCCGTCACATTTAATGGAAACTCCACTTTTAAATTGTAAGATGTATTACGGCTTTCAAAAGTCTGTTTTCATCAGTGAATCCATCGTTTGCTACACCCAGACGATGAAAGATAAGTCGACACAAATTGATCCGATGGTAATGATAAGTCCCAGCCCGTTAATCAGCATGGGTTTGATAATGACTCACTGCATGGATTGCTGAAGGAAAGCCAGCTGGATATGACAAGCATAACGTATCTGTTCTCCAACCTACCAGACAGTGTTGTGTTAGTGCCGTTGCTCTCCTTCCAGAAGTATTTATTCCCACCGTGTGTCCAGTCGATCACGTAACCAGTGACCGGCTCAATTGAAGCTTTCCAGCGGACCAGGATGTCGCCTTCATGCGTTGAGGTCTGGATGTCGGTAACTTGAGGGAGGCCTGCCCAATGAGATCAGGAAAAATTAAGCGAATAACCTCGAATAAAATCACATAAAAAACATGCATCAGGGTAAAGCATTGTTCCATTAACATGAAGCAATCTGATCCATCATTTGTGGTTAACCATTAAGAAAGCTAAATGAATTGCATTAGAACTCACTCTCTCCAATGGCTGGAACATAAACAGAGTCCTGTAGAAGCACCGCTCCACGGTGGAGGACTGTGAGTTTTATTCTGTGTGCATCTTGGTTCACATAAACACCACAAGTTGAGCTGCCACATAAAGTATCCGTATAATTTACTCCCATCACGTGTTCCTTGTAGGGAGTCTGTTTGACTGTGTAGGTAAATGAGCCTCGGCATGTCGAGGGAATGCCCTGCGTAGACAGTTTGAAGCACTTTAGGTCATCAATACGTGAGCAGCATATCGCTGAGGAAATGTAGGTTGTAAACCTGAATTATGAGTTTGGAAATGAGCTAAGTTCATTTTTTAAAGCTTCCTTACTGTCCACATGGCATGAACCTTTCTAACTCCATTCTCCTCTGGTTCAGTCACCTTTCTCCACAGGCGCAGCTTGAAATCTCTCTCTGTAAAGAGTTAAAATATGTTCAACAACACAGAAACATACGTGAATATGAGTCGTCATACAGATATGTTTTGTGTTCATGTTGGTGGGGATACTTAAAACATGCATCTCATTCGAGATATTTCTGACATGGCCTGTATGTTGTTTCATTTATTTAATAAAACAATGACAATCACAGTAACCATATCATAATAATTGAGATAAGACACACAGTTCGATTGGGTGACTTCCTTTATTAGGATCCCTGTGAGCTGATACCTTAGTGGCAGACATCTCCAAGCTATTAAAGTATAACGCCCTGGTCCGTTTCTCCCGTGTCTCCTGTGTTCTGTGTCTCCTCTGTCTTGATTGGTTAATTCCCTTCACCTGCCCTCAGCCACTCCTCTGTCTCCTTGATTGGTTAATTCCCTGCACCTGCCCTCAGCCACCCGTGTCTCATTAATGTCTCATGTCGTACACCTGTATATATATTGTGTCAGTCTTTCCCTTGTCTTCTGTCGGTTTGTTGTCTTTATCTCAGTCTCATAGTGGCTCTGTTTTGATCGCTCATTCCCAGTCTTTGTTTGATGGTGATTCCTAGTTTTTTTGAAGTCCAGCCTGTTCTTCTGCACCTGAGCCTCACCCCGTGACAAACCTGTGACACTAAAGTGATCAATCCTAAATGGACACATATTCTACAGGCCTTTCGCAATTACTCCAAATAAAATCCAAGAGCTCAAAAATGATGTGAGATATTTGTGCAAAGGTGATTGAGTCGACTGCTTTTCTAAGTAAAGACGCGTTGTGGACATTGTTCTTACTGTTTACTTTCGTCAGGACTGTCTTATTCTCGCTCCAGTCACTCCAGGGGGCCTCGGCTAGAGCACAGCGGACTGAAAATGTGTAAATACTGCAGGAATCAAACTTCTCAATGGTCTCGTTCCCACTACCTCCCTTCAGAGTTTTTTTCAGCACCCACTGGAGAAAAAAACAAAAGGATTCCTGTTAGAAACATCAATTCAAAGTCTTTAACGACTCGGTCGTTTGTCTTACCTCTGAAACGGGTCCTTCGTCAACAACCTGCAACAGAAACGACATCAATGAGCCATGAAGGAGAGTCAAAGCCAGCTGTTCTACTTTTTATTTCCATTGAGAAAAATACAGCTGAACAATTGTCGGTATTCTGCCGGTCGAGGCCGGTCACAACGTCTCGGCTGTGCCCTCCTTGGGAGATAGAAAACTGAAGATCATCGATGTCAATGCAATTTGCCAAAGTTTGTATTTCTTTCTTTCTTGTTAAACAAATCTCTGTTTTAAAGACACGTCTAATAATTGTGCGACCGTGACCCTTTTTCGTATGTATCTTATGTGCGACATATACGATCTGGACTCTTCTCTTTATTTATTTCAACCCACCCGACATTAGTTTCTTTATTCTACTCTCCTTATAGAGCTACTCTTCCCCCCAAAAGAAGGTACTGACATGGATCTTAATGACACAATGCTGGTCTGATCTGTACTCCACTACATTTATTTATTTATTAAATTAATGTACTGTCTACCATTGTGTTTGAGTATTCTGATTGTGTATAGCCCAGTATCTATTTATTTAGTGGTTAAATTAGTGCTATTTAACCACATTTAACTACAAATTTCACAATTGAACCCATAAAGTAGTTTCCATGTCAGGCTTGTATACCGTTGCTAACAATCCCATAATGTATAGCATTTTCTAGATAAGAAAATTGCAATTGCACTAATACTAATACAATTGCACTAATCGACAGATGTCAGCGATAACGCAACATCATAAGTGTCTGAAATCTTAATGTACCGCTCTCTTTATTAAGTACACCATTCAGTCCACTCTCCTCATGAGCTACAGCCGACCCCCATACTACGACCATAACATTACTGTTTCATTGTGTGATACTTTGTTTTTCTTCCCGTCACAAGGGAGAATGTACAGATCACAGTTAGTCGACGCTCTAAATCCAGTTCAATTCAGTTAGTGTGCTGATTCATTTCTGTAATATCTTTGGTACAAACTGTTGTTTCTCATGTTCTGATTTGTGATCAGTCATAATAATAGTAATAATAATAATATGTCAGATTTATATAGCACTTTTCTAGACACTCAAACACACTTAAAGTCATAGACTGTGGCATTATATTCCAAACTGAGTTTGCTTCTGCAAAATACTTAAAATGCTGCATTTAGGTGAAGGAAGAGGGACGTACCTTTCTGTATTTGACTTCACAGTGACACGGTTTTAAAAAAGCTGCTCGGCTCCTCGCATCGACATTCACCAACACATGATCAGAGGAGGTTTTTACAGTTAACTTCGGACGGATAATTTTCACTGAGAGAAAATGGATACGACAGCTCATTAACATGCAGAAAGGTACTGAGGTAAAACACAACAATGTCATAAAGGAATATATTTGATATGGTACTCACATATGTGTTCTGGGCAGAATTCACGAGGGTCAGACTCAGCTTCCCAAGCAGCAGCTTCAGCTCTCACAGTTATCGTCATATTGTCAATTAGACTTATTCCTTCACACGTGGTTCTGCAGTTTGTAGTACGTGATTTGCAGATCTCGTGCTGGGACTCGTGTGACGAAGAGCCACTAAAAGAAACACGTTTTATATTAAGTACACAAATCTACGAGATCAACAATTGGTCCTGGATTAGTTCTCACACAAGATGAGGAAAACAAGACACCCACATCAATACAGTGTAGTTTATATTCGGTGAAGGTTTAATTTGATGCTGCCAGTTGCATGTGAACAGGTCTGGTGAAGAGTCCTCGAGCTGATTTTTATGATGCAAGATACACGATATATTCTTGGGTTTAGCTGTGAAAAAAGCAAATCACCAACATTATAACATTGCATTTAACACTGCAGCCTATCAAGTGTATATAAGAGGCAGAAATACAATTCTTACAGTACGTTCTGATGATGGTGCCCCCGAGGGCCTGCAGGGTATCTGCACTGAGGCACTGCAGGGTCGCGTTCTGGAGAGTGAAGTTCCTCAGGGACAGGACTGCGTGTGAGGAGTTGACAACGCTTGACTGGCTTTCATCGATACGTCTTTTGTTCAGTGTCCAATAGATTTTGCCGGGGATACATGAAGTCTGGCACACTATCTCGGTATCGGATCCCACTTCAATGTATTCGTTGCGCGGGACAACTTTGCAGGTGTTTCCATGCTGGCCTGCAAGTAACAGTAATGTTCATATTGTAAGATACAAATATATTTCTAGTTTGACACCTTAGTTAATACACTTGGTTGTTTTCAATCTCACTGTCATGTCTGTGTGGCAGGTTAGCTTAGCTTAGCATAAAGGTTGGTAACAACTCTTTTGACGTTGTATTAACAGTAACTGCAGCTCCTAACATTTTGTGAGAATATTTTCCCTCAGAAATTTAGTAAAAGTATTAAGAGGCATGAAATAGAAATGCTAAAGTAAAGTAAAAGTATACCACAAAAAGTATACTCAAGTGTATACTACTTATATAAACAACTTTGTCAGACTATATTAATTAAATATACTAATAAATAAATTAGTATAGATAGTCTGTCAGGGCAATACCTTTGTTAATATCGGAGAAGGAATATTATAATATTTAAATGTAATAGAAATATTTCTCAATTCCAATTTAAATTTGGGATTATTTTTAAATAATATATATTTGAGGAAAAAGTATCACCTGGGAGGTAAAATAATAATAATAAAGGAGTAAAGATTTGAATTCAGTTGGTGACGTAAATTAACAATTTGTGTCTTATACTTCAGGGCCCATCTGTAACTATAAATAATAATCATAATAGTAATTATGATATGAAATGCTGATTGGATGAAAAAGATTAAAGTATATGACTTTAGCTAATAGTCCTCGCTCTAGTCCAACGCTTGTGTTTATAAACCCATCTTAACCTCAGTTAACACGAAACCAAAACAATGCAATTCCCATAAATCACAGGACCTTCTCTAGCCAGTCAAATATGAAATATAAGAGGTTCACTTACCTTTACAAATGGATGGTGTTGCAACCAGGATAAATAGAATTAGAAATAAAGACATTTCTTTTTTTCAAATTACCAGAAAGAAAGAAGAATAAGAAAGAAACAGACTTTTAAAATATTCTTTTATCTGTGAGAGAGGCAAAAGATGGAATAATTAAAAACGGCATTATTATGTCCCAGACCATGCAGCGACTGTTACACTGTTACATGCCTTTTCTCAATAACTGTATTTTAGCCATCAAGTAACAGGAACTGAAGCAAGCCCTGACATAAACGGGAGGTCTTACACAACTGGAAACATGGCGAGCTAAGAGGAAGTGAACTAACTGGTCGACAGCCTCTCAATGTTATTCTGTTCTCTCTGGAGACATGTGAGAGAAACGTTTTAGAACAACACATCTCTCCGAAATACACTATGAATCAGTTATGAACGATACACTGTTGATAAGCAGTAATCCCTAATGGCATGGTGCATATTTGGCACGCAATATCCTCCACTAATGGATTTACAGAAGAGCGAATGTAATAATAATAATGATTTCGATTTATATAGCGCTTTTCTGAGTACCCAAAGTCGCTTGAATCTTGAATGTAGATAAAGAGTAGGATGCAAAAACAGATAACTGGAAAGATTAAGACCGAAAGTAACTCTAGACTGTTCATGTAAGAAAACACTTCTTTGGTTGTTGCTAAACTGCCATCGTCTGAGAGAAAAAGGAAAAGAAAAAGAAACAGTATATTATATTTGATAGGCTAGATCAAATAACTTATATGCAGCAGAAATTCACGAGCAGCAACTACAAGGAAATAGGTTTGGTCTCACGTTGTATCTCCCTGTTGTCACAATAGAGAGCGGATTCATTAACTAAAAACCATGACATATGCAATGCAACAAAGCCAATAAAAAGAGGAAGAGAGTCAGAAAACATATTTCACTTTCACACACCAAGAGCCTCTAAGAGAGCAACAATTTAAAGGCCCTTATTAGCATAGACAGATCAAGAAACCGCGGGCCCCTGGGCCTGGACGTGTCAAGCCCCCCCCCCCCCCCCCCCCCCTCCCTCAAACAAAAAAAAAAGTATCCCTTTTATTTCTTCTTTTTTTATAAAAAAAAACATAACGCAAATTATATGATAGCAGTGACTTTGGTTATATGAATTAAACAAATAACTTTTGTAATTGTTACAACCACACGGCTCAAAGTGGAAATAACATAGTAGGGAGACCACACATTATTAAATTAACTATTTACAAAAATCCGTAACTGAGAAGCAAAAAAAGGTAAAGCGAAACATGTAGTGCAGATCAGCATAGTGTATGTGTAGTGCAAAAATGGCAGCAGGGGAACTGGGGATAACAGGCGCTGCAGCCCCAGTAGCTGCAATATCAACAAGAACAAAGTCTAAAAACAATTAGCAAGCTATGGTGTCACATATTATATGTTTCTTTCTTGTGACATCTTCAAAGTGAATGTTTAGGCTATTCTTTAGTTTTTCAGTAGGACTTTTGGGGCCCTGTTAATGACATGAATGACTTAAGCCTAGCATATACTGGCTACGGCGCATCGTGTCATATCGTCATATCAATACAGAGTTAATAACAGCGACGTCACGCGCGGAGGCCCAGGCCCAGGGGCCCCTTCAGCTCATGGGCCCCTGGGCCTGGGCCCGGTAGGCCCGTTGGTTAATCCATCCCTGCTTATTAGTGATTAGGATCTACATCGGCTGGTGCCTTGGCCATGCCGAGTCCAAGTTTACAGTGTGGTTTGATCAGGGGCCGTTAAATTATACTGACTAGAACAGTCTGTATTAACTGAGTGAGTTACTTCTATTGATTGAGAAACAATAACATTATTTGAACGTGGCCTTGGCAACGTGAAACAAAATACGCTGTACGAGCAGACCTGCTGACTACATTAGTGGCCCTGCTCGAGACGGTTGAGGGTAAAATAGCCCGTTGCTCCCCCTTGCTGCCCTGCTTACATACCTGCAAACTCATGAGGGGTGAAAAAGGTGACAACGGGGGTGCAGGTGACTTTTTTGTTGTCTCCACATCCACGTTGTTTGATGACACCTCAAAGCTTTTATAACTACGGCCTTTTGATTGTTCTGACCGCAAATCTAAATAATAATAACAAACATTTTAAGAAAAAAGGTCCTCTGAATAATTCAGTGATCGGGCCCTAATAATAGTAATAACAACTTTACATTATCATTATCATTATATATCACCTTCCTTTTTTTAAACTTGTGTGCTCTGCTGAGCTTTGAGTCTGTTCCATGATTCTGTTCCATAATTCTGTTCCATGATTCTGTTCCATAATTCTGTTCCATGATTCTGTTCCATGATTCTGTTCCATGATTCTGTTCCATAATTCTGTTCCATGATTATGTTCCATGATTCTGTTCCATAATTCTGTTCCATGATTCTGTTCCATAATTCTGTTCCATGATTCTGTTCGAGGAGTCTGTTCCATAATTCTGTTCCATGATTCTGTTCCATGATTCTGTTCCATAATTCTGTTCCATGATTCTGTTCCATAATTCTGTTCCATGATTCTGTTCCATGATTCTGTTCCATAATTCTGTTCCATGATTCTGTTCCATAATTCTGTTCCATGATTCTGTTCGAGGAGTCTGTTCCTTCGACGTGTCCCATCAAAGATGTTTTATTGCGAAGATCACCACATCGCATGTTCTCCGTGTCTCACTCTAATCTCATAAACGCCGACCGTCCAATTGACCCCCCCCACCACCACCAAAAACTCTTCGGATCTACACGATTCACGTGGATGACCTATTTTGATTTAAAAACGGCGAATTTCGCCGAAAAGTGACACATTTGCAGGTATGTGCTTATGTTAACACAACTCCATCTAGTGTGCAATGAATGTAACATAGACTGCGACGGATTGGGTGGATAATAAATGGATGAATAATAAATTCTTGACAGAAAGATATTCTAGGTATTAACAGAAAATGCTGAGACAAAATTAACACTATATTTTGTATAACGTGTTGTAAAAGAGTTCGGCAACTGAAACACCCCGGATGTAGAACCTGGTGTTTCGGTTTATCGGGAGACCGTGTTAACTGGTGAGTTTAAGCGGTTGTCGGAGACCGTTTCTCAATCTGCAGTCTTGTCTTGTGTTATATGTTGGTCATGCTAACGGGTTGTATACGACACATCACGTATGATATATAGTTGACACGTTGCTCGTTAAGCGGGGTAATGTGCGCGTGGAGCATTTCCGGGGTGCTTTCATAACTCTGGAACACGTGACACACCGTGTCGCAGAGAGACCTCGTCGCTTCCCGTAGCCCGCCGCTGTCATGGCCGCTGCGGTGATCGTAGCTGCTGTAGTCGGCGGCGGTGTTCTGCTCCTTATGCGCCGTTTGTTCCCGCGACAGAAAGCTGCACAGCTCCTCCGGTATCCAGCCGATATAATGCAAGGGAAGACGGTCATCGTGACCGGGGCGAACTGCGGGATCGGGAAGGCCCTGGCCGGGGAGCTGCTGAAGCTCCGTGCCCGGGTCATCATGGCCTGCCGGGACCAGCGGAGCGCCGAGGAGGCGGCGAAGGACATCCAGAGACTAGCGGGACCAGAGCAGGGCGAGCTGGTGGTCAAACACCTGGACCTCGCTTCTCTTGGATCAGTCCGGACCTTCTGTGAGGAAATACTACAGGTGAATTGAGACGACATGCTACGTTAGATGGAGAAGTCAGCTGACTGGACAGTTTGTTAGATGGAGAAGTCAGCTGACTGGACCGTGTGTTTAGATACTGTCTAGCTTTTGACGTGACCGACTGTATGGTTCTTTTCGTGCCATTGTCATGCCAGATTACGTGTACTTTAGCTGCAAGGGGGCTGTCCATGGTGCTGAACGTCAATATTTACATCAAGTAATCACCTATTAAATAATAAGCATGAGAGTCTTACAGCATCTACCAGCGATATCCTGCCAGAGGTCTATGTAGAAATGTTGGTCCTCTTGCCTGAACCTTTATTTTGTTTGTGAGATGTAGACAATGTGCACTTTCTGTTACTTAAGCTGAGTCCTTTTGATGCACAGTCACAAGTCAGATGATACAAATGAACGATTAATCAATTCTGTGAGTAAAACACACACAAAAGTGTCCATCACAATTTACTCAAGCCCAATGTAACATCTTCAAATGTCTTGTTTTGTCCAATCACTCAATTACCTACATTGTAAAGCTAAGAAAAGCAGGACATTGCGACATAACCATTACATATTTGATTACACTTTCCTTAATCAATTTCATAAATGATCCAAATAGTTTCATCCAGCTCTTTTCATTAGTTATACTACTATTATAGCTCATTATTCCATACCATACTGTCTAATCAATGTCACACTATTAAACGGTATGATCTGAGCTCCATCAAAAGTTTGGCACGTCGTTTATTGAAGAACTTTTAGTTGACTGCTTTACACACTTTAAAGATAATAAATAATTAACTCATCTATGGTGTTTTTTTTATTAAAATGGGGTAGGAAATAGTGGTTTGATAAAGGTTTGTCAAATTCTGAATTTAGATGATTAAAATGTCTGTGACCCTTTGTAGGAGGAATCCAGGATTGACGTGCTCATCAATAATGCAGGACTCTACCAGTGTCCCTACTCAAAGACAGAGGATGGCTTTGAGATGCAGCTCGGCGTGAATCACCTGGGTCACTTCCTCCTCACGCACCTGCTGCTAGACCGCCTGAAGACCTCGGCTCCCAGCCGCATCGTTGTGGTTTCCTCGAAGCTCTACAAGTACGGCCACATCAACTTCGATGACCTGAATAGTGAAAGTAAATACGACAAGGCCTTCTGCTACAGTCAGAGTAAGTTGGCCAACTTGCTGTTCACGCTCGAATTGGCTCGCAAGCTGGAGGGCACGGGGGTCACGGTCAACGCGCTCACCCCGGGCATCGTGAGGACCAGCCTGGGGAGGCATGTTCAAATCCCTCTCCTGGCAAAGCCGCTGTTCCACCTCGCCTCGCTAATCTTTTTTAAGAGTCCACTGGAGGGGGCCCAGACTCCTCTCTATCTGGCCTGCTCCCCTGAGGTGGAGGGCGTGTCGGGGAAGTGTTTCGCGAACTGTAAGGAGGAGGAGCTGATGGACAAAGCCACAGACGACCAGGCAGCCGAGAAGCTGTGGGACCTGAGCAGCGCGATGGTCGGACTCACGAACTGAGCAGAGCGCTATGATGTGGTGGATGGTTTGTATTCTTGGTCAGAAAAGCAGCTCTGCAAGAGAAAGACTTATTGTCACCTCGGGAGTCGGGAATCAAATCAATAATTCAATGATATATGGTGCCAATGAAATGTGTAAATTTGTGAGCGAACGTGTGCAATGCAGTGGGTTGAGCAGAACGTGTATAAAGCTTTGAATAAAAACACATATAGTTCAAACAGTGATGCATATTTGTGCAAAATTATTTTTCCTTTAATTTACCTGCTTCATCCACAATGACTAACCCTGGAAGAAGTCTTCCTCATGAACACAAATACATGTAAAAAGCCAATAAAAAACACCTTGTTATCTGTTCATGGACAATACATCTCCTAAAGATATTGAGCTGGGAAATCACCCTGTAACCTCTTTAAGGAAAATGGGTTTCATGTTTTAATTACTTTACGTTACTGCAGAAAGATGCAACCGAGCCAGTTAAGACTACAAGAGCATCCACGTGAAGTTGTGACTTATTGGCTTCCTGGAAAGACACTGGGTAAGCATGCTAAGATGCTAAGAGGACACGCACGCATAACAGTATTTTACTATCGAAAATAACTATCTTATCCTGGTCCACGGCTTCAAGCTAAATTCAACAATATATCTAATTGTATAATAATATAATACATTCCCTTGTATAATATCTGGAGATGTATGAGGGGGGTGGGCGTCGCACACAGTGGGAGGGGGTTAAATTAACAGTATTTATGAGTGTGTATGTATTAGGGTATGCAGGTATGTGCATATATATGTTAATATGTGTGCTGGTTTTTTATGTCTTGTCTACACATTTATATTTTTTTAAAATATTTTTGGTATGGTTTTTGTCTGTACCTTTTGTATATGTACAATGTGTACATCTTTTCTTTTGCATGTGCATATCTCAAAAAACAATAAACGATTTGATTAAAAAATAAATTCAAACATTGCATTGCAAACAGATGTGGAAACAGGTGTATGAGAACAAATGCTCACTCTTTCTTTATGGCAGCAGTGACCATGATTCACACATTTAGATCAAACTCGTCTCATGGCGTTCATCAACGCCAAGCTGAGTTGTCTCCTCCATGTGAGGACACGTTATTGGTTCTGCTGTGCAAATCCTTCGAAAAGCTAAATCCATTAATAGATCAGTTATTGTCCTTGCATGCTAAATGTGTGCATACTTAATCAGGCATTATGCAGTGTAAAAAGAAAGAAGCGATGTGGGGGTTCGCTGATAATCTATTTTCCCCGTGTTGGTGTGTCTGAAGTGTAAATGTTTCCGCTGCGTCTGAAGGAGACTGAACAATAAGCGTGACAATGTAAATGGGTGAGATGCTGCTGCACTGTGACTCCTTCCTGTGAAAGGATTCAATCTCACATGGAAATCCTCTTTCACTTCAGAAGAAAAGAGATGTATTTATAAATACAAGTTAATAGATGCTTGAGTATAAATACATGAAAATCACTGCCGCACACAGTATGTGATAATTATACAAATGCTTGCTAAGAATCATGTTAGACTAAATCTAGACTTACTATTAACAATTATTTGTATTGATTAATCTGCCAATTATTGTTGTCATTTGGTCTGTAGATATCAGAAAATACAGAAAAAACATAATCACTATTGGCCTAATGGAAAGTCTTAATCTCACCAATATTCCAAAACCTCAAGAGAAACAAGCGGGTATGGATTGTTGGCATTTTTGCTTAAAAAATAATTTTGTTCAATGATTAATCATTTATCCGAGCCCTACACCTCATTCCAATATATTAACCTAAAAGGAGTTCAAATACTTCACCTACAGAATAACCGTTTACATACCAACTACACACCCTCTGTTACCCGAGTACATTATTCTAGAAAACTGTTTTCCTCGAATGAACAAAGAACATCTGTTCCATAGTTAAAACCTTAATATTTGAAACATTTGGGACTCGTGGGGACTCAAATGGACGAGTAGAGTATCGGTGTGAGACTGTGTAGGCAGAACGGTTTTATATAGTACGGTCCATAGTAAATGACTGGATAGACGAGACTTTTAGGAGGATTTTATTTATTGTACTGCCGGAGTTCTGCGAGTCTGTAAACACATGTGATGATATGCTGTTGTTAAACATGGCCCCCATTTACTCGACTTCATTAAGACTGTTCTGCTTTTTTATTGTCCGCTCACTGCGGAAGCATGCAAGAGTTCAAGATAACACAGGGTGATTAATTGATATATAAATTGTTATTTTTGCTTTAATCCTCAAACCAATCAGATCAAAGTTTCATCAACACTCCATGAAACATCACAAAAGTGGAATTTACTGAAGGGATACTTTTTAGATGTATATATTACTAGGTATTCTTGTTATTTTGTCCACACTGTGTACATTCCTCTCGTCAGCATGACAAGTGTAATTTTGTGTGTTTGATATCACAATAACTTGCATAAACACACATGTCTTTGCAGTGACGTGTTGATGACTCCGTGGCGCTCACAAATAAACCGCTTTCTATTTTTAGTTGGCTGATTTGAGCAATAAGCTGGCTCTACAAACCTCACTTTAAATTCCTACCAGGGATGGAGCCCGGCTTGGTAGTGACTCAGCAGACGATGTGAGTTGTGATGATTAAGGGTCTCCCTGTTAGTTCAATCAATCAACTTGGACCAGCAGACATGTAATTATCTAAAAACAACACTGATCATATGTGACCACATTAAATCAAGTCCCCCCCCCCCCCACACACACACACACAGCAACATTTCAAAAATGAAAGGAAGGCGTGGGAGCGCATATGTATAACTTGTGCTTTATTAGGAGAACAAAACAACCAAAATATATAAACATGCATTGTCGTCAAAGAAAACAGGGTTACAGTGGCTTGATGGAGTGTGGGCATCCAAATCTGAGGTAGAGTGGGGTTAGGAAAACCTCTCTGTGGGATATAGAAGAGCACAAAATAAAAAATACTGACCGACCGCTAAGACAGATCTCAAAATGTTCCATCGATAACAATAAAACACACCCACCGATACCGTCAAATTCAATCAACAAAAACTAAATGTATGCTTCTCATTGAAGTGATTCATTGATTCTCTTCCTCATCTGTTCAACATTAACATTTAAAGCTTCACAAGGCCAGCACTGTCTCAGTCCGTTAAAAATAAGGACTGAATCCATGTGTAGTTTACACGCACATCAATTCTGGTTTAAAATACCTCTTTGAGTTTTCGATTAAAGTATTGGCAGTTTTGAATCTATCTACAATTTCCAGGTTTATCAAGAGGATTTGTTAAATTTATTTGGATGTATATCTGGCTAACAGCTACATATAAAATATATCACTCAATTTTTAGTTATAAGTATATATTTATACCATTTATAATTTAAATACACATTCTTACAAATTGTACGTGCTGCTTGAGCTCCTCACCACCCAACTCTCATAACGGGACTCACAGCACTTGCTCAGGACAACCGTAGAGTAAACTGTTTCCATCCATTGTCACACGATCAAAGCTTTTAAATACTCGGTAATAGTTACATGTTCATGAGACTGAATTATTATTCGGCCACCTGCTGCTCTTCGAACCGTTTCCTCTCACAATGACCGTGCTCACAGAGGGTGTCGCTGGACGTCTTCAGTTCAGAAGAGTTCCATAAAGCTGGGCCTTGGTCAGACTGTCCTTCCTGGAAAGTCCCAAGGAGGCGAATGTTTGGTTGTACGGAGGAGGAGGGGGAGGTGGGGCTGGTGGTGGCGACTGGCTGCCCTGTGGAGGCAGGCTGTGCATGTCCACTTGGTAGTGCTGCAGTTCTGCGGCCATCTCCAGGGCCCTCTGGTTCAGGGACTCGGTGGAGCTGTTGGGGCTGGGGTCGGCGTACTCCGTGCTCTGGCCGCCGGCTGCCACGTTTCCCTCCCTGTCTTTGGAGCTCCCCGAGTGGTAGAGGCTGTGCTGCGACCCGAGGCTCTCCTCGGCTCGGTACAGGTGGGCTTGGCTGTGAGCCTGCAGCAGCCCTGGGCTGCATTCGGGGCTGGTGCTGGCAGCCACCCACACCGGGTCCATGACCCCCCCTCCGTGGTGGTACCCGTCAGCCCCCTCCTGGAAGCTGCTGTAGAGCGGGCCGAGTCGGATCTTGGAAGGCCGGACGGAGAAGTGCTGCTCTGAGAAGCTGTACGGGGAAGCCCGGCCTGGGCTGCGGTAGGCTTGGGCACTTAAGTCCTCCACACTGAGTTGTCGCCATCGACCAATCAGCTCCTCCTCCTCGGGGGCAAACGTGCTGCCTCGACGACTGTCTCCATAGGCAACGCTCGGGGACGAAGAGGGAGGGAGCGGCTCGTACGGCTCGCTGAAGCAGGAGGACATGGTGCGGCTGTAGACGGGCGAGCTGCCGTTCTGGTGGTGGCTCAGCTCCGTCTGCTGGAAAGGATGTGCGTTGGCAAAGCCTCTTGGACTGTCCCTCTCCCAGGATGAGTCACTCTTCCTCTCGTAGTCGCCTGCGTCTCTCCACTCCATGTAGAGGGAATGGTGGTGCGGGGAGGAAGCTGCGCTGCTGGGCGGACCGTTGGCTTTTTCCTCGGACCCGCCTCCACTGAAGCTGGAGTAGGAGCTGGAGCCCGCGCGCAGCGTGGCGGGGAACTTAGCAAAGTGCTCCTGGGGGAAGCTGGCCCTCAGGCCCAACAAGCCCTCCTCTGGGTTGCTGTCGGTAGAAATTTGGGGGCCGTAGACGAGCTTCCTCTGACCGTGGAGATCCATGCTGGGCCTCCGCTCGCGGTGCCGGTCATCGGGACAGTACAGCGCCGTGTCGCTACTGTACAGGTCGGATCTGTAGGCCGCTCGGAGCCCCAGACGCTCTCCCGGTCCCAAGCTCTCCAAGATAAAAGCATGGTCCTGGGTTTGGGGGCTGGGGGAGCGGGAGGCCTGGCTGCAGGCCTGGCTGCAGGCCTGGCTGCAGGCCTGGCTGCAGGCCTGGCTGCAGGCCTCACCGGGCGCCTCCAGCGCTTTGCTGATGAGAGAGGCCGGGACGGAGTCGGCGTAGGCGTGGCAGAGAGGAGAGTCCTCCAAGTGCATGGTCAGGCGCTCTTGAAAATCAGCCGGCAGCTACAAGTGTCAGAGAAAAGAAAAATACACAAGACATAAGTGTTGCAGATGTGTTGAAAGTCGCACTACTTTCTCTCCTGATGATTGTTTGAGGAATACTACAACATTCACAGGCTTTTAAATTATATTCAGTGTAAATGCTTCCTTGGACACGTTGAAGACTTGAATTTAATTTAATTTAATTTAATTTAATTGGATGTATTATCATTGCTAGAGTACAGGTACAGAGGCAACGAAATGGCCAGAAAGGATGGAAGAATACAGCATAACATGAGGGGAGAGAAAACAAACAACCCCCAGACTCCGCCCCTAGAGGGGTACAGTGTGGGAGCAGGAAAAAAACACCTTCGCACATAAGCACATACATTTGAAACATGACTTGCAACATGGAGGAGGGGAGGGGGGGAAGGAAACCAAAGACTGGGTTATCTAAGCCCAGCCGTTGGGGGGCAGAAGGTCACCAGCACAGACAAGCAGCCAGCCGGTCCGGCAGCCATTACGGCGCCAGTCACAGACCCCGTCCTGTCACACTGGGGGTGCGAAGCAGGCGAAGGCGTTGGATGGGGGTGAGGAAAGTTTGTGTGTGAGTGGCCTGGTTTGCCGTCCTCCCCCAGGACATGACTCCTCGGACCTTGACGATGGTCAGAAGGTCTACCAGGCTGTCTGCATGGAAGGCGCTACACTGCGTCACATCGAGCGATGGGCCTAATGAAGTCTTAGTCACAAACTGTGTCCGATTGTTCAATGACATTATGGTGGCAGCAGCGCAATGTGACTAGAAAATCGTGTTTGAAAACATCCGCTCACGTCGTGAAAATGCAACTCTGCAAGCTTTCTGTGTGTGCCCGAGCTCCACAGACATTTTCATTACTCACTTGCTGGAGCTTATCCATTTGCTTATTTTACTGGGTAAATATAACTCACATATGAGAGTGGTACAACAAACATCTTTCGATTTATTTCTAGTTGTTTCTCTCTGTACTGATATTCCTATTTACTTTTTCCTTGATCATATATTTTTTTTGATGGTACTTTCATGCCTTGTGCCTGGTTTATTTATTGTTCCCTTTGTTTCTTTGATGTTTTTTTTGCACCAATTAGTAAAAGCGGGAGCAACACAAACATACGGTTTTCCATTTCGCCCTCATCATTTTGTTTGTGAGTGTTCTTTTCTTACAAAATGTATTAATGTAAAATGTTTCTTACAGAATGTCATGCTGGCCAGTGAAATGTCCTTTATGGTAGGTTGTATTCTGATTTGAAGATGTTGGCCGTAGCAACAGTCAAATTGTGATAAATTGCCTCCTAAATCATGTCAGTCTTTTGCAGAAGGTTATCTTTGGTCAGTGGACGTGTCTCAAAGTGATCTTTTTGGATTGATCCAAATGCCACATTGTGAAGGGGCCTTAACATGTAAACTCTTCATTGCACGAATACTCAATGTACATTTATGGTAATATACGTATCTCATAGTACAGTTTACTTTCTTAACAACATATATTGTATGTTTTTTCCCTGTGCACTTCAGTGTGTGTGTCAGTATGTCAGACAGTACAGTAGCATGAGTCATTTACACCTGGTCAGGAATAATTGTTTGTTATTTTTGTTTTGTCATTTTCATGTGAAAATTAAGTGAAGTGAGTTTCTTTCTGTGAAAAAGTAAGAAGTTGTTCTATTTTGAGCATTTATTAATGAAAAATAAAGTTTCCATCTCCTCTCTGTGTCTCTTCATAGCAACAAGCATTAAGTAAGCAAACTGCAGCACCTCATCAACTGGAAACTAGTTGTTCCTAATTAGCAATGAGAGGTGAGCAAATTTTAACTGTGTAGAGGAAAGACCAACATGAAAAGACATTTTGATCAAAACAGTTCCAACCAAGCCCAACGCCATAATACTGTCCACACGTTTTCTTTGTTTTGAACAGGATCACAACAAGCTTTTATGTGGGGTTCCAGAAATCAGAGCCCAACCGTTTCACACCCTCTCTGTGGTTGTTTAGCAGCAAAACAAACAAATAATGGGAGCACTTCAGTAGGCACTGAAGAGCCACTGCCCTCCTTAAAAAAATGCTGCAGCACAATTCAGCAATATGCTTTTCGATTAGCTCCCAAACATAAGAGATAGGTGGACACACACATGCATGGATGGCCTTTGACCTCCACTCATTTTGGCAGTAGCCCTGCATAACAATCAATCAATCAGACTTGTATTACAGACTCAAGGTCCATATGGTACAAAACGTTAAAATATAATAAAATACATACAAAATCACAAGTAAAAAACAAAGAAAGAACTACACATGCTTTATAAATAGACAGCTGTACCAGTGTCTCCACAGCTGGGACTCGTATCGTGCACTGCTGAATTTTATATTTGATAAAAACATCATCATTTTCAAAGGCATCAACCCAGCAGATGAATGTGTGCATTAGATTTCTTTAAACCGCTTTGAATGTCTTAGTCCACTTCGGTCTCCTCCACAGTATTCTCATGGCATCATTGTAGGCCGCTTGCAGTCTCCGTAGGCTGGCTTAAGTTGTAACAGTTTCCCCCAGTTCCCCCCTCTAACCAGTCCTGTGTTCTGTACAGTGAGGGTGTGTGTGTGTGTGTGTTTGTGTGTGTGTGTTTAAGGGGATCTTGTATCAGCTGTACGCAACCAAATCCAGTTTGCATTCATAATTCTATTCAGCCAACACCGTGGATATTTTCCAGCTTCAGAAGCCACCCCCCTGTCACATACTGTAGGCACAAGGCCAGCGCTGATGCAGCGGAAAGTGGGACCGAGCTGGCACGCTGTTGAAACACTCATCGATATCCACATGCATCTTTTCCCGAGCAGCAGCTGTAGCGAGGTAGCATGATGAGGCTGCAGGGCGGGTTAGGCTCCTTGAACAGTTAACTGTCCCTCACATGTCTGCACAAATTGCCGTGAAGTAGTTTATGACATGATTATTAAACCCAGTGCAGTATAATTAGAGTTTCATATAGCTGCATGTTGAGTGACAGGAGGAAAATGACATGAGAGGCCTCCTGTCTCACTAGTCGCTGCAAACACAAGATGTGTGCCACTGTTGCTGTTAATAATAAGCCTGCTTGTAATACTGGTTCATTTCCAAAAGATGTTATTGAGAATAAAAGGAAAGGTGGAACAGTTAAGAACAGTAAGTCATTCCTTTCAAAAGCATAATAATATACTTTAAATCCAAAAAGTAGTCATTACTGCAGAATGGACCATTTCAAAGTAATATATTATATATAATTGTATTTGAATTATTGATGCATTAAAGTCTGAGCATCACTTACATGTTGCAGCTGGTAAAGGAGGAACTCATTTTAACAAATGTCTAAACCGCTGGGTTGCTTCATCTATAATAATTAATAGTTAAAATGTTAATATTATATAATATAAATATATTAAATCTGAAAAGTAACTGCAGCTGTCAAATAAATGTATAAAGTATGTTTCCCTCAGAAATGTAGTGGAAAAGTTGCATGAAATATAAGTTAAGTATCTCAAAATGATACGTATTACAATACTTTAATGTTATTTAAACATTTTATTGAATATATCCTTAGATCTTTTTGATAGAAATGTCATTTAGAATTTGCAACTTTTAAACATTTTACAAATTGCTACCATAAGCCAGTGACGGAAATGAACTCTTAAACCTTTTTTTTTATATATATAAGTAAAGTGACTTTTGAATTTGCCTCTGTAATATATATAATATAAAAATGGTAATGGAATGATAATAAATAATGTAATACTTCCATCAATTAATATGTTATATTTTTGTAATCATTTAAATAGTTAGTAAAATGAAGAAAACTTATTTAAATGTTTTTGTTTTCCAGCATGAGGTAAAATACTATAAATACTATATAATCTTTCCTTCATCCATAACCAAAAACAATCTGACGGCATGCCTACAGTTTCTGAAGAGTAACATTCTCAGGTAACATGCTCAGCTGTTAAATTAGCTGCCAACTAATTCAAACCTTTCACCTCTCACTTCAGAAAAGCCTAACTTCTCTGACCTCTGACCTCCTTGCAGTGACTAGCAGAGGTCATCGCTCCACCAAGTCTCGTCTCCTATCTCCTCACCAAAGGGCAAGATGATGCTTCCTCATGGCCCCTCTTCATGTCAGAGAAACTACCCACTCACATCTCCTCTTCGCTTTGCACATCACAGATATTTCTCAGAAAATAAAATGCTTTATTTGGCTATTGTTGTATTAACAAATGTAGCGCAAATTGAATTTCAGGGTGAAAAGTGTAGTTTTGGTTGCTTGTGACTTTTGTTGAGTGTTACACTGAACCTCCCAGGGATTGGACATGACTGGAATATTGATTGAATTGATGGTCTGAATGACATGAAACTGTCAGAGCCAATCTCACCTCAGAGAGCTGCGCCCTGTAGAGAGACTTGTTGCACTGGAGCAGCTGAGCAGCCAGGTTACAGTCCTTCCTGTACATGTCCTACGGAGACGCAATTAGGGGAGAAGAAAGAACATTCGAGGATGAATATGCACTTGTGTTGCAGAATATTTTCATCATCTCCACTAATTATTCTAGCCCCAAAACTTTTGGAAAGTCTGACTGTTTATAGCTGCAATATAACATTCTCTTTGCGAAGATTAAGAAGATTAATAGGAGTAAAAGTATCTCTCAATGCTCTTGTATGATAATTTTAACAGGAAATAACAGGATATAACCTTTTTATAACGACGCAATACGTCCAATTGTTATGGAAAATGTATCCGTCAAGGCAGACAAACAAGATGGAGATATCAATCTGCGTTACTTTATTCTCCAAAGATGAAATCATAACACGGCTCTCACATTGTCTTCTTGTAGCTTCTCGATGGTGAGCTTGGCCTCCATCAGATGATTGTTGAGGACGATGATCTCTCTGCTCAGCGCTCGCTTCTCATCATCGTGGTGCTGAGTCTGATGACCAGAGACACGTTCAAACACATTTCCAGCATGGAAAAAGAAAACGTATAGATTTTTAAACATATCGACGTTAACGATGAAGTTTTCAGTTGTAACAATTCTCATCAAAGCATGAGTCCCAGCTTTTACAATCTTTTAATTAATCAAATACACAACAGTAATTCACAGAACTGAGCAAATTCGCCGTGACTTGTCGAAGTTCAAGTTTCTCATCAATATTTCAACATTGAATGTATGCCTTGATGATTTTATTTTGTTAGCACCTTTACGAGCGAATTCACACACATTGAGTATAATAATAATAATAATAATAATATAAGTGGCAGCAAGAGATGATGTAGTTGATTTTTTGGTTACTATGGTAACATGGGGTCAGTAAACTGAGCCCTCCGCAGTACATTTTCTCTCCTTGTTGGCTGATGAAGGTTTTGTGAGATTTTAATTCAGTGCTTTCTAATTTCCCACCAGTGTTGGTGGTTAGTTTGTTATGAGAGCTGCAATAAAAGGGAAGAGTCTTTCCCTGCAAAGGTTTTGTGTCTCTCCGGGTTTGTTCTCGGTGGAACCGCATAGCCGTGCGAGTACAAGTGCACACAAAGTATATCACTGTGTTTATCTGTCTTGTAATTACATCCTCTAGTTGTGCAGGGCCACGGGGTCAGAGGGGTTTGTGGCACCTGTGGAGTAAACACGCTTTACGATCACAGAGACTTACTCAGCACCTCTCTCCCTTGAGAAGGGAATACGTGAGAGGAATCAAAACTAGCCGATGAGGACGCTTCACCAGGATAAAAAATAAGCTGTTGATGTTTATTTTGAAAAATGACAAAAATGTCTTGTCATAAAAATCCGAGTGAGCCTCAGCACCTCCCTGACGTGGTATCTAACCGCTGCAGCGTTGTAATCACGCCGAGGGCAGTGGCGATTATGATCTTGTGCCGTAACAAACCCATTGGCTGTCCATCCAACAGCGGACACCGGATCGTCACACAGTGTTCTCAGGGAGGCCGGTTAAATATATCTTTCCACCGGCAAAAGCAGCGTCTGACAAATGAAGTCAGGTGCAACACACTGAGGAACAATGGGTTTGCTGGCGCTCTGCTGCTGGAAGGAGGACAGACAATTATACTAGGCCGTACGTAACTTCAGTTGGACCAACGGCAGAGCGTTTGCATATTCAAATGTTTTCCCCAAATGTTCTCTAACATGTCCAAACCGCTTCTCTTTCTTCTGTGTCTACAGATAATCAAGTGTTAGCATGGCATTTCATATGGCTGACACACACACACACACACACACACACACACACACACACACACACACACACACACACACACACTTACATTTCTTTGGATCTTTTCCTCCAGATCTTGGTTGATCCTCTGCAGTGCCGAGTAGCTGCTTTGTATTCTAAACGACACAATAAAGGACATGGCTCACCTGCAGATAATAGTTTGTACGTAGCAGCCGGAGACGTGTCCGAAAGCAGATCGGCGTTCTCAGCAGTATGCCACGGTTACAGTTTATAGCAGTTGAAAGTCATTTTCACATCTCACTGACCTCAATCTACTGATGTGATGATTTAGTGAATATTTGGTCTGTTTTATGTGACCGAGAAGGCAGTGACATACTGTTAATAATGTGAATGACTCACTCCTCATGGATGGAGGCTTTTATGGTGTACCACAAGGTGCAATTCTAGGTCCATAATTAGTTAGATTATTTAAAAGTACTATTATTTGTTTATGTTGCTTTGCCAATTTCCATGCAGACAACATTGCCTTTAATGCATTTGACACTCTAATTCAAGCAGTGTGAAGATAACAATCTGCTTTTGACATTTTTCAGAAACCACTCTTGAACGTGAACCAAATGCTGATGAGACAACAAATCTTTTATTCACAATGACCTGGTTTTCGAAGAAAATATATGTACTAATACTCTTAATGCCCCACTATGTAACTTTTCCACCTTAAAATAACAGTTTGAAAAAAATGGTGCCACTACAATGACTTTTAATATGTTGATTTGCGCCTCCGCCATCGGGGGTCTGTGGCCAGAAAACTGCTGAATGTAAGATGTTGGGACCGGCCCGGTACTTCCGGTTGAGGAACAGGAAGTACTTCAACTTGCTTTCTGGCAGTGATTACCCAACGTCATATAGTGCCAGTCCACGCTCACAGGTGACTTTTTATTTGCTCCGCTACGTGACGCGTAGAGACAGAGTGACATGCTGCTGTGGAGAACACCGGGCCGCGGCTGATCAGCTGTGAGCTCACTAGCCGGAAGAGCCATATATAAACGTTAAATACCTGAGAGGAAAAGTTACATAGTGTCGCTTTAAACTAACAATAATGTACAGGACTGTCTCAGAAAATTAGAATATTGTGATAAAGTTCTTTATTTTCTGTAATGCAATTAAAAAAACAAAAATGTCATGCATTCTAGATTCATTACAAATCAACTGAAATATTGCAAGCCTTTTATTATTTTAATATTGCTGATTATGGCTTACAGCTTAAGAAAACTCAAATATCCTATCTCTAAATATTAGAATATTTCCTCAGACCAAGTAAAAAAAGATTTATAACAGCAAAACAAAATCAAACATTTGAAAATGTCCATTAATGCACTCAGTACTTGGTTGGGAATCCTTTTGCACGGATTACTGCATCAATGCGGCGTGGCATGGAGGCAATCAGCCTGTGGCATTGCTGAGGTGTTATGGATGCCCAGGATGCTTCAATAGCAGCCTTTAGCTCATTTGCATTGTTGGGTCTGGTGTCTTTCAGCTTCCTCTTCACAATACCCCACACATTCTCTATGGGGTTCAGGTCAGGGGAATTGGCAGGCCAATGGAGTAATGCCATGGTCAGTACACCAGTTACTGGTGGTTCTGGCACTGTGGGCAGGTGCCAGATCATGCTGGAAAATGAAATCCTCATCTCCATAGAGCTTTTCAGCAGACAGAAGCATGTAGTGCTCTAAAGTCTCTTGGTACACAGCTGCATTTACTCTGGACTTGATGAAACACAGTGGACCAACACCAGCAGCTGACATGGCTCCCCAAACCATCACTGACTGGGGGAACTTCACACTGGATTTCAAGCAACTTGGATTTTGCTCCTCTCCAGCCTTTCTCCAGACTCTGGCGCCTTGACTTCCAAATGAAATACAACACTTGCTTTCGTCTGAAAAGAGGACTTTGGACCACTCTGAGTGTTTTTCAAGGCTCAGGAAACCCTTGCAGGTGTTTCGAGTTAATTAGACGATTCAAGTGATTAGTTGAATACCCTACTAATATACTTTTTCATGATATTCTAATATTTAGAGATAGGATATTTGAGTTTTCTTAAGCAGTAAGCCATAATCAGCAATATTAAAAGAATAAAAGGCTTGCAATATTTCAGTTGATTTGTAATGAATCCAGAATGCATGACTTTTTTTTATTTTTATAAATTGCATTACAGAAAATAAAGAACTTTATCACAATATTCTAATTTTCTGAGACAGTCCTGTATACTTGACTAGGGCCAATGTAATGGTTACAGGTACTGGAACCCAAAAGCATGACAAACACAGGAATGTAGGAGGAGGATGTTTACTTAATGTTCCAGGCAGGGTCAAAACCGGGTGGTCCGTCAAACAGGGCAACAAATCCAAAAAGGGGCAGGCAAAAGTCTCAAGTCGGGTTAACAGGCAAACATGGTCATAACGGGCAGATCAGAACTAGTACTAGTAATTCACTGGCGAGTTTGGCAAAGACACACAAGACAATCTGGCAGAAGACACGTGGAAGTGAGGGAACTAAATAGTGGGACTAATGAGGGGATGGGCTGCAGGTGAGAAGCGCGTGAGGACCAGGTGAAGGGAATGAGGGACTAACGAGGTGATCAGAGGCAGGTGAGAAGGGCGTGAGGACCAGGTGAAGGGAATGAGGGACAATCAGGTGAGGAGGACAGGATCTGGAATGACAGGAGAGTTAATTAAACATGTAAGCAGGATGAATTTAACTAGGAAGGTGGGGAATTTGTGACAGCCAAAGAAAGATGCTTTATCAATACATTATTCTACAGGGTTTGTATTTCCTTATAATCTACAGGGAAGTGTCCTGGAAATAGTTTTCCCAATTTTAAACTGATAAATGAAAATAGAGAGAAAATATGTCTGTTGATTTCTTTGTATTAAAGCATCCTATCTGTGCTTGATTATTGAGATTCTCCCACTATGATAAAAAAAGTCATCTCCATTTAGGCTTTGAGGGCATACAGTATATAAAATATCTCTTCCGTTGTAAAGCTGCTGTTCATTGGACCAGAAAACAACACTGCATGGCTAACTTTAGATACATACACATGGGAATAAACTGAAGGTTTGGTGCATCGCCTCATTGCAACTGGAGTGAAAAACAAAGGTTATAAAGCAGCTTGAATGTCTCATCTCACTGGATCAATTCAAGCTTTTAACTGTGGGCCTTTACTCACACTCCCTGTCTGTTCCATGTTCCTCCTCTGTTTTAAGATTCCTCTTACTAGTGATTTTAGTCTAAATGAGTTTTACGAATGTCCACGCAACACACATCCTATAACCAGAACCAGGACTGTACAGGACAGTCAGTCAGACCCTGCCCTTGTGGATCCGAACCCTTCTTTCTTGCACTTCACCGTGCGGTCCAGGATGCCCACGCCTACCTGCGTAGTTTATCCGTGAACTTGTCCAGCTCCTCCTGAGCTCGCCGCAGCTCCGTCTCCAGGTACTGACGCGTGGAGTCGAACTCGCTCTGCAGCAGCTCCAGCTTGTGTGTCGTGAAGGAGAGCCTCTTCCGTAAATCCTCCTTCTGCTCCAGCAGTGAGCTGCACACGCACACACACACACACACACACACACACACACACACACACACACACACACACACACACACACACACACACACACACACACACACACACACACACACACACACACACAGACACACACACACACACACACAGCAGATGATTGTGTTCAGGGCTTATGTTGCAGGAAACAAGCTTGTAACTTTGGTATATGCTTATCTAAATGGACTTATAAGGGTCCACATATCTTTTAAATGCGCCCCTGAGCGGCCATGCAGCGGTGATGAGAACATCATGAGAGGGTGATAAAAGCAGAAAAGTTGTGTGAGAGAGTGTTTTGTGTGAGGAAAACATGGGACTAAAACAGACACCTCTAATTAAGAATTCAGGAAGACAGGACACAGCTTTAGTATTTTTCGGCATTATATCTTTTTCTCAGCATAAAAGATCATCACAGAAACCCCATCATGACTGAGAAAAATAAAATAAAGGGTGTAATCTGTGATGAAATATGAAGCCAATGAACTCTAATATATGGCTCACATAGAAGGCTCAGATTAATAACAGAACAGTGATAAATAACCGCCACATGTAATCAGCCAGACAGCACAATGATGACTATTTTGAGAGCCTGTGCATTATCTAGACTGCATCTCATAAAAGGGCATGTGTGAGTGGGAAAAGAGGAAATGTCTGTTGCCGTGATGGATACGAGTGTGCACGGCTGGGCTTAATGGACCCTGTATTGACGGACAGATGGAGAAAGGAGGGTAATGACTCTATCTGCAGCCTGGTAACAGATAGAGAGTGGATGGAGATGTGAGGCGCTCTTTTCACTTCCTCTCTTTGTCTCTCTTTTAGCAAGATCATAGATGCACACGGTGGGAGCCGAGGAAGACTGAACCGAACAAATATCAGGGACATGTTGCTTTCAATGTACCATCCGGTTCCCAACCCCCGCCTCCTGCTGGTCTTTGATTGGCAGGCATTAGCAGCTGAATACAGGTGTTTGTTGTTTGAGAGAGGAAGAGTTCACCTGAAGTGGCTCCAGGGATGAACAATCCCCCATTAGTGACCGACTCTGTGAACAGGAGCTGAGTCAGACATAATGAGAGCTTTCATTCCGGTGAGATGAGATGATGAGGCAGCGTGACTCCTGGGTTTGGACTTGCATGATGACTGGGCGAACCAGAGAAGACACCTCGTGGGCGGATGAGCGGACAAACAGATGCAAACGACTGGACGGATGGAAAGATGGCGCCTGAGAGTTACTCTCTTACCTCTTTTTCGGATGTTTGCCGCCATTTCGGGCGACTTTTAAGGCCGTTTTGCCAATGTAAATCTTTTTCATGGTTTGTCTGTGTTCCTTCCCTCTCATGTGTTTAGGGGTTGACCGCAGGGAGCCGTCATATGAGTTAGTTTCCCAACGGAGACCCGCTAAGTGTGGCCTGCAGAGTTACCGAGTACTCTACCTACGCTGATCCTGCCAAACAAAGTAAACACACAGATTTGCCAATATTAGTAATTACAGAACAACAAGGGATCCTGTTTGACAGACAACGTTGATATTTATTTAGCAAAATTACCCACAGTTTTATCCTGGACCAGAATGCTGCAATAACCTCAAACTGCACTCAATTCAGAGTAACCTCCACAAATGAAGATCTGAAAAGGTTCAAATCCACCCAGGGTGTTGTGGCCTTTGGGATTCATGTTAGTAGCTTTCATGTGTGGCACACTGTGTTGTGAGAATGAAAGTATCGAAGACATCAGTGGTAAAGGTCAAGCAGCGGGTTCAGTGCTTCAGACTTAAAGAGCTTCTCTCTGTTTTGCTACAAAGTTTAAATTAAATTAGGAGAAATCTACAGAGGGAGAGGCTGGATATGTTCCACAGCTTGTTTTATGTCGGTTAAAATCAAATACTTTAACTTATTTTTACTTCTTTCTTGCTTCGTATTAACCTCTTCTCCTCCAGCTCTCTCTACCATATCGTCATTTTAGTCTTTAAGAGGAGACAGCAGCGCACCGGTATATGCTGCATAAGACTGGTGAACGTCATCGGAAAGCTGGGACATTGAAGATTGATTTGAGATCTAGTCTTTCTAGCAAATCTGAAGTAAACTTTTTTTCTTTCTTTAAGCATCATTTCAAATGTTTAAAGTGTAAATTGGATTCGATCATTTGTTATGCACCATAAATTACTGCAGCATTTTACAAGTAAAAAAAAATAGTATATTGATTATATTTTTTGAATAATCTGCTGGCAACGTACAGAAACAACCCCATACCTGTCATCGCATATCGATTGTAATGTTTCTTCTTAAAAACCAGAGAAATGAGCACAGAAACAAACAAAAACAGAATTATCTCATGTGAAAAGACTGAAACTACATTTAGCAGAACATATGTTGCTTTAAAGTAGTAAACCCATTGGTCAGATAATTGGAAATGTGCTCAAGGCCCTTAAAAGAGAAGGACATATTTGTAGGTTGTGTGCTGCTGTTGTGCTTAGCTGGACACAGCCCTGCTTCATATCCCTGGTGGACGATGACAGGCCTTTGTGACGAGCAGACTCATCAGTCAAAACAATTATCCTCCGTTCTCTTTCTGCAGACTTCATCACTTCCATGTCCAAACAAAAAGGGACATGAACTGACACAAGGCCAATGCACCGAGGCTGCTTTTCCAAAATATTGCTCCGGTACGCTCAGTCCCGCGTGTTTCCATGGCGTTTGCAGCACAGGTGCGGCTGTCAGCCTGCAGACGACTCTAACAGATTATGAGACGGGACGTCGCGTCAAAGCTTCATCAGAGCCGCTCTGATCGGAGCGCGGCGCCGTCCGCTTGGAACGGAAACAATGACAGACTGTGCAGTGGGGGCACGGGAGGGTTGTTGTATCCGTGGTTACTGTACACACGCACGAGTAAAAGCCTGATGACGGCAGAGACACATGTTGATCCACTGAACCCCATTTGTTGGGAGGTGAATGATGCTGCTGGCTGAGGAGGCAGCCAGGGAGACGTGTACTCCTCCAGATGGTGACAGCTCACCACCGCCACTGGAGCCTTCGCTACAGCTGCTCCCCTCTGAGTCATAGCACACCGGCTCTGGATGTGTGCATGTGTGTGTGTGCGTGTGTGTGTGTGTGTGTGTGAGATCTGGTGGGTGTGAGCATCTTTTGGTGCGTGTATGAGGCTGCTGCTTTGAGCCAATGTAGGCGGCATACTCGCAGTGTGCATTTGTCTCGTCGTCTCCAATTGTGCATCTGTGTGTCTTTTTTGTGTGTTTGTGTGTTTGTGTGCTGCGGCATCGGCTGGGCCAATTCAATCCCCTATTTCAAAGAAGGAAAGAAACCAACAGTCTCGATCATGAAAGTCAATAAAGGACAGCTGTTGGCGTCATCTCAGGCCACGTCAGGTGTCCGCTGTCACACCGCCAGCACACAACAACTGTCCCTCGCTCATTCACTCGCTGGCTCTTTCTTCCTTTAGCCAGATCCTCGCACTGCAGCAAAACCAGAGCCGGGGCTCGTTCGGATGGCGCTGCCTGCCACCCACTCGTGCCATGCTGACATTCGAGAGGAACTCGGAGCATTGAAAAGAAGAGGAAGGGGGAGGTTGTTGAGGAGGAGGAGAATATTAAAGTTGAGGAATTGGGAAGAGGGAGAAGCAGGAAGCATTTTTTGTGGAGGTGGGTGTCTGCCAGCTAGAGTAGTCGCAATTTAGTCAAAGACAGGAAAGAGAGAGAAGCCATCACTGAATTAGAGAGGAAAAGCAAACAGAGTGGGTGTGAAGTCTCCACTGGAAATCATAATTTGCCTTTCTCCTTCCTCTCCTCTCCTCTCCTCCGCCTGTTCTGCTTCTTCCTTCCTGCCTTGCTGATGGCATGCACCTCGCAGACAGGCTCTCAGGAAAAGCCCTCGTAAAGAGGGCCAGACCTCAGCATTAGAGCGGGGGGAACCCGTGTGCGGCTGACTCATCCAGAAGCGGCGGAGGAAGAAGGCGAAGAAGACGCTCTTTCTGCCTCGCAGCCCTTCAAATTAACAAGGTAGCTCACCTGCAGCAGTCGCTCAGCAGTATGACTCAGCCACCAAATAAAGAAGAAGGATCACCTCTCACCCTGGGGCACGAGAAGTGTATGTTCTGATCTGAGAGCATGCGTGGGTGTGTGTCTCTGCTGCTTCTCGGTCCAGCATTGTTTAACCCGGGAGCTGACAACTAAGCAGTTACACACCAACTCCCAACATCATTAGCAGCAGCCGGGGATAATGACCCGCTGAACGGATTCCATGTGATGCTGATGGGGAGAGCGTGTAATCACAACAAACATCCCAACAGGATATCAGGATGAGCGGAAGAGGTGATGGAGGCTAGCTGAGCTCCACGTGAAAACACAAACATGTACACAGCTCTGTTGCTCTTCTGAAACCCCAAAAGAGGAGAGCACACAGAGACATGATCAACAGCAGAGCACGTTGTAGTTTAGCTGAAAATGGCTCTGCATTAAAAACCTAATTGGGTTTTGCCACACGTACCAAATGGAAAAAAGATCGGAAATTAGTTGTTTTTTTCTCACCGTTTTAAAAACATCGTTCTTAGAGAAACCTTCTTTTTTTAGAAAAGATAATTGTTCTTTAGCTTCTATTTCAGAGTAGATACTCTCCCGGAACAAAAGGAATCATGAGTGATGTAAGAGTAGGTGATGGGTCACACACAATGCAGCATTCTCAAAAACCTGTTAAACAACAGACACAAAACACAACGACAAAGATGGAAGAAAACTTGTATAAATACAAATAGCCCAACAGTGAAAACTTATTCAGAGGGCTTGATTCTGTTTATTTGACTGAGGCATGTGTGTGTATGTATGTGAGTGTGTGTGTGTGTGTGTGTGTGTGTGTGTGAGTGTCTGTGTGTATGTGTACAAGCCGGTGTCGGTTGGCTTGTGTTTATTCCAGTGTCCTATTAGTGGCGCAAATGTAATCAGGAAAAAAAGAATTGAAAGATATGCAGGTTTGGTCCAAAAATAGAAATAGTTTGCCTTTTTGGGGAAATATGAGTTCAGTAAATGAAGCGGAACGCAGCTATACCTGTTAAGAGGGCGACACAGCTAGCGTGGCTCTGTATAAAAGGTTCAAAGGTAACTAAAAATCCCTTATTAATACATTGATTTTGAGTAAATGGTTAAATATTTTTGTAAAAGGTGAAATATATAACCCTAACTACTTTAACACTCTAAAGTCTAAAGATAAGGGACCATATGTTCACTGGCTGAGTGTTAATATGTACTCTTTAAGTGTTAAATTGACACTGCCAATTTTATTGTGTATTAAAAAAACACAGATAAATTCTTAAAGAGTAAATATAAAGATACTGAGCACTATAACTATGTTATCTATAATGGGTTGTATATATATATATATATATATATATATATATATATATATATATATATATATATATATATATATATAACTATGTATATAATGTGGAAATCTAAACATATAGTTACCTACAAAATAATGTCAAATGCTGTCACAAAAACTTGTCTCTCAAAAGTGCTTGTCATAAATAATTCAAGTCAAAATAAATACAAGTTTGGAGTAGAGAAGAAGCAAGAAACCCCCAAGCGAAAGGAACACTAACACACAAAAACACACACAAACACACAAACACACCAATACACAAACGCACACACACACACAAACAAACACACACACATAAGCACATACAAAAAACAGCATCTGCCTCTCGACAAGAACATCCTGTTGCGGTGCCAGTAAACCGTCCTGAGACTCTGAGACCTGGTTCTCCTCCGATCCAGAATCCTCACACTGAAACTTCATCTGAAACCTCTTACTTTGAAATTCAGGTTTCCTCGTGATTACTGTGTTCCAAATCAGTGAGTCGGAATTGCTTCAGCATTTAATTATTTTCCATAAAGTAAATGGTAAAGAAAATCCCAATCTTGTTCACTCTGTTTCCTTAAATCCCGTCATTATTTTTCGCTTCTCAACTTTTGGTTGAACAGTAATTTCTAAAATACTTGACTAAAATGTAGTGGCATACACACAAATAAGGCCAACATTTGCCATTTTGTCAGCCCCCCCACAAAAGGAGATGGGACGAAGAAGCACATACGGCTTTTCAAAAGGTTTCAGCTCATTAAAAATAGAACAGACACACACACACACGCACGCACACACCCCCACACACGCTCACGCACACACAAGCACAAGACACACCGCCCACGATCACAACATATTGTTTACGAGTGGCGCTCGAATGGACAGGTAGTGATTAGACACAACAAAGGAACCACCTCTGCAAATCTGCTAGCCTGCAGTGTGCCACTCCGTGGTGTGTGTGTGTGTGTGTGTGTGTGTGTGTGTGTGTTGTGTGTGCGTGTGTGTGTGTATGAACATTTGCCTCATACATCACAACTGTACACGGGCGGCTCTGATGTACTTTAAGGTCTATCCATGACTCTTAAGAGGCGGCCTAAAAAGCTTCATCTCAGGGATGCATGAATGGAGAATATGCTGAGAGCAGATAGAAAACAATAAAGTGCTAACAGCTTTCCAGCATCCCGTGGCATGTGGTATGACATCTGTGACCTCCAGTTTGGGATCAAAAGCAGACTTTTACATTGGAAAGTCAATATTTGGTTACAATAAAGACTAAAAGCAATTGTTAGACATTTTGGGAAATAAGTTTATTTGCAGAGACTGAGATGAGAGGAATGTTACACGACTCTCGTGTAATACAACTGCAGCCAGCAGCTTGTTAGCTTAGCAGCAAGATGAAGCAGACTGGAGATGATGCAATCCCCCTTTATTGTGTTGATTTAACCTGTATTAAAAACTGAACTCTACAAACAACGATTTGTGATTTTAGGAGTTATCTGTTTGTGTGAGAACAGACAGAAGCAACCTTTTACTCATCTCTCTGCAAGAAAGCATACTTCTGTACTTGATACACTATTCCTTCAATCAGGTGACCGTTACCTTTATAAACCTACTTTTATTGTATATTTAATTCTTCCCAGTAAATTTGATGAAAACTATTTTGGATTAGTTTTTTGCTGGATTAAACAAACAATATATAAGTGGTGAGCTTTATAGATGGTGTCAGACTTGCTATCTTGAATTCATAGGCAACCAAACAAAATACACAGCATGACTTTTGTCTTTCTGTCCTCCACTTGTGACAATCTTACATCGGTTTTAATTTTGGCAGAGTGCACTTAGCATCATTGTCGGCTGCTCAGCAAAAGTGTCACTTTAAATTTAACTTAATTAGTATCATGTTTTCTTGATTCGGGAAGGGGTGGACCCAACACATACCGTAGATTATTATGCAAATGTCCAATTGGAGTCAAGGACTTGGAGCTATGGCAGCGGCTTTATGCAGCCAAACCGTTAACATGATCGACGGCTCCATCGCCGCGAGGAATAAATCTGACCTGTGCGATCCGACTGCTGGTGCTGAAGAGGGCAAAGGGGAGGAAGAATAATGGGGTCGAGATGATAAGATACACTTAATAGCCCCAGATGAGCTGTCAGTGCTCCACCACAGAGAGAGAGGGAGAGAGAGACATAGACACAGAGTGGGAGAGAGAGGCGGACTGTCGGACCAGAGAGGGTAGAGGAGAGCGTTGGGCCGTTAGACTAACAATCTCCACTTAAGCAGATCAAAACTAACCTCTCTTCAGACCTGCCTCTCTCCCACACCACTTTCCCAGATTGTAATGGCTGCTATCGCTCTTCTGTAGCAACACTTCATCTCTAATAAAAGTGATTCAATGGATGCCTAATTCATCTGGGAACGATATAGCTGCGAAAGTGTTTAATATTCTGTTACTGATATGAATTAACCATCGATTTATGTGGCGTCGCATGAGCAGTCACTACCTGAGATAGTAGGAAAGACAGATAGCCAGATAGCCTAGCTTAGCGTAAGGACTGAACACAGTGAGTGGGTAACTGGCCGCAGCTTCATAACCGATGGACGGACGTGAGAGTGGTATCGATGGACTCCTCGAACTCAGACAGAATCGACTATATTCCAAAAGTGACAACGAATTTATTCCATATAGAAAAACTTGAATGGGTGCTTGGGAAGACAACACATGCAGAAGAGGTCCTGCATGGTTCAGTGATGTGAATCATGTGCTTTGGCTTCCCTCACAAAGCCTCAAACCAACTGAAATGAATGTGATGTGATCTGAAGATCCACTATAGCTTGATAATGACGCGAGGTTGTCAAATTCAGTGAATGTGTTTTCTCACTCAAATCTTGATGCGTTGAACATTATTTACCGGCGTAGTGTAAATAACCATTTGCTTGCAGATATTCCATAAACACTTATTTGCCCTTCATCTCTGCATGATGAGTAGTTTAAATGATACACTGACTTTATCGTTCTAAATGTACATCTTTGTTACCTGACGCTTTAAAGTCAAGTTTTGTAATCCCTAACACAATGTCAAACTGTTCTCTTGCCACCGAAGGATGTCATTTCATCATCACCCTTTCAGGGAGCTGCAGTACATTTTTCTTGAATGTGCTGATAACAGTTTTAACAACTTAAAATCTGTTTATCCAGCCAACGTCTCCTCTGCTTGGAGCTTCCTGCTGAGCTGTATCTCCGTGTGTAATTTACATCTCTCGCTCCACCACAGGGCCCCGACGCAGGGAGGGACAGAGAGAGGGACAGAGAGAGGGAGAGAGAGAGAGAGAGAGAGAGAGGGATATGAGATTGCAGGACATTTCATCACTTAGAGGAAGGCGTCTTGGAGAAGAGATGTATGGTTGGAGGTGGAGAGGTGGGGGTGGGTAGGATGTAGATGTCGGGTCAGCATGCAGATCGTGCGACCTGTTAAAACTCGTCACGGTGTCTTCAGAGGCCACAGGTGACCTTGTTTCCTAATCAGCAGAGAGCGAGGAGAAAAGACACAGGACTACCTCCTCTTATTTCAGTAGAGCTGCTTTAATTCAATTAAAGCTGTGACACAGTGGTGGGGACAATTGATGCTCGATAACGAAGAAACACCCCCGTCACATTAATTACCCCCTAGTCGGCCTGAAATCGTATTAATACCATCGGTAATCGAACACAAAAGGGAAAAGCTTGGGATCTATTTCCGTGTGTGTCGGATTAATAATGGTTCATTAGTAATAGTATCAATTACAACGTGTCTGCTGGAGGACAGTGAGGTGAAAAGGAGAGAGGAGAGAGGAGAGAGGAGGAGGAGGATGGAGATACATCCAAGAGGAGCAGATTCTTGTCTGCACGTCGTCATGATTGCTTTGCTGCCTTCATTTCCGTGTAATGCAACTTTAATCAGAAAATTGGGTGAGCACTTGTAATTTCGTAATGAGCTCATTAAAATCTGTTTATGCAGGCATGTGAAGGGATTCGTTCAGTTATTACCTCGGCGTTAGTGAACATCTGAGACTGTCAGGTTTGTTTCAAAACATGAACATTATTGATTTGAGCTACAATTGCTCAGTTGTTCAGAGAGCTAAAGCCGCGCGGACATGCAGAGTCATTAATCAGCGGCTAGGTGCATTCCGACAGGTGACTGACTGAAATCACGCAGAAGCAGATGTGCAACAGTCAAGGACGGACATGTTTACTACCGCAAGACATTCAAGACTAGAACAAAAAAGAAAAAAAGACTGTTGATTCCTGAGAGGAAAAAGCTTTTACAGTAACGCCACAAACGCTGCAGTGAATTTTCAAGCCAAGAGATTCCCTGCATACGACCACCAGCCCTGTTCTGCAAAAACAACACCCGCTTATCTTTGACAAACTATCATAAAAGCAGATAATACCCAACAGCACTGCATCAATACACAGAGCGCGCACACTGACACTGTGAGTGCCGCCACATCACATACAGATGAGCACACATACACACACGCACACACACACACACACACACACACACACACACACACACACACATTCAAACACACTCGCACACACATTCAAACACACTCGCACACACACACACACACACCAAGCCAGATTTGCAATCCAAATCAAAGAAGCAAACAGTGAAGCGGTACCTTCCGCTCACACAGAGCTTCATCCTGGAGACGGAGAGATAACAATCCTGCCGTCTGAGCCCGGCTGGGGAAATGGAGAACCCCCCCCACCCCCCTGTGTATGCAAACTGGATTGGTTTACCCAGCTCTCGCTTAAAGCTCAGAGAAACCCCACCACATGCCCACCAGCCCACCACCACCACCACGCCAGTCCAACAGCAGCAGGGAGGCAAGACAGAGGGAGAGAGAGAGAGAGAGAGAGAGAGAGAGAGAGAGAGAGAGAGAGAGAGAGAGAGAGAGAGAGAGAGAGAGACTGTGCAAGAGTGTAAAGACAGAGAGGAAGAGTGGGAGGGAAGGAGCTTAAAGGAAGACGACAGGGAGAGCGCGGGGGCGTGATGGTGTAGCGCTGAAAGATGTGCAGAGAGAGAGAGAGAGAGAGAGAGAGAGAGAGAGAGAAAGAAAGAGAGAGAGAGAGAGCGAGAGCGAGAGAGAGAGAGAGAGATGGAGAAGGAGAAGCTTACCTGATAGTGTCGATGTTGTTCATCTCTCCGTCAGGCACCTAAAGGAAATGACAGCGTGTTAGTGGAGAGGGACCATGACACCGGCCATGGAGCGGGGCTGCAGATTCATATCATACATATTCAGCACGCACACTCTTCGTTTCCCTCTCTGTTTTTGTTTATTCCCCTCCCCTCTTTCTTTCCTGGTCCCTCATTCGCTCCTTTCCCTCCACTCCATCTCGGCTCGTGAGGAAACCCTCATCAGGCTGTCGACATCTGCGCTGACTCGAGGTGAGCGGAGAGCAATCATATCATGGCAAGAGTGTGAGAGGAGTGTGGGGAAAGAGGAGAGGCGAAGCAAGGAAGGAAGAAGGGGAGGGGAGGGAGTGCGGAGGGAGAGTGGAAGCCTCCATTGCAGCCAGACTGCAGATACATGGCAAGCCCCCCACGCCCCCCCCCCCACCCCCCCACGAGGGATACTGGCAGCAACTACATATCCTCGTCTAGGTGCCGACTTGTAGAAACGCAAGAGGAAGAAGAGGTGTGGAGAGAGATGGAGAACAGAGGGAGAGAAGGGGGGAAGTGAGGAGGGGGAACAGGTGGTCCAATCTGTTGAATCGTACATCTCAAGTCCCAGGCTGCTTCGTCGCCTCTTTCCGAAGGCGATGGATTATGCACCATGCCCAAGTATTCTCATCTCCATTCAGATTTCGGGGGCAGGCCCGATGGAGTGTGAACAAATCAAGTTTGCGTCTTCGGCAAGAAGAGCACAGCTGAAGGTTGTGTGCCTGTGAAGAATGTTTCGTTACTGCACTTGTACAAGGACTCGTGTGAGGAGATGAAACTTCACAGCGACACACACACACAGATACACACACACACACACACACACACACACACACACACACCACACCGAGATGAACACCAACAGGCTCACATGCCTGCCTCTCTCAGCCCCCACGCCACCCACCTTTTTTCAAGCAGTTGCTAAGGTGACGGCAAAGGCTGCATTTTAATCAGACAATAAATTAAGGCAATGTGATCTTCTCCATTATTATTAAATGGTAGCGGTGCTATACTTTCGAACATCCGTGGAGTATGTTTTGACTGCAAATTAAAACTTGTTGATGAGCAATGCAAGCGCCTCCTTGGAAATAGATGCACCAGGATACAAAACATGGTGACGGTTGAAGCTCAATCACAAAATGTTATGCTTGTTTTTCCAACTGAAATAACACATTTTGAAAAATGAGGATAGCCGGATGGATTCTCATTTACCAGTGAAATTAATGTCATGATGAGACTAGAAATACACAATTTTTTTGTGCAGTGATTGCTAATTGAGCTTCCAGGCCCGTCTCCCAGTAACACACGCTGCTCCTGTAATCTGGGGAAATCACCGGTTGCTATTCCTGAAGACAAACAGTTGTTGAAACAGGTTATTTGCGTCCACAGACGTTTTAGCAACGGTATATCTCAAGCCGAGAAAATGATGGATGTCACAGACAATACAAGCTGGTGAGTGGGCTGAGTCAGTAAACGACTGCATTGTTCACTTTGGACAATGTGGAGGAGTTGCTGATGGCATGCTGATGAGCAGGTACCCATTAAAGCATGCTCAGTGGTCAGCATGGACCTAATCATCATCCATCATCATCCTCATAACTAACTGGATCAGCTGTGTGGTGTCAGCATGTCTGTGTGGATCAGCACAATAACAAACGCAAATAAGTTTAAATGTGTTTTTTCGCAATGACATAATAACTAGAATTGTGATAAATGCTTTATGATCGGTGAGCAAAATACGACTTGATTGATCCTTGAGACCCCCTGAAAGCCTCAACAGCAAACATGTGGTGGTCCCTAACACCTTTTTCAAAGTATTTGTCACTTAAAATGCATTTTAAATGAATAGGCTGGGCCCAGCAGTATTCATTATTCAAATTGAATAAATTAGTGCACATACTTTTCATCTTCTGCAAAAATAAGTCGAGACTTTCCTTGATAGCTGCAATAACTGACACAACACTGACATATACACACCCTATGATGAAGTCATTAGCAAACACTTCCCTATTTACACAGATAAGGAGCAACAACAGCATTCATTTGGACCAATACAAGTCCAAGAATCAGTCAATATGTCTGTTTTAATAAACATGCTTCACAACAGCCACATAAAGGTAAACAGTACATCTTCTCTTTCAATGTGTATTGTACATGAGAGTGTGTACATGTGTATGCAGGTATACAGGCCTATATGAGGGGATAAAGGCTGGGATGTGTTTATTGTGTGCATTTGTATGTTCTTTCATGCGAGACATGAAAATGAACAGACGGTGAACACACACCGATAATAAAGGCTACACGGTTTCTTTCATATTATCTTCGGTGAACATTCCACGCTATTGTGTGGATTTTTCCTGTATTCATTCGGGAAAATCTGGATTGAACCCCCCCCCCCCCACACACACACACACACACACACACACACCTCTTTCCTCTTTCTGAATAGAGCAGAAGAGCTCCAGAAAAATCAAGCGCATGCTCCAAAGACTTGATTTATTCAGGCATCCCTTCAAACTCTGTGAGAAACTATTTGGGCTCCAATCATCACATATGCTCCCGAGGTCTGGCTTTGATGAAAGACTGGGATGACTTTCTTCACTCACCATGTTGATGCCCACGGGCAGAGAGGCAGATCTGTAGGGGTACGTGGGGAAGTCGGGATGAAACTCCGGGAAGGGACTCGTCGTCCCAAACCCTTCACAGAACTGCGGAGGAGGTGTAATCGTGTTGTCCTCGCCTCTCTCCGGCTGTAACGGCGTCTCAGTTTCTCCCTCCAGGTCCACTGTGTCGACGTCCGTCACCTCGTAGCTTTCCTCTTCCGGGTCAAAGGGCGTCTGCTCTTCTTCGGTCATCTTCAGCTTGAGCAAAGAGCGCTGGTCCATTGAGCCCGACGGCCTGGGTGTCCACTGGGCCGCCGCTTGGACCTCGTCTCCGGGCTGAGGTGGCTCTGCGCCGGTGAAGCCAGAGGGAGCGACTGCTTTCCCAAATGCCTGCAGGCTTTTTGCATCGAGCACGTTGGATGTCACCTCATCCAGGAACCGGGAAAACTTCACTTTGGCTTTGATCCTTTCCTCCAACAAACACTGTAGTTTGACACTTTTAGCGCCGCCGTGGGTCAGCGATGAGACCCTCCCCTGGCACTGCCCACCCCTCTGCGGCCGTGCACACAGTTTGTCGTGGCTGCTGCCTCTGTCCTGCTCCGCCTGTGGATGAGCTCTGCCACGACGGCCTGCAGGCCTCCCCCACCCCCCCGCCTCTCTCAGTCGAGTATGAAACGCTACCTGGCTCTGCCTCTTGATAGAGCTGTGCAAGAGGCCGGTCACCCCTGAGCTCCAGCTGCACAGGCTGCCGGTGCCTTCGCTGCTGCATCCCGGGCTGCTGCTGGGGGCACTGGGGCCCGACTGGTTATATGAAGGGCCTATCACCTCCTCCAGCCAGACCTGATCGCCAAGAGCTCCGGAAGGGGTCCGAGATGTCAGCGATGGCCGGCCCGGCTTCGCTCTGCCTCTGTGGGACCGGACGCAGGCTGTGCTGCTCGTCCCGTCCATCGTCACGAGTCCGGTCCGCACGGATGTGTTCTTTCTCTAATGGTTGCAGATGATCCACGGTCCAGTGGGCAGACCCAAAAGTAAAGAGTTCTACCCCAGTCTCATGATTGTGTAATCCTGACCTAGAAGAGATCCAATACATTTCACTCTAGGCTGAACAGATGGCCTCCGCTAGTGCCAGAATCGCCCCCTGCTGTGTCAAGCAAGGACATCCTCTTCAGATGTAATGGAGACAATGATGAATACATCCTATTTATTATATTATGTATTTACCCACAACCAACAAAAATATTACCAAAGTCAAAGTTGGAGAATTTCACAGCTTCAGGTTTGGCTTTAATAAGATGGAGTGTTAGCACAATGGTAGCTAGTGTCTTTGCTAGTTGAGCAGAGCTTACTCTCAGTGCGCTGTTCTTAATTAGACCGGCTTTCGACAGCAGCGCAACCAAGCTTTTACAGCTTTTTCCAGGTCAGTGGTCATAGAAGAGCATTGATTGAGTCCATTAGTCTGTGTGTCATCTGCCATGTGCTCTGTTGGATCAATGCTTGATCAATTACTTGAGTAATGGATCACGGTAATCTTATCAATATCTCTCATTAACAGAACCGTGGTGCTCGTTCAAGCCCGACAAGACAAAGTGTGTCTCTGAACTGGAAAGAGACTTTCTGCTGTAAAATGAAGGCTAGCTCTGACGCGCTGTCGCTAATCATTATGCTAAGCTAATGGTCTAACTCTAAATGCTCCATACTGAATGCAAAAAAACTGATTATTCCCAAATTAAAGTGTCAACATATTCCTTAATTTAAACAAGGTCTTCTAAAATCACTTTCTGTTTCCAACATACAGTGTATCTGGGTGTTTTTCAGAAGCGTGACTATTTAGTGAACTGAAGGTACTGATAAGATCATTACTCAACAACACTCAGCGAGCTAACGCTCAATGAGAACGGGAATAAGAGATTTCCCAGAATTGCAAACTATTCTTCTAATGACATACTTACATGGAATTTGCATTTATATCGAATCACAATCATATTTTGCTTCCTTTTCCTACTATGCACATATAGTGGAGTACATGTGTGTGTGCTTCACAGGCATGCACACACTTGTTCAATCAGGGACAACAAAGTGTGTAGTTTGCTAACTTAACCTAAATAGCCATAGCTGCTGTGAAATACTTCACGTTTCTCTTCGCGTCGGGATCTTGTCCTCATACTTAATTTAATCGTCTTCTCATATGCATGCAATCTGTATGATGAAGACACGTGCAGAAGCGTGTATTCATGTGGGCATACTGTGGCTCCAATGTTCAGCTTGTTACATAACTGCATCCATAATACTGTCTGTCTGCGCATGAGAGGAGTGAGAGAGATTGGGATTGGCAAGTGAGTGGCAGCAGTTTGACAGAAATAAAATCCCACATATCAAGCCAGGCAGGGTAGAGACTCCTTAACTTAAGCCCCTAAACCAAGGCCCGAGTTTAAAATGAATGCTTGTACGAAATGTGACCTGAAGGCTCATTAGACTTCTGGAATACGCAACAGGAGAAACCACCAAGTACAGCATCCAGTATTTGCGTGTAACAATGTACAATAGTCTTATTCAGTTGGAATAGCCATAATTACATTTTACAGTCCAAGCCATTATGATCTAATTTGATGTCTGACTGTAAGATCACAGAGGAGACCGTTAACTATTCCTCCCTACACACTTGGATCAGTCCGGGATGTTATAGTGTACGCTGCATCTTGTCATGCAGGAGCCACACTGTTCGGGTCCCCAGGGGTGTCATTAGCGGCGCATCTGATGTGTGGGGTTTAAGCCATGACTGGATGGCCCGCTGTGCGTATGCGTTCCTCCAGACTTTGCCCCCACACCCTGCCTGCTGCTACAGGACACCCAAGGGAGCGCCCTGTCTCGTACCCGGGAGAAGCAGCAAGCCCTCAGCTCACGGACATCCCTCCATCTCAGTTTCTCTCCGGTCCATTCTGTTTCCCTCTTTCTTCAGGCCCGCTCCATTTCTTTCTTACCTTTTTTTTCCCGACTTTCCCGACTTTCTTCTATGATGAATGTCCTTAATAATCTCTTTTCAATCTCAGGAGGTGGAGAGGGGTGGGAGCCAATTAAGAACTATAGCCCTGACGGGAGAGACCGCCGGAAGGCGATGGTGCTGAAATGGATTCTTGCTTCAAGCGCAGAGGTGGAGATAATTGGTGATGTTCGCTCGCTTGCTCGGTGGTTGCGCTGCTGTGCTTTCCCTCGCTGGCTGGTTTTGCACCTGGCTGGCAGGGCTGAGCCTCTGCAGGGGCCACCGTTTTTTGTGTTCCTCACCAAGCCTGCAGAGCAGAATGACTGCCACATCTGATCAGCTCTGGACGTGAAGAACTAGGCCTCGTGCCACTCAGCTGTTTCTATGGCAATGTGTGTTTTTCTCTGCTCGGCCTGCTCTCCTCATCGGATCTGCACTCTCACCTGTCCAACAGCCTCGTGCTAACCACCGGCTGGACAGGAGGTCAGTTTGACACTTCATAAAAGTCAATTTAACTTGTATCTGAATTACAGAAAGAACGAAGAAAACTGCGTTTGTACAGATATTAGAGATGACATCATCTAAAACGATGGAAGAAAAAGTTATTTTCTATTTCCATTCTGCACCATTTAATGTTTTTCCCTATAAACTGATAAAATGTGTCAGTGAATGAATAGCTTGCAGGAGAGGACCGGAAAGCCCGACCTAAAACTCAAAGCAATGTGCCATCAACAGAAACACTGCTTCTCTCCCGCTCGTCCTTCAAAACAAGACGCAGAGCAGCGCTTGAATCCAGATATCTGGAAGCATTGCCAGAGAACGACTTACCGACCGCGTCTCGTACCTTCGCCGAGCCTGTCGATGGCTAACAGGTGCACTCACGAAAAGCCGAGATGAGGAAACAGCGTGTCGTCAGATGCAGCATCAGTAATCCATATCATGCAGAGACACTTACCAATGCCTGAGGACCCGTGGGGTCGCTTTCAGAGAAGCACACTGTGCAATCAAATGAGAATGGGCCAAATTGAATAAGGGATAGCTCATTCTGGAGGTGTGGAGATACGTTTCCTTGGATTGCTGCAGAACACACAGTACGGTCTGCAATAAAATCAGTCAGAGAGCAATTAGAAGAGAACATAATACATACCACGAGGGCGATGAGCATCGGTTTCAAACAGGACGCCTGTGAGCACAGACAGAGGCAGTTCATTCTTTACAGAGCATCAACTGGCTGAGTTAGACCATGGACTTCTTATCGCTTTAACTCTTGAAGGTTCGGAGTGGATGCACTCTGGATAATATTTCTATAGGGACGTTCTAATGGGGAGGGGGACCAGCTGACCTCAATACATGTCATTATCACATCACAGTGTTGTGTCAACAGAGCCCGTCATACAGCTGTGTGCATGCTCCAGCGGTCCCTGTAGCGTTGTGCCGAGTTGTTGTCACGTGTGTGTGTGTGTTGACAGACTTCATGGTCGGTCGGACGAAGAAATAAACACCACCTGCAGACACCCCCACTTAACAGAAGAAGATGTCATGGATGGTAGCGTCTTCTCTATGATTCCTTGGAAGTCCTGTCCAAAAACTGCCAGAAATATAACAGAAAACCATCAGCACAAACAGTATGTTGCCACCTTCATTTATAATGTGATGTAATCAGTTTATTAGGTACACCTCAAACTAATGCAGTCTAATACAACTGTCCTGAAGGGCAAAGATCAGCATGATGCTCATAATAACCATGCCGATGTTAGGTATGTTTACCATGTTTACCATCTAAGTTAGCACGGTTAGGGCAGCACGGGCACTGTCGCCTCACAGCACGAAGGTCCTGGGTTCGTATCCAGGTTGTCCCGGTCGTCCCAGGTCCTTTCTGTGTGGAGTTTGCATGTTCTCCTCGTGTCTGCGTGGGTTTCCTCCGGTTTCCCCCATCATCATAAAGACATGCACACAGCTTTCACCCTGGTTTGTATGAATGCGATTGAATGTTGGTGGTGGTCGGAGGGGTCGTAGGTGCTGATTGGTCGCCATGCCTCCGTCAGTCTGCCCCAGGGCAGCTGTGGCTACTGATGTAGCTCACCACCACCGGGATTACTGTGTTCGTGGATGACTGGACTCTGTAAGCGACTTTGGGTACTCAGAAAAGCGCTATCGAAATCATTATTATGTTAGAAATGTAACATTTGCATAGCCGAAGCTGACAGGAATCTCATTTCAGTTATCTTTTAGTCATACATTTAATTATTGGACATTAACACATTTTGACCAAATATTACAATTCATCATTAGAGGAGCATTCATATGTGACGGGAGATTTAGAAAATTGGGAAATGTCATGGCTATATCCATTAAACGTTACCAGCATGTCATGCTCTGGACACCGTGTATAAAATGTTGAGACGTTTCACTAAAAGCAAAACGTTTTGGCAGCGCTAGAGAAAGAATCAGCAGATCACTAGACATTAGGCTTCATCCTCGGAGGACCACGAATGTATGTTTGTCATTTCATGTTGATCCATCCAATAGTTGTTATTTTAGTCTGAATTAAAGTGGTGGGCGGACCACACACAGTCAAGAACATGACTGACAACCTACCTGAGTCGATGGTAAACAATTAACAAAGCTTCTGTACACCAATGTAAAGAGCTATACAGTATATTAAATAGATATGAATTATCTAATTGTGTTTAATAAATATCCCCAATATATACTTTAGGCATTAAGGCCCACACTAAGGTAATGCTGGCCCAAAGAAATTACTTAAAAGAAACATCTATATACCTCTAAGTTTTTGGCAGCCGATCAAGAAAATATATTTAGAGCAAATTGCTTGTCAAGAAGACAAATGCAGCAACTTTTCTTGTGATGTCCTCAAACACACACACACACACACACTCACACACACACACACACACACACACACACACACACACACACACACAATGCCAATTATAGTAGCTGTGTGATGAGGGTTCTCATAGGAAGGCCCATGCTACCTTTGCCTCTAATCCTTTGTTATTAATTATATCTTCAACAAGCCTACACAGTTCTTGTGGTGTCAGCACCGGGTATCCATGGCAACAGCTGGTTGGTTCCGGCTCTCCGGATGCACACACACACACACACACACACACACACACACACACACACACACACACACACACACGGCTGCCTGACAAAACCATGCCTTGGTGCAAAGATGCTCTACTGACAAGATGAATAACTTGTAGTGAAGTATAATACATATACATAGCGTTGCGTTACTTCACAAGCTTCTCCTCCTTATTGTCTCTCGGCAGGAAACAATGTTCACTGCATTACCATCGGGACTAAATTGATGAACATGCCTGCTGTTAAATCCAAACATTGTGAGGGTGAAATAAAGAAAGACAGATGATGATTGAAGACATCTCTCCTTCCTGTATACCCAGAATGCATGATTGGTTTTAACTCTAAACTTAAATACAAATTTTAGGTATTTTAACATTTTATATTTCAAATTGAGCACTTGTAGTGTACTTTTGATACATATGACTTGGTTAACGTACCAAGGGACTCCAAGACCCTAATTTTTGTACACGGTCACAAGTTTGGGAACCACTTGTTTCATTTTTAACAAGACTTAAAATAATTTAAAAAGATGACAATAAGTCTTTCAATGTAACATCTACAAAATGCCACATTGTACAAAAAAAGTACAATATTCTTTTCTGAAATTTAGAAGTAGAATAAGAAAAGCACTCCCACCACTTTTCAGAGGGAAATGTTTGGTAACTTAGGTCTGACACTTCTGAGTTACATTTGAGACAAAGCTGCTTGAGCAGATTGGGATTACATAATAACCAAGAAGTTATCAAATATGATACATTGATACACATCAAACTAATGTTACCAAAGAATATATTGAAACAAACCAACACACAAAATGCTTATTTTGCTAAGACAACTTTACATTTTCAGTAAAAAGGGTCAACTTGGGCATTATACTGTAATTATATGTATTATATGTATGTGTGAAAGGTCGTTTGTGGCTCCTCAAGCAGTAAACCGCCTTGAGCAATGTCATTTGAGTCAGCGCCAGTTGCGTCAGATTCTAAAGAGAAACAAATATGGAGGTATGTCGTTAGAAAGAAGTGTTTACCAGACCTCGGCTCTGTGGCTCTGCGGCTCCATCACAAGCCAACTGTTGGCAGTCGAGTGGCATTCTGGGCAATGTAGGCGCCAGGTTTTGACACGTTCTAAGTCCTGGGTGTTTGTACACAGTCTATGGTTTACACAGCCCTGTAAACAGCCACACGGTGCTACTTCAGCCAATCAGCAACAGTCTGTGCACAAAACAGGTGAAAGGCCATGTATGTATAAGTATAAAGGCAAAGCAAGAATAAATGAATACACAAATAAAGAGAAAGGCAGTAGGAGTAACAGGGGCGTTTAATTTATTTAATATTTGTTTGGGTGTTGCGTTCAAATAAAATATCAACAATCTTTCTCCAGAATAGTTGACCTGACAGTAAAATACTTACTTACTTTCTATAAATACCTTCTGTAATTTATTGTTTCTTTTGTCCAAGAAAGATAAACATCAGATATTATTAATATATCTGGGACCACACTCAGGAGAGCTCATTAACTCCCAATTAGGCCGAATGTTAGTACAGAGGGATTTGAGTTGTATTCTTGCGGCGCTTTGCAGTAATGTGTGGGTGCCTGGAAAAAGTGGGCCAAGTTAGAGGTCAGTTATCAACAACAAAATAAGATAAAGCGTCTTTGAGTACTATGAAAAGCGCTATAGAAATTGTATTATTATTATTATTATTATTATTATACATATAAATAATATATAAATAATATATATACACACACATATATATATATATATATATATTTTTTTTTTTTTTTAACGCTTTTATTTTATTTTACTCTGATGTCTCAGGGATTTTTTCTTTTTTTCTTTTTTTTTAAATAAGAGAAGAGTGGGGTTTCTTTGGTCTTTGCTGCTCTGTGTGAAATCCCGATATCTCATTAAACAGGAGCTCTCTCTCGTGGCTTCATCGATCACGTTCATGGATGTTGAGAGCCGCTGAGATTGGACAGAAACTGAGGAGCAATAAAGTTTAATGACGAGAGAGAATATGGACGAAGATCAGCTGCTGACATTTGACCTCCGCTTTCTCCAAACGAGCCGTGTGCAAAGCACCGAGGTGGACACTTGCAGCTAAATAGCACCACCTGCTGCTGAGAAGTGCAAAGAGCAGTGGTGGGAGAGGCTCCTCCCATTCGTTACGTCAGTCTAAGTATCAAAACAAGTGTCAACAAATGAAAATAGGAAATGTATTTTAAGGAAACATGTATTATGTATCTAAATAAAAGTACTTTTCTACAATGACTGCCTGCCTCCTGTCACGGATATATTATCATATCTTACACTATTAAAGAGTTTGCGGACGCTTTAATGTGCATGAACATTTGATTGTGGTCGCTGGTTGAGGTGGACCTCATTTGATCTACTTTATGTTTATCTAATCGCTGCTTCTTTTGTAATATTTTGGATCATTTTACCTTTTTAGGCCTTGAACATGTATGTAAGTTAGACCATTAGAGAAGTTTAGAGAGGAATTAATTTTTGGAGAACATGCTACTACACAGACATCTAAAACGTGGCAAGCACTTTGTGGCTTTTTGTGAGTTTAGATTTTAACGTGACAAAAGCTCAGTTTGTATTTTTTATGCAAAATCTTGTGTAAGCGTCACATGAATGTAGTCGAGTTAAAATGTAAAATATTCCTGTGACAGTAGTAGAAGTATAAAGTATCATATGATGGACTAACTCTATTTGTACTTTAGTAATATTTATTTATTTCCACCACCGACAACAACCAGCCGCTGGGGTTCCTCCACATTTCTTTATTCCTCTGCACTCAACACACAGAAGGCAAGAAAGACATTGCAGTATAGAATAGTGAAATAGTGTAAACATGTTATCGTGTGCACAATTACAATCATTTCAAAACGCCACATGATCTGGAGACATGATACAAACAGTGTAACTGTAGCACTCCAAAGTCAAATAGTAAGGCAAAGTTTACATATGTTTGCAACTTTCAATATAGAATATGTCCTATCATATCAGTCCTATATAAAAGTACTATAACGTGACAGAAAAGTGGAGTTAGTGTGCTGCCTGATAATGAGGTAATGTACAAGCGTAAACAACTCACAGAACAACAACAGAGGATAAAGGTTGGAGGAGAAAAATAAAGTCTAAGTTTAATATTGTTTGTGTGACCCTAACAAAGAAAAACAGCGTCAGTGTTCCCTGTAAACCACCGACACCCTTATAAGTGCTTCTTTAAAACTCATAGCTGATACTAATATACCTCAAAGAAATATACCAGACATCTTCAACCTATTAAAGAGCCAACACTACAGCAGATACGTTCTCCCGCCCTGGTCAGATTAATTATGCCAAGGACCAACAGCTAAAACCAAGATAAATAAGATGACGTGCTTATTGTATAAAACTGTCAAGAAAATGACATCATAGGGTAAAAAAAGAAAAAGCACTCTCAGAAGGTGCACAGGCAGTGCAGTTAAAAGGCCTCGACAGGTGATCTGCTGCGTCTACTTCACAACAGTATTCAGGGAAATAGTTTGTGGCCCCGAGTGTAACTCTATGTTTGAAAAATACATTCCCCCACTCAGCAATAAAACCGTATCCTAAAGAAACCATCGAAAATATTTAATAAACCCCCTAAAAATAGGATACGTTGTCCACGTCATTACCAAAGAATTACGTCAATCCTTTAAAAATACTGGTGTTCCTTTAACAGATAATATTTCATGAACGCAACATCATATTTCCACCAGTTTGGGTTATTCCTTCGTGGCGGGCTGCTCAATGAGGGTCCCCTTGTGGTACTTCTGTCCGATCCCGTAGGGGACGTGTGCCGATACGGTTCCCAGGTCTTTGGCCCCGTCGATGTGGAACATCTGGTCGTCAAAGTAGATGTGCGGTTTGATTTTCTGCAGCAGGGGCCCTTTGGGAGCCCCGGCCAGGAACAGAGCCTCGTCGATCTCCAGGCCCCAGCTGCGGAGCGTCTTCAGGACGCGGGCCCCGGAGCTGGCCGCGCTGCGGGCCGTCACCAGGTAGGTTCGGATGGGGCAGGTGACGCGCTCGTTCTTGGCGTAAAACTTTCTCTGCAGCTTCCCCAGAGCCTCCAGGAAACACTTGAGAGGACCCTGAAGGAGCCAAATAATCAAGTTAGAAAATGTGGAAACAAGGAACACGGGGATGGATAAACAGAGGGGAGACAAACTAAATGCACACAGAAGAGCACAAAAGGCAAAAAGTTGTTGATTTTAAACGAGTGTAGAGCCAGCAGAGCCGGTTCCTACGCGCTGCAGACATGATGAAGACGTGCTGCTATTCTCACAGCTATTAGATCTGATAACTGACCTCGGTGAGCACTGGATAACACAACGTTTATAAACGTCCGTATGAGGCGGTTTACATCCTGTGGCATCACAAGAGGACAGGTAGTGTAGAATATTAAGTTATGAATCTCAACCCTGAGTCAAACTGATTTAACGTTATCTGTGAATAAATAATATACTCTTTGTGCTCGTTAGATCCTCCAAACAGAATTATATATCACGTTTAACCGCTACGGAGACACCAGAGCCAGCGGAAAATAAAATAAAAAGTCACAAGCAGATGAACACGAGGAGGACTTTGTCACGCCGACGTGCGTACGATACGTTTTTGTTAAAAGAACCTTTTGGACCTTTATGGACTTTTTTTTATTTGTTTGATGAATAAACATTCCCCTGCATTTTTAGACCTATCACTGTTGCCTGTGTTTACTCCTCCCTTGCACTGACAGCCCCATAGGTCACAATCCGTACATCCTGGATATACAGCCCCTGCGTCAGGGCCGGTGATCTTAAAGTCGATGGAAAGCAGCAGCAGTTACCGACCTGTGCGAGAGGCTTGTTCTCAAACTCCTTCTCGTGCTCAAAGAACGTGTCCAGGCCGTGTTCCTTCACGATGATCTCAGACTCGTCTGAGAAGAGCACGGCGTCGCCATCAAACGCCACCCTCAGCTGGGTGTCGCTCAACTCGTTCTCCTTTTCTGCCGTAAACATTGTGGCTGCGGCGATGCCTGGAGGCGGAAGGGGGGGGGGGGGGGGGGGGGGGGGGCGACAGAAAGTGTGATAACCAACCGCTGCAGGCGTCTTCAACTTCCAACAAAGCTTTAACCGCCGCGACGGTAAAGGAACAATTCAGAAAAACGTCCACGGATAATACTCAGAGTTTCAACTGTACGGGTTCCTTAAAGTCTGTGGATTATCTGCAGTTTCCACCGTCATGATTTCTAGAAAATTGAGTTTAAAAAAAAAATGTTTTGGCACCGTGCACCACAAACCGAGAAACTTGAACCTGCTAATTTGTGATTTAGCTTCATGAGCGACTTGAACCTATTATCAATATTCCCTGTCAACTCGTTCCCACGCTACATCTGAATGCCGGTGATTCACATCAGTTTGTTCTGTGTGTTTTTGACCGGGAGCCATGAGCTGCACCGCCGTCTTCCACCACGGAGAGTCGACGTGCAAATGTGTCAATATCAGGGAAGTACAAACACACCTCCAGGCTGCTGAAGGCAACGCGTGCATCCAAACAAGATTGTGTAAGCTAGAGATCAGCATTACATAATCCAACCACATCATCATCATCATCATCATCATCTCTTACCTTCATCTATGGCCTCTATGACTTTCTCAGAGTCCTTGGAGAGGTAGAGGTTCGTCATGTAGGCCTTCAGGTATCCGATTGGACTTCTCCCTCCGGTCATACAGAATCTCTCGATGGTCAGATCTGTGAGTATAGAAGCAGGTTGTAGATAACTAGATATGTGCCGCAGCGGGCGAGCCACCAATCACCGGTGTTGGCGACGCAGCGTACCGTGGTGATTGATGCTGTTTATGAGGCGAACTCCGACTTGGGCGTGGTTGTTGGTCATCAGGACGATATCAAAGAGCTCCTCGCTGTCCGGGTAGAGCTCCCTGAGTCGAGAGTTGACGGTCATCAGCGCCTGTGCGAGAGGACGGACCGCTACGTATCAAAAGCCAGGATGTTGCATCAAGAGCGTTCAGCGACACAAACGTTACATTGTTCCACAGCTTTCTTTCAATTGAGTTTTTGTTTTTTAAAGAAACATCAAGATATTACAACAGCTTTATAAACCATACGCCTCCATCGGGGCGTTTCGTACATCCTTCTACAGACTTATAAAGATGCACTGGTACTAGTCTGCAGTTCAGTAACAAAGCTTGAAGCCATTTTGGAAACTGTGTTGCCTCGACACAGTTTGGCCAGAGCCCTGAAAGTTTATTTTTCCCAACTCTTAATTATGTCATAATTCTTCTTCTTGAAAAAAAGAGAAACGATTTTTGCCGTAAAAATCTAATATTGGTCACACTTTACAACTAACACAACATTTTCTAATAATAGAAACACCTACACGGCTCTCTAACGAGACACTTGTTAAAGAAGGACGATAATTATACATCCCCAATAGGTGTTGCAGTATCACTCAGATTAATACAACAGCAGGGGAACAAATTATACCGCCACAAAGGTTATAATGCTCAGCACTATGAGCATATGTTAATACTGTTTTAAAGAGAGTGCACTTTACACATCATGGTTCTTTTAGAAGCTTAAGTGTGTGATATTGCATTTTACTTAGGAATGTTTCTGGTAAATTGTCCACCATGATCATGTCGATGAGCATATGCAAGTTATTGGATTTCTTTGTAACTCAATAAAATCCAAAAGCACCACAAAGTACACAATGTCCATAATGTTGTATCAACACCTCTTTAAGCAACAACTGAGTGTTCAGCAGCCACACATCACACACAAGTGTCGTTGCTCTTCCCCTGATGCTGCTGATAACGGCACATCCAAGAGGGCTCAATAACAGGAACTGAACATTAATCAGCCTTTAAAGGGAAGTTACACAGTAGTTGTTCACCTCCTTAAACACAAATATACCCTAAAAATGTTGGATGTCTTAACTGAAGAATGGGGCGAATTAATGACGTGTATGATATTTCATGAAGAATTAAGCAGATTCTTAAATCAAATAGTTTTAGATAGGTATTTTTACTTGACAGTTGTGTGATTGTGTTTGAATCTAACGGTGCCAACATTCAAATACCTGCGGTGACATGACGGGTTGAGGTGCGACCCGGTGTGCAACACTCAGGGGGTGAACACACTCTCAAGGCGACCAGGTGCACTTAAGTGACGTAATGACGCGCCACGCCCTGCAGCGTAACGGGGCCTCCCTTACCTTGACAAAGGGAAACGCGGCTCCCGGCATCAGCGGCTCTTGTTCGTGCTCCAGCTGATAAGCCACGTACTTCTCCACTCCTTCTTCCTCGTAGATCTTCCTCTCCTTCACCATGTTGAAGAGGGTGCGGGACGAGACCGCGATGGTGACCGCATACCGGGGCTTGGGCTGCGAGTGGGACACTTGGAAAGTCACGCTCGGTTTGCGAGGAAGCACGCGCACCTGGCGCGCGAGCTCGTAGCAATTAAACTTATAAGCAAGCGCATACTTACGGGTCTCGGTTTGTTTGTTTTGAGATTGGTAAAAAAAGCTTTGGCCGCGGCCCAGTCTTTCTCCTCTCCGCTGTCCTCGGTGGGAGCTTCTACGTTTGGTTTCATTGCACTCATTTTGTTTTCCAACTTTAAGCCCTGGAAGTGAACGAGAAGCCCGGTTAAATGTGAGGTAACGAATGCTTGTAAACTTTGCGGAAATGATTTTGTTAAAGGAAAAAAAGGGGGGGGGGGGGTCCACACTCAGTGACGTCGGCAGATTTCTTGCATTTGGTTGGCTGGCAAAACAATGTCACGAACTCTGGACCGCCCCTGTGTGCTCACTGCAAGGTGCTTTTGTTTCTGGGCCTTTTTTGGTGCTATGCCCCTTAGTTCTATTTAATCAATGCTAAAGCATTCTATTGTCAAGCAGTTACCCATCCATTACTCTAGAATAGAGACTGTGAAGACTGTGTCTGTCCCACGGCCACTTAAATTAAATAAATCTAAAGTAAACACAAGAGGAGTCGTACACAATAACCTTATACAAGTTAACACCATTATTTCAGCAGTGCAACAAAACAGGACTATTAAATGTGGTCTCCTAAATATTAGATCTCTGTCATCTAAAGCTGTGTTACTAAATGATTTAATAACAGATAATCACATTGATTTATGTTGTCTAACTGAAACCTGGCTGCGCCATGAAGCATATGTCTGCCTAAATGAGTCGACTCCTCCAAGTCATGTTAATACTCACATTCCTCGAGACACCGGTCGAGGAGGTGGAGTAGCAGCCATCTTTGACTCGAGCCTTTTAATAAATCCTAAACCTAAATTAAATTACGACTCATTTGAAAGCCTTGTCATTAGTCTTTCACATCCAACCTGGAAAACATTACAGCCGATTCTATTTGTGATTCTGTACCGGCCACCCGCTCCATATTCAGAGTTTATATCAGAATTTTCAGAATTTATATCAAGTTTGGTTCTTAAAACTGATAGTTATTATTGTAGGAGATTTTAATATTCATGTGGATGTTGATAATGATTGCCTAGGTACTGCATTCATCTCATTGTTGGACTCGATCGGCTTTCGTCAGAGAGTACAGAAACCCACTCACAGCTTTGGCCACACGCTTGATCTTGTTCTTACATATGGCGTTGACATTGAGCATTTGAAGGTCTTCCCACAGAATCCTCTTCTGTCAGACCACAGCCTTATAACTTTTGAGTTTATACTACCGGAGTGTACACCGCTAGTCTAAAGTTTCTACACCAGATGTCTAACTGACAGTGCTGTAGCTAAATTTAAAGAAGCGATTCCTTCTGCACTTGATTCAATACCATGTCTCAATATAACAGAGGACTCCTGGTCTAACTTTAGTCCGTCCCAGATTGATCATCTTGTTGATAGTGCCACAGGCTCACTGAGAATGACACTGGACTCGATAGCCCCTCTGAAGAAGAAGACAGTGAGGAAGAGAAGGTTTGCTCCTGGTATAACCCTCAGACCCGCACATTAAAGCAAACGTCACGAAAGCTTGAAAGCATTTGGCGTTCAACTAATCGGGAAGAATCCCGCTTAGTTTGGCGAGATAGTCTTAAAACTTATAAGAAGGCCCTCCGCAATGCCAGAGCAGAATATTACTCATCAGTAATAGAGAAGAATAAGAACAACCCTAGGTTTCTCTTTAGCACTGTAGCCAGGCTGACAGAGAGTCACAGCTCTGTGGAGCCCAGTATTCCTATAGACCTCAGGAGTAATGACTTTATGAACTTCTTCAATGAGAAGATTTTAACTATTAGGGACAAGATTAATAATCTCTTGCCCTTAACCAGTGCCAATCTGTCCTCAAGTGGAATCGCTTTGGAAACCCCTGTATGTCCTGGTATGTATTTAGATGGCTTTTCTCCCATCAACCGTGACCAATTATCTTTAATGGTTTCTACTTCTAACACGTCTACCTGTCTCTTGGACCCTATCCCGACTAGGCTGCTTAAAGACGTTTTGCCTTTAATTGGCAGCTCTCTTTTGGATATTATTAATGTGTCTTTGTTAACAGGCCACGTACCACATTCCTTCAAAGTAGCTGTAATTAAACCTCTCCTGAAGAAGCCCACTCTGGATCCAGAGGTTTTGGCTAACTACAGACCGATCTCTAACCTCCCCTTCCTCTCTAAGATCCTTGAGAAAGTGGTCGCAAATCAGTTGTGTGACTTTCTACATCAGAATAGTTTATTTGAAGAGTTTCAGTCAGGATTTAGAAAACACCACAGCACAGAGACAGCACTGGTGAAGATTACGAATGACCTCTTAATGGCAGCAGATAAAGGACTTCTCTCTGTACTGGTCTTGTTAGACCTTAGTGCTGCATTCGACACCATTGACCATAACATCCTATTACAGAGACTGGAGCAGTCGATTGGTATTTCAGGCACCGCCCTAAGTTGGTTTAAATCCTATTTATCAGATCGATCTCAGTTTGTATTTGTAAACGATGAAGCCTCAATGACCACCAACGTTAGTCACGGAGTTCCACAAGGTTCTGTGCTTGGACCAATTCTATTTACCATATACATGCTTCCTTTGGGCAATATTATCAGGAAACGCTCTATAAACTTTCATTGTTATGCAGATGATACTCAACTATATCTATCGATAAAACCAGAGGAGACTAACCAACTCACTAAAATTCAAGCATGTCTTAGTGACAAAAAAACATGGATGTCCGGCAACTTCTTGATGTTAAACTCAGACAAAACCAAAGTAATTCTACTCGGCCCTGAGCACCTCAGAGATCAATTATCTGGTGATGTGATTTCTGTAGATGGCATTACTCTAGCATCCAACACCACTGTAAAGAATCTCGGCGTTATCTTTGATCGGGACTTGTCCTTTAACTCCCACATAAAGCAAATCTCAAGGACTGCATTCTTCCATCTACGTAATATTTCAAAAATCAGGCACATCTTGTCTCAAAAAGATGCAGAGAAATTGGTTCACGCGTTTGTTACTTCGAGACTGGATTACTGCAACTCCTTATTATCAGGCTGCACTAATAAATCTCTTAGGTCCCTCCAGTTGATCCAGAATGCTGCAGCTCGTATTCTCACTAAAACTAAGAAAAGAGATCACATTACTCCTGCACTAGCTGCTCTGCACTGGCTCCCTGTAAAATCAAGAATCACTTTTAAAATTCTTCTCTTAACTTACAAAGCCTTAATTGGTGATGCACCATCATATCTTAAAGAGCTTGTAGTACCGTATCGCCCACCAGAGAGCTGCGCTCACTAAATGCGGGCAACTTGTAGTTCGAGAGTCTTAAAATGTAAAATGGGAGCCAGAGCCTTTAGTTATCAAGCTCCTCTTTTATGGAACCAGCTTCCACCTTCAGTCCGGGAGGCAGACACAGTCACCACATTCAAGAGTAGACTGAAGACTTTCCTCTTTGACAGAGCTTATAGTCAGGGCTGAATCAGGTTTGCCCTGGTCCAGCCCCTGGATATGCTGGTATAGGCTTATAGCTGCTGGGGATGTTTAGGATGCACTGAGCACCTCTCTCCTCTTTTCTTTCTCCTATGGATGAATCTTCATCTCTCCATCACACATGACTAACTCTGCTTTCTCCCGGAGTCCTTCTGACTTCACGTCTCATGGGGTCATCGGACCCTATGAGACGGCATAGATTCCATCTGCTGATGGACCTTCGATGGTTGGATCGTGAGTTCCTGTCGCCAGCTGTGCCACTGCCCTGCTGGGACTCCGCCCACTCCTCCACTTGGGAGGTCTCCAAACTCTCCATCGTGGAATATGCCTAAATATGAACTATTGATAAACTCTGTCAGATTCCTTGAATGTATTTTAACTCTAAATATGTCCTTCTGTACACATTACATCTATTGCATCTGTCCATCCTGGAGAGGGATCCTCCTCTGTTGCTCTCCTGAAGGTTTCTTCCCTTTTTTTCCCCCTGAAGGGTTATTTGGGAGTTTTTCCTGGTCCGATGTGAGGTTTTGGGTCAGGGATGTCTATGTGTACAGATTGTAAAGCACTCTGAGACAAATTTGTAATTTGTGAAACTGGGCTATACAAATAAACTGAATTGAATTGAATTGAATTATTATATTTGTCAATTAGTGTGCAATATTTGAGAATAAATCATATGTTTGGTCTCCTTTCTTTTAAAATAAGTATAATAATCAAGTTTGTACTTAATTATTCACTGTATTCTTATAGTGACTTACTGGCAACCTGTTAACAGATTTATTTTTCTTTCTTTTTAACTAAAGGCAGTAACCAACCCTAATGAAACACAGGGAGACATCCTCTGCATGCTGAGCAGACAGCTCTGTGACGTGGGCCTGAAAAGACGATGGCTGGGTCCAAAACTGCATCCTGATGCAGCTTATTACTGCAAAATGTATTCTGCAGTTCAAATATGCTGCTGAATTAATTAGTTTTAAAAAATTGAGCGGTCCAAAATCTATATATTTTTTATGTCTGTGGAATAATTATGACTATGGTTGCCACCTCAATAGTTTAGGATTTTTTTGTTTGTTTTAAACAAACTGTGGCAAACAAGTTTATAATACTCACAATTTTGCTTCAGAAAGATAATATTCACTATAAAAACGTCACTTTTATGAATTTTGAAGCATGAATGAAATCCATATAGGTGAAAAGCCTTAAACAAACTCCAGCCGCATGGCCTCGAGGACACACAAGGAGACAGTGAAGTAGGAACTAGTTGGCGCGATGAGGTTTGTATAGTCTCATTCAGTCACTTGTTGGAAACCGGCTTTTTAAAGACATGTACAAGCTTTCAAAGGACTTGACAGTCAGTCTAAAGTCGTCCAAGAAATGTGCAGATTGAGCAACAAACGTGTTATGAAGTAAAAGCAAAGGAACGAAAGATATTGATGTGGCTGGACGTTATCTGCAGCAATGTACCCTTTTGAGCTACTTTACACCCCACATTTCAGAAGAAAAGTTTTTTACTTAATACATTTATCTGTCTGCTAATTTGCAGATAAAGAGTTTATAAAGAAAAATGTAAGCCTTTTGTATGTTTTTTCTCTCTTAAAAATCTGTGTAAATTTGAGATGTTCACGAGTTGTTTTGTATAGTGTTCAAATTATTCAAGATTTCCCAAAAATCAAAAACAATTCAAAGAAAAATGAGAAAAAAGAAATTATACATATTCATCTGTCAGAACTTTAATTAATCACTAATCATCTCACAAACTCTTTGAATTATCCTGTGACATTTTGGAGGGGCCTGACACCTAAACTGGGAACCACTGCCAGACTAGCTCACTAACTGTGAATAAAAGTAACTCCACGTCTCAGCTAACAGTTAAATGATGCATACACAGTATATTGATTAACAATCTCAGCTACAGCCGACCCCGATTCTGGTTACAAAATTGGAAAAAAGAACACTTTGGGACAACTAACATTACTTCCAGATCGCTATATATTCCTAAACATTTTTATAAATAATATGGGATGAATTGGATAATTGCACAATGGTTGTTATATTATTTGTCTATAATTGTTTGTAATAAAAAATCAACTCTTCGAATCATTCATCAGTGATTTGTTTGGCCATATCCAGTTACCTAGAGAAAGATGATGGGAAAAAAGTCCTTTATCAAGATAAACTTGTGTCTTTATTCTGCTATTTAGTGAGTAATTTATTTATTTACCAAAAATAAATGCGATGTATGTAAAATGTTATGATTGACTGTCAACTTAATCCCACATGGAATGACCCAAATGTTTTGTAAAAAGCTGTACTGCACAACAAATATATAATTTATGATTCATTATATATTTACAGGTGTCTTTATTTAAAATAATCGTATTATATTGGCTTAAACCACCATACACATTGTCATTTTGCATCTGTAGGTTATTTGTAGCCTGCTTAGTTTGTTGTTGTTGTTGACATCACTCCCTCTCCCTTGTAAATATGTCTTTAATTGTACTCCTGTTTGACATACTATTTATTATATTTGGCAGTGTCAATTTAACACTTAAAGAGTATATTTTAACACTCAGCCAGTGAACATATGGTCCCTTATCTTTAGAGTGTTAAAGTAACACTCAACATAGTGTTAAAATGAGTTAACGCAACTCTGGTAGGAGTTATTATTAGTTTTAGTCTACACTTCACTCAGAACTGTTCATTTTGATTAACACTATAGTCCGAGTGTAGAATAATAACTCCAAGCAGAGTTGTGTTAACTCTGAAATGTTATCATATGTTCAGTGTTTAATTACATATTTCGCTGACAATTTAATCCAAAGCCATATATATTACATTCACTGCAATTCAGTATTTCAAGACACAAAAACGACTTGAGTGTAAGTTGAACTCGGCATTGATTTACTCTAAAATGTTGCTTCTGCTGAAATATCAACATTTGATATAAAAAGTGATTTAGAGAAACTATTTCTAGAATTATAACATGACTGATGAAACTCATTCTGAAAGGAGAATGAGGGAGGGAGAGCTTTCCAGAGTAACAGTGAACGTTGTCATTAATATGGTTTGTTTTACCCTTGCTCTGGTTGTAATGACTCGGACAGTCGATTCACTTTAACACTGTATATTGTACACAAACTTGTTCAACTCTGAATATTTACATCAACACCGGGGGCTATTTACTATTGCTAGTGGTGTAATAACTCTGAAAGAGTCAATTTAATACTGATATTTTAACACTGGGGAATTTACTTTGTATATATTAATATTAATATATATTTATATACACATCGTCTTTTCTATTTATCTATACTTATCTATGTCCTGCAACAACATAATTGTGGCCTCTGGGGTTCAGTAGAGGCTCATATCATATTTGTTATCCCACTATTTGTAAAATATGTTACATATTTGGCCTAAGAGACATAGTCCTCTGATATTGAAATAGCAAATGCCTATACGCATCCACACACACACGCACACACGCACACACACACACACACACACACACACACACACACACACACACACACACACACACACACACACACACACACACACACACACACACACACACACACACACACACACACCGTCCACTGGCACATGAATGATCTCCCTCCTCTTCCCTCCTCCATCACACCCCCAACAGTTGGTAGAGTCCGGGACGGAGCATCATGGCGATTGACGGTAAGCGCTCGCGCTCAGGTGTCCTGCGGGACTCGTGAAACTTTGCTCGGGTCGGAATGAGAATGATGTTTGTAAAACAAAACAACAACATTTTTATATTCAGACGTCTGTACCGCTAAAAGCAGTTTCTGTGCTCAACGACGCCGTGCCGCAGTGCTCCGGAGCCGGGACAGCTAGCGGCACGAGGCGGCCGCTGAAGTGCGGACACCCGCGCTGCTGCAGGAATGTTGTGATCCCTTCACGGGATGCGCGCGTGCTCTCAGCCGCGTGAAGTGATGCCCAAGTGGACACGGACACTGATGGCCCCGCAGCTTTGATTGACTAGTGCAAACATATTCGATTGAGCCTTTGATTAGAGATTAAATATAACATTATATGAATATTTATTTCGGGATGCTACCAAAAATCACAGCAGGCTGCTACTGAGCATCACATGACAACTTTGTCTTGCCTCTATGACATTACTATGAATACGGTGTATTGTTATCTATAGAAACAAACAAACAAACAGCAATAACAGCTTGAGCTAGAAAGCCGGCTGTTTTTGTCAAATAACCGTTATTTTCGTGAATGCACGTGCTGTTGACATTCTCGCTAAGCTCCATGGGTAATGTGGGGGATACAACGGCCACCGAAGCGCCTCCTCAAGGTGTCAGGGAAAGTGACCGCAACACACATGACACGAAATGATGCAGTGGAGAGCAGGCGCGTGCCTTGCCCCGTCCCGTCACGGACACTGTGCTTTATTATGTCACGTGCAGCCATACGCGCGACCTGTTTGTTGATACGCGTCACCTGAGAGAGAGAGAGAGAGAGAGAGAGAGAGAGAGAGAGAGAGAGAGAGAGAGAGAGAGAGAGAGAAATGAGAGAGAGGGGGGGTCATAAAGACATATAGGTGAAGCAAAAGGAAAGTAAACATATATATATATATATATATATATATATATATATATATATATATATATATATATATATATATATATATATACATGCAACTCACATTTTATAGACTATATACAAATACTCTATTATGAATCAGGCCCATAGTATTCATCCAGTGATGGTTTATTCTTAAAAGTTAGAATATATATTATCATTCAAAATATTCTAATCAGTTCAATGGGTCTTCAAAATATATCCTCATCATCCTCATAATCATCCATAGACCCCATTGTTTATATGTAATTGTGTTGGTATGATGGAGGTTAGATGGGACGTTGAGGTTGGACATCGTTTTTAGCAAATATATATATATATATATATATATATATATATATATATATATATATATATATATATATAGTGAAAGCATCGGAGTGTTTAGAAATCACCTCAAAATAGATCTTCCTCTGTACTGATTTTATTCAAAAACCAGGCCAAGCTATTTTTGCAACTTGAAGCTTCCAGTTTTACACAAAGAAGTGGTTCAGCCCTTTGCTATTTGAAACATATACAAGTAGAGTTAACCTATTAAAAAAAGAATGAAATACTGCTTTATACGACTGAAGAGGAAAACACTCAAATTAACCTTCTTCCCCTCATACTGTAAATAGCACACTTTTGATTTGAAGGATATCAGTGTTAATCTGATTGCTACATTCTGGCATGCTGTCAGTCTCTGTAAGAATAGCCAACAGAGAGGTTATCTGACATTAAGTGTCCAGAGAGTGTCTGTCTACTGTGTAACGTTACACCAGTCGGACTCAGAGCTTTCTCTCTTTCTCTGCCTTTGTAGGTACCTGAATCATTAAATACTGAGACGACGAGCCAAGAGAGAGAATGTGTTAATCAAGTGATACGAGTGTTAGTATCCTTCATTAAATGAAGCCTCTGTGTGATTGTGAAGGAAATAATGCAGTGAAAATAGTGAAACAATAACATATTTTCAGATTATGTAATACCAGCCAATTAACTGGTGATACTTAGCTGAAACATGCCTTTAACTGGTGATATCTGTGGTGGAATTGTTGATAATGTCCCAATCAGTTGGGGCATGGGGCTCGGAGATCATAAGCTTTTATGGTAATTTATTATTTGTCACAACCAGGGGAGAGTTCATGTTAACCACACACACTGAGTGTAATTTAAAGAATATATATATATATATATATATATATATATATATATATATATATATATATATATATATGTTTTCTTCTTATAATTAAATTTGACTACTTTTAGACAAAGAAATACATACATAAATTATTCAGTATTCAGAGAATATTTAGGCCTCCATTTTAGGAAACACAATTATTCCTTAAATATTACTTTTTATGACATATGCATTAAAGTAATAATCATTGCATTTAATATGAATAAGGTATTACATGAATGGGCTTAATCACAGTTTTGACCCATTCTGAGATATTTATTCCATTGACATTAGTTCTGATTTCCAGATGATTACGTGTACTTTTTATACGTGTTTTCAGTACTTTACTAATCAATGTACACACTATTTTAAATGAATACGTAGACATTTTCAGAATAGCCATTATCTTCTCCCTCTTTCCTTTCCACTCATATTGTTCCATTAAATACTGTATGAAGCTGGAACTAGGAGACTGTTAGCTTAGCTTAGCATAAAGACTGGAAGTAGTAGGAAACAGCTAGCCTGGCTCTTTCCAAAGATGAAAAAAAGACTACAAGCTCCTCAAAAAGCTAAATAATTAGCACATCCTTAAAAGGAGATGGTCCTGAATGTACCTCTTCATAAAACAAAGACTTTTAACACCTGTGTAGGTGAGCTGGTTCCCCTACTTCCAGTCTTTAAGCTAACATAAGCTAAGCTAACCTGCTCCAGGTTTAAATTGCTTTCACAAAATGTCCATTACCTTCCTTATATCACACATTTCTATTAACCTGATGTTCGGAATGAAACATCTAATTTGATTCTCAGTTGGTTCCATCTTATAAGTTGTATATTTGTTGGCCTAAGCATCTGCCAGCCTCCTTAACCTGAGGCATGAACATATGTTTCTACCCTAGCCTACTTGGACTCGGAATAGATATTTATAACCTGACTCCCAACTCCCAACTCTCTCTCTCTTTCTCTCTTTTTCTCTCCCCTAGGAGGGGGGAGAAATTGTGGTGTTCATGAGCTCATCTGTGCCAGGCGAGGTAAGGCCATGTTTCAATTAGCACATTTGCAAAGTTAATTATTTTAGTTTGTTGTCATTCGGAGCATCATGGCGGTCGTGCTGGTCTGTACTCCACGACCTCGCTTTAAAAGCACAAAGATTGCTATGTGCAAATATTTTTGGGCTCTCAAGCTTCCTTATTCCTATGTATGTTGACTGAAGTTTGGCGTGTAGTATGTGTCTCGATATGGACTTAACAAAGCTGTCTGCGTATGAATTATGCATGGCGTATCAAGTTTTGTTTCACTTGAGCAAAAGACGGCATATGTGTGGTCATGATTTATTCAGCACGGAGGTTTTGTTTCCTATCAGAAGTCCATGTGTAAGCAACATTTCCACATAGCCGACTTACTTTTTAAACAAGCATGCCCTACAAACGAATGCCAACTGGTCTGAAAGGTGAAAAGTGCGATAAGTTAATACATTAATGAGTTGGTGACGGTCAATGTTGACGTGTTTACTCTCACAACGATGAAGGAACGCAACAGAATGATTCGTATTGAAATGAGCGCACGTTTCCTGCGAGGTTATTATTCATTTGCTGTTGTACATTAAATGGTTCAGTGGCTGTGTTTTCATGTTTATTAGTCAGCTCACACAAGTCATTACCTCGAGAAAAAAGAAGAAAAGCTGATTGAATCCCGAGGCTCTTTTCAGAGTCCTGGGTTCAGCCTGAGTTCATACGCCGAAAAAAAACCCAAAACAATTATACATTTCCTTTTCTTTTCACACGCACAATTGGTACACTCAGATGGGATGGGATAGGGTGGAGGCGGAGAAAGAGAAAGAGAGATGGCTGAGAAGGGTCCACTCTGTGGAGTGACATCTCAGGCTCTTCTGAGAACGACGGGTGTTACGTAAAAAGATAACTGCCAGCGGGGCGAGCCTTTGCAAAGGCCGGTCCGCTGCCGCTCCACCTTCCAGTGTATATTGACGGCATCGGCTTACCCCAGGTGTCTAAATTATTCAGCTGTTGTTGACATGTACAGAGCAGGGCCATTTATGAAGTGTGATCACACTGTGATGCAGGGCCGTCCGCTGTGTATATTTCAACAGGCGGCTGCGGAGGTCATCCAGAAACAATCCAAACAACCGTCTGCAGTGAGCGTTGACACACGTGACACACGCTGGCCGGGGGCCGGGATTTAATGCAAGTCGGATAACTTCAGTGCAGAACAACTTTGTTTTTCCCTCTTCTTAAATCTAAAGATCTAAAGCAGCAGAAATACTGATAGTGCTTTTTGGGAACAGTTGGATTTAAAGAGGATATTCGTTTGGAGAAGGTAAGCCTCGCCGCCATGTCGGAGCTCTTATCTCCAACTTCTCTTGCCATTTCGGGGAATTTATCCTTCATTACTCTGGCGGTAGGCAACAAGCAGCAGCACTAGTTTTCAGGCCGCAGCGGTCTCTGCCTGTTGCCATGGTGAAACAAGTCTCTCCATAAGTTCAGTCTGTTGTCAAGAGGGTTGAGAAACAACGTCTCTCTCTTTCTCTTTCTCTTTGCCAGTACCAGCTTTCACACTGTTGACCGATTTCATCAGGAACAGGTGTTTCAAAAGTGAGCACCTGCCTCGAAACACACGGCGCACCGCTGTGTTGTGGTTCAGGCTGCAGCCGCTCAGCATCACAGAGCCAGATATCTCCCTCAAGAGAACGAATATTAGACTCACGTTCGTCATTCCTAATGGCTGCTGATGTTTCAGGTTGCTCAAGCTCCGCGTTGGATAACACAGGAGTCTAATATTATAGCGTCTGTCACACGGGGAGAAAATACTACATCCCGTAACCACATAAACTAATGTTGCTATGCCAACCCTTGGCCTCGGAAGGAACGCTAGGATACCGTTGCGGTAGTGAGCTTGCTATCGGGACGTGAGAAAGACACACACGCACACACACACACACACACACACACGTTATTCCATTCCTCACAATTAGGTTTCTGTGGTTTCGTTTTTAGAAATGCAAAAAAGAGCAACGTATTGCTCCACACGCTCAGCAACTCGACATGAGGAGAAGTCTCCAGCTTGCCGACGGTTGCTATGCTACGACTCGACAATCGCTGCTCAGGGGAGAGGTTAAATGAACAGTCAGTACAAAACACCTGTGTGGCTGTCTCCCTTGAAATAGCAAGGGATTAATTATGAAATATGCCCACATAATTGTCGGATCAAAAAAGTGTTATTTGGCTCAAGAAGAATTTCAACTTAAAACCCAGAGCTTTTTACAAGCTGCTCTTTCCACCGAGGCGCTCGGTCGGTAGAAACAGCCGGCAGCTCACAGCTGCCTGGTTTCTACAGCTGAACCTCGTTATGGCGTATGATGCGCAGGCCCAGTGTGGTTCGGCTGCTTTACCGCCTCTACGTTTCAGTTTCAGCCCCTTTGAGGCTCTCGTAAAAATAGCACATGAGCGGCGCAGGGCTGCTTGGTTACATGAAGCATGGTTGGCCTACATTCTCTGCTGTGAGATTGTATGTGTTATGCCTTTGAAGTAGTAAACAGGCACTGAGTGTTAAGAGAACAATAGCTTATGCTGCCCCCCCCCCCAACTCAGGAGCCAACATTATAGGACTTTGAATCCCAAAGAAAATGTGCATCATGGATTCGACTCTTCTGTGGTATCAAAGTGGAATTGTTTACAGCTCTAGAAGCTTTATTGCGTATTTGTTTTTTAGCTCGCAGCCATCTGTGTTTGTTTTTATTCATAGCATTCTTTTCTCTTAAGACGTAGATAATTAATCTGTTATATTTCCTAAATCAGTCCCATGTTACTATTCATTTTTTCGTTTTCTCTTTTTTCGTTGTCCTTCTTTCCTCTTCCTCCCCCGACTCTCTTCTTCCCTCCCTCTTTGTTTCTGTTCTTCTCCTCCTCAGTGTCTCCTGAGCTTCTGGGTGTCCTGTCTTCCATTGCAGCCTTCATGGCGTTGATGGCTCTGTTTTTTCTTTACCTCAGCAACAAGCTGTCAGTGGAGAGGCCGGCAGATCTGTCACATCTCAGTGGCTATGAGAACAACACGCCAGGTACTCCACACACACACACACGCACACACACACACACACACACACACACACACACACACACACACACACACACACACACACACACCTGTTTACACACTCCGGTGTGTATGGGCTCACTGCAGAACATGTACATTTACTTACAGTGAAATGGTTCCTCTGATGCAGTTTATGAACTGGGTGAGCCGTGCTCCAAAACCCCAACATATATATATATATATATATATATATATATATATATATATATATATATATATATATATATATATATCAATAACATACAATATACACTTCTCATTGTAAGAATACACACATACGTGAGTAGTGTTTAATGCTAATGTTACTCTGCATAAGTGGGTTCACTGTGTGTATTCATGCTCAACTGTGCAGCTGTATATGTGTGTGTGTGTGTATTTGTGCGTGGTCATGTTTGTCTGATTCATTCATAATTCAGATTCAGTTTTTATGAAAAATCAAGACTAACTTTCGAGCCACCTTTTCCTCAGATGGTTTGCCTAATTTTAGTACAAGTCATGCGATATTAATAATATAATAAGCTGCTTATAGGACAGGACAGTCGCTACTTTAATCAGCCCCATCAGATTATCTCACCAATTACAAAACATTTAAATGAAAAGGGCGCTTCCTCGCTCCAAGAGCCCAATCCTCCTTCCTTCAACGATGGCTGACCTTGATTCATTCCTGGATCGCAGGCCGGAGGAGCGAGGGCGCATAATTAAAGCACCCGGAGTCGAAACATGTGAACAGAGAAGTGTGGGGAAAAACACGGAGCGTGTCATGAATGAGTTAACTGGAAGCTTCCTGAACAAACTGAAACCATAGAATCTATATGCTCTTGTGTTTTTGCAGTGAAGCATTGAATATTACATAATATTGTGTCTAAAACCCCATTATGACGTCTGAGACTTTAGAGCACCGACATTTGAATACAGAGACGCTGTTACCGAACACGGAGGACAGTCTTGACAACCACCATATGGCTTTGTGTGTCAGCGCACGCCGTGATGCTGGCGCTGCACCCTTCTAACGACAACATGTCCGCGTCAGTGCCTCTGATGAGATAATCTAGCGGCCAGCGCGGTGACGGGGATCCCCGGCTGAGAGATGGCCTTCTTCAAGAGCTTCCAGCAGAACCTCCCATCCGTCAACATTTCCTCCCTGCTGGACTCGGTCACCAGCCGCGTGGACGACTTGGCCAACGCCGTCAGCGACGCCACGTACGCCGTCAGCGACCAGCTGACGGAGCAGGTCACCACGATCATCAGCAAGGTGGAAGATGGTGAAGCCAGCGGTCAGGAGTCTGGCCAGAGCTCCGCGGCACAGGAAGGAGGGAGCAAGGCCGGCGGCACGGCCTCAAAGGCCAACCAGTCCGAGGCCAACGAGGCGGAGGGCGCCCCGAGCCAGCTGGAGTGGGAATGGAGGGACGGATGCTGGCGGGTGAAAAAGACAGAAGCCGAGTTGGCGGTGGAAGAGAAGAGGAAGGAGGAGGAGAAGGAGCTGCAGGAGAAGAAAGAGCAAAGGAGAAAAGAAAGGAGAGAAAAGCAGCTGGAGAAAGAAGCCGTGGCACGGAAAACGAAAGAGGAGTCCAAAGATGGAGAGCAAGAAGAGGAGGCCGATGCTCTGGAAGGAAAAGACAACAGTGGCGGACAAGACAGGAGGCTGAGCGTCGGCTCCGCCGCTCGACCTCCTCCGTCACCGGGGAGAGAAGAAGAGGTAGAGGTGGCGGACAGCCTTGAGAGAGAGGGAGATGACGAGGAGGAGGCGGAGCCTTCTAGATCTTCCTCAACGACGAAGAAGAAAAAGTCAGAGAAGAAGAAGAGGAAAGGAGTGAAGGAGAGTCCGGAGAGGTTGGAAGAGGCCTCTGACGTGGAGAAGAAGAAGGAGAAAGGGAAGAAAGAGAAGAAAAGCAAGAAGAAGAAAAAAGGAAAACAAGGTTAGAGGGTGTGCTGCTTCCCGTTCTCCGCCTGCGTCTCTTCTTCTTCTTCTCAGTCGTGAACCTGAAGTTCTCATCCTGAGATTCGTCTCTCCGGAGTGCCGCATGCCAGTTTCAGCCTCTGCATCTTTGTTCTCGTCTCACTGCACACAATATGTTTAGTAACACAATAATAACATCATGTTTAATGTTTGAACAAGAGACTGTGTGTGTGTTCTGTCCAGAGGGCGTTTTATCCGACAGCGAGGAGGACCTGAACACAACGTCTGCGTGGAGCAACGCGCGCAGGAAGTCCACGGAGCCGGGAGGCGACAGCAGCGACGCCTCCAGCGGACGGGGTGAGAGGGAGCAGAACACAACAACACTTTATTTATAAATACAAGACACACGTATGAGGAATACAATACTATATGAGGAACATAATGAAAGCACATAACATTAAATGACAATGTAAGATTGATGAAATAACAGCACAAATTTGTGTGGGACAAAGTAGATACTCTTTACAACAAATTTAAAGTCTGGCATTCAAAATTTTACTTCAGTCAAAGTACAGAAGTATTAGCATCAAAGTATACAAAATAAATATTCATCAATCATCAATTGCTTTAATATGGAAGCTGGTAAACATTGGGCTTATTGTCTGTGTAGACGGCTGGGAAGAAGTCGAGTCCATAATAATACATGATAATGAATTTCTTGTTTATATTTTTGGCTATTCATCTGATTTTGCAAAGCAAATAAAGCTGTCAAATTATTATATAAGAGTAGTGGATTAAAAAGTACATTACAGGCATTAAGTATAATATATATATATATATATATATATATATATATATATATATATATATATATATAATATGAAGTATCTGCAACCACTATTAAAGTAAATTAGCTCTAAATTAGACTCACAAACAACTTGAGAAAAAGTACTTTGTTCCTCTTCAAGCGTCGATGTTGACGGTAACATCGGCGCCAGTGAGATATTGGTGTCATGTTCCTGTTTGTCCCCTGATGTTCTGTTGCGCCCTCATGTCACGGTAAAGTCAAAACCTTGTGAACATCCTTTGATGTCTGATTCGATGTCTTCGGGCTCCCTTGTGTGTTTTTTTTTATTGACGTAATGAAGTATTATAAGTTAGTTCTATTATTTCCCATGTAGGAATTTCAGGTGAATTAGTTTTTATCTCAGGTTCTCAAACGACTGATTGAACTACATTTATAATATGACATTATAGTTATTAATCTAATTCAAGCTACGCCATGAATTGTATTGATCTTCAAACTCTCAGCAAGAAGACAAACAAACTTATTTAAAAAAAATACTGGAGTTTTTCTTTTAATTGTCTTTAGAATTACGACATTGCATAACAATACACAGGAAGGTTTTCTTCATGTGCGTTCTTTACATTACATTACATGTCATTTAGCAGACGCTTTTATCCAAAGTGACTTACAATAAGTGCATTTCAACCTAGAGTACAAACTAAGAACAACAAGAATACAGAAAGTAACATTTCCTCAACATAGTCAAACTACAAAAGTACCATAATAAGAGCCATTCAAGTGCTACTAAAGTGCAAGTCTGTGTATTAATCCAGATATAGTCCAACCTTTCATTGGACCCCCACGCTGCTGATTGAAGAGTTTAAAAACCTCAAGGCTGTTTCCGTTGAACAGGATATCCCCATCCCCCATCCCCATCCCCTGTGTGTGCGGCACCGTTTAACCCTCCTGTTACCTTTAGGGTCAATTTGAGCCCATTCAATGTTTAACGTCGGTGTTCTTTGGGCTCAATTTGACCCCAGGTTGTTTTTCACTGTGTCAAACATATAAGAAATATCAACTTTTTTATATATTTAAAGGGCTATTTAGGTAGTCAACAAACATAAAGTACCTCACACTTAAACTTGGGAAACAATATTACTTCTAATAATTTTCTGAGGGTAAAATATGTTAGTAACTGTGAAGGTCACAGGAGGGTTAAGAGGTTAACGGGACTCTGCGGTCGACTGTATGTTGCATACTTAATGCGTATTTCTGCCGAGCACAGCGTATCTCCAGTTACACACCTCTAATATTGCACTCCTCCCTCTGTGTCCCTCTCCGTCACTGTCGCTGGCGTGAAAGCAGCCAACCGGGTCCAGAGAAAAAAGATCCGTTCCTCCGTCAGCGAGCCCCGGCCTCCTCCGTACCAGCACGAGGGCTCGGCGCCGCGCGCGACCTCTCGCTCGCGCTCGGAGCGGGAGGTCACGAGAAGGTCGTCCACCCAGCGCTGCGACAGTGAGGCCAGCGAGGCCAGTGTGGACCAGGACACCGAGAGCTACCTCAACAAAGGCTGTGAGGAGGACATACCCAGTGACAGCACCGCTGTGCTGGGCCCAGAGGTGAAGCTGCTGTGTGCGCCTCCCAGTAGAAAGGCATTCAGTTGATGTTCTTCACCGTAACCACAGTACACAACTCAATTAATAAGATATTAATGGGAAGACCACTCGTGCACTTAGATGACTTGTTTACTGTAAACATGTTGCTGTGGTTGCAGTGTCAGTTACAGTGTATGTGTATGTGTATTTTATTCAGTCAATCAAATCAAATACAATATAATATTATTCTATATAATTAAAAAAGAGGAAGACTGAAAAGGTATAGGTAGAAGCAGAAAATGCTTATAAATTCCTATCCTAAATTAAAATCAAATAAATCAAAAATAAAGAAGAAAAAAGAAGATAAAAGAAAAAACAATATATATATATATATATATATATATATATATATATATATATATATATATATACATACATACATACACATACACACACATATATATATATATATATATACATATTATACACATACACACATATATATATATATATATATATATATATATATATATACATACACATGCATATATATATATATATATATATATACACATATTATACACATATATATATATATATATATATATATATATATATATATATATATATATATATATATATATGCATACACACATACACATACACACAGCCATACAGACATACACACAGACATACAGACATACTTCCACATACATCTTCTAGTTGAAGTCATCTTAACATGCAGAAAGGTACGGGTGTTTAAGAAGGAACATAAATGAACACTGTTGTTAGTTCCCTTCACAATCCAGTGTATGACCCCTAAGGAGCAGTATACTGGTACTACACATAACAGAATGGATAAAGACAGGTCATATATTTAGATTCAAACTGCACTCTCAAAATATAACTTCCACTGTTGCTTTATAATGTTGTTTTAATAATAAACGTGAGGGGCGTTGATATGCTTCTCAACCTCTCATGATGTCAAAGACATTCTGACCGTAACAATAAGAGCAGAATACGTTCACAGCAGGAAACACAGAAACTCTTCAATGTGTCCAGACATGACATTAATTAAAACAAGTCAGAATGTTTTCTATCAATCTTTAATTTTAAATGGTATGATTTCATTGACCGGAATTATTCCCTAATATTTGACCCACGTCTCTCGGGGACTTATGTAAATGAACTGTCTGTAACTATTCAGGATCAGGAGGAGGTGGAGGAAGGTCGGTCTAACTCTTCACTTTCTCTCTCTCTCTCTCTCCTCCATTCAGGACGGCTCCGGTCTCCAGCTCCCTTCGCCCTACGAGCCAGAACCACTTGCCAAATACGGCACGCTGGACGTCGCCTTCGAGTACGACTCCGGTGAGCAGTGGTTGGCGGTCACCGTCACCGCGGCAACAGACATCCCCGCTCTCAAACAGACAGGCAACATCGCGTGGCAGGTCCACCTGGTGCTGCTGCCCACCAGGAAGCAACGGGCCAAGACCGGCGTGCAGAAGGGTCCGTGTCCCGTCTTCACGGAGACGTTTAAGTTTTCCAAACTGGAGCAGGAGGCCCTGGGGGACTACGCCGTTCGCTTCCGCCTGTACAGCATCAGGCGCATGAAGAAGGAGAAGGTCCTGGGAGAGAAGGTGTTCTACCTGACAAAGCTCAACCTGCAGGGCAAGATCGCTCTACCCGTCACCCTGGAGCCGGGCTCTGAACTCACCGTGAGAACACGTCCTGGACTTCTATCTGCCACTGGTTCTTATATCTGAACAATATGTTCGTCCTCGGCTTCAACCAAGGACAATTTGCAGCATTTTCTTTTCTCAATTCAATTTGAAATATTTTTTTTTCAAACCAAAATAATATTACATTTATCGTAGCGTAAGACAAGGCAATGCCCACATCACACACAGTGATGACCATCTTATTGCATCAGAACTATGTGAGGCTGTGCTAAACATTAGCATGTGAACATGCTAAACATGAGCATGTGAAAATGCTCATGTTTAGCATCTAAACATTTGCCGACATGGCTGAAGGGAATGCTATTAGTTGTATACGTACGTTTTGAAAGAGTGATGCTGCTAGACTATATGGTACTATATCTGGTACTAATGTACTATATCTGGTACTACCGTACTATATCTGGTACTAATGTACTATATCTGGTACTACTGTACTATATCTGGTACTCCTGTAATATATCTGGTACTCCTGTACTATATCTGGTACTCCTGTACTATATTGGGTACTACTGTACTATATCTGGTACTACTGTACTACATCTGGTACTCCTGTACTATATCTGGTACTATATCTGGTACTCCTGTACTATATATGGTACTCCTATATCTGGTACTATATATGTTACTTCTGTACTATATCTGGTACTCCTGTACTATATCTGGTACTCCTGTACTATATATGGTACTCCTGTACTATATCTGGTACTATATCTGGTGCTCCTGTACTATATATGGTACTCCTGTACTATATCTGGTACTCCTCTACTATTTCTGTTACTCCTCTACTATATCTGGTACTATATATGGTACTCCTGTACTACATCTGGTACTATATCTAGTACTCCTGTAATATATCTGGTACTCCTGTACTATATATGGTACTCCTGTACTACATCTGGTACTACTGTACTACATCTGGTACTCCTGTACTACATCTGGTACTACTGTACTATATCTGTTACTCTGGTACTATATCTGGTACTCCTGTACTATATCTGGTACTATATCTAGTACTCCTGTAATATATCTGGTACTCCTGTACTATATATGGTACTCCTGTACTACATCTGGTACTACTGTACTATATCTGTTACTCTGGTACTATATCTGGTACTCCTGTACTATATATGGTACTCCTGTACTATATCTGGTACTATATCTAGTACTCCTGTAATATATCTGGTACTCCTGTACTATATCTGGTACTACTGTACTACATCTGGTACTCCTGTACTATATCTGGTACTATATCTGGTACTCCTGTACTATATATGGTACTCCTATATCTGGTACTATATCTGGTACTCCTGTACTATATCTGGTACTATATCTGGTACTCCTGTACTATATCTGGTAATCCTGTACTATATCTGGTACTCCTGTACTATATCTGGTAATCCTGTACTATATCTGGTACTCCTGTACTGTGGACTAGTTGTCTGACTCGCTGCCCGTCGTTTCTCCCTGCCAGGGTTGCGGTTCGGTGGTGAGCGTTTCCCGCAGTGCCGGCGCTCTGTCCCACCGCTCCACTGAGGACTCCTCCATGCCGGAGCTGCTCCTGGGTCTCCTCTACAACTCCACCACGGGGCAGTTATCCATCGAGGTCGTCCAGGGAAGCCACTTCAAAACCACGGCGTCCGATAAACCCGTCAGTACGTACACAAGTATCCACGCCGAGTCCTCTCGCGCACGCCTGGTTTAAATGTTTGCGATGAGCGTTTTCTTCGTTGTCGTGTGGCTGCTCCCTGAAGGGAGCCGCCACACATCAGCAATTAGGCGAAACCGATGGGAAGACTCCCACCAGCTGACAACATTGTGCATCGTTACATTTTAATATTTTAATATATACGTTTTAATTGGCAGCAGCACCAGTTTTTTAAAAGCAGATTGATCAAAGCCACTGTGCTGCTGATCGGAGGGCCCATGACGGCTGACCCTCTGGTGTGTTTCACAATCTTTAAACTGCTTCCTGTTTTTCTTCTTTCCCCCTGTGTGTGCCGTGGTGTGTGCCGCAGACGGTCTGTTCTGTTGTGTAAAACACTTCGTAGGGGGGCAGCTTTATATCATGAGAGGTAAGTGAGCAGTGAATCACAAGCTAATCTAGTCAGCAGTATCATCTTTGAGTCACAATCAAAACATCACACATTTGGATTAACTTCTATTAATGCGCCAATCAATTATGAAACTTGTAACCCCTAAAATATTCGGGTACATCCACATTTCCACCCATTCTTTTATTTGTGGCGCTCTTTGCTCTGAAAAAGTAGTTTCATATTTCACCTACGGATAGAGTCGTATAGATATTGTCCTTGTCTTTTAACAATTACCTCTATAAACATCATATATTTTAGGTTTCAGTTCTATCTTTACCTTCGCATTGAAAATGTAGAAGGTAATGTTGATCGCTGCGTATTTGTATGTGTGCGTGCGTGTGTGTGTGTGTGTTATTCGCATAAGTAAAAAAATATTAAACCGAATCGCATGAAATTTGGTGGGATGATTGGTTATTATGCGGGGACCATTTGATTAGATTTTGGGATCGATCGGGTCAAAGGTCAAGGTCATGAAAAGGTCAACATCTTTTTACCATAGCACGGTCAATTTCTATCCAATTGGCAACTAATGCCAACATGTTCATAATTCAGTGCCCAATCTTGTGATATGCCAAGGTATGCGCTCTACCAAGTGCCCATTCTAGTTTAAATATAATTCTGTCATTGTAGTCTAATTCATCTCTATATACATGTTCATATTTAAGTAACGTTTATGCAATATACTATAATATAATACCAGTTTGAAAATATTCCACCTAGTTAGTGACCCACCGGCAGAAAAGTGTGTTATGAGGTTAAAAGATTACATAAAATAATCAAGTTGTAATTCTAGATTATTGGATAAATGACAGTCTAAATCGTATTTATTATGTTGTGATTATGTAATTAACTTTAATGTACAAAATGTAATTATCTAATAATATGTAATTCAGCTTTGGTAATAATCTTACCTAAAAATTTAGAATTTATTCCAGCACAGTAAATTTGAATCTGAGAGACAGTCAGTAAACGCAGAGGATAAAGAGGAAGAGATGCAGCATCGGGCCTTCAGCCGGAGCCCAACCCGACCCGAGCCGCTGAATGATACTTAACGTTGAGCCAAATATCAGAATTATTGCTGTGAGCACCAAATATGAAACAGAAAATCTCAAACATGTAAATAAATACACACAAGCATACATTTGAATGTTCCGGTCTTAAACCCTGGTCTTTCCCCGGGTTCTGGTTCTGTTTCCTTCACTGGGTTCACTGGGTCAGTCTGTTGCAGCGCCGACATCCCGCCACTTGGTGGCAGCCTCTCATCGCTCTGCCGCTCCTCCTTTCAGACACCTACGTGAAGCTGACCATGCTGGACTCCAAGGGGAAAGAGATGTCCAAGTTCAAGACGGCCGTGTGCCGCGGCCAGCCCAACCCCACCTACAAGGAGACCTTCCTGTTCCAGGTGGCGCTCTTCCAGCTCTCCGAGGTGTCTCTGGTGTTGTCGGTGTTCTGCCGCCGAAGCAGCATGAGGCCCAGGGAGAGGCTGGGCTGGGTCTCCCTGGGCCTCAACAGCACCGGCGAGGAGCAGCAGAGCCACTGGACAGAGATGAGGGAGGCGGAGGGTCAGCAGGTCAGCCACTGGCACACCCTCACCGACACATAGGGGGACGACCTACGAACAGACGTCGACAGCATTCCCTTTGGAAGGTCCAGAGTTTGGCGGGAGCAGGAAGCGCCTTGTGTGATGTGTGTGTGTGTGTGTGTGTGTGTGTGTGTGTGTGTGTGTGTGTGCTGCATACAGGTGTGAGGGCGGGCATGGGTTCCCGGTCTTCACCGCCAGAGGCTGCATGCATTAATACCCTTTAATCTGCAGACTATCGGTGGAGGCGTCAACTCCTGCGCCGCACAGAGGCGGACCGAGGGTTCCCGGTAGCTCCGCCCACAGCGAGATCTGCATGTACAGCAACCGTTTACAGGACAATGTTCAGACACTTCCAAACATTTTGTGTCTCCGAATCTTGGACCAAAGAGCTCGGTCTAGCAGACTCCTCCCTGTTTCTCCTGGGCTTCGATGGCCACCAGCATACCAGACATTTCTCTCTCGGTCATAGCCATTGACAGAAGAGAAGGCGATGAGAAGACTGTTACACAAGGGCCTACAACATGCTGCAACTCCGCTTACAAGCAACGCTTTGTACAGTTTGTTTACATGCACGTGACATTATGCAAGATCCATTCATTGGTTTCCCCTTTTATGTTTTTCCATCATCAGTCACATGGTTTACCAGATTTATGGGTGTCTCTTTGGGTTATGTGTTACACAAAGACAGCTTTTCTTTCTCTTTTTTTTCTTCTTCTTCTTTTCTTGTGATCTTGCATAACCCGGTACACTATGCATCTGACGCCACTTTAAACGAGAGGAATGAAATTCTGTTGCGTGCTCTCCGCCGAGTCTCGTGCAGAATTGGACACAGCTCTGCACGCCGCTGGTATCAAAGAGCGGCTTCCTTTCCCGCCTCATACCGATGGAGCTCCGTTTCACCATTCAGCCTTCTGACAACTCCGCCATGTTCATTCATGCAGAAACACGGTGCTTCCCGCAGAGGGGGAATATGCAACAGTCAATTCCTCCTCTAATAAACCTGTCTGCGTCTCCAAAGACGGTGGCAGTGCCCACGACAGCGACGCTGGATGGGAGTTGAGCTGCAGCGGCAAAATCAAATTACTGCAAAAAAAATAGTGAATAGAAGATGGATTATTGAATAAAGGTTATAATAAATTAAAAACTATCCAGAAGTGTGCTCAATCGTGTTGTGCCTAAGCTGTTCTCATCTGGAACAAAGACAGTCTTTAATCTTCATCAGAAAGAGAAAAGCTAGGAGTCAGAAAATCCCCCCCAAAAAGATGACTGCTGACCCCACATACGGACGACAGCCCCCCCCCGTCCGTCAGAGGGACAAACGGCTCTCACATCTCTCTGGCTGAGGCTGAAGGGTGTGGGCGCCATTCGTCTTCTCCTAGTCGCAGTGATGTCACACCCCTCCTCTGAGTTCAGGGCGCTGCAACCTCACTTCTGCTGCAGGGCACACATTTCTTCAAAGTCAAATTGGATTCATTCTCAGAATACAAAGCAGATGTTTAGCAGGACGACGTCTGGTTTGACATTATGATCTGTAGAAGTCTGAACTACATAAAAAAAAAAAAATCTATATATTACACAATCTTATATGTATACTTACATTGACATTGCAAAGCTGTTCCATCTGTTGTGAATGGTTTCATCACTACCACATTGCATTGTGGGATGTTGTATGCAGTGGTAGTGTCCAGTATTTGCATCCTGTAATATTTCGCTGTACTATTAAGGTTTCAGACAAAGAACTACCTCGACATCTCCCATCGGCCTCCGCTTTCTGCATACATGAAGCAGATGCAACACGAGTATGTCCCAGATTATATTATGTCATATACAATATGCCAAACATCCCACCATGTCCCACTGCATCTGCTCACATTTTGCATTTGGCAAGCGATCGTCCCTTTCTGGCCCAAGAACGACCAAACAAACTTATTAGAACGCTTCTTAATAAGTTGTCGAGGCGAGCCGGACACGATGTGCCATTTCAATTATGTACGCTACGCTCTCCAGATGCTAACTGTAGCTTCATCTTCACCACACAGCAGGAAGCTCAAAAATCATCAAAAAAAAGATACAAAACAAAAAAAGTGCTGTAATTTGTTTTGCAAAGACGGAGAAAAGAACGAGTCTGCAAGCCAAACAACGTTTTCACAATGTTGAGTTTTTATTTCCATCAATCTGGCCTTCAACGGCGAGCGTGAGGCGGCCGTCATCGGCAGCATCAGTGTGGCGCAAGGGGGGGGGGGGGGGTCTTCCAGGGAATTCTACCCTGCTCTGGGCCATGGAAAACCAGCTGTGCCACAGATCCTAGATGGAGGGGGGAGGGGAGGAGGAGGACTGGAGGCGTTGACTTGCAACGTCCCGGCTGACCCCTCTGATGCCCCGGGACAGGTTTAGTCAGCCGGGTAATTACGAGGCCCGAGAGCTTCAATAAAAGGTTTTCAGGTGTGACGAGGTTTGGAAAGCTGCTTTTTTTCCATCTCTGGCGCAGCACTGCTGTGCATTTGGATTTGTTTGAGCTGTATGGCCGATTTACATCAGTGTCATTAGAAATGTGGCTCTTCATTTATCCTCAAGCTAAATATGCTCATCAAATGTGTGTATGTTTCCCTGGCGGTCAGAGAGCAGCCGCCACCTGGTGCAGGCAGACGACCGGCCTTAAAGACACGGTACTGCTCGCCGACTGACGGCTCAGTGGATGACGTTTGGTTTCTGCTCGACCAATCGGGTCATTTCGGTGCCTCTCGGGTCAGTTAAGCTCCTCCTCCAGCGCTCAGTGGCACACGCCGGTTTTCCTCGGCAGAGCCGTGAACTCACGGCTACATCCGGTTGGAACCTCTTCGCTATAAAAGGAATCATAAACTACAACGTCTTGTCATTTTATTGAATGTGTCATTAACGGTTTAAAAAAATCTTTTTTTTAATAATATATTCAATAAATATACAGGAACCGTGGACTTATGCGAGTTTGTGTGTCATAAAAGCATCCTCACAGGTCAAACCTTTTTGAAGGAAAAAAAAAACAAATTAAAATACTTAACATATCCAAATATATATTTTTTTTAAAAAGGGATCTATTTAGGTTTTTTCTTCAGATTACAGTAATTAAGTCTGGTCAAAATAAGGACTCAAACACAAAAGGATCAACTCCTCCAAAGTACCACGCAGAGTGGACTCGGGTACCAGACTGCTCCCTGCGGCTCTGCAGCCGCGCCGTACCGATTTGGCAAAGAAAACATTCATCAAGCGACGGTAACAAAAGAAAACGCCGTGAAACCAACGAGGCGACACCGTAAAGTGACGATTCTGTCCGAGCTGGGGAAGGGACGCGTCCACTCCTTCCGCCTCAAAGCCAGAACTGGCAATATATTAAGACAATAGTTCAATAGTTTATGCTTATTTGGTCGCTGTTGGAGAGTAAGATGAGAATATCTGGAAACACTTTCAACATAAGATGTTAATTCATGAGCTTCAGGGATTTGGATGTTGGTACCTCTGGACCGGGCCGCGGTCAGCCGAAGCAAACTAAGCTCCCTCGACAGATCGGAGCGGCGACAACGATCTCATCCCACTCCGTTTATTTCCTATTATGTCAAGCTATTCCCTTTGAGCTTTTTCTTCTTCTTTTTTTTAACCATAATCTTAATAGTACATTTAAAAATGACAACAAATGTTGGCAGCTGTGATTCTTGACTGTTGCACTTCAGCAAGGGACATAGTAACCGTTGATTGGTTAATATTATTACATTTAAACATGACTACTTCGACCTCAGACCAATTTTACAAACATTATTAAACGCCCTACAGCATAAAAAACAGGCCGTTCCCGTCGCTCCCCGGGGGGCGGCTCCTGTAAGCAGAACAAAATGACTTGTGGCTGGTTTTCATGACACATTTGAGGCATTACGGTGACCGCTGAAGAGAATTCCTTCTTGAAAACATAACACTACTAAACATGATCGGGCCAACTCCTCAGCTCAGGTCCTGTCCCCCCCGCAGGCGGAGGTTCTGGAAGGTGCTCCGTCGACACATTTGATACATTTAGACATTATTTTTAAAAAAGAAAGAAAGAAGAAAGAAAGATTGTTCAATAAAATACTTCTGACCGTCAGTGCTTCCATCATGTCCATGTACAACAAGTACAGTTGGTCACTGTGAATGGGGACCGTGTGCTGCCGCCCCCTCCGCTCTACTGACCGGTGCCAATGAGTTCATCGTGGGAGAAGGTATGTACGCCGCGTACGGCCATCCTCCCCCCTCAGCGGGCCGTGGAGAGGTGCAAAGGACATCTGTAGTGGTTGATGATTGAAGAACATGAGTGAGGAGGAGTGGCGTCCACTGGAAAGGCTCATTTTGTTGGCAGTGGTTCCTTTCAGCTTCCACTCCTCAGATGTTCAGTCGCGTTGTGGATTAGAATAGCGAGCAAACGGCTTTTCGGGTTCACTCGGTTCTCCCTCGGGGCAGAACCCCGAGCCCAAGCCTTCCTTCTGTGCGTTTCTCCGTCCTCCTCGCTGGGAGCCGCTGGTCTCGTCGATACTTCCAGTCCTTCCGGTCCTCTGGGCTTCGGGCTCCGCCCCGTGCTAGATGAACTTGAAGCACTTGGTCTTGTCGTGGGGTAAGCGAGTCTTAAACAGCACCGAGTCCACGCGGAACTGCGTGTACAGCAGCGGCATGTAGCCGTACACCTTGACGAAGAAGTTGATGCACTTGTGCCGCTCGTGGAAGTGCGAGTCGTCGTGCGAGAGCGCCTGAGGGCAGCCGGGGCAGCGGAAGGTCCAACGGGACGTCACCTGAAAGACAGAGAGACGCTCAATCTGGAACATGTCAGCCGCTCTGTGTTGGACTGGGGACGGCTCTACTTCATGAGCTTTGACAAACTCGTTATCACAGACAGCGTCTCGTCCTCGTCCTAAGAGGCTGGACGCTTGACCAAATACAGAGGTTAGCGAGCCAAATGGGGGTTTATATGATTTGTAATCAAATAAAAGTCAGATCTTCTATTCAATAAATGGCTCTACTCTACAATAAAAGAACAATGCTGGTCCAGAATACCGACTCATTTCTAGAGATTATTGTTGAGGACATGTTCATTGATGGTCGAGCTGATACGACAGATAAGGATCAGCTAAATATTAATCTCCTCTTTGCAGCGATGTCTTCTGGTAACAAGTCACAGACAATAAGAAAGGCATTATTTAGCCTTATCCCTCAATACTGGACTCATTTCCAAAATAGTTGTTCCCATTGGTCACTAAGACACGAGACATGGGATTATAGGGCCCAGGATTAAAAAAAGATGAAGTTACCCTACAAGTATCCCACAAAGATGAGTTTAATTCTTGTTAATGCATCACCAGTGATAAAGCCAGCATAAAAACAATGTTATTTGAGTTTTATTTAGGCTGAAAGAGAAATATAGACCCTCTCCATTTAGACCTCCACATTCAAACTTGCCCCAAATCCATTATTCACAAGGCTTATCCCCAACAGCGAACTGCTGTCATGCAACACACTCCATCAACGCAGCTCTTAATTCCCCTTTCAAACACCCTTGAATATTAACACGCCACTAAATCAAAAACAACTTAAACTGAGGGCTGCAATAACATTTTTGCTCCCACAGCTTCATCACTGTAACTATTCGTCTAGCCAACATGCAAAGCTGAACAAATGTCCCTCCGATAAAAATCCAGTGGACAAATCAAGTCTCACTCACCAATTTCGATCTTGTGCTTTTGATTTAAAAAATAGAAATACACGGGGTCCCCGAGGGGCCACACAGGTGCTCTCCGCCACTGACCTTGATGGGTGGTTTGCGGGTGATGTGCGAGACCAGGAAGTTCATGGCAATGTCCTCGCAGTTTATGTAGTCGTCCACCATGTCCCTGATGGCTTGGGGCATCACGTAGGAGTACAAGTAGGCGTAGTACTACAACAAGCACACACACACACACGCAGGGAGACACGTGAACCATATTGCTATGAGACGGCGACAACATCCATCTAGTTCAGCGCTACACGACTCTTATTGTTTGAGGAGTGGAGAGGAGTATAAGATCTGACCTTATGGAAGAACGCCGCCCCCGTCAGGACCATGGACAGCTCACAGGAGTAGTTGGAGTTGTACAGCCAGGACTGGTGGTTCACGTCCCACGCGTGATAGCGCCCGGGGAAACCCACCACGCGATCTCTGGCCTCACGCCACACTCTGAGAGACACGCAGAACGCAGAGTCAGCAGAACGCCTCACTCTCACCAGCAGAGTGAATCAGTCTTTCATGGACGAGTTTCCATTATTGTTATTAGTCACCAATTTCTTGAAAAGCTCCCGAGTTTGGTTTCCAAGTGTGTGTCTGTTCATACGCCGCCCTTTTAACTTGTAATTTACTGTATAGACGCTATGAGACAACTATTTGCCTCTCAGGCGCAATTAAGTAACCATTCGGTCGTCTTCTACTCGTATACGTTTAAACCAAAGTGTCTCTCTTGGCTCTTATTTACACATCATGTAGCACGGTAACGGCAGGAAAGTCGCTGCAGAACACTTTGTTTCAGTTAAAGACAATTAGGGTCGAGGAATTCCTTCTGCAGACACAGAAGATGCACGACACTTTAAAAAGCAATCTGATCACTTAAAAGAGTCCTCTGCTGTGACTCTTGTTTGAGAGAACGACAAATGACACACACACACACACACACACACACACACACACACACACACACACACACACACACACACACACACACACACACACACACACACACACACACACACACACACACACACACACACACACACACACACACACACACACACACACACACACACACACACACGCGTCTGGGAGGTGTTGCAAACATTTCTCGGCATATATTTTTTTAATTGGTTTAATCAGGTCCTTCACATTCAGGTTACCGAGGTACGGTATTAGCAAATGAGTCATAAACAAGGCGCTGGCAGCTCGGTTCACTTTCACTTTCTTTGGTTGGGCGCAGGTGGTCAGTTCAGTCTCGATTAGCATTTTCAGGAACGTGATCCTTCTGCAATTTCTGGGACATTTTCACGAGATGAATATCTCTTATTTTACCGCATTTTATCACCTTTTATCTCAGAATTTCTCCTTGAGGAGAAGCACAGAATGAAATGCTTTGGCAATGCAATGGTCTTTATCTGTAGGCAGTAGTTGAACATATGAATCCCTTCTGCAGCCGTCACTGACCTGAACCCGAACATGATCTCGTCGTGGCGGAGATGAGCGTCGTCGTCAATCGACAGGATGGCCTCGGTTTCCACGGCGTCCCAGGGAAGAAAGCGGTTGTTGAGGCTGTTCTTCTCGGTGCGAACAACCTGCAGGCGGAGAAGACTCTGCTCAGAGACATTTCACTCAGACATCTTAGCGAGTAGAGAATCACATGAAGAAATGTAACCCAGAGAATCTGCAGCTACGCACAACAACTTGTACTTCATGACCTACAGTTAATAACAGCACTAACGGAGATCTACTTTAACATAGTGTGTGACTGTGGTTTTCTTTTCATTGCAGACTTTTTCTTGCCTTAGGTGCTCGGTATTCCTCATAGGCGCTCAGAAAATGGCTTAGGTGCGCGCCCAAATTGTGTCTTTGCAGGAAAAACCCTGTCATCTTAGCGCAGAGCTATTCCATACATGGTTTCAGTGCTCCTTGTGGTTGTCGTATGATCTAGGTTCCCCACAGAAACAGGAAAGACACTGTGGGAGTGGAAGGTAATACTAAGATATCTCCTCACACCGACTGATTCTTTAGCTCCTCTTTCACAGCGCACCACCACGTCCCCGTCACAAGCTAATGGTGTGAAAATGAACCGCTTGAATATTGGATTTTTCAGGGTCAATTCAAAAGCACAAATTGTGTTATTCATGGACGTCAGACTTGTTCACATCTCTTGAGTAAAGCTGCTGGTAATTGGTGTGGACCCCTGCTGAGATTTAAAGAGGCGCCGATCCAAACAGCTCAATGGGATGGACTTCAGGTTACTTGTTATCACTTCAGAGAGACGGGATGAGGTGGAGGTGAATTATAAAAGAAACAAACCCCATTTAAATAAATATGCTACCTTACAGAAGTTGGGGGTCACTTAGGCAAAAGAAAAAAACCTTTGAAATGTCATTTTTTTTCAAAAGAAAAGCAATCTTTTTTTTCAATGAAGATATTATCAATTTACTCAGAAATGCACTCTATACACTGTTGATGTGTTAAATGACTATTCTAGGTGGAAACGTCTGGATTTTAATGAAGTGTCTACATAGGTGTATAGAGGCCCATTTCCAGTAACGATCACCCCCGTGTTCTAAAGGTACATTGTGTTTACTCATCGCCTGAGAAGATTAATGGAGGGGGAGAAAACCCTTAAATCCTTGTGCAATTATGTTAGCACAGCTGAAAACAGTTATGCTGTGAGAAGCTATAAAACTGGCCTTCCTTTGAAGAACAAAATTCACATTTCAAATAAAAATCATTATGTCTAACCTTGTCAATGTCTTGACTATATTTTCTATTCATTTGATGAATAAAAGTGTGAGCTTTCATGAAAAAAACGAACATGTCTGGGTGACCCCCAACCTTCGAACGGTAGAGTATGTTTAGGTTTGTTGAACTTTGAGGAGCACTCACCACAATGGGCAGGCCGATGTCCGGCCACAGCAGGTCATCTGAAGGAGGCTTTGGCGAGTTCCACACCACCACTACCTTGTTGAGGTACGGCAGTCCATTCAGTCTCTCCAGAGAGTTCATCAGCACCTCCTCCCTCTCGTAAGTCAGCATCACCACGGTGAACTGTTCTCGGGGCACATTTCCTCCGAGAGCCGCCTGGAACTCCTTCCCCGAGCCTCCCGTACCTCCACCAATAGGCCTGAAACCAGTACCCGAGCCAAGGAATTTGGCTTCGGACGGCAGCACGGGGTCCAGAGGAGTGTGAGGGAACAGATGGAAAGGCCCCGGGGCCCGGTTCCACGTCCTATAAGTGTCTGAAGCCGTGTATGTGAAGTTGCGGAGGAAGCGTGGAGAGGCGTAGGGGGGCTCTGTCTCCACGGGACCCAAATCCAGATCCCCGTTGTCAGCCAGGTTGGCATCCGTTCCCGCCATCTTCCCCGCTTTGTGGGGAATCTCGTGGGCGGGCTCTTCTTTGATGGGTGCGGCAGGAACCTGGACGCTGGTCCTGATGCTGGCCAGGAGGGTGTTGAGAACATTCTCCGTGGTGGAGAAGTAGGTCTCCCACAGGAAGCGGCCCTGGCGCCTCATGGCCAACATGTCGTTGTCCGACAGGCTGCGTAGCAGGAAGTGCAGCTCCGTGACACGAGGCTTTGGGACGATGATGGCCGCTTCACTCCAGCGAATAAACTGGTGATATGGTAGTCTGGAGTGGTCCCCTAGCACGACTGGAATGGTCCCTACTTCGAGCGCCTCAAAGAGCCTCATCCCACAGCCGGCCGAGGCCACCAGATGTCCGTCCCCTGGAGAAATCACCAAGCTAAAGGTTGAAGCCTTGAGGACCTCCAGCCGGGCCTCCCTCTCCCCGCACAGAGCCCACTCCGTCGGCAAACTCGGCTGTGGGTTCTTGCACGTGAACTCCACCAGCACCTGGTCCAGGTGGCTGTCCTGCACCGCCTTCAAGGTGCCGACGATGCGATCGTCGTAGTCGGCCGGTGGGTCTCCTTCCATTTCCTCCTCGAAAGACTGAGGGGGCGCCTCCTGCAAGCTGCTCCTCAGTGACTCCACCCTCTCGCCCTGGAAGGTGAAGAGGTATTTCCTCTTTACGGGAACTTGAGGGGGCACTTCCAAAAAATTGGGTTCGGAGAGTGCGTGGACCAGTGGGGAGAGGACCAAGTCAAAGCCCTCGCGGTACTGCTGCTCCAGGAAGGTGGACTGAGCCACTGCTGCCCGACCGGTGCTCACATTATAGAGGAAGTTCTGAGTCATGGACTTTCTGGAGAAATGCACCAGTACGTGATTGTGCCCATCGGACCTCCAGTAAGGGAGAGCTTTGAGTTGCTTTTCCAGCTCTGAAGGAGATGGCGGTGGGGAGGAGGACTCCTGGAGCTCCCCTACCAGCACTAAATACAGACAAGCGATGCTGGGGTTATCCGTTATATAAATGTTGCTCTTAATTGATGCTGCAAAAGCCTGCTTCACCAGTGGGTCTAGATAGTCTGCCCACTGATAGGAGCCCGTGTCGTAGACATACACAGGGAACCCAGACGTAAGAGGGCAGCGCGCGTAGTCAAAGCAGGAGCGCAGGCGGCAGGAGCGGGCGGACTTGGGCGGCGGCAGTCCCGGGTCCTCCTTGTCTGGCAGCAGCCGGACCGGTAGTGACAACTTTGGCTGGTTCTGGGCCATGAGCTCCTTGTAGGAATGCTCCGTCTGGCTGATGACGTTCTTCAGCTGCAGCAGGTCCTGCTTGGCGCTGTCGATGCTCCGCTTGCAGGCCTCGATGCGCAGGTTGAGTCGGGCGATCTCCCCGTTGAGCTCCTGCCTCTTGGCCTCCAGCTGCAGCAGCTCCTCGCTGACCGACTCGCGGATCCGGCACAGGTCCTGCACGTGTTTGGCCTCGCACAGCTCGCCGCCGGGCCGCGGCCCGAAGATGCGCTTGTCGGGACCCCCGGCCTCGTCGATGGTCGTGAGGTAGTAGTGGGCGATGAGTGGGAAGAAAACCAGGATGAAGAAGAGCATGAAACTGAGCCAGGTTAGACGCACGCGGCGCAGCACCCACGGCTGGCCGCCGGCGCCCCCCCCACCACCGTTACGCTGCATGTTGACACTCAGTCTGCTCCTCGCCCGGCCAAGCAACCGTTGCTATGGGGATCAGCAGCAGCCATGATACGACCTTGTCAGCAAGGCAGTGGGATGGACACTAAATCACCAACGCTGGGCTGTGGCTCCGTCCTTGTGGAAAGGTCATCTGAGGCCGTTTGCCTCCTGCTACGAGTCCCGTGGGTATCGGCCTCACCTGTAGTCTAGTATGTACTCTGATGCGTCACAGCCCACACAAACAAATGCCATTTCTAGTGCGAGTTTCCACTTCTTCCAAATCTATGTCAGAAAACAGTCCCGCGTCTGGGGAAGGGTTCCCCTCGACGGCCGATGAGGGGCGAGCATGGCCGCTCACAGCTCGGGGAGGTAGCTGGTCGGGCCAGGTGCTTCTCTCCGGGTCAAGCTCATATTCCTCTGGCCCCTCGTTAGGAATTCCTCTGGAGATGCGTCTCTTCACTCTCAAAACGGAAACCTGGGAGAGAAGAACAGACAGCATTAGTGACAACGATTAAACTACTAAGCAACGATAATAAAGAATAAGCTGGATTAGACGGAAAACTTCAGGCTACTTTTCGTAAAGCAAACCTGTGAGATGGTCTCGATGTTGGTCACTTTTGTATTTTGCATTAATAAGGAAAATCTTCTGAAATGTTACACGACTAAGGTAATGTCCGCAGTAACATTTATTCATAGTCTGGCTTTCCACACAGAGCTCCTGCAAATGTTTCTTTGTTCTTTGCTCTGCAGCTCTTCCCTTTTTGCACACAGTCGGCCAGAGAAACTCAAAGGCCTCATCAGACTCAGATTACTGAGCATCCCTGATGACAGTCCATCCTGGAGCGTGGTGTGGATTCCTCTTCACTGCCTCAGAAGAGTTGACGGCTCAGGCTTTTACCAAGGTAACCAGCTCCGCCTCCTGATGCAGACGACTTTACGAATGCAATCACAGTTTTCATGATGCTCCAAAGTTAAATGGAGATGAGCCTTTTGGTATTTATCTTAAGATCAACGAGAGACCAACATATTCCTCGCCAGTTGCGAGCGAGGTAAAAGAAATTCAGAAAAAAAGATTAGAAACATTCAAGACCTTGAGGAGTTGTGTTTCCAGTTTGCAGACGGTTTTTAAAAAAATATCTTGAGGCTAAAATCCAGAGCGAAACAGAAACTTGATGAAGTTTCCTTAAACAGGTGCGAATACCAACAACATATTCGTACACCAGCAGCATAACTTAATTCAGCTCTGATCGTTTCTTTCCCGTCTCGTTCTGAGATCTTATCATTATCGCGAGCCCCGAGGATGTTCGATCGGCCGAGAGCCAAACGACCCTCATGAACACCGGAGGCCTGACGGAGGCCTGACGGAGGCCTGACGGAGGCCTGACGGAGGCTCGACGGAGCAGAGCTTCTCGGTGACAGTCGGCGGGGCGAAAAGGGGCGCAGGTGGTGTTTACCTTTTGCCGACGTAGCGGCTCCTCTCGATAAGGATATTATTCCCCCGACTGGCGAGTTGAAACCTCTGTGATCGTACCGTTTTCATTACTGCCCGGCGAGATCAAAACCTGGACAGATACCATCGTTCAAACCAAGCCATCTCTCTTTGTGTTGCAGTCTAGTAATCATTTCTCCATGCGGCCTCCATGGGGCGGACATTTCTGATGTTTAGAGATTACTTTCTCCCCCGACTGAACAGCTGGCGTGTGTGTGCGTGTCTGTGTATATGTGTGTGTGTATATATGCGTGTGTGTACGTCTGTCAAGGATAGGAATGTGGAAAGGTACTGGCCAATCACATGGCAGGCACGTGATTTGTCTCGCCTCAAATGGCCGGCGTCCTGCTGCTACTCGTCTGCTTGTCGCCGCGTGTCTGAACGCTCCGTATACCGTACATACCATAACGCCACGGTATTTAACCTGAAACACGGATTTCTGCTGACAAATACAATATCTTTATGACTTGTAACCTATTCAAACACAACATTGTTACTGAATCCAACAATTATTTTCACCAGCTATACATTTCCGTATTAATTTCTCAATTAACTCACCAGACCCCAAGTTCTTCACTCCATTTCGTCAAACAATAATCCAAAACCCAATGATATAAAAATATATTTCCAAGAGCCCAAAGTCCCATCTTAAGAGGTCCAAAACCCCAAATATATAAAATGTACAATTACATAAAATAGAAAAGGCAGCACATCCTTAAATGTCAGTGGCGTTCTCCTTTGATAGATGACTTTAAAACAATAATCTATTATCGTTGGTGATTAATTTCCTCGTCATCGACTAATCATATCAACCCAAGTTTGATTTGAAGGTCGCGGATTCAGTGCCACACCAAAACACCTGCCAGAACAACTGAAACACGTCGTCTTCTGACTCCCATCTTCAATCGTAACACCGTTGGGCTTAAAGTGGAACCAAGCATGAATAATTCTGCATAAGCTGGATGAATCTGCAGTTTAAATACTACGGCGCTACTGACTAGAGGCTGACTTTTCTCACTGCCATCTCAAGCAGCAATTACAGCGCAGCAGTACGCATTAGACACAGCGGTGAATATACGGCATGCGATTGGCTACAAAAAGGTGCAGCCAGTCAAACGAGGAGACGAGAGCAACCCAGGTTCACGTCAGATGAGATGCTCTGCTCCTAAAAAGTAAGTAGGTCAGGGCTTTTTAGTGAAGTGAGGAAGGAACATGTACAGTCCCAACTCCAAGGACACACGCCCCGTTGACCGCTGACCCTCAGCCTGCTGCTTCGGGATGTGCCCCAGGTGCCCAGCGGCGACCGTCACAACGCTCCGATTCATCGCTGCATGACGGCCGTGTCACAGGAGCACGGCAGCCAGATGTTGGCAATCGCTGCCGCTCGGCCTAATCCGGAGCCCAGAACAAGCTGGTTTCAAACTTCTGCCCGTGGTTGCTTCTGGGAAAAAGAGCCACACACACACACACACACACACACACACACACACACACACACACACACACACACACACACACACACACACACACACACACACACACACACACACACACACACACACACACACACACACACACACACACACACACACACACACACACACACACACACACACACACACACACACACACACACACACACACACACACACACACACACACAATCTCTCCAGTTGAAGCGTTCTAATCTGCAGGATGTCTCCCCTCCGCTGCAGTCGGTTAAATCGGAGCGCTGTCTGCATGGAAAACTCAGGAAAGCATTGATTGCTCTGGGTGGACTTCGTGGGGATCAATGACGATGACATCATCACTAACTGCCGAGCTGCGACGCAGTTTGGTGTTAAGCGCATGTCGTTGTAGCCATTTTCCTTTAAAAAGGCCTTTGGCTATAAAATATCTTTGCAGAGAGATACTGATGTGCTCGTCCTTGTCGTCACCTTTTACAACACAGACTGCAGTCCCAATACTAAATGAAGCCGGGGGGAGGGGGGGGGGGGGGCAAACTCTGATACCCGAGTACCTGATAAGTTTGTCAAACATATATATAAATATTGTTTAACTGCCATATCCTACTATCCCTGCACGAGTATGACATGATGTCATTGTTGTATAGCCTGGAGCAGCCCTTTAAAAAAATATTATAACATTTCTTGTGTTGAAATTTTCACTCTCAGGGCACCCCTCAAAAATAAACCGTTGCATACTTTTCCAACCTAAAATATCTGGCAAATGTTACACTCTCCGCTAGCGGCTGCTCAATCGGTCCTGCGCGTGTACAACTCTCACCAGATATGAGAAAGATGTCTTCTTTCGGACGCGTGCAGGATGTATGGACTGGGCAGTGAGTGACATGCATGGACGTGTCAGGGAGCTGATGACTGGGACATCATACGATATGATAATTCGATATCGGATCAGTGGAAAGAATCAAAACTTGCCAAACCCCGATCCAGCATGTTAGGCTGCATCGGGGGCGTTTCTGCTGCTGGTTTCACAACAACTCTGCAGGGGGAGAGTGACTGTATGGCTGCAGGGACCAAGTAACACATGATTTGGTTTAATGCCGAGATTTTGCAATGTTCCATTACTACTCCTGAAAATCAATTCTAATATCCAGCCACTTTTCAGAAGGCAAACTGCAGCAACAGGTTCAAATCAAGTGGTCAGGAGAAGCTAAAGCACAGCCAGCCCACCAATGACCCAGATACAAAACACCTCGGCCTCACATGGTGAGCAGCATTGAGCAAGCGATGGCTTAGTCAGCGAGTTACAGCTCAGGCCTATGAATAACGCAGCATGTATTGGCCTAGCAGTCTGTTCATTTGATTTAGAGGTCTGGAAACTGACGAGATGCATTCGACACCGGTGTTAATGTCAATTAGAGTCAATAAAGATCAAGTTCTTGGCTCAACTGTGCAGGCACTCCAGAGATGCATCATGTTGTGAATAATACCAACAGATATTGGGCATAATATCTTTCTCTGAAGTCAGAAGAATAGCAGCTCAGAGCCATAAAGCAATAACGTGGGACGCCACTTTCAAGACATTGGAGAGCAACGCCTGTATGAACGCTTGAACGTCTCTTGTTTGAATGTCTCTTTGCGCGCTGGCTTTCGGAGACGGTCCTGAAATTCCTCTATGAAGAAACGAGAAGGACAGAATTGACATCCAACTACAACAGCTTTTTAACTTTACAACAATTAATTTAATTCACGGCTCGCGCCTCATGAGGGGAAAGGCAGCCGGAGAAGACTCGCGAATATTGACGTTTCTGAGGACCGACATATCTCGCTAAACAACAGAGTGGTGGTGTTTGAGGCCTCCGGCTGGGTTAGGCTTTTGACAGACAGGAAGACGAACTGAGGAATGCAGGAGCCGAGAGGAAGATCCCACAGGGGATCGTCAAGTTCAGCAGGACTCATCCTCTGGGGACCGTGAACGTGTGAACAATACATCATGGCAATTTACTGAACCCATGTCGAGATATTTCAGCCGGGACAGAAGAGGCATTGTCGTTTCAAAATGTACGTATGCAAGTAAGACACAATGTACCGAAGCTGTGCCCAGATGTGCCACCACTGGAACGGTATCCTGACCACATGGCCAAGGACAAAGGTCTTTCTCTGAAGTCCGCCCCTCATCACTTCCACCGCAGCGGTAAGTGAGTTAAATATAATGTAGGATAACTGTAGGTACATCAATAAGAAAATGAGTTAGTTAGAAATGTACACTTTTATTTATTTATCCCTGTGGGGATGTTCTGCACACATATTATATTACAATAGGTGCTGAGGGATGCAAGAGTGTTTATTTTGCGTTTTCCTTGCTAGTCACGGTTGTGAATCAGCATTTATACAGTCATACTTTGTCTCACTAATAATTTAATTCTGCCCAACAGGGAGCTGTAGAGAAGCTGACTGACAAAAAACTTGATTTGTGATATATGCCTATACTATAAAATAGATTGTCTTGCAAAATGCCAAACCCTTCCTTCCTCCAGCTCCTCGGATGTGTCGATTTTCTGCTTTGCTCAGTAAAAGAAAAGATTTGGCGGTTTCACCTTAGGCTTCAGCAAAGTTTGAGGCATTATTTACCATTTTATTTTACATATTCATTAGCTGCAGTCCCCCCCCCAAAAAAGATACTTGTAAGAACGGATGCATGTGAATGTTTTAAATCCAAAATCGTCACCATTGTCGCTGACCTCTGGACCGATGCTGCTGCGCTTCAGAGAGTCATGGCGGCTCCTGGGACTCCAGGTTATCCCGATGCCTTAAGGGGCTTCTCGCACTGGCAGACAACCCTTCAAATAATTAATTGTGATTTCATGGAGAGGATTGAGGTAGGCCACTCCCCATGGAGGTGAGGGAGGGAAAAGATGGAAGCAGCTGCAGGGGGAAGAAGCGCAGTCATCGGGTTGTGTGAGGGGAGCAGCTGTCGGAGCCATGGATCAGCGCTTATCTGCAGGCGGCTGGCGGAGCCGTCTCAAGGCCTTTTTCTTCGTCTTTTTTTTTTTACTGGTAAATAACCAAAGTGCCGGTAGGGCTGTGGAGTATTTCTCAAATAAGTAATGAAAAGTCGGAACATTCATTTATTTCTTTATATTTTACAATCTTAAAGCCCCACTATGTAACTTTTCCACCTTAAAATAACAGCTTGAAAAAAATGGTGCCGCTACAATGACTTTTAATATGTTGATTTGCGCCTCCGCCATCGGGGGTCTGTGGGCAGAAAACTGCTGAATGTAAGATGTTGGGACCGGCCCGGTACTTCCGGTTGAGGAACAGGAAGTACTTAAACTTGCTGTCTAGCAGTGATTACCCAACGTCTTATAGTGCCAGTCCACGCTCACAGGTGACTTTTTATTTGCTCCGCTACGCGACTCGTAGAGACAGAGTGACATGCTGCTGTGGAGAACACCGGGCCGGGTCTGAACGAGACGCGCTGCCGATCAGCTGGGAGCTCACGAGCCGGAAGAGCCATATATGGCTCGAGAGCCAGAAGTTCACGACACTGAAGTAAACGTTAAATACCTGAAGGGGGCGCTACAGGGGAAAAGTTACATAGTGTCGCTTTAAGAGACATTGGTGCCGAAACAATTGGTTGGGAAACAAAATGCTAATTAACCGACAACCATGTGGATGACTCAGATCATCAAATGCCAGTTTGCACTTGTACCGAGGGTGAAGTGAGGGATGCCAGGTGTGGCTGTGGATGAAGCGTCTGCTCAATGTTCCTGTCTGGGTGTCGGCTTGTTTGACCCTGAAAAACATTGCATCCCGAATAAGATTAAAACCACAATAGTGTGCATGTTTAATTATCTCCACCCCCCATTTTAGACTTAGATTTATGTGTTTTTTTGAAAACGAAATGCTTTGCCACACAGGTCAAATCAAGAAGATTTAGTTAAGTGCAGTTTGAATAATGGAACTGAACTTTGAGAAGTGAACCCTGCATCAGAACGTACAACTGTCCAGTGACACTGGTGGGTGCTGCTTCCTGCTGCTGCCTTAATGATCTAATAAGGCTGAAGAGAGGACCGAGGTCGTTACGATCATCACGAGTATTGGCAGGGCGAGGCCCCGGCTCACGGGCAATTAAGCTTACCCTCCATGTGGAACACTTCCGACTGCGTGGAAAATATGAACGTGTTCCCCTCTCCGAGAAGACAAAGACACACGGCGGCAGACAGGAACCGCACCAGTCACGGTCCTGCTGTTTGGAACCGTCACACAACACGTCTGTGTATTTATAACTATTCTAAATACCATTTTCCAGAGCGGAGACAAAGAGAGAGATAACCAGAAAGAGAGCGAGCGAGAGAGAGAGAAGGAATGAGTTCATAATGACAGATGGGCCTGGGTGCCTCCCAGCCTCCAAAGCTCCTGAAATATGACAATGATTACACAGGAGAGCAATTAAAAACAATAAAAAGGTCCCCCCTAAGTCCTTGGGAACATGTTCAACTTTTAAAAGACATTCCAAGGTAAAAACTCATTCAAAATGGATCTTTCGGCAACTTTATCACCGCTGTCCACCGATCCGTCTGCATCTTCGGGGATGCGGCTCCGTCTGCGTTTGGAAGAGCGATAAACTGAATGTGCCGCGCCGGCTTGCCAGCGAGAGCTAATCCGTCTCCGAAGCCTCCGCTGTAAAACTGCCGTGGAGCAAGCCGCCCCCACGGGGCCGAGGAGGAGAGACTCAGTGTGTTGGTAAAACCGAGCGTGTGACAGACAATTAGAGACAGAGCAGACGTGCAGACGCACAACACTCTCACTTCCCAGCACACAACAGCTCGCACATTGTGCTAATGATCTCCAAGTGCAAAAAAAAAAAAAAAAAATCCCTCAAACTCACACAGCAGACTAATCTAATGTGTGCGCCCTTTGGTGAGCGTCGTTACGCCCATCCCTATAAACAAAGAACAGGGTTGGCAACTTGATGCTGCTTTTACACATTTTCATTCAAGGATTTAAGTCAAATCTAATCGACTGAATCTTTTCAAACCAAAGTCCGTTGTACATGCGCAGTACCGAGTGAGCAGCTGCTAGCGGAGTGTAACATTTGCCAGATATTTTAGGTTGGAAAAGTATGCGACGGTTTAGTCTTGAGGGGCGACCCGAGAGAGAGTGTCGATTTAAATGTACAATTAAGTGAGCCCCAGGGTTTAAGTTAGACAGAAGCTGCATAGGTGAACTACAGACGTAGGAGTTCAGTCCGTGAGCAGACTCTAGGTCAGTTTCAATACTAATTGTTCTTAATGTGGAGTTAATGGCAGCATTTGACTGGCATTTCTTGGCTTCTCCATTTCGTGCACAGTCTGGTCATACGTATATCTTTTTAAATAATGTTTACATATGATCTGGAGTGCTAATGAGGCCATTTAATGGAACTGTGAGCTCGTATTGTTCATGGCTTAAAAGCTGAATGGCTTTTTAAAGTGTCTGTTTTCCTAAAAGTTCGACAATGTCTTCTATAACTGTGAAGGTCACTGCAGTGGCAATAAAGCTCAGACTGACTGAAGAGGATTACTTTTACATATTTGCTCTCTACACTTGATTATTAATGTTTACATTACACAATCAATGCAAGTCATGTCCAACGGGAGAACAGAGAGGAGAGAGGGACATAAGAATATCTGCCAAGACAAAATATGAACTATAATTCAACTCTAATAGATAAACTATAGTTTCTGGAGTTGTGCAATACTTGTGTGTGCACATATTCTGCCAGTTTGCAGATCCCACAAATAAACGAGCTGACCTAGCTTCTCTCGATGAGAGGGCATTGAATTAGTTTCCTGAATTAATCTGTAATATTGGAGCTGAAACCAAAACAGTACTACTTCTGTTATCAACATTTCACTTTCACTATAGGGACAGGGGGCAAAGACGTTTTTGGGGCATGAAAATGTTCCAGTAGAATTTTAAGGACACTCAAATGTTTCAGTCGATTACCCAAAGGTATTATAACTGGATCCTGACTTAACTCGCGGCTGCATAATTAATCTAAGATTATACGCAATCAGGATTGTTTTCTTTCCACAACGAACACGATTAACTGTGAGATTGGCGTTTAAACGGCGTGCTCCCGCCATAGAAAACTCAGCTGCGGAACAAATCAAGCACTTCCTACGCCAACAGTCAGCCATCAGGGGGCAATGGAGGTGTTTTGGCCAACGTTAGCTGCAGCGATCATGTGGGTCAGATGAAGCCAGTCGGCCTGATGAGGTCGGGGTCATCGGTTTGACATTCATCCATCGGAGCAGCCGGGGAAAGCCTTTCCTGAATGTTGCAGCTGCGGTTTATTCTCTGGTAAAAACAGGACATCATTCAGGCGAAGAAGAACCTTATTTTAAGATGTATTGATTCAGAGAAATGTTGCACAATATTAAAGTCGGAGTCGTGCACCATTGGTTTAATTATGGGGAAAATGTTTTGGTACAATAGATTTGGCTTCTCGGAGACACCCTGTGAATAAGGACCAGTTCCTTTTTTGAATGTCGCACAACATGGAAGTGTAAGCAGTGCTCGCTTTATTCAAATCTGAACGTGCAATACAAATATTTTGTCGGTAAAGATGAATGAATAATCATGATGATTAATAATGATCTTAAAAAAAAAAAAAAAAAATAATAATCATTCTCCGGAGCTCTGACTAAAATAGTTTTATTTCTCTGCAGTATAAATAACCTCAGCTTTTTCTCAGACCGACAGCCACCGTTTAAATTCACGTTTTCATATCCGACCAGGGAGGACCTGACGATATGTATTGAACAGATTTCAAATTCGAATATATTTGAATGTTGACTAACCAAAGTTAAAGCAAGCTTCTCTCCACGTCCTGTTCCAAGACAGGCCGTGCTCCTCGTGACGCACCAACTACATCGTCTTCGTCTAGCTCTCGTCTTTAGAGGGAATTCCTGCTCAAATGCCTGCAACTGGTATTTGACCCATTCATTACCTAAAATTAAATTACAGGCTGCTACGCGGTACTCATTTAGCCAATCACGTCTCCATAATTACTTTAGGCAGGAATGAAAATGTAAGTAAGAGTACTCTGAGAATACAAACGAGCCCGTCACACTGAAACACGAAGCGTCACCCATAACACGGAAACTAAAACCAGATGGCTGTATTTATTATTATTATTGTGTGGCTACCTCTGTGGCTCAAGTAGTAGGATATTGCCCAAATACATTTTCATAATTTATATAAATTGTAAATAACTGTCTGAATTTCAGTATGTAGTCCCATTTTACACATTGTAAAATAATGTTCTAGTATTTGTTAAATTAATCAATTTAGCATTGAATGCATTGTGGATTTCATGTCTGCATTTACTGCTTCATGCTTGTACTCTTTTTCATATCAAATAGGTTATGCTCCATGTATGCAGTGTTGCATTAAAGTAAATTCCTTTCATTAATCAAGAGACCTTTCCCAAGCCACAATGTCTCAACTTTGAAGTGCAGGGCCAGCCTTGATTAGTCGCCTGGGCTGTAATCACAATTAATCTGCAGCTAAGTGAATCCAGCAGCTCCCCGCTACAATAGTTTGTCCAAGGCCAGCAGCCGGAGGAGGCAGGAAGAAACACCGAGAGTCTTTTTGTATTCCACAGTGGAAGCTGCGTCAGTGATTGAATACATCAGGCTCACTGCAGTGAACACTCTGGAAACCTTCCGTTCCCTCAGTGAAGCGACATCCACGGTAGAGTCACATTGTCCACCACGTCCTGTCTTTCTATACAAAAGTAGGTTACATAAAGCATTTAGAAGAGTACATCTGTCCTTCTGTACACAGGACATCTATTACACCCGTCCATCCTGGAGAGGGATCCTCCTCTGTTCTCTCCTGAAGGTTTCTTCACTTTTTCCCCCTGAAAGGTTATTTGGGAGTTTTTCCTGGTCCGATGTGAGTTTTTGGGGCAGGGATGTCTATGTGTACAGATTGCAAAGCACTCAGAGACAAATGTGTAATTTGTGAAACTGGGCTATACAAATAAACTGAATTGAACATGAGACGGGCCAATCAGAGGCGCACCTGAACCTCCTCATCTCTATAATCAGCATTTCCTGAAGCCAACGCCATACGCATTAGCTCGGTGGGAAAGGTGGAGAACACAACTGGCCATGCATTCTTGGGTGGAGATTTAGAGAAAAGCTTTATTGTCCCCACTTCAATGTTTTTTATACACATTTGAATCGTTAGAGAATCAGTTGATGGATACAATAATAATGAAGGTCTGTAAAGTTTAAAAGGTAAACAACAATTATGTAAAAAAAAAAAAAAATCTAATAGAAATCCAACACTGCCCCAAAGCAGTGCTGCCGTGGGCAACACAAGCAGAGACGTGAATGGGATCTCTACCATGGTATAAAAGGAGCTGACTCGGCACGTCATTGAACAATCAATTGTGTTAATGATCAAAAACATATCAACTGATAATGCGGAGCAGGCATTAAGACGAGGGGCGTGCGATGTCCCCGCCAGAAGATGATGTGTGGATGTGCTGCAGCAGTTGCGCCACTGGGCGGAGCTTATTACGTTTTAATGATATCGAGTTATGCGTTTCGTGACCACCCAAAAGGCGTACACACTCTAGATCAAACGCACCTCCCTGCCCTCTGCAGAAGAAATAAGTCGAGCCTCGCACCGTCCCATGATGAACTCTGGAGGATACATGTACAGCTCAGCTAGCTGAAGCTCACGCTAAACTAGCATCTTCAGTTTCACATTTATCTGATAACATTAAAGATATTTACTGGAGGCAACAGCAATTTTGAATAAATGTTAATTCATTGTTAAATATGTCAAATATATATCCGTTTTATTTAATATCCTCTATTGAAGCTGGATGTTGCCGTTTGCTGAGAACGCTTTTTAATTTGTGTTTTTTTGTTACGACAAACTTAACCTGTTTTTAGGATTTTGCATTGAATATATGTCATAAAATGTGCATCTCTATCTCTGACGTTTGATAAACTCATAGCGACTGGTAAAAGTGGCCAACCCAGTCAATCATTAAAAGGAGAACACAACAAAATATATATATATATATATATATATATATATATATATATACACAAATGTGTGTAGCATTTGTAATTCTGGATACTAAGTTTCCTTCTTTTTGTTGCATTTTTCCTCCAATTTGTTAAAAATATGAAAACTTCTCGAACTCAAAACACACAAGTGGGGTTTGTACCAACGTGATTATCTTATTGGATGGGGAATGTCGAGGGAGGAAGGGAGAGCGGCGTGAGGGGAGGTACCGCAGCGTAAAGCCTTTAAACCGACTTCCATCACAATACTTTAAAGATGAACATACCAGTACATTCAAGAATAGGTTTAATGTGAGCACATTGGGAGACTGGGGACAAATAAAACCAGCGTCATCCCTCCAGCGGATCACCATGTGGTGGTGAACAACTGTTCACATGTGGAGAGGGACCAACAGCTGCTGTCACCTGATAATATCCACACGCAACATCTTGGAATTTCTCACAGATAAAAGTCTGACATCTAAAACAGACATGAAGAGGTAATTTTCCACAGTTTGATTTGTCAGACACACATTATACAACATAATATATCAGGGCCCTGGCATTGTGCATCACGTAATGTCATTCCATACACCTGTGCTAGAGAATAATCCCCAGTATATCCACAAGTGCACCTGCTGGTTCGTGGACAGCAATACGCCTTCATCTATTTTCTCGGCGTGCTATTACACGTGTCCAAAAATAAGCTTTTCTCCTCCGACTGCCCTCAAAAACTTGTAAACAGCCGAGCACTCTGCAGCCTGCAAATGGAAGTATGGCTCCAAATATTTGCCTTGAAGACTGAATCTAATTCTCGAGGGCTCTGCCAATTCCCTCTCCTAGCATCAACAACCGCTCGGCTCCAGCCCCGCAATATCAGCAATTTGGTTAAATCCAGACTAGTTTGTAATCCACAATAATCACGTAGGGAAGTAGGCTGTCAAATAGTGATTTAAAGCCACCGAGGAAAGTCCTCATTCAATAATGAGGCCAATTTATACATTACACTTTGATTCTGCTTACAGTATATTAAAAGTCACTTCTTTTCTTTTGTAAATATTTAAATGTTTTCAAAATATTGACTTTGGATGAGTTTCTTTTTTGTTGAAGAAAGTGACTAATGATGTCACAATGTCAGACAAGCAGCTGACGCATGACAACTGAATGACTTACATGAACATCATGAGCGAGACGAATGGAGAACTACACTTGAATCTATATTTTGCTTTAATCCATTTCTGCAAGTTTATTTATGAACTCGTTTTTAGAATCTTATTAATCTCCGATTAGTTTCACAATTAATCGTTCAAATATATTAGTCTATGACAGTCAAAACAAAATCATATTAATTTTAACAATATAACACGGGGAGAAGCAGTCAATCCTCATTTTTTTCCTCGAAGAATGAAAGACAATTATTAAAAAGATAATCAACGATGGCCAAGATTATTAGTGATCCATATATTTGGTCCATCGACTAATCGTTTTGGCTCCACTATCATACATTTTATTGAAATATTGCGTTCATTAAACCCTCCCTCCTTCAACCTGGCCTTCCCCTGCCCATACTTTACAGAGGAAACCGCAACATGAACACAAACCCAGAAATCCTGCCCTCCTAACAAATAAATCCTCTCGTTATCTCTCCGTGGCAGCAGCCTCGCTCTCCGTCTGAGAGCTCTCCCTCTCCCTCTCCCTCCTGTCCATGCTGGCGGAGAGCAGAACAGATTGACTCAGTCCGACAACAGCTGCCAGAACCCCGAGGCCTCGTCCCCCAGACACTGATGGATTGTGGGAGGGGAGCCAGGGTGATTAGCCCCTGACACGAGAGAATTATTTGCAATGAACCATCCCAAAAGAGATTGCACCTGAGCGTCAGCGCGGGGCATTCCCCCCCGCTCCGTCGCTTTGCTAACGTCCAGTCGGCCTTACAAATGCGCCGGGCTTGAAGTTGACACGTCAACAAGTGGGATGTGATTGTGTGGTCAAACTTGCCACTATCTGGAGCATGATTAAACAAAAAGTACCGACAATCAAATATTTACGTTTGCCTTGCGGCAAAGTTTATTTTGAACCGCTTCCTTCACTTAAGACACTTACCTTAAACTTGACAGTGGCATGCACTGAGGTCCACTGGAGGGAGGCCAATGGTGTTTCTATTTAGGGAACTATTGCTGCTCGGGAAATGAATTAGCTGAGAAATCCTGGTGCTTGACTAGCAGTCATGGCATGGAGAGCTGCTGTTTGCTTACTGTGCCAACAGTAAAACTAGTCCCGCCGTCGCTCTTTTCCCAGCATTTGTTCTGCTCCAAGCTGCCACATCTGTTCCAGTCAGTACTTCTATTCACACCAGTCACTTCCATTTTGCATAATAACAAAAACATAATCCGTGCTGTCATTTAATAAACATGCAGGACAATCTGTCCTAGGTTAATGTAGCCCAACTCGTGTTCATTAGAGAAGAGGAGATGTTCATTAGAGAAGAGGAGATGTTCATGAGAGTAGAGGAGATGTTCATTAGAGAAGAGGAGATGTTCATTAGAGAAGAGGAGATGTTCATTAGAGAAGAGATGTTCATTAGAGTAGAGGAGATGTTCATTAGAGAAGAGATGTTCATTAGAGTAGAGGAGATGTTCATTAGAGAAGAGATGTTCATTAGAGAAGAGGAGATGTTCATTAGAGAAGAGGAGATGTTCATTAGAGAAGAGGAGATGTTCATTAGAGAAGAGGAGATGTTCATTAGAGAAGAGGAGATGTTCATTAGAGAAGAGATGTTCATTAGAGAAGAGGAGATGTTCATTAGAGAAGAGGAGATGTTCATTAGAGAAGAGGAGATGTTCATTAGAGAAGAGATGTTCATTAGAGTAGAGGAGATGTTCATTAGAGAAGAGATGTTCATTAGAGAAGAGGAGATGTTCATTAAAGAGATGTTCATGAGAGAAGAGGAGATGTTCATGAGAGAAGAGGAGATGTTCATGAGAGAAGAGGAGATGTTCATGAGAGAAGAGGAGATGTTCATGAGAGAAGAGGAGATGTTCATGAGAGAAGAGATGTTCATGAGAGAAGAGGAGATGTTCATGAGAGAAGAGATGTTCATTAGAGTAGAGGAGATGTTCATTAGAGAAGAGATGTTCATTAGAGTAGAGGAGATGTTCATTAGAGAAGAGGAGATGTTCATTAGAGAAGAGATGTTCATTAGAGAAGAGGAGATGTTCATTAGAGAAGAGATGTTCATTAGAGAAGAGGAGATGTTCATTAAAGAGATGTTCATGAGAGAGGAGATGTTCATGAGAGAAGAGATGTTCATGAGAGAAGAGGAGATGTTCATGAGAGAAGAGATGTTCATGAGAGAAGAGGAGATGTTCATGAGAGAAGAGATGTTCATGAGAGAAGCCAGAGGGTCAGAGGAAGCCTTCTGAAGGTCTGGAGTCCCACCGTAGGAGACACGGACCCAACAGTGCTTCAACAAGCAGATTGGAGAGCGATGCTCAGGTCCTGGCTTCCCAAGCCTCCTTGTACACGTCGTAACTATTCAAGAAGCCAAGTAGCGGTAGTACAGCAGTTAGGGGACCTCGCTCTACTATATGTAACTGTGTATTGTACCTAGCTCTTTAATCCGTTTGTTTTGGCCTCTGTTATTGACCAATTGTTTTAATTGACTTTTGTACTGCACTTTTTGACATTTTAAGTGCAAAATAACTTTACTTACTTAACTATTTGCACTGAAAGGACAAACATAACAAGCACTACATTACTTTTTACAAGCAACAATAAATCAGGGTTCTTACACATTTTGACCAATGGATTTCCGGGACTTTTAATCAAATTTCGGTATCACCGTGAAACATTTAGAAAATGTTGCGTATTGATACGCCGGCTGAGAGTACGCTGGCTTATATTTTGAGCGGCTTTCTTTATAAAAACATATTCAATATTTCAAACTCGGCGTAAATGAACATGTGATTATAACAAATGTCCATGACTTTTCCCAAACTTTTATGAATAAAGTTTATTCCATGACTTTTCCAGGCCTGGAAATGACCATTTTAGAATTCCATGACTTTTCCAGGTTTTCCCTGACCGTACGAACCCTTAATAATATTCAGGTCAACTGCTCATATCTAACATACCATGTGCCCTGGCGCCTTTACAAAGCGATGGAAGGACTTGTTGTCAGCGGGGAAACGGACCATCGCCGCTCCGTACGCATCCAGCTGCTGCGCACGGTAAACATTTACCACTTCCAGCACATATTTGATTGGCGACAATAAACGTTTCCCCCTGCAGACATGTTGACGTGTCATGACAGGAAAAGACATCACAGCCTCGGGCGCGAACATTGTGCACGCTGGTTCACAGCCATGGGTTACTGGGACAATTAAACCGGTACATCTATAATGTTTTCATTTACACATCCGCCTTTCCTGCTGGGACAATTCTAAATAGCTTCCATGTTTATTAGAGTAGAAGATTTAGCTGATGAATCCGAGACCAAGCAGCCTTATGGTGGCAGGCTGAAGCCCAATATCTCACTATCATACCAGACTAAGAACAGGTGGAACTAGTGACATTAATAATGTATGCACTTCGTTTACACCTGCACTAACTGATGTTTTTCCATGCGGGCAGTGGAACAGTCTGCCCTATGGTGCTGAGCAGGTTGTGTATGGTTGTACCGCTTTAATGCTGAAAGCAGCTATTCTGCTGGGGCCCTGAACAATTATCATTTGAAAAGAGACACTTTAAATAGGGTGGGAAAATAAAATGTAAACAGGCACTTGGGCGTTTATACATTTCAACAACCAGACAAACATTTGAGGTTTCATTAGCAAGTAAATTACTTTCCATTTGCTATCTTGCAGCTCAACAGGATTTATTTTTTGTATTTCTGACTATCAATATTCGTCCAAGGCCGAAATATTCAACAATAATCAAACCGTACGGATCGTGCCACTGGAATGACATCTATGACACGTTCGGAAAACAAAACCATCAGGCAGGCGTCCAATTGTTAAATGAGGACAGCACATTTATACAAATCTTAACACATACTGAAATGCTGATTTTGCAATTACTCTGCATTGTGACCACAATGGAAATCACTCACAGAAAAAGCTCCTCTGAGAAAAAGATCAATATCCTTGAACACAATGGGATTCCGAGCGCCTAATACCGTCATATTAACGAATGATGTGGTCCAATCGAACAGAACAGGGGGAGTTTAAATCAAAAAAGTTGTCTCTATAACAAGGTGATAACTGAAAAACCCAAATGACTTAGTTTGGGACAGACGTTAACTGAGGTTTTTTCTTAGTTCACCGTTTACAAACGTCGAAATGACATACTGCTGTTGTTTATCTCTCAGAGCAGAAAAGAACGCCTCCAACTAAAACACCCATCTGAAACCAAACCAACCCTGGCATCTGCTGTGACACTTTCACTAACTATAGCCCCGACTGTATGAGGAAAACTACAAGCTACACTTGTCTGGGGTACCTTCTGTCCAAGTCCTCCACACTTCATTTAATAATGCACGATAAACATAGACGACATACAACTACACATTCTTGTACGGTGCTTTTCTATTGTCCTGACCCCTCAAAGAGCTTTCACACTACATGCCATCATTCACACACTAATGACAGGGGCGACATGCAAGGTGCCACCTGCCCGTCAGGACCGTCTAAACATTCCCAAACGGGCACAAAAACAGGAGAAATTTGGGGTCAAGTGGCCCAAGGACACATTCTCCTTTTGACTTCACGTCTCATAGGGTCACCGGAGCCTATGAGACGGCATAGATCCCATCTGCTGATGGATCGTAGAGGTCTCCATCTTGGGATATGCCTACTACCAGCTATTCATAAACTCTGTCATATTCATTGAATGTATTTTAACTCTAAATCTGTTCTTCTGTACACATGACATCTATTGTTCTGTCCATCCTGGAGAGGGATCCTCCTCTGTTGCTCTCCTAAAGGTTTCTTCATTTTTTTCCCCCTGAAGGGTTATTTGGGAATTTTTCCTGATCCGATGTGAGGTTTTGGGACAGGGACGTCTATGTGTATAGATTGTAAGGCACTCCGAGACAAATGTGTAATTTGTGAAACTGGGCTATACAAATAAACTGAATTGAAAATCGACTAGCAGAGCCCCGGTTTAAACCGCCGATCGAAGGACGACCTCACTCTTCCGCTGAGCCCCAGTAACCCCGTAAATAATCGGCTTTCTCCATCAGGTGAATACTTTCACATAACCAGTTCCGTACAGGTACTTCTTAGTTTTCTCTACATCATCAGATTCGGGACAGTAACTTTATTTTCCCACCGAGTGTCATACTTTGAGATAATAAATAAATAACAACGTACAATGAAAATGATGTTAACATATTTAAACTCATTACATATGATGTATTTTGTTATTTAATAAAGGCATCCTCATTCCTAGTGAAATGACAAAGCAATGCTCTGATGATGTTTACAGCCACAAATAAACTGACCACACAGCTCCGGGACAACAACTGTGGTAACACCACCGTCAAGAGATAAACTTTGGGCTCGGACTGCTAATTGAAAAGCGATTTACTGGTTAGTGAAACAACTCATAAAAGCAATGCTCCCGAGAGGAACCCCCAGTGTTCCCACCAACATCCCATGCATGGCCTTAATAGAGGGAACTGGGATACATTTCCTCAATCACAAGAGGTCTGATCACGCCATTCCTCTCATTCTCTGCTGATGCAACCCTGCAATAAATCCTACCTACATGTAGGTTGAAATGGTCCAATTCCAGGTGTTTCGGATACTATCATTTATTTAGATGGGGCAAAAAGAACAAAATTAAAACGAATAAGCAACTTATTCTTTCTATATGTCAGCTATATTACATATAATCAATACAGTATGAATAAGTGAAGTCAAAGAGAGCTGCCATACCGGATTATCGCCTCTATATGGCAACTAAATCTCTGCAATTGCTGAATTTCATAGCAAATCAATAATTACAGTTAGTGCTGCCTTGCTCAAAGGCAAAAACGTACAACATGACTGAGAGCAACATTTCAAACATGTTATTCAATGTTGAAGACCCGCACCTTTATCTGACCACAGCAAACAGAACCGCCTTTTCCAAATTCCTAGTTGTTAATGGGTCGACAATAATCGCGAGTGCTGACGAGTGTGTCGCAGAAACAATTGTTGGTGTATGAAAGCATGTTGACTTACGGTAAGCTGGTTATGGTTTTCCATAACATGCCAATGAGCATACTTGCTAATAATGAGGTCGACAAAAAACGAGTTTTTGGCGTGACAATTCATACTCATTGTCAAAGAGCGGCACGTTTTTTTTTTTTTTTTTGGGGGGGGGGGGGGGGTTGAAAATCCAAATGTGGGGCCGGGGGCGACATTATAACATGTGAGGCAGTCACATGCAGACCACACATAGCGTCGGTCTGTGCCATGCGAGTTACCACCGCGGTGGAGCACCACCGGCGCACCGGTGCACCGGTTGACGTGTGCCTCCGCCGTGATCAAAGAGAAACACTCACGACTTGCAGCCGCTAGAGAAAACGACACAACTGCCCCAAAGTCCCGATAGAAACCCTCAGCCTCTTATGTGCAGTCCCGTTAGAAACCCCGCATCGAGAACACAATGCGGGGCAGCGGAGCCGCCACTTTGGCGTTAGATATGGACCCCCGGGGGGTTGCATGGGAAAGACACGGGGCAATATGTCTCATCTGGCCAATTAGCTAGCCTGCTAGCCAGCGGCGAACATAACAAAATGCATTTGCGCTCAACTCCACTGGCGGACAGACGCTAGCTTCAGTTGCTACTCACCCAAGCAGAAGAGTCGAAGATGTCCCCAAAGCTGAGCCGGAGCCGCGTGGCAGGCTCGCCAAACGGTTACTAGTCCCGCTGTGCTGGATGTGAACGACTACAGTCACCGGACAAGCCTGCGGTGGTGCTGCGTTTTCAGCTCGCACCGCTCACAGCACCATTAAAAGCTGCATTGTTGGAGCGATGGCTGGACAAACAGCGCCGACAGCGCGCCGCAAAGCATTGTGGGAAATGGCGTTTACTAAACGTGACGTTCGTTTGATATTGACATATTGTGGAAATGCTCCACCAAGTGGTCAACGTGAAACGCTAATCAGGGTGTGGGACGTTGTATCAGAAGACTTAGCTGAAACGCAGCATGTGAAATATAATAATGATGAAATACACTTGAACTTAACAAAGTACAAACTATGGAACCATTATTGTACTTAATGGAATTTTGTAATTATATATGAGAATATACACTACCGTTCAAATGTTTGGTGTCACCTAGAAAAAGACGAAACAACTTTACCTTTACCTTTACCTTAATTTTCAAAGAAAATTAATGTTTTTTATAATGAAGATAACATGAAATTAATCAGAAATACACTCAATACATTGTTAATGTGGTAAATGACTATTCTAGGTGGAAACGTCTCGTTTTTAATGAAATATCTACATAGGTGTATAGAGGCCCACTTCCAGCAACTATCACTCCAGTGTTCTAATGGTACATTGTGTTTAGTAATTGCCTTAGTAGGCTAATGGAGGGGGAGAAAACCCTTAAACCCTTATGCAATTATGTTAACACAGCTGAAAACAGTTATGCAATGAGATAATCTATAATACTGGCCTTCCTTTTAGTTAGATGTTTGAAGAACATAATTAATATTTCCAATAAAAATCATTATTTATAACCTTGTCAATGTCTATATTTTCTATTCATTTTGCAATTCATATGATAAATAAAAATGTGTGTACAAAAACAAACATACAAATCTTTGTTAATATTAAGCAACACATAATTTAGTTAATCTGAATGGAAATGTGTTCTTAGTCCGAAATTCTAGCTTGATGACACATCTTCATTTTGCCTTATTGTAATGCAAAATACTTGACTATATTAACTGATGTCCACATTTATGTGTGCTTGTTTGCTTATTACCGTATTATATAACTTGTACTTCAGTCATGTATTCAGTCATTACGCTAATGCTCACCTCACTGTATACTGATTATTATTGCACATGCACTTTGCACATTCGCTTTTGCACTCCAGCCCTATTTTTGTTTGTACATATTGTGATTGTATTTTGTATTTATGTAGTACTTACTGTGAGTGTGCAGTACCTTTTGTGTTTTTTATATTCTGTATATGCACCATACACACCAGAACAAATTCCAGGTAGGTGTAAACCTACTTGGCAATAAACAACATTCTGATTCTGATTCTGATTATCATTATGATGTATCCTACCCTCCTACTGTGTCCATGTGTTCTCATTCTCTGACTGCCCGATCATGTGTGTATTTGATTATTCACTACTTTTTGGAAATTAATTGGAAAAAATCCAATTAATCCATTTGATTGTCCGGAGGGAGCTGGAACTTGCAGTCCGCCCCGATAGGCGTCAGCAGTGAGTCCGCTGGGCAGCACACGGACACGAATAGTTGTAAAAGAAGACTCACCAGCAGTCGCGGGCTGATGACGCACATTGGAGAAAATGGAGAGGAAACACATGTCTGCGTTTGCGTTGTATCAAACGTTGCCAACAGACGTGTCTCCTACTGCCACGAAGTCTACTCGGCAGGTAATGTCATATATTGTGTGAACAATGTCTTAGAACCGGATGTAGTGCTCGGAGCGGGGCTCTGTCGTAGACTCTCAGCTGCAGGAGGGACGGTGCTGAAACCGGCACGGTCCCTCTCGTCACCGTGAGCTGTACCACCATGCTACCTGCTCTCCATTTCTCCAGGCTAACGATGCTTCTATGTTCACTGTGTTTAGCCTTATGGTCGCTTGTATGATGTTCTAGGTGGCAGATAAGAAGAAAAGAAAAAAGGAGAATGGGGCCAATAAGGTCCACACAGTAAAAGATCAGTTAAAGCCTGAAAGGAAGAAAAAAAGAAAGAAGCTGCTTAAGTCTCCCCAAAGAGAGGAGAGCCTTATGGAATTTGCAAAAGTAAGTTTGTATCTGCTGCAGAGATGGGTGCCATGGGGGCTGTTTTCACATCCAAGATGTCATGATCTGTTAACATGTTTTCCCTCCACTTCTTAATTTAGGTTATTGTGTATGAGGGTTGTATTATTATTATTTTGGACGCTAAAACGACCGTAGCGTTCAGTTATGGTTCATAGCGTCTCTATGCTTCTGATACAGGATGAGGAGTGTGTAAACGGTGATGCTCTGGATGCTTTGCTGGCCGACCTGGCAAAAGTCAACAACAGCAGGGAGCGAGCAAGCAAACTGTTCCAGTGGCTCATCAACCCCATTCCTGCCAAGTCCTTCTTCAGGTATGGGGGGTGGTTTTGGCAGGGTTTCTCAGTGTAGACTGAAAATATATATATAGATAGTGACATCTATTTCTTGGACAACTCACTGACTAATATTGTTTCTCTTTCCGTAGAGAAACGTGGGAAAAGAAGCCCATTCTTGTCCAACGTAATAATCCAGATTATTACAAGGGACTATTCTCCACAGCTGAGTTTGATCGCATATTAAGACACGTAAGGATCTGAAACATGACCTTATCATTTCTTTCTTTATCCATAATTTACATTATCTTCAAGACGGAGCGTACCGCACACCACAAAGCTGTAGACAGATGGTGTTATTATTATTGTTATAGGACTCATTTATGAACGTGTAAAAATATAGATGGTACTGGAAAGTTTTGAGACTGGTTACATAAATAATAGCTCTGTTTATTAGGAGACACGTATCCACCACTACAACTTGGATTTACATTGCCAGGCTGTATTGGCACTTCATGGGGTTTAATCTTCATTGGGAAAGTCAGACAAACTGATTTGGCTGAATGGTTAACATTAATGTGGTACATTGGCTCTTTTGACTCTGTAATCCCACAGACTAATGATTCTTTTTATAAACTGTATTATTTATATTTTGGCTTATCTTTTATTAATATAAAGAAGGAAATCTAATGGGAAGTATATATTTTCAATGTAAAAATGACCAACTCATTTATGGTATTTGTGTGTTTTGTGTATATATTTTCTTATTTTGTTGTGCCTTTACTGTTGCATTGTTCTCTTTGATGTACAATGAAGAGCTGTCATAATGAGCCACATGTCTGCGTTGTTTGATTTAAGGAGGATGTTCAGTACGGAGTGAACCTGGACGTCACAAGCTACAATAATGGCAAAAGGGAGACACACAATCCTCCGGGCAGAGCGCTGCCGTTCACTGTGTGGGACTACTATGGGGTAAGGCCACACGGATGCAGGCACTAGATGTGTACAGTATGCGAGTATTAGTAGGATTCTGTATTTGTACGTTCCTTGTAATTGGACACTTTGCAGCATGTTGGCTGCTCTGGCTTTCTCTTTGGGGGATCCTTATAGTTTCTTTTTCATTTTAAACTTCCAAGGGCCACCTTCATTAAAAAGCAATTGGATGTATGTTTACGTATTAGGCAATATATTGATTTGAACTTTTTCTATTCTGCAGGATAAAAGTAGTTTGTATTTCAGTGCATTTAAAGTATCAGGGCACCATCTGCATGGCGCACTAGTCACAGATTTGTAATCCTCATCGTCATATCGCCCTCTTCCAGAACGGCTGCTCCCTCCGCATGCTGAACCCACAGGCTTTCTCCTCCACAGTGTGGAATGTGCTGTCCATCTTCCAAGAGGAGTTTGGCAGCATGGCAGGAGCTAACGTGTGAGTATTTTGGATAGTATTTGTTTTGGATACTCATTTTGGATGCCGTCGGTAACTATTACATCGGTGTATTTTCCCTCTAAACCAGCTACCTGACACCACCTGGAACACAAGGCTTTGCTCCACATTATGATGACATTGAGGCGTTTGTGGTTCAGCTGGAGGGGAAGAAACATTGGAGAGTGTATAACCCAAGGTGAGGGAGCAAGGAGCCGTTTTACAATTTCTAATTTATAAACTAGGATTATGTTAACATTTCACGTGCATGATCCTTAGCACATTGTAGCTAATCTAGTTTTTATGCTTTATATTTCCCCTATGCCACTCATGACACGCAGTGTTTCCCTGGTATGATATAAAGTTAGTAAATAAGTGATGGATTGATTCCACGACACACTAAAGTTGTTTTTCTTTCTTTTTCATAGGACAGAAGATGAGATCTTGCCTGTGCATTCAAGTGGTGGGTAAAAAAAAAACCAGGAAGTTCTAGATGTATGTGTGGTGAATGTTATTGGTGACAACCCGTTACACTGAGAAGGCAGCTAGTTGCACAAAGAGGGAGGTAGTCATCATACTCTAGGGTGCCCTCCCACGACCTCTTCAGAACTGATAAAGCAGACGGACGTCATTCCTCAGACGAGATTGCTTTGTGGCGGCTGTTACTCAGGGGTGAGCACGGTCGTCCTTCAATCAGAGGATCGGTGGTTCGATCCCTGGCTCTGCTAGCCCATGTCGATATGTCCTTGGGCGAGACACTTAACCCCAAAATTGTTCCCGTAGCTGTGCTATGTCGTGTGAATGTTAGTTAGCCCAGATGGGCAGGTGGCTCCTCCCAACAGTGTGTGAACGGGAGGATGATGTCATGTAGTGTTAAAGCACTTTGAGTTGCCGAGAGACTATTAAAGTGCCATACGAGTACAGGTTGAATTACCATTTGCGTTTCACTCCAGGAAACTTCGACCAGACAAACATCGGGAAGCCGATCCTAGAAGTGGTGCTTGAAGCCGGAGATCTCCTTTACTTTCCCCGGGGATTCATCCACCAGGGCGATTGCCTCCCAGATGCTCACTCCCTCCACATTACCATCTCCTCCTACCAGAAGAACAGCTGGGGGGATCTGCTACAGAAGGTGACACTCTGATTAGAAACCTTGGTTCACAAAGAGAACCACGTAGAGCCCGGGTACATTGACCCGTTTACTAATGAAGCATTATAGGCATTGTGCAATTACCAACTGCACTTCCATTATGATACTAATGTGACTGAACACGCTTCTTCGAGTTGAGCGCAACACATGTGCTGCACCAATCCATCGAAGTAATAGGAGACGGATACTTCTCATCATTTTTGTTGTGCAATAATCCTCTATACATTTTGGATAAGAGTAGTGCTACAGATGAATAATTCATTCAACCACTTGCACTTAGTATTTTTAAATTCACCAACAGTCTTTCCACTTTTTAACTGCCCCTTTTTTTCCAGGTGGTTCCAGCAGCATTGGAAATAGCAATGGAGGAGGATGTGGAGTTTAGACAGGGCTTACCTTTGGACTACTTGACGTACATGGGAGTACAGAACTCTGACAAGGTAATCATCAGTTGTATTGTATTTATTTGTCACTTGTCACCCTAACCGTCATTGGCGTTTCACTGACCCAAGCCGTTCTCATGCATGTGTTAATGTAGGATGACCCACGCAGGACAAAATTCTTTTCACGAATTGAGTTTCTGATGAAGAAGCTAGCAACCTACTCCCCGGTCGATGCTGCCGTGGATCAGAAAGCCAGAAGCTTCCTCCATGACTGCCTCCCTCCCAAGCTCACTCCCGGTACATGATGCATATGTCAGTTCTGGGAATAAACTTGCTTTCAGTTGACTTAATTCAAAATAAATTGTACTATCACATGACATTGATGATTGTAAATTGAGTTGGACAGCCTGAGATGCACTCGGTAATGCTCCTGATTCTAACGGCTCCATGCCATCTCCCACAGAGGAATTGTCCAGCAGTGTGCAAGGAGCATCTGCTAGATGGGAGGGTGGGCAAGTCATTGATGTAGGAGCACAAATCACGACCCAGACCCGAGTCAGAGTTCTCCGCGCTGGATGTGCCAGGTAATACAACCTTTTATTGCATTTCAAGTAATGTTCACACCAGGCAGGTTTGGATTGGACTATGCAAAATGTGGAGTGTGCTGTATGTTGTCTAGAACACCTGATCTAATGATACCCTCACCCCCCAGGTTATGCAGTGATGGAGAAGCTGTTAATCTCTACTACATAACAGAAAACTCCAGAGTTTACCACAAAGAGGAGCTCAAGAGTTTTGAAATCAAAGCAGAGGTAGATTGGAAGATGTTTGTAAATCAGGTTTTGTTTTTAGGGTCCCAATAATGTTGTCAAACTAACAATGTTTTTTCTTTCAGCACACAGATGCCATTGAGTTTCTGATCCATTCGTATCCCAAATTTGTGACCGTAGGAAGTTTTCCATGTGAATCTACAGAAGACAGGGTATGTTGTTTGAAGTGCCGAGCTGTGACTCTACTGCACATTCACCCATGTATGTGTACGGACAATTTAAGAAGGCGGATCTTGCATTGGACGATTGATTACTTCTGGTAATAGGCCTGTCGTTCATAATTCCTTCTTGAATGTCCATGGACTGATTTAAAACTCCCCTTTCAGATAAATTTGCTTTCAAAATTATTATTTGAGCATCTTGTTTTTGTGAAATCAGCCGTTTTAACTTTGTTTTTTCTTTATTTTTATCCCCAGATCGCTTTGGCTGAGTTGCTATTTGAGAGGGGGATCATCCACACTGCAGAACGCCTGTAGTCGCCACAATTCCTTCAGTCATGCTGACTGCATGAATAGATTGCCTTCGTACAATATCATACAAACCACTTCTTTCCCCAAGTAGTCTTCTTTAGCTCGACTGTACTGGTCATGTTGAACAACCCATTCACGAAGTTGCTCTCTGTTGAGTCTCAAATAAACTTGTTTTTTAAAAGAATGAAATGGTGTTATGCAATCACAATCACGAGCAAGTCCCACATTGTTTGGATGAGAAAGGGCATGTTTATTTGTTGATACAACTGAAATACACAGATACGGTCTTCTTAAATAGTCTGCTTGAGGGACACCCATCAACCATTCACACCACAGATGACAGGACACATTATCCAGTTAAGGGCAGTCTACTTCCAGGTCACCTCCTCACCAGGCTTCAGCTCCCTAAAGAGAACAGTCAGAGGCTTAATGTCGGGAAATGCTTATCAAAACATATTTTTTTAAACCAATTGGACTCTTTATGTAATAAGTTCACTGGTAAAACAATGTACAACTAGGGTATTTGGAGATCAATCTTTTAATATTTGTGGATTAAGAAATTATATTTTGGATAGCTGTTTGAGTGTTGCAACACCAACTACATGCGTTTCCTTAATAACTGAGCATTCAGCTTAATTATATTTAAAGTGGAGGTGAGTGGGTAAACATAAGCAAGAATCCTCATCAAACCAAATTGGATTGGATCCTTAAGTCCCTGAAAACATAGGGCGACCCCGTTTTAACTTTCAGACTTGGCGGGGAAATTACTTTCTCCTTACCTGCTGAACAACACACTTTTGTTCCTGAAAGCGGTCAGCTTCTGGTCCTGTTGTTTGTCAAGGTACCATCCGATCACAAAACCCATGGGCACAAGTATGTTCGCCCAATGCTCTCGGGCCATTGACAGAAAGTTGACCATGGTTCCTGTAGAAATAAGTAGAAAACTGATTTTAAACCCTGATCTCAAACGCGCTTACATTTGCAGTTCAATGCTGTCACATTTCATGAATAACAAATGTAATATCCAATAGATGGCTCTAAATGAAATGACATGCACTTTGAAAGGACTTAGTCAAGAGTAAATTAAGTCAACGGAAACTAATATGCTTCTTTGCAAAAAGTAATATAGCAATATCTAGTTGAGATAATAGGCAACTCAAAAATGAAAGACGAAATATTTTCTTCATCACATCTGAGGAACCATACAGGAGACGGTACTTCCAATTGTTTTAGAAAGGCCATCTTCATTTACAGGAACGCCACAAAACAGGTGTTACACTAAAGCAACTGCAACAATAAAGCTGAATAGACACATTTCTGATTTGAGATCGATATGATTGGATAACTAAAACTGACAGATCATGATCGGTGATGACAACCTCAAACACATTGTTTTTAGCCTTTGGACGACCTCATGGACACTTATTTGGACAGAAACATTATGGCGCGTGTTATTTAGTCATTGTATCGTTGCGAACGTTTGTCAGACAAAGCTCTGAGTCAATCGGTGTGAGGTGAGGGTAATCTCTAAACTACATTTGATAACGTTAATCACAGCAACTAAGTTAGGTTAGCTTATCGGTTAGCCCAAGCTAGCTCTGTGTGTCAGGTTATCAGGTGCGACAGGTTTTCGCTGAGAATGGTATCTCAATTGAAGCAGTAGCTTTGCCTTTAGCTAAATAAATATATTGCATTGCAATGACTCAAATATCGAAAAAGGACAACGGATATATAAAACATTACCTTCTGTTCACACCGAGCCGTGGCTTCTAGCTTTAGCTCCTTGCTCACTAGGCAGAGGACATTGGACTAAACCAACTACGGAAATGTGACGCTGTAATAAGACATTTTTTTAAAGAGGTTATTACCGGAATGGCTCTTATCATGGGCAATAATAGCAGTTGCAACTTACGAATTCAATACATTTAAGCACATTATTATTAAAATATACTACAATAAAAAGGAACATTTGATGTTGAGTCGCAAACATATTTGTTATATCCCCACCGCCACACTTGGTACGGTCTTTTGCCCTTTCACACATGATGCAGCGGTAAACATGTCCGCTCGTCAAGTGTGTCCCATTCACGCGAGCCAAAATGTCTTAATGTTGCAATTCTAGAGCATTTACCAATTGCATTTCTATATCAACGGAATATAATCATACTGTCTCATATTTAGTGGTACGTGGCACCTTCCTTTGACCCAAGTTATTCAACGTGACATCCACAAGCTATGTGTAGCTAGCTAGCATGCTAAATAGACTGCCGGCTAATGGTTACTTTGTTAAAATTGCTAGTGAACTCGCTGTAGCTAGCAATCAAACAGTTTTATTTTTCTATCTGACTTGTAATTAACCGACGGCTCAACTAGCAAGCAACATATTTAACAACCAGTCAAGTGTCTTTTTTTTGTAGATAACATTGATTGAACGGAATGAATGCTCAGTCGCATATACCGTTAACCACAGCAACTAGGTTCAGTTGCACTGAGCCGAAGCAATTCACGGAGATGGTTTTGTTTATGAGGTTTGTTGTTATGTATAAAGCATAACCTCCTGCTTCTACTTTCAGCGTGACAACTCAAGAAACATGACTTCCATTATCAAACTGACAGCCGTGTCAGGGGTCCAGGAGGAATCGGCCCTGTGTTACTTGCTGCAGGTGGATGAATTCCGCATCCTCCTGGACTGTGGCTGGGATGAGAACTTCTCGATGGACATCATTGAATCTATGAAACGGTAATTGTAGTTTCGGTCTTCGGATTCATTACTTCCCCCTTCTGTTTGCGAATTCCAATAAGTGTGTGCTATCCTCTTTTCCCTCCAGATATGTTCATCAGGTCGACGCTGTGCTCCTCTCCCACCCTGACCCTATACACCTGGGAGCCCTGCCATATGCAGTGGGGAAGCTGGGTCTAAACTGCACTATCTATGCTACAATTCCTGTCTACAAGATGGGTCAAATGTTTATGTATGATCTATATCAGGTATGAAGCGGGTGTGGAGAATGAAATGCTCTTAAAGTTATTTATTAGTTCTTGATTTCATCATTGTCAGCGATTTCTTAATCATTTCGTTCTTTCCACTTAGTCTCGGAATAACAGTGAAGATTTCACACTGTTCACCCTCGATGATGTGGACTGTGCTTTTGATAAAATCCAGCAGCTGAAATACAATCAGATTGTCAATTTGAAAGGTGAGCGGATTGCATACCTGTTTGGTTCAGGACAGGAGTCACCACTGTTTTTGTATCACAGACACTTAACTGTTTCACGTCTTCCTTTTTACCCGACAGGCAAAGGGCATGGTCTTTCCATCACTCCACTTCCAGCCGGTCACATGATTGGAGGTACGATTTGGAAAATTGTGAAGGATGGCGAGGAGGAGATTATTTATGCTGTTGACTTCAACCACAAGAGAGAAATGTGAGCACACAACACATTGATATGAAATTGGATTTGTTTTTATTTTGTCTCATGCTCATTTTGACTCTCTTTCTCTGTTCCAGACACCTCAACGGCTGCATTTTGGAGAGCATTAGTCGTCCATCTTTGCTTATCACAGACTCCTTCAATGCTAAATATGTACAGCCACGTCGCAAACAGAGAGATGAGCTGCTCCTTAGTAAGTAATCTTCACTCAACTTTTAAATACTAATGTATGTATTTAAAGGGTATATTTATCCAATTTAATTAATTATAGTTTAAGTATTTCAATTATATTATAACATGTTTTCTGCTATCAATATAACCACGTAATTCAAACAAGCAATTTTGTTGAACAAGGATTTTTCATTTTTCATTTATGTTGTAATTTATTTTCTCCTCACTCCCTCTTCTAACTACTCAAGTTAATATGTATAAAATGGTAGCATTTTTTTTTTTCTCTCTCTTTGTATTCTTTATTTTTCACTCCTAGCCAATGTAATGGAGACCCTCCGTGGTGACGGCAATGTCCTTATTGCTGTGGACACAGCTGGGCGCGTGTTGGAGCTGGCTCAGCTTCTGGACCAGATTTGGAGGACAAAAGACGCTGGGCTGGGAGCTTACCCACTAGCTCTGCTGAACAATGTCAGCTATAATGTGGTTGAGTTCTCAAAGTCCCAGGTATAAATCAGATTCCTACACTTTATAAGATATGGATACTTGTGACTTTATCAGGGTAGTTCAGAATCAATTTATTTTCCAAACACAACAAATGGGCACAATTACATGAACTTAATCCACTTTATCTCTAAAGGTGGAGTGGATGAGTGACAAGCTCATGAGGTGCTTTGAAGACAAGAGAAACAACCCCTTCCAGTTCCGCCACTTGACCCTGTGCCACAGTCTGGCAGACCTAGCGCGGGTGCCCAGTCCCAAGGTGGTGCTTTGTAGCCAACCAGACCTCGAGTCTGGCTTTTCCAGAGAACTCTTCATCCAGTGGTGCCAAGACGCCAAAAACTCGGTTATCCTGACCTACCGCACTACACCTGGAACTCTGGCCCGCTACCTCATTGACAATCCCGGAGAGAAGATGTTGGATCTGGAGGTGAGACCGGCAGCCACAATGCTGATGCGTCGTGACTCATGACAGAGGGTGTTCAGGGTGTCTCTTTACGCAGCCTTTTCCCATTCAGACTTATTATTTCACCACATCGGTCTTTCCCTCTTCTCGTTGTGACAGGTGAGGAAAAGAGTGAAGCTTGAAGGCAAGGAGCTGGAAGAATTCCTTGAAAAGGATAAAGTTAAAAAAGAAGCCGCTAAAAAACTGGAGCAAGCAAAAGAGTAAGTAGAAATTGACATGGGTTGACTGGACACTCGAGGGTTAGATGTCTTTTTTTTAAGGACGCTTCTTGCCTGGTGGTGTAACAAAACATCTAATTCCTACAATTTTACTGTCTTATAACAACTAAAAGAATAAATGATGTAGAAAGCCAGCAGAAATGTAAATGGTGCTCCAGATTGCAAATTTTAAAAAGGCTATTTGAGTGGAAATCTGTGAATGGGAGATGAGTCAGAGCCCTTTAAGGCAACGTTCATACTCAACTGAACAAAAATGTGTTGCCTGTCTGGAGAAATGAAACTTGTATGTACACAGCTAATGTGTATGTTATGCACTTGCAGGGTGGATGTTGACTCGAGTGACGAGAGCGATATGGACGATGATCTGGATCAGCCAGCTGTAGTTAAAACTAAACATCACGACCTGATGATGAAGAGCGAGGGGAGCCGCAAAGGCAGCTTCTTCAAACAAGCCAAAAAGTCTTATCCAATGTTCCCCACGCATGAGGAGAGAATCAAATGGGACGAGTATGGGGAAATCATCAGGTGATGCAACTTTAATACACGTCGGATAACATAAAGACACATAGAATTTACACTGACTATTCTGATGACATCGTCAATAAGCCATTATTGTTATTTTGCAGGCTGGAAGACTTCCTGGTTCCTGAACTGCAAGCCACAGAGGATGAGAAAAGCAAAATGGAATCCGGGATGACCAACGGGGATGAGCCGATGGACCAGGATCTCTCGATTGTTCCCACCAAATGCATCTCCAGTATAGAAAATCTTGAAATTAGGTCAGTGATACTTTAAATAGGTCTGGCTCTGTGACAAGAACTCTGCCGGGTTTAGTTTCCAATATGTCTCGTCTCAAGTCATTAGAGAAATCCTATCTGTGAGGATATGAAACGATGTTTGACAATCCAGCTGGTTTTAAAAAGCTTTGTGCTCTCTTATTTCTTTTCCAGAGCGAGGATAATGTACATCGACTACGAAGGTCGCTCTGATGGCGACTCCATCAAGAAGATTATTAATCAGATGAAGCCCAGACAGCTGGTGATTGTTCGTGGGCCGCCGGAAGCCAGTCTGGACCTGGCTGAGTCCTGCAAGGCTTTCAGCAAGGACATCAAGGTCTACACCCCCAAACTGCAGGAGACCATAGACGCCACCAGTGAAACGCACATCTACCAGGTCAGCCTCAGCACAAGCCTGCTTTTTAATTCGTTAATGTGGTTGTCTACATGTATCTTTAAATGTGCTTATTAGATTCTTGAAGCTTAAAATATGCTGCCGTGAAATAGTAAAACCTGGAAAAACATTATATGGTCATTTCTTTTGGTATTTTACAACCGGTTGGCAATTGAGGCAGGAAATGAACTGCTGCGAGGTTAAAGCAGCCGTCCATGACAGGCAAACATCTTCATCTTGTCTCGTCTTCTCGCGGTGAAGGTGCGGTTGAAAGACTCCTTGGTGAGCTCCCTGCAGTTCTGCAAGGCCAAAGACACAGAGCTAGCCTGGATCGATGGCGTGCTGGACATGCGCGTGGTGAAGGTGGACACGGGCGTGATGCTGGAGGAGGGTGTGAAAGAGGAGACGGAGGACGGCGAGCTGGCCATGGATGTCGCCCCCGATCTCGACATCGACCAAAACGCCACGGCGGTGGCGGCACAGCGAGCCATTAAGAACCTGTTTGGGGAGGACGAGAAGGAGGTGTCTGAAGAGAGCGATGTCATTCCCACGCTGGAGCCACTGCCTCCACAAGAGGTAAGGCAGGGGACACACACCGTTCTTTAAACAATCCATCCCTATTTTTGAATGAGTTTAGGGGTTTTGGTGAAATGTGTGAACATTTTCTGCCAGTGAGGAGAACTAATTATTATTATTTATTTATTTTTTCACTGGAAAATAGAATTAAATTAAAAATTCTACTCCCTTTCCCTCATTAACAAATCTGGACTAAATGAATATGCAAAGATTTTATTTCAAAGGTTTAAGTGCGGGTCAAATAAGTCTCCCTTGAATGACAAACTAGTGCGAGTAACGGATGAATTGTATCGCTCTTTTTTGTTCTCCCTCCAGATTCCTGGACATCAGTCGGTGTTCATCAACGAGCCTCGCCTTTCCGACTTCAAGCAGGTCCTGCTGAGAGAGGGCATCCAGGCCGAGTTTGTGGGAGGAGTGCTGGTATGCAACAACATGGTGGCTGTCCGCAGGGTGAGTTGTCCTTCCCATTAAGGTCTAAGTGCAAAGGAGCTTCAGAGTTGATATATAGCCAGCGTTGTTATGAAATTAAAAGCCCGGGAATTTAGGGACCTCTACAAAACACTTTAAGTACCCAACAAGAATTTAATAGGCCTTTGGCTTATCACAAAAAATACATCCTCTCTCATATCCTGTAACTTTTGTTGTACCCATCAAAGCCCCAGAAACGCACAACAACAACACTCTTTGGTTGATGATGGACCGACGTGCATCCAGAACACGAAGCCCAGATCACTGCGAGTTGTTTTAGATGTCGTAAACACAGCAGCCTAGTGCATATAGTAATATAATACAGTAAACACAGCAGCCTAGTGCATATAGTAATATAATACAGTAAACACAGCAGCCTAGTGCATATAGTAATATAATACAGTAAACACAGCAGCATAGTGCATATAGTAATATTGTACAGTAAACACAGCAGCATAGTGCATATAGTAATATAATACAGTAAACACAGCAGCCTAGTGCATATAGTAATATAATACAGTAAACACAGCAGCATAGTGCATATAGTAATATAATACAGTAAACACAGCAGCCTAGTGCATATAGTAATATAGTACAGTAAACACAGCAGCCTAGTGCATATAGTAATATAGTACAGTAAACACAGCAGCATAGTGCATATAGTAATATAGTACAGTAAACACAGCAGCCTAGTGCATATAGTAATATAATACAGTAAACACAGCAGCATAGTGCATATAGTAATATAGTACAGTAAACACAGCAGCATAGTGCATATAGTAATATAGTACAGTAAACACAGCAGCCTAGTGCATATAGTAATATAATACAGTAAACACAGCAGCCTAGTGCATATAGTAATATAGTACAGTAAACACAGCAGCATAGTGCATATAGTAATATAGTACAGTAAACACAGCAGCATAGTGCATATAGTAATATAGTACAGTAAACACAGCAGCCTAGTGCATATAGTAATATAATACAGTAAACACAGCAGCATACTGAGCATAGTGCATAATATATTAATATAGTACAGTAAACACAGCAGCCTAGTGCATATATTAATATAGTACAGTAAACACAGCAGCCTAGTGCATATATTAATATAGTACAGTAAACACAGCAGCATACTGAGCATAGTGCATAATATATTAATATAGTACAGTAAACACAGCAGCATAGTGCATATAGAAATATAGTACATAATACATAGCAGCCTAGTGTATATATACACTTCTGATGCCCTGTTTACTGTACTATATTACTATATGCATGTAGTGGAGTAAACACAGCAGCAGAAACATGGGCAGAGGTATCTATCGAATGTATTTCTGTGTGTGTTATTGCCACCCAAAGTCAAATAGTTAGCATTGCAGTTAAGTGGTGTTGTTTACAATGCCATATAGCATAGTTACTTTTCTGAAAAACATATATATTTAACAAAATAAACATTAAAAAAAATTCTGTACCTGATGATTGTTAAAGATTTCCCAAAAAACTGTCAAATTAAGTCTCTCAAAATGACCCGAACATGTGATTCTTCAGAATCAGAATGTTGTTTATTGCCAAGTAGGTTTACACCTACCTGGAATTTTCTCTGGTGTATATGGTGCATACAGAACATAATAACACAAAATGGTTTATTTCAGGATTTGGTTCCTAATTTCAACGCATTTCTTAATGTTTTAAAGATGGTAGCTTCTTGTATCGTGTTCTCATATATAATGTTGATGCCTTCTTATGGGATAAGAATTAGTTTTTTTATGTCAATATGCACGTTCCCGGTGTGGATTATAATTACACATCTGTTGTCAATTTAGATTGAGATTCGATGTCATGATTGAGCTTGTTAATGTTAAATATTTTGAGGTTTACATACTAACAGAACTTAACTAGAGGAAAAGTTGGTGTGAGCCAGGATACCAAAAACAGAATGCATAATTTACAAGAATTTATTTAAAATAGATACAAACCAGAAAATGAGATCAAAGTGAACTGAGACTTTTAAAAATCGATTTAAAAGGGAAAACTTGAAGCAGATCGCTTCATTAGAAATTCTGTGAAAGTCTGTGGGAATGAATTGGACACCTATTTATTTTGGGGGTCAGCGGTGGGCTGTAGGGGGCTGGTACGTCTAAAGTGTGAATGAGTGGACCTGTGTGACCTGTGCATCTTTGTACAGACGGAGGCCGGGCGCATCGGCCTGGAAGGCTGCCTGTGTGACGACTACTATAAGATCCGGGAGCTGCTGTATCAGCAGTACGCCGTGGTATAGCAGCAGGAGGAAGAGGAAGGAGAGGAGGAGGAAGACACACTGCAGAAGAGCATACAGCGGCAAAACCGAGACTATCCTTTACGAGGACTTTACTCCGAGGGGAAGAGTGAGCCACGCTCTGCCTCATGGGCAGCTCCAGCTGTTTCACTGCAAACCCAGTTGTACATTTTCCCTTTTTTTTATAGGTGTTTTCCAGATAATATTTTTTTTATTTCATTTGATAGTTTCCCTCCACAAAGCGAGAGGCAGATGCTCTCTCTGGACTGACCTGTCTGTGAAAAGCTACTCCAGCTCCTCCCTCTGTACAGTTACACCCTGACGGACTAGAGGATGTGTTCCCCCGACTTTTCTGTCATTAAATACTTTTTTTTTCAAATCTGCCTCGTCTCAGATGTGTACGGTTAAGGCCGGGTATCCAACCTCAACCTCAAAATGGGCATCACATTCTTGGCCCAATGTTTAAGCTCTGTCCTCTTCAATCATTCCTTTTACTGTGTAAAGACATAGTTTAATCTTTAGTGGGCACTAAATTGAGATATTGGACCCTCTATCTGTAAAAATGTAGTGGATATAGTTCACATTTGATTACTACAGTAAAGTCTTGTACTCTATGTTGGTATTCTTTGATTGTATATTCAGGTTAACAGGAATGTGTGGTCCTATTACATGTTCTTGTATATCGGTATGTGTCACATTGAAAGGATGCTCCTGTATTCTTCTTATTGCACTTCTGTGAGGCCGGATACATTCTAAGATTTGATGTCTAACAACCAAACTAATCCTGATGACATCCTCAGAGTAAATTACTCCAAAAAAAAACAAATTCCTCCAGAGCCACAGGAGGCAACTGTATTTTATGTTGTATTTTTCTAAATGAAAAGTGAATAATCCTTAAACTAATCTATTAAAAAATATACTTTTAGGAGCAGAAACTACCAGAATGAAACCCTGTTCTGTCCATCTTAGCTGTGTGTGTGTGTGTGTGTGTGTGTGTGTGTGTGTGTGTGTGTGTGTGTGTGTGTGTGTGTGTGTGTGTGTGTGTGTGTGTGTGTGTGTGTGTGTGTGTGTGTGTGTGTGTGTGTGTGTGTGTGTGTGTGTGTGTGTGTGTGTGTGTGTGTGTGTGTGTGTGTGTGTGTGTGTGTGTGTGTGCTGCTTGTATCAACACATGCAATGCCTACTAGTTGAACTAGTTAGTGCTGCAACACCAGATGGAGACATTTTCCAGCTGCATCTACCCGGCCCCTGAATACCCATATCAAATCTGCCCATGCAGCAGGACCATCTGTAATACCTTGGTGAGATGACACTGTCCCTGAACTGGGATTGAATATAATTCCGCCCACTAGCAATAAAAAAAATATGTTTGTGACACAGTAGAAAATAATGAAAAGCTTCAGCGGTTTGTTTTTTTATCTTTTCCCGCCACACATGGATATACAGCCTCACCTCTGCTGCGCTCCAGTGAGGTCTAACCGGCGTATTGGGAAGTTGGGGTGATAAAATGGGATGTTGCTGGCGTTGAGGATGGAGGCGAAGGCGAAGGCGAAGGCGGAGGCGAAGGCGAAGGCGGAGGCGGAGGCGGAGGCGGAGGCGGAGGCGAAGGCGGAGGCGAAGGCAGGGCGTCACTGCCGGTGAGAGGGGTTCGCCGCAGCCGTGCCACATTGACTCGGCTGATTAGGTTTGCAGCGCTGTGTGAATCCCGGGGGTAAATCCCCAACACTGGCAGCTGCAGAATGCCACTTCTATGGATATACCCCCCCCCCCCCTACCTACTTCCTACTATCCCACAACTCTTCATCACCCAGAACTCTCCCAACATCACATGTGCAGCAAAGTGGTGGAGACTCCTCCTTCACTGATAGCCTGTTAAGCAATCACTGGGGGGCACATGCACACAAGTAGGACAGTGAAAGGTGTGTGTGTGTGTGTGTGTGTGTGTGTGTGTGTGTGTGTGTGTGTGTGTGTGTGTGTGTGTGTGTGTGTGTGATCATGCATATGTTACACTCGAGCTGGCTGACGTGCAGGCCTCTTCTTACACAGTTGCATAACATACAGTGTTGCACTTTAGAAACATTAAAATTGAAATGCTCTTTTTTAATCCGTGGCTCACACACGGACACACACAAAAACTTTCTCCACGGTGCCTTTTATTCCCCACCCCACCCCGAACCTCAGTAACCTGTGACAGACAGCAGCTGAGCGAGAGATAGAGAGCTAGAGTGGAGAGGAGGAGGAGTAGGAGGAGGAGGAGGAGGAGGAGGAGGAGGAGGAGAGAGAGGAGCTCTTCTGTGCCACAGAGCATGCCAGCCCTGCCCAGGCACTGCTTTTCATTTTGATAATTGACCGCCAACTCCAGAAATGTCCATCAGCTAATCCTCTTAGCTTTCATAATGCTGACTCTGTCACAGAAGGCCCTGTTTTAATGTAACGAGCAGCTAAGCCCGGAGCACAGGACAGTCTCCCTGGGGTACTGGGGCCACTGCGCCCCCTGCAGGCCAGACGGAGATCTGCTCCCCGCTCCACAAGTGCCCTGCCTGTCTGTCACACCACGTCTAATCCATAAATCCATAACTTGGCTCTGTGTTGACCACCCATCCGCTTTTCACACTGCTCATTGGCACAAAGCGGTACTCAAAAAGTAGAATCTTGGTTGTGTTTATTCATTCATCTGCGTCGATAGGAGGATAGATGAATTTAATCCCTTTTGAATTCTACTCACTAAGCAGAACAACAATACCAATGACATCAATGTAATCATGTGAAAAGGAGGACAACTGCCATGGAACCATAGTTGTGCTTTTATCTCACCATCGGAGAAAATTCTACCCCCAAAAAATAATAGGCCTGCTATATTAACTATCACCGAGACCCCCATAGGGGCATATTGACACATTATGACACATTATTGTTAAACTGTGTAAAAAAATTAAATAAACATGAGCAAATTTATTTATGTTACACATATAATAATTAGTCATTTTAATAGAACTCAATCAACCAAAGATTATTAAAATGTCATAATCATAGTTTGTCTCGGAACTAGAGCAACCCATATCCTGGTGCTATCAGAAGCCATATGGCTAAAAGCAAGACCATTCCACAAAGCGTGTCTATATTATTTTTTTACAAAATAAAAAGCCCCAAACGTCTGTCATTTATGCATTGGTACAAGATAAATCCAAATGGCACACAGAGTGGTCACACATCGGGCTCATGTTGAGGTTTAGACCTTTTAGCTGCATTATTCCAAAGAGATAATCATCCTGAAAGTGCTTTTTTCCATAGGCGAACCTGAATTTTTATTTTGTAATCTTTATTTACTCTTAACCACTAACATATATTCTGATATTTACACATCTAAACCAAAGCTCACATGTGTTTCCTTTATTATAACACCATTATTATTCAAATAGCCCTTGTGGTAATAGAGATACACCCTTTTTATTTTGGGTATGTCATTTCGAGCAGAGGCCTAAAAAAACAAGTTTTGTTTTCTAATTAAACACTAAAATTCTAACCTTTATGCCTGTGTCTTAGTTGTAATTTCGAGACTGAAATATATATATATATATATATATATATATATATATATATATATATATATATATATATATATGTCATTTCTGAGAGCTAAGGCATCTCTTGATTGAGGAAAAGCTGCAGAACTGACAACAAACTGTAAATGATGTTTTATTCTAATCAGGTAGCTTCTCTATTCCTTCTCTTTCCTGTTTTCAGACTTTTATTTTTTTCCCCAACTCCACACATCCTAATTCCCCTCGAGGCATTTCCCTCTATCTCTTCCATAATTCCTGCCTCTGTGGCTAATCCTCATGTGCCAGCATCCTCCTGTGGTCGTTGTCCTTCAGTGAAGGAAGCACTCCTGCCCACCCTCCCTGTACGGCTCACATAGAAAGGCTGTCTGTGTGGAGCAGGAATCCTGAATTACACCATTACGGAGGTGATCCTCTTATGCAACCTGCTCTTCACACCCGTCCACAAAGCGGGAACGCTCACAAGCACAAATCCACCAAGGCACTCGCTGCCAGATTATCCGCAGTCCACAATACCACAGCTGCCATGTTTCCTTTTCGGTGAAACAATGCGTTTTTGTTGGGTGCATCTGTCCATCCTGGAGAGGGATCCTCCTCTGTTGCTCTCCTGAAGGTTTCTTCCCTTTTTTTCCGCCTGAAGGGTTATTTGGGAGTTTTTCCTGGTCCGATGTGAGGTTTTGGGGCAGGGATGTCTATGTGTACAGATTGTAAAGCACTCTGAGACAAATTTGTAATTTGTGAAACTGGGCTATACAAATAAACTGAATTGAATTGAATTGCATTCATGGCTTGGTGGACTCATCCCCGGCTGTCTCTCCCTGGCAGATACACTCGAGATTTAGTGATCATGTGTATGCGACGGGATATTTAGGACAGATCACATGAGATTGTTGTGCTTGGCTTGTGTACAAACAGAGCATTCTTCTCCTCCTCCCAGAAGCCAAACAAACCTGACCAGTCGGTTGCCTGTAACTCGAGGCCACGCAGGCTCTCGGATCAGGAAGCACGTTCACATATCCGCCTCTCAGCAAACTGCATTCAGGCTGACATGTGGTTCCAGCCAGTCAGCAGAATGCAACCTGGCTGGCCTGCTCTTTGCGCTCAGCACATCAGAGGGAGGCGGCCTGATCTGATGTGACATCGCTGACACCACCTTGAGAGCGAGGAGGAGATCCTGCCGATGATTAATTCAAGCTCAGACAAGCCGACGAGGATCTCGTTCTCTGCGTTTTACGCCTGCAGATGTCTCTCCTGCACTCAGCATGACTCTCCAGCCGTGTAATAAGGCTGAATCATCCGCAGTGAACGATGCCGAGGTGGAAATGGGAAGCGTTCAGACCACGGAGTGAGAATCCAGAGAAGTGACTCAGCACTACATCTGTGTGTCTTCATGCTGCTCGGTGTACATGCCGGCGCTCTGAGCATCGGCCTGCAGACCTCAGTCGAACAGAATGTCCAAATCATCCCGCTCGCTTGAACTCTATAGCACAACATGAGCTGCACTAGACCGATATGAACAGTGTCCGATCCATTTTATTTGAATGCTTTCTGCTCATTTTAGATTATCTTGTGTGGCCAATTCTACTCATCTCATCCAGAGCTGTGGACTTGAGACTTGGGGCTTTCTTGTAACCGTCTCAAGTCATGCTCTCAGGTCTCACGACTTGAGACCTGAGAGCAAAAACATTAAAGTTCTCAAGCTTTTTACCCAGGAAAGTCTGACTTAATAAAAGAAAAAAGAAAGACCGGGACTTTGTCGTCATTAGGCATACACTCATATAAAGCCACTGTTTACATGGGACCCTGCAAAATTCCATTCTGACCAAGGGGGATAAAATAATAAACACCGAAAGATCTACCTATTAGCTTTCTTTGAATCCACATCTCAGTCTTCATCAGTAAAATTGAGAACCAAGACATTTGTTATGATCTCCCATAGACGCTCACTTCTTCTCTCTTAAGTCTCCACTCAGGGATGAATTAAACCCGGGGTACGGACACCAGGCCAAACATGGGCCATGGACCCCTACCGTCCCCTCACACGTACATATTAGTTTGTTGTATTGTGCATGTATTTGATAAAAGGAAATGAGATAAGCTGATGAATAAAGGCTTTAAAACTACATTTCAAATGCGTATCTCCTTTGCTAGAGAAGCCTCTCTAGATTATGTAATAATGCAGATGTCACCGCAACCCCCCGGGATTTGTGTCGTGCTTTCTCTGCTGCGTACTGTTTTTACCAAACACATTTTGCAATTACTCAAACAACCACCCCGGAGCCCCCCTTTAATACGTCTGGGAGCATGTGTTTAAGGCTTTGTTCTCGGACTGAGCTGTACAACTTTTAAAATCTGTAGTCTCACGGTTATTATTATTATTATTATTAATATGTTTTTTTAACTTTAAAAGGCTCCCTCCAGAGCCACGGCAGAAAGGATCCAGCTGTGTCCACCGCCTGAGCGGTACTCTCCACAACAAGCTCACTCATCTCCATGTGTATAAACGGCGGCGTGCCTCTCTGAAGACATTTCAGATTACTTTGGAATCCAAAAAGCACGTTCCGGTCTTTGTGTCTGCTTATGAATAATGAGACGATGTCGTTGACAACTCCTACTCACCCTCCTACTACACAGTGCCTATAACGTTTGTGTCCAGTATGGAGGTGTGCAAGGGGAGGAAATCACTCAGCAGGGAAATCTACTTGCTCACTGACTTTATTGCACACCCTTCCACCCCCGGCTTCCAGTGAATGAAGCATCTCAGCCTCACTTGCCCTCTGTCTTCAGAGTGCTGCTTGCCGCATTAATACAGACATTGTAGCCTGTGCATTCGACTCTGATGCTATCTGTCCACAATGAATGGGCTGCATGTTCCTGCTGGCATAACCTCTGTGCTCAGTCTGAATAGGACTCTCCACTGTTCCTTGCAAGAGGAAAAGGTGACTCGCTGCCAGCCAACTCTTTCTTTTCTGCTCTGCAGACAAAAGAATAATGGACTTATTTATGTGCCGCTCATTACAGAAGGCCAAGTCTCTCAAAGGGAGCCAATCACACGGTCCGGATGCTCATCCTTGAATGATTAAAACCCTCCTAAAAAGTCAAATAGATGTATCTGGGCCCAGGGGATGAGGGTGGCTTGTGTGGGAGGGAAGTAAGAACAATAGAATATTTAGCAGGTTTGGATGAACTGTTAATACAGTTTGTCACCAGAATAATGAAAAAAACAAAGAGCTGTACATACAAATTACATAATAATAATAACATGTTCGGATATTTCATCGGACGTGTTGGGGAGCTACAGCAAACTACCGCCTCAAATCGGGCGTGAAAGTCATTTGACAACATGTTAAATCAAGGCCCACTTACTTTATGTTGTGTCACCAAGCAGCCACAGAGGGGGATGACCAATTTCTGATAGCATCTCGACAACGAACCACAACAACGGTGGCATATTGCATGGCTTACTGTGCCGGGTTGCATAATATACAACAAGTGTCACATTCAGTCCGCCTCGTGTAGCTACTGAAGCACCTCCTCTACACCTCTCAGGCTCTTATCATGCTCATCGTGTTATGAAACTGATTGTTTTGAGAGATGAAGAAATCCATCACGGCCAGAAGGAGCGAAACACAGTCGTGATGCAGATGCCGTCTTCTGGCTCCTCGACACCGGCTTGTAACATCAGCGTATGAATCTCAATGTTTGGCACAGATGCCGGACGTCTTGGGTCGGCGGAGTCGCCTTATGTTGACAACAGCTGTACGGGCGAGTTTCCGTGTCCTGGAAGATGAAGAGAGCGGCAGGGAGATGGCTGCTGCCTCTAGAATACACAGATTAGACTCGGTGATGCTCCTCTCTGCCCCGTTTACTCTTCACACCTGAGCAGGCCGACAAATAAACCTGCAGTGCCGCCACAGAATGCTCAACGCTCACGATTAATATTTCATTTTTCCTGCAGCTGACTGAGGAGCTTATGCAAGGAGTAAAAAACAGCCTGTCTCCAGAGACATTTCCTGTATGCGTGTGTGTGTGTACGCAAAGCTTGTACTGTACTATTAGTACCAGCCGAAGACATTCATCTTTTTTTCACCATCTGTTCACTTGCTTTGGATGAATAGTAAAACATTAGTTATGATGCCAGCAGTGCAATAATTGAAGGTATCGCACTTTCTCCGTTGGCCCGTTGTCCGCTCAATCCACCACAACATTACTCAGCAGAATCAATCCCACTTATCCGTGGGATATCCCAGCGTTGTGTCGCCACCAGAGGACATGCTGCATTCCCGTTGCCCTTTCCTCCCTTTGTATCAGCGCGAGTCGAAGACATCCTCATTTGACTTCCTCTTGAGATCGATGGGACTGCTATTTTCTGTTTTTCTTTCAAAATAGAACCCGTTGAAATGTTGTGTGACAGCCACACAAATTGAGAAGAGTCATACAGACAGCGACTGTGGCTCATTAAAGTCAAATACACAATGTTTGCTATAGCTAACATTAGCGAGCAAATGCTAGTCTTGGCAGTCTAACTCTGATAAGGCAATAGCCACAAGAGCTGGCCGTGCACTAGCATAACAAGTGTGTTTTATTGCATAACATATTAACTTCATATTTGTAAGAGAAGAGCAGAGCGAAACAATTATCAAATCAGTCTTTCTTTAAAATTATCATAAAAATGGAAATTCATGACAACTGGATTGATAAAAAAACTGGTTGATTAAAATATCAACAACCACTACTAAATGGACCATGTGGTGGGATTGTTTTCTCAACCACAGAATTAAACGAATTCCACTTGCATAAATAACCAAATGGGACAATTTATGTAATTTCTGTCTTTTAGTAAGCGTTTAAAATCTCTCCACGCTGTCGTCATGTGTTATTATTGCGAATAGCAATCGATAATCATTTACTATCTGGAGACATAGACTCATCTTAATTCTTTGCATCACCTTCGAACCTCTAGAAATCCATCAGTGCATTGTTGAAGAGGGACACACTGTCAAAATAAATCCATTCCCGCATACCATAATGTAAACGGAGCCATGGTTCTGCTGGATCTTAATGTCCTGAACCAGTGAACGCACCGCATGAATCACCGCAGCAGAAGTGGAGTCGGAGGCTGACGCGAGTCGATCGCTGTGCAACACTCACACGGTTCATTGTCGACACCCTTGACATCGAGTCATTAGTGATCTGCAGGGCAAGGACGTGACACACGCTTGGCATTGATATCAAACATCACATTCACATTACACCCAATGCTCCTTTCCACATGTGGCCACATTAAAACACACAAGCCGATCTTTCACCGTCTCCCGGGCGGCTAAAACCACAGTTCACACGCTTTCTCATCCCCGCTGCGGATCAGTGGCCATTCATCGGGTCCTGCAGCAGGAAAAGGAGGCCATGTGTGCATGTTTGACCAGGCCGGGGAGTGTCAAGCAGTGGCTAAAGCTCTGTAAGCGGGCCCTGGCACTGCTCCCCAATTGCCTGCCTACTCTGTGGGCATGGGCCTGGAGGGGAATAATCCCTTGGCTAGGCCATTGGTCACACATGTTGGTGTGTATGTATGTCTGTGTGTGTGTGTGTGTGTGTGTGTGTGGGCAGAAGACCCAAGCTGCAGGATGAAGATGAGACCTGGCACCAGATTCAGAAAGCCCTGTCTAATAACCTGCAGCCTTCACACACAGTCCTGGAGACGAGGGGCCATGTACGAGGTCTGCCTCGTACTGCACCCCTGATCTTACATAACCTCAGTCTGCGGGAGATTGCGCTGCAGTGTGAGCCCTCTGACCCGTACATGCTGCTTGTTTTCTGTTGTTGCTTAAGTGGGCGTGTAATGGATGACACACGGCTTCAGCCTCGCCAACCTGCCGTGTGTAGATGGACAGCTCAGGTGACCCGCAGTGGGCCAGCTTCAGCTCTGCAGTCCCCCCCCCCCACATATGCTGCTTGTAATATTAAGACAACACTGCACTCAAGTGTCAAAAGAATAGTTACATTTAGGGTAATATATATATTTATTTATCTATTTTCTCTCTTGATGATAATTAAATGCAATGATCGATATCACGCTCATGTCTGTCAAAAGCACCCCTAAAGCACACTAATAAACATTATATGATAAACACCTTCACATTGTCAACCACATGTTATTCTTATACTGGCATGCAGATGTTGTTATCTTCAAAAAGAACAATCTAAGGATCCCCCTATGCAGTCTTTGCGCTAAGCTAACTCCTGCATTTAGTTTTCTATGTAAAGCTATGGACACGAGCATGGTAAACATCTTCTCATCCAACTCTCTGTAACTAAAGCAAATGAGCGTGTTTCCCCACATGCAGAACCGTTTATTTAAAGTTCACTTGATAGTGGAAACTAACCCTTCTTTCAAATCTATTAGACTATTCAAAGTTCAGTAATGGGAAGCGACTTAATTGTTCCAGTAGCAGTCTAAAAGTTAAGCCGGGTAATTACAGAGGAGATCCGCTTCCGACCAAACAGTAGGTCTTTTCTTACCAACAAGCCGTTCAGGGAGGAAATAGATGAAACCGATAATATCTTGGGGATATCCCGTCTGTTTATATGCTTTTTTCTAATAACGTGCTCCTTATAACAAAGTATGCCGTTTTTTCACGCGTTGGTCTCTGGAACATTCACAGGGAATATAACTCTCCAATTATTTCCTGTAAAACAAAGTCACAGCTCGAGGTGACAGGTATCACCAAATAATAGGTGTGCAACGACACCTGAGCTCCCCCAATCACACGCAGCCTCCAGGACTCCGTGGAGTCCTCAGTTGGCCTGTTGGGAGACACATTTGTTGTGCTGCTAACTATCACAAACTCATTATGGGCGTAATGGAGGCTAAATCCACTTCCACTCAAGCTGACATAAGCACTTGTAAAAGTGAAGTGACACTCCTTCGATGCTTTTTAAATACACAGCATCACAGATCCCCCCGTACTGGTAATAGTTTGCCTTATGCTCACTGACGTGCAGGATTTACCCCCATTTTATTTATGACAAAGGTCCCCATTACATTATTAATGTATATGTCATGTGAAGCAATTGTCTGAGGGGCAAAACGTATACATCATTATAATCGTGGCGACCAAAACAAGAGAGAGAGAAAGAAAAAAAACCTTTAGGCAATGAGAAATTATTTCATGCTTTTAGATTTGAAAGGGGAGGGGGGGCACACGGTGATGCCCGTGAGCCTGAAGATCTATAACCTCAATTATTCAGCACGAAATCAAAATGAGGGTGGCAGGTGACTTGGAGGCCAACTATATTGAAGGGGCCATGAGAGATGAGAGAGAGAGAGAGAGAGAGAGAGATGCTGGCTGCTGGTTTCATAACACCGCCGCGGTGGGATCCGCGTGATCCGCGTTGTTCTGGAGCAGCGTGACCGCGGGCATGCCTCGCCGCACACATTCAACCTGAGCCTCTTTTGATTTCACGGTGACGCGCGTATAAGACCGTTTCCGGGACACCCCAGGGTCCAGCGGTGGTCGCGGAGCCGCTGCCGCTGCCGCTGCCGCTGCCGCTGCCGCTGCCGCTGCCCCCCCCCCCCCCCGGAGGTTTCACGGTGAACACCTGGGGGGGGGGGGGCTCGGGAAAGTTAAAGGGGCCCGGTCTCAGTGACGGTAACGCAGCGCCAGCGGATGGTCCTCCTCTCATCAGCGCTGCTTCTCTGCACTGAGGAGGAATCCTTGTGAAGGGGGAGGCGCCCGAGCGAGGCGAGCTGCACGACTGCTGCCCGATTTCGACAATTAACCTTGATGAACACAGATTGCTTTCACTTAACCGGCGCAGGTGCGTTGAGTGCGCGACGCCGCGCAGCTGAGCGAGTCCACGTTTATGGCGGCACGCTGACGCATTCCATGCCGAACGCCACAGAGGAAGGATATTGCAGCTGATGGGCTTTTTCCCTTTTCTTTCGCGTGTGTGTGTCTGTGTGTGACGGGACAGGACAGGATAGGATACATTGCGATGGGAGCTGGTCCGATGATCGTTCAGGAGCGTTGCTGAAGTGATTTGATTCGGAGACCCGTATCGGAATTTGACCGCCGTGTCATTGGACAGCAGTCGCAGTTCCAGCAGCTTAGAGGCGTCTTCTGAACGGCGGAGACGAGGACAAGTAAAGGTAGAGTGAGAGAAAAGAAGAAGAGAGCACTATCCGCTTCACTAGTCTCCATCTGCGCCCTGGACAGCCTGACATGAGGACCGCAACCCGGCTGTGTTCCGTGTGAAGAGGCAAGCGGGGCGGCAGTTATTTCGGCTCTCAAGGACGCAAAGAAGTGGCCGCCGGCCGGGATCGGGAGCATGGAGCGGGACGACACCGACACCGGGAGCGCGTCCAAAAAGACAATACTTAAGAAGATATTTAAAGTTCGCAAGAGGAGGGAGATGCTTTTCGTCCAGGTGTGCTTCATCTGCAGTGCCCTCTTCGTGGCGTGGAGCATGTCGGCGATGTTGACCAAGACAGGTGAGTGGAGTGGAGTGTGTGTGTGTGTGTGTGTGGGGGGGGAGCGGATCTGCAGTGAAACCATGTTCCCACATGCACAACACTTCGGCTAATTGTAATTCCAGCGCATCGAGCACAGAACCAAACCTCTAGGCCCACGCGCTCCTGTCAAGGGCAGGGGGATGAACGCGGTGTGTTAGTTTGATTTTTCCAATCTGAGCAGGTCCAAACATGTCCATCTACCTGTGTGTGTGTGTGTGTGTGTGTGTGTGTGTGTGTGTGTGTTTGTGTGTGTAGTTTCTATTAATATGCAGTGAGTAGCCCAGGACGCGTTGGGCGTCTTTGGCCCAGCTCACTTGGTAGAACAAGTCCACCGCACAGGTTGTCGGGTTACAGCTGTTTCTCTCTCATCTCCGTGCTGGATACACGAGTCTGTGGACTGTGTGTGCCCTGTATGCCGCAGTGTGCGCGCGGTGGCAGCGGCACGTTTTATAATTCGAGAGTGAGGCTCGTAATTACGGCACGCGCACACACCTCATGCCCCACATGCACAACGCGATCAAGCCACTGATCACAGAACGAGCACAATTTGGTTCGTCTGCGCTTTTTTTCCCTCCCAGTCTTTTTTTTTTTTTTGTTTTTGGAGGGTTGGGGGGGGTGGTGGTGTGGGTTGACGCCAAGCATATCGTCGGTCACGCTACACTGGAGCTCAGCATGGTGGTTGGTGCTGGCATCATCGCGCCTGGCCCGGGGCTTCACAAACACCCACGCACGCACACACTCACTGGATCACGTCAATCCCGCCGAGCTCCTCACACCGCGTCCAGGTTCCGCATGGCGGTCGAGGGTTCCTGATTTTACGCAGCGACCACTGGCACGATGCGTTGGTGTGCCTCATGCTCGGTGCTTGCGGCTGATTATGCGTGTGTGATCTCCCCGATGCAGGCACACACCGCGCAACATGCCCTCCCATGCACACGCATGTCACAACTCTTACCTCGGGCCCGCGCACACGCTGACACGCAAAGCATCCCACACAGCCTCGCATGGCGTTATGTAATCTCACGAGCAACCTTGACATTTTGCTGGTGAAGAATGATATCCGACACACACACGCGTTACTTTGATCGGATGTTAACTAGACAAAACACCCCTCCAGCGCATTGCTGTCTATGTGACTGACAATAATAAATGTGCCAACATGAATTTTGCAGCCTTGATGTTTCTGTTTTTAAAATCAGGAGTTATGGCATGTGAGCATTTTTCTTATCAAAGTGATTCTAACTTGAAACCATGGGTCCCAGACACTCCTGAGGGATATGTCCATCTTCTACCCCTAAAAGCAGGCTGTACATGGACAAACTACTGCCTGTCTGCATGTCTCTAACTGAAGTATCGGGAGTTTTATTAATTACATTAAAAACGACAAGAGGCTTAAAAGATAATTCTGAATGATATCATACTGGCGAGTGCACATCTCTTATCTCCAAAGGCGGGCAATGGGAGGCAAAGTAAGCCCCCGTCTGTCACTAATGGCTTGCCTTTTCTTTTTTTTCATCCAATCAAGTTCTCTTGACCACACCATGGTTGTCATGTGGGGGCATTGAACAGAATGCGTTGGTTGTGATTTCCTCCCGTTTGACCATGTGGTGGTGATGGTGGTCACGGTGGGATTTCAAGGTGACATGAAGAGGAAGTGTTTGAGAAGACTAGAAATCCCCCCCCCTGCACCCACCAGACCCAAAGCTCGCCATTATCCGATCTGTGTAATTGAATAGCTGTGGCCAGCCGTCCCAACAGGGACAAGCATTGTCATGTCAATGTAAAAACCTGGTGTCATGCGTTTGCCACCCATCTGATTGATGGGAGTGTTGATGTGCTGAATGGTCCAGATGGATGGGATTTGATGTACTACTCCTGGGCTCCATCTCCATGAAAGAGGGGCGGGGCGCTACATGCTGTCGTGCATGCTGATGGGGCTGCATGTGGGTGTGATGGATCTGCGCTCAGGGGGGACTAGAACAGGTGTTTGTGAGAAGCACGGCCAGGCTGGGCTCTGGTACCTGCGACAGGCAGACGGTGATGTGTCAACATTACGGCGGATCCCCGATTTTTAAAGGGAGCGTCTTCAGCGTACGGAAAGATGAAGGGACGCTTGTCCTTGATCCATCGTCCTGGTGACGGATTGGAAGGAGCTGGAGGATGTAACGGCTGCCACTCATACCGTCTAAACTGACGTGTGCTCGCAGCCTTTTCGTTTGTTGTGCTCCAAGTAGCATGCCGATTTATTTATCTTGAATGTAACTGCAGTGTATCAGGTCAGCCTTATTCATGTGTTCTTGTTAATGGGCTCATCTATAAATTTGACCAACTTTAAGATGTGTTGAGCAATTTATGCTTTCGTGTTAATGTTTTAGCAGTTAGTTTTGAAATGTCTCTTCCCTATCCCACCTGGTATTCCTTAATTATTTTTGCCTTTGGGAATCAAGGGTTTGTTTGGGTCCATAGTTGTTATCTTTTGAGGCGTCTGTGGCCTCAAGTTGAAGCTGTGAATTTTTAAGAAATGTTACTTTCAGAGATTTAATGCCATAAAGACATTTTGTAGTTATAGTTTTCTGATAAGTAAGGCCTTGTGGGATGAAATGCACTTTATGATCAGAGTTGGCTAGTGGGGGTTGGCCTTGGATGTTTTAAGTTTAATGTTTGAGAATTACATTGCCAAGAGTCTTGCAGTCCACATTGCTTAAATGCAGTTAGCACTGCTCCAGTGCATTGCGATTGTCATTGCACGGAAGACGGCCGCGTTTCCCCATGTTTTTGTGTCCACTGGAGGTTTCTCAGCGGCGCCCCTAAAAGCATTGCAAAGGAACAAGGATCCCGCTGAAGTCGGTCCCCGAATTGCAACTGCCGATCTGCAGTTAGGGGAACATTTACCTTCCGTTGCAGCGCGACTGATCCTTAGTTTTTAGCTCTTTCTTACCGTTGTAAAAGCATGTTGGACAACGGCAGGTCTAATCTGCACTAGATTCTCCCAGAGACGCCGGAGACCAAGTGCAGTTTGCAGCATGTCCCAACCACCAGTAAATGTTATGTAACTTTTCACTTTATTTTCAATGAAATCGAATCGAGTTTCTCAGCTTTATTTAGTTCTGTCCACCAAATTCACGTAGAAGTCCCAGCAGAATTCGGTCTAGATTGTTTTTCCTTTCAGATGCTCAACAGGAAGCTCACAGTGCTCTGAACGAGCCCCGCCGTCACAGGGAAATGCGTGCAGTTTTCTTCCACTAATCGGCGAAGTAATCGCCCTTTGAAGAATATAATGTTCCATAGTTGTGGTTACGTGATTCTATACAACCGTCTGTATAAATTGACTTTAGATACACTGTCGTGCAATCTTTCCCCACATATTATGGTTCACCGTGTCCACAAATGAATGAAACATCCCACACTCTTTGTGGACTTTACGTACTCTAGCACATATAAATAAGGAAGTCTTATGGTTTAAATAATGCATATAAAAAGATCATTTACTTGGTGGATATTGGGGAGGAATATTCTGATTAGTGTATTAGAAAAGTATGATCACTGTACTATATTTGTAACTAAGGGTAATTTTATGATTTAGTTTCATAACTGTAGGATGTGGATGATGTAAATGAAATGGGTTTTATTATGGGACAGATGCATTTCTATTGAGATTGTGGCTGTTTTCCTGTTTAGGCTCTTATTCTGAAGTCTGGAATGGGAAAACAGCTGTGTTGGCGAAGTTCAGAGGCTGGAGAGCCAGGCATGTGGGGCGATGCACGAGAATAACTGGGAGCTTTAAGCTCACTGAATAGAGACTAACTACTAATCTTAATTGTGAGACATTAGATTGGTTGTATGAGTATCGGAGGTTGACAAACTGTCGGAGGCAGACAGCGGGCTGCTCTCTATGAAGAGATGTTAGAATGATGACGTTGGCATCGTGGCCAGGAATGTTAAAATAAATACTCTTAACATGCATCCCTGGTGTTGAGACTTCTTCCACAAACACAAGCTTCATCCAGACTCTTTGGACACTCCGTCCCTGGCAAAGTGATCGTCTGTTGGCGCGTCATCGTGTTTTACTAGCCACATGTTCCCCATGCCTTACGCTCGACTCTTTTATTGTGACAATTGATCAGATAACGTTTAACAGAAGACACCAGAGACCGTCAGAGGAGTGAAACTGAGCCTGTTGGAGGGGAGGAACAGGTTGGACTGGATTGTTTGGCATTTTTATTATTATTGTAGAGCTGAGAAGTGGCTGTGGTCGCCTTGTGTACGTCTGTCCAGTGCCAGCTGACCGCCAGGCTGTCTAACTGTACCAGATTAAAAGACATGATCTAACGAAATTAAAATGGCTGTAGTTTCTGAACCCCTCTGACTAAATGTATCAATGAAGATTACCCTTGTCACTACTTATGAAAGTGTGAAGAATCCTTCAGGTCATACAGAAACCGAGCAGTGGGCCTTGAAGTTGGTAAAAATTGAAGATTCTTGTCCGCCAAAAAAGTATATTTCAGTATGAATAACTGCCTGTGTCGGTATCTGTACAGGAAACGGGACAGCATAGGTGTGTAAATACACTAGTAGAAAACACCTGCTTCAAATTTGAAGAGGGTATGACCATCCCACATTGTTTTTCATGAAATGATCCAGCCGGAGCTCCAAAAAGGACATTTGGAGTCTCCAAATGCACACATGATAACCAAAGGATATTATCAGACAATAAAGGTGTTTTTTTTCTTTTCTTTACATGTTGATATAGTTCAACATATACAATGTATATAACTGTAATAACTCTTAATATCACTGCAAAATATAACTTTGACTCCTAGTGGAGCAGATTTATTGCTAAATAATTTACATTACATTTAGCAAATGCTTTTATCCAAAGCGACTTGCAATAAGTGCATTTCAACCTAGAGTCTAAACTAAGAACAATAAGAATACAGAAAGTAACATTACTGCAACATAGTCCAACTACAAAAGTACCATAATAAGATAGAGATAGAGAGAGAGATATATGTATGTATATGAACACTTGCTGCGCCCACATATTTCAGAGGAGTTCCGTTACATATGCAACACGTCGTTGGAAAGCCGGAAGTCTCTAGAGTAGACGAAGGGGTTGACGGTCTAACTACTTAAATGTTACTTTGAATGTACTGTATGTTCCAGGAAGTATTTGCACATGGTTGGGACAAAAAAGACGACTATCACTTCTGCTAAATCATGGCTGTTAAAGACGGTCCCATGGTCAGGCAGACACTTGCCCACTCTGAAATACTTGGAAGCATGGTGTGACCGACAACGGGCAGCCAGACGGAGGCAGTGGGAACAACTTGTTTTCCGGGTGTTCCCTAGTGATCTGCTCACAATCGAGGATTCAGCAATACTGTGAACTCACCCTGCAGCAAGTTACTCATCCGTCAAATCGACGTTGCCGTTGTGTGGTTTCATGAAAGTGAGTTTAAATCGCTGCTCGGGTCGTTGGTGATACCACATGATGGCTGTGGGACGGCAGTTTGATGTAATTTCGGAGGCTTACGAGCGTTTTAATGAAAGTTGTACGCTCCTCTTCCCACTCTCCCACCTAAAAACATAACGGCACAGCAGCTGCATGTTGATGCGTTATTGCTGCCGCCGGATGGGAACTGCATATCCACATGAGAACTTTTAACGGATGAAAGAAAAGCCACCCTATTTGGATTTATGATCATAGCCATGGATGTTTTGGGTCATAAAACATAGTTTGGGGTTAAGAGCAGCCGTGTTTGTTTTCATTGCAGTTTCTACAATGTGCAAAATGGTGTTCCATGGTTTCCCTGCATCTAAAGAGACTTTAACACCTCTCCAGCTGATCTTTAGTGCTCACCTCCAACATGTGCGCCGGACTTGCATACTACTCTGCAAGATTACAGACGCTTTTATTAATGTTGAATGTATGGTGAGCAACCCTGTTTTTGTGTTCTGTTTTCTGCAGGCCATGGGATGATTATGGAGGGACCTGCGGACTCTGAACACTGGGGCAGACGGCTACTGGCCTCAGTACCAGACAACGAGACGGAGCAGAACTGCTCAGCACCAGGTAAAAGATGCACCAATAAACCAACATGATTATGCCTCTCTGCAGTGTTCCTCACACCTCCTCCACAAAGCCAGTTGACGTCTTTTTAGTGCCAGTTGACGTCTTTTTAGTGCTTCGTGTTTTCACGCCCTCCAAAAATATTCGTTCCCAGCGAAACAGCCACGAAAAGCCCGCTACGCGCTACCTGCTCGGCATCAAATGGCGGACGAGCCAAGTTGGCGGCTACCCTGTGAAATGTGGCGACGCCTTTAGACGCTGATGACGGATGTTTTTCTTCCTAAGATTTGTTTTTCGTGCACCAATGACTGCATATGGCACGACTGATGCAGCCATGTCATTGGATAAACGATACTCGCTACACCTACGCGTGCTTTCTTTTTTTTTTCCAAGACGATACATTTATGAATTTGTAGGCTTAACTCGAGTAGCACCCAGCAGGTGGAGTCTGTGAGTTATGCTGCTTTAATTGGGCCTCTATTGTTCTGGCTCGGTTGATGATACTTGCGCTGAGCACTGAAAGGGGCTATTGATTGTGTTCCAGCATCGCCGTTACACTTAAATGAAGCGGCATTCTCCCCAATTAGTTATGCTGACAGTTCCACCGACGATGCTGACATCTGCGTCAGGCAATGAGAAACATTAAAGCTCCCTTCATGGTATTATTGCTGGACATGGTGAGCTGTCGATCGACTTACCTCGTGTTTTTACAACTTCAGTTTCGTTTGAGCTTCCTGGGATTCCCCCATGACTCGTGAGAAAAGCTCTCCGTTCGAGCCACTGGGTGAGAGGTGGTATCGATTGGCTAACAAGATTTGCTCTTTTTTATTTTTTGTAACGTGAGAGAGCGGCTTCATAAAGTGGAAATGTAGATGCTAAATGTGACCGCCTTGAAGGGAATTTTGTCTTTTAAGCCCGGAGTGATGATTTTGTCCAAAGTTTTTAACTCTATTAGAATTGTTTCACCATTTGCGTTCAGCTAGCACACAGGATGACACCAGGGCACAGACGGTGTAGGGAGTCATTTAAAAAACACGTTTTTGTTGTGGCATCACTGGTGATCCAGTAAGGACTAACTGGCTATGATTTCATTACTAGTCACTGCAGGAATCCACCCTCAGGGATTAGTGAATCATTGGTGTTGTGACCTCCTATTTTATACATAAACGAGCAAAACAAACCTTTTTACACTGCTTGATTTGAACTATTCAGTGTTGAGGCTATTGTAATATTAGTGGGGTCCTGTTGAACGGGCACTAAATGACAAGATTATGTACTTTAAGATTTGAGACGTCTCGCCATCACCAGACGATACTTCACATTCCGCACATGCCTGGCGGGCTCGAGTCCTCCATCCCCCACTGTGCCTCGTCACTGAGCCGATCATATGACTCTTTGTTGTTGGGTCTTGGTCTTGTGAGTAATCCGGACTGATTCAGATTTCAGGCGCCTCAGATAGTCAGTTGCTATGTTTTGGAGCACCGATTGTCTAATGGCAGAGGATGCAGGAGGAGAGATCCGTCTGCGTCTGAGCACGCGCGTCTCGCTCTGTGATGCGCGGGTGGGCAGACCCCCCCCCCCCCCCATTGTCGACGCCACTCGCCATGGGAGCCCTTTCTTATCTAAGGGGGGCATCATGAAGGAGTTATGCCGAGGTGTCCTCTTTTTCACAAACTCAAATCTGGTCACCCTAATGTTGTGCTCGTCAGGGCTATTTACAAGATGACATGACATCTAGATGAATATGTCTTGGTCTTTCTAGTAAGACAAACTTGTTTACCAATAGCTCATTTTCCGAGAAGACTTCTTTGTTTCCAACGCTCACAATAAGCAAGAATAATGTAGTGTTGCTGATTGGTTTGTCCTGACCCCAGTGCTGTCCAGCCACAATGAGCCTAGCGCTCGCCGTGGACGGCCTGCTGCTCGATGGGGGGATGATGATGATGATTGGAGGCCTTTTTGTTTTATGCCCAGTGTGCAACATTCAAAGCTCAGTTTAATTAAGCCGCCGTTTGTGGGCTGCATAGATTATGCGCCGCCACCTCTGGTCTCGCTGCCTTTTCCTCATTATTTCTGTGATCGGCGAGGGACTCTTTTTCAGGGATCACGGGGAGCTAATGTTGTTCTGCTTGTCTTAAAACTTGCGCTGTTAAGGCAGCCATTCATTCATGAGTGCCTTTTTTATGTTGGTCTTTCAGTAATGACTCCTGACAAACACAAGGTGCTTTCTAAACTCTTTTCTTGGTGCTGCTGCTTGAGTGTAATAAATGCTTGTAATCTAAAAAAGGGCTAAATCCCTCTGCACGGGGCTCATGCAACCTCTGATGCTCCTAATTAAATAAGTCACGGGCACATTTTGAGATGCAGTTGCTCTGTAGCGGGCCCATGTACTCTCACTTCTCCCTTACGTTGAACAAGTCGCGTCAAGGAGGCACATTAAGTATAATCAGAAATGTGTTTTACTGTAATGTGAGGTTTTCATGATATGTGGAGCAAATTGGATTGGGGGGGGGGGGGGGGGGGCAGGCAGAGCACTGTGGCTAATGCTCTGTGGGGGGAATTGTGTGCTTTTAATAAAGATGCTGCCAATACCGTATATTTAAAACTTCCACTTGAGTTCCGTAATTGGCCCGGTGGATGGAAACGACGGCTACGCAAGAAGTGGCCGTGAACAACAAAGCAGCGGTTTTAGTACGGCTGGGTTTGTACTATGAATTAATCCGACGGGATTTGATTCTTAGTGGTTTTAGATATGGCTCTAATCCTCCCACGGCCAAGGCGGGGGGGGGGGGGGGGGGGGGGGGGGGGCGGCGGCGGCACGGCACATATTGCATGTTTGGCTTGAAAAGTGGCGTGGGTGAGGAGGGACTGTGGCCCGAAGTGTAATTGTCAAGCTGAAAAAGCTTTCTGTGTTATGGCGTGAATGTCTGAGTTCTGCTGCTGGCGCAAAGGCGAGATGCAAGGCAAACGAGGAGATCTTGTATTGCAACTTTCTTTTCTAGGGGGGGGGGGCAGAAACTATGGCGGGAACACGAGTGGTGACTCTGGCAGCCGCTCCGTGCTGGTTCACCGACTCCAGGGACGCACCGAGGGGGGGGCGGGGGGGGCTTTCTGAAAGGGAATTACACAAGCGGGATTATGCTGCTGTGCATAATGGAAAGTGACCTCGCTCTGCTCGGCGCTCGCGTTGCCAACGGTGGCACAGTGCAGGCGAGAAGGCGGTCTGCCGGCACGCGCACCTGCAGACCGCCTTCCACGCTGCCCAGTTCAAACGAGCCTGACCTCCTTTTGTGTTCGCTCGGTCGCTTTCTGCTCTGCTTCAGATGTGCGGCCCGGTGCATTTCAATCCTGCTCTGCCTCTGGCTGGAGTTTTAATTTAAAAGTGAAGAAACGAGAAGAGGGACTTTGGGTCCTGGAGCCACTTGCCTATTCCTCCTGTACACTGCTGAATGCGTGCGCGTCACGGCGGTGATTGAACCAGGTGTCTTCTGGTCCACCAGCTTGGCCTCGTTCAGCAGCCCGACCGCTTGCTCTCATGGGGGGGGGAGAGATGGAATGGAGATGTGCAATAGGTTTGCGAGTGTGTTCATGCAGGTGAAATTGCATGTAAGAGTGTGTGTGTGTCCCCGCCCTCCTCGAGAAGTTATTGTTTCTGTGGGTCACAGATTTTCCAGTCGGGCTGCTCGTGATGTCATGTTTACAAGAATGGCTGCCGGTTCCTTTGAGTCATGCTCTTTATTGACGTCTGCTCGAGTAAGCTAATTATCTAATCGACTAATAACGACCCAGAGGAATGAGTCTCTTGACTACTGTACTGGAGTGTCAACTCTGTTCTGTTAATGACTTGGCTGGTCCGTGGGTCGTCGACAGAAGGTAGCACCAGGCACGCCGCCAAAACATCATACTCGCATATTAATCATGTTAATTGGCTGTTTTTAACAAGTGACGACATTTGTTTTCCTCTAAAAAACATACTTTGCGTGACCCCATTTCATCCATTTGGTCCAGGACTCCATCGTAGCTGCGTTGGCTGGAGACCTGCTGTCCTGTCCATCCATTTCTGTGACGGCAGACGGGACCCGATACTGAGCTACGTTATGCAACGGCATCATATCTGGAATATTACCAGATTATGGAGTAATTGTACAAATGTAGAGAATTGCGGTCATGCCTCAGCTTTAACATTATGGCAATAAATGACGTTTGCCTATGCAGAGACGTGATCCCTAATGTAGAGACGATATTTCTAAGACTGACGTGTATTCAGTGTTTTTAAATGGCTGTACTTTTTGCTGCAACAATCCAAAGTATAAACTGTTTTCATGTAATAATATTACTGCCAAACAGGATTATACTTATCATTTGTTTAATTTAAATGATTGCTAAATTTGTAGCGGATATTTTGAACCGGTCAATGTTTCACTTTAAAAAAAATCGATGACGATACCATGACTGCAGGTTTTTGAGATTATGTAATGCATCTGGGCTGAGAGGAAAAGGACTGCCCCTGGTCTCCCCAACACATCAGACTACTTTATTTCATACGTCCCCCTCGCTCCCTCGTTGCCCCAGACAGACGGCAGCATAGACGCACATTTGAGTTTCCCATTTGTATACCTGCGTAACCTTTTTATTCGGCTTGCTCTGCGCCATTTTAACCATGCAATGTCTCATTAGATGAAAATGGTGACTAGCACGCAAACTCCTTTAGAGATGAAACGTTTGATTTAACAATTCATCGACGGAAAGAAAATTAGCCCGCAGATATTTTGAGAACTGACACCAATTCTGTTGCTATAACCTTTTCATGCAAAAAAGAAAGTAGTAGCATTAGGGAAGAGTCATAAGCCTTAATTGTATCCTATGTTGCAGCTCATCCTAAGACATTTTTGTTCAAATTGTCCCCAATTCCACTGAGCAACGTCCTCTTGATGATTGTATTTGCGGGCCTCATTTGAGAAGCATGACCTCAGTAATCTGTCCGTTTTCCCGTTTGTACGTCCGGTCCTTGTGTGGGGAAACGGCTGTGGAGGCATGTTCACGTCCCGCTTGACCTCTCCACTGAGGGGACAAGGACAACCCCTGTAGACGCTGTCTGCTTGAGTGTTTACAGGGACGGGGGTGTGACCCCTGCCCGCCCTCTCTGCCGGCCCACCGCCGGCGCCCTTTAAACACCTTTTGTGATCCCCTATTTTTAACTCCTCTCAGCCAGACCAGATTGTGCACAGAGGCAAGGGGAGGAACGAGTAACCAAAGAACATGGATGGCAATGACATTTAATTATTGATTAATGGCAGACCTGCAGGTTTGGCGGCTGAACATGGGAGGAGAAACGGCCCCGACGGCAGGAAAGTCAAACCTGACACTTTCCCCGTGAATTAGTTGTTCTTAAGGAGCTTTGTGTAGAGGAGCTGCAGGTGGACGGGTTGATTGTGGGCGTTGGTCCATGAGGTGTCGGTGGGACTTTAGCCTACTGTATCGGCATCAGTTTGTTTTCGGTCACCTATGGCGGCACAGCTGACACATCCTGTAATTGATTGCACCTTTGCTTGAGGCCTGCGGCTTGCCGACGCGTTTCAATCGGCACATGAACCTGTCGGAAGTGAAATGAGCTAAAGCCGGCTGCAATAGTCCGTGTTGCTGCGAGATTCTAATGTCCGCAAGGTGTTATCGTTTCTAATCTATTTAAGGTCAAATGTATTACTCGTACCATTTATTGTCCAACTGGTTGCATTTACTTTGTCATGAAGGCAGTTTCAATGCTGCAATGAGACTAATGTGTAATCTAGGCTGGATCAACGCCATGATATATAAAGAATAAAGATGTCGTTTCTGGCAAAGTAAATGTCTCCGATGTCATAAATGAGATGCAACATGAAAACTATCCACGAAAGGGATGTAAATAGTTAAATGCATCAGTTGATTTGAGTGGGCCTGGACCAGAGTGTCGCGTCTGATTTCCCTGTGCAGTGTTCCGGATGTGCTCTGACTCAGTCATGTGAGCGCGCACGCCGCCGAATGTCGTAAGCGGGCAGCGGTGAGGACCGATGCAGCGGGAGGTCTCAGGTGAGCTCTGTTCCACTTCACGAGTCCAGATGAGACCAGGGCCCAAAGCTCGCCTTGTCTCCGACACAAGCGCTGTTATTCTGCTGGCCCGGGACTACAGCGGTGTGAAAAAACACAAATACCCGAATGATGTAACAAACCGTAGTGCCACAGATCATCGACTTGATGATTTCTTTTTTTTTTTTTTCAACTATGGGATGGTGAGGTCCACCACTTTGATCCAGACTGAAATATCTCATTGTAGAACAATTGTAAAACAACTTTGCAACCCTACCTGATGGGAAGATTTTTTTTTTTTTTCATCAAGGTGATTTACAGAATGCGTTTTTATAAGTCTTATCCACTGAGTGCCAGACGCCAAATGATGCGACGCCACCCAAATAAGACCAACACCTGGGTGACTAACTGCTAGAACAGTTGAAACTCCCCCAAAAATACTAAACTGTGGAAACGACAGTAACTCTAATGTTGGAATCCTAATCCACTGAGGATGTAGGCATTGGCTATGCCGACTAGCGCCTCAGAGCGGCTGCGTGACTGGAGATCTTGTTTCAGTGGGACAGTTTATTCTGCACTGCAAGTCTAAATGTAAATACAGTAATTCATATAATACTATCACAAAGTGGCAGACAGGGGTTGAGAATTTGAGTCAAAAGGTAAATGAAACCAAAGTGACCGTAAAGGGGGCCGGAAACATTACAACGGGTAAGAAAGCATTATAAAATAAGATGGCTTGATAAATACACTAGACTAAAGCAGGCCATGTTAACCAAACGCCAGGTTTTATACGGGCAAGTCTTTAGTTGGTTTCTAACGGCAAACCATAAGGTTCTCCACAGCTTTGGTGCCGCTTCAAAAGCTCGAGCACCACAGGTTTTAAGGAGTGTGAGACCGAGAAGATTTCACTGATCCTGAGGTTGCGGGCTGGTGAGTAAGGGCAAAGGAGTTCAGCCACCATGCAGGAGTCTGACCGTGCAGTGCTCGTGAGCGAGGATTTAAAAAGTGACTCTTCTTCAGGGAGACGGTGAAGAGATCACCGAATGGGACTGAGTGACGTGTATGTGTTCTGTCAGTATTCTGGATTATATGCGACCGGTTAATTGCAGACTTGCTGAGTGAAAAGAAAATGCGACGTGAGAAGATGTAATGATGTATTATCAGGCACGTGCACAGAGCCCTAGTGGTGCTCAAGCACCAGTCTCTTTTGCCCTGGATGAGAAAAGTGCCCTTTTTTCAGGAGGCACTTTTTTTTTTCATTCATCAGTGTTTAAGAATAAAAGTTACTTTCTCTATCATCAATTCCGATGGGGCATTTTTTTTTTTTGTTCTTGTGAGACTTTCGCCCCGACATGCTCAACGCCAATTCACGAGCCCCCAGTTTGTACTTTTGGTACAGAAGACAAATTAATGCAGTGTGAAAATGCAATTGGGTGCTGTAGCTTAGTGGGTAGAAGCGTGTGTTCGGTGGACACAAGGTTCTGGGTTTGAGCCCCAGCAGTGGCATGACATTTTTTTTTTTTATAAATGATGTGTTTATTTTCAGAGTGGAGCGCATTTTTTTTGCGCCCCACTCTGAATGGCGCCCTAGCCGTGTAGGAAAAAACGCCCCTGGCTCAGAGGGCCAAATGTGCAGGCCTTAGTTTGAGGACCATTGCTCTTAGCTGTTGTCAGCCAATATCGCTCATTTTGAAAATGACGTAAGAGGACAATACGGATCAGAATCAGACCGGCGAGGAGGGCGATACGTGGCTAGTGCGATGACCTATTAGCCAATCAGAACGCTTGTACTGTTGTTGCTATATAATAATTCATCTTTATTCATAAATGAAGTGTAAGATAGCTGTCTGATGCTGCCCAGAGGAAACGCAGGTCATATTGCTGCTTATGCTTTAACTCTGTCAATCTTTTTTTGGCATGTGCCCTTTTTTTTTTGTTTTGAGCACCTGCCCCCCAAATTGTCTGTGCACGTGCCTGTGTATGAATGCTCAAATATTATCCCGAGATTACGCAGATTGAGGTGGACGGCCGAGGAGGCTGAATCGACGCTCTGCTTCACAGCGGGGATGACATCATCAGGCGCAATAACCATAACCACAACCGCTGTCTTATCAAGTGGTTGTAAGCGATTTACTGGTGATTGTCACAATCACGGAGCAGAGTTCACCTGAAGGCCTCATTGGGTTTGAAGGAGTTTCCCATCATCTGCATATAGATAAGCAACATGTGTTTTAATGATCCGTCCCAAGGGTAATGAGTACAAATAACATTTTACAGGCGGCAGAACCGACGGTGATGAGATGTCTGACACAAATTCACCCACAGAGACGGTGAATACTTCCCTTTGCGAGATATGATGAACACTTTGAGGTCGAGGAGCACGAAGGCGGAACCGTCGCCTGCCCCAGAGAACATCAAGTAACTTGAAACTCTCAGGAGAGAGATTTCAGTCTCGTGTATTTTGCGAAACCCTGACGGGGACTTGTCAAACATTGCGCCTCCTCTCCAATGCAGTAAACTGGATGGCCACAGCGGTGTCGAATCGTGACGGTTGTCACTTGTGCGATATGCGGGGTATGTTACAGGCTCGTGGCAAAGGGAAACGGGAGGCGAGCCTGCAGCTCTGACTGGGGCAGATCGCCACAGATGTCCGTCTTCAGCCAGGTGCACTGTGGGGCGGCGCTGGGCCGTATGGCGGCGCCCTGGTCACACTGTGTTCCAGATGGAGCTCCGGTGATGGATGAGTCCTCGGCATGGGAGCTTTCTTCTTCTTCTTCTGCCGCCTTGCTTTCATTCTGTATGCACGCTCTCAATACAGCCTGGGCTTTTACATCAGCTTTTGAGAAGATGTGATTATATATTTTTTCTCCTTCCGTGAATAGGTATGAAGTCGTTGGTTGCCGAGTGGCGTACTGCATGATGTTCAGTCCTTTGGGAATTCAAATGACTTTTTTTTTTTTTTTTTTTTTTTAGATGTACAAAAGATGTTTGCCGTCTTAGGTGATGAACTATGAAGGGATGCAACAGTCCACATCACACTGATTGTTACCATGGCGAACACATTCAGTGGAGATGTGCTGAACCAAGGGGGTGGTCCAGGCCCACTCCTTGAGACTGACGCCCATCAGGAAGTCCTGTGGTCCTCACTGGGTGGGTCGGGACATCCGCTTTGCCGCTACTGTATGGTGACCGTGACATTTCCTCTCTCCTCAGCAATACACGAGTTCCCCAATGACCTGTTCACCAATGATGAACGGAAGAGCGGGGCCGTTCTGTTCCACATCGCGGCGGTAAGAGAACCTCTTTTTAATTTTTTTTTTTTTTATAGAAGCTGCTGCACCTGCATCTTCCATCACACCTGTCCCCAGTCAACTCTCAGTAGAACTCCGCAGGTTGGAGATGGATTTGAAAGCTTTTTACTGTGCAGACTTATTGCTCATTTTCAGCTTCAAGCCAGGAAGGTGATGGAGTTGCTGCATGGTAGCAGTTTGTAGACAAAGCTTTTTAATGCTCAAATGATTTTACGCAATAATCGACAGTCACCTGTTTTCTACAAATCAAACTCCTAGATTTGAACTCGTATGAGGAAGATGTATCGAGAGGAAAGAAATGTCTCGAACGGTTCTAGAGTACTTTGAGCGTGGAGCTTCACGTCCTCTGTAATTCAGATCTGTGCCGTGGGATGGGAACAAAAGCTCTGGGAGTAGCTAAGTAATTGCACTTTTAATATTTTATGACATCTATTTTGAATTATTAAAGCCAAAGCACAATCACATTTGACGAGGCGTATAATGCAGTAAACAAAAAGGCCAGAATGCAAATCTGTACAAGTGTGTATAATTGGATTTAAAATCAGCTGAGGTAACCCTCTAGTCTTCTGAATGTATTACATGCACATTGGAACGGCTACAAACTACCGGCGCTTTTTAGTGTGGCTAATTTGAAGAATGATTACATTCATTACAGCAGTCCTTAGGGTTTATTAGATGCACATTCTCCTGTCTCGTGCATTTTCCTTATGAGCTGCTGCTTCGCATGAAAAAGCATTGGCGTCTACATCTAGTCGTGCTGAACTCGACTGACTTGACCTGTGAAGTTCTTTAAGTATGGTTCAGTAGGGGGTAATGCTCTTCATGCTGGATTTAACTGGCTTAAAAAGTTTGTTTGTCAAATGCAAGTCAGGGCTGCAGGATTTAAGTAAGTACTGAGGCCATGAAGCTCCCCTCACAACACATTCCCCATCCCGCTCATAACATTTTGACTAAAACAAATGGGACATTAATGGACATTTGATATCTCGGCAAGCCTTAAACACACTGTGGTTGAAATGCTGAGACTTTAAATAATCTAAAGTTTTGTTGGATTACAGGACGGGTTCACACTGTTTCAAGTCTGTCTTTTATGGTTGTTACAAAGCCTCCGCTGCATTTCGGCAAAGGCAACACCGACCTTTTTATGGAAACATCTTCAAGATGATTTGACTTCCTGGATTTGTCTAACTCTGACTAATCGCTAAACTTGAGGTGTGAGAACTGTAGTACTGTCTTCTCGTCATGGTGAAGCTTCTCACCACGGAGATCCCTGCCTACGAGGATATTTTATTCTTAGTAGCGGCTCATCTTCTCTCGGCCTGGATGAAGGCATGATCGCTATACGGTTGTATAACTTGTAATGTTAAAGAAAATTCCTTCTGGCGACGCACAGAAAAGTTTGTGACCGGGAGATGAAGAGTTTTGCATCTAAAAGCTGTACACTGGATGTTCCACATGGAATTGTGACTTATTGTGGTCCTGACATCACTGCTGAGAAGAGTAGAATATAATGTGTGTATGGGGGGGGGGTCTGATCATACTGCAGTCCTGTACTGCCCCCTGTGGATAGCATAGAGCAGAGCACTGCTGCTGGGGCTGCTGGGCCTTGATGTCACAGCTGATCTATAATTTATAGATCTCTCCTCAGCTACTGAAATATGCTGCCCCCCCCCACCACCACCTCCTCCTCTCGCATCTATCCTGACGGATCCTGTAGATTTTTCAAAATTGCAAGGGAACAGCTTGTTGCTGAATTGACGTTTGAATTTAATGCAGGCACTATCATAATTGGGTGCTTTGCTTTGAGATTCCCCTTCAACGTCCTTTAGCCGGAGAACATCTTGCTCTGCCAAGGCTCTATCAACTTCACTAATTTCTGCTGATTAAGGATGTATCGACACACACACACGCACCGTCTTGCCCTTGACATACACACACACACACCAACACACTCTCAAATGTAACACTACCGTTTCTGTCTACAGGCGCTCTACATGTTTCTGGCCCTCGCCATAACATGCGATGAATACTTTGTGACATCGCTGGAGAAGATCTGTGAGGTACTCGAGAGTTGAATTCTTTACTGTGTTGACGTCTCACAATGTTGTTGTTGTGTAAACCACTTTGCTTCATTTCTGCAGAAAATTGATCTGAGTGAAGATGTTGCGGGAGCCACCTTCATGGCAGCTGGCAGCTCTGCACCAGAGCTTTTTGCTTCAGTCATTGGTAGTGACACACACACACACTCTCACATACTCTCTCACACACACACACACGCACTCACACACTCACAGGTACAGTATGTGTTTGCACTCAGACATTCCCAGATGGCTGGTGTCACTGCTGGTTCTGATTGGCTGCCTCTCCATGTTCAGGTGTCTTCATCACCCACGGCGACGTGGGGGTGGGGACCATTGTTGGCTCGGCGGTCTTCAACATCCTTTGCATCATTGGTGTCTGCGGGATCTTTGCTGGACAGGTGTGTGTGTGTGTGTGTGTGTGTGCGTGTTAGAGGGAGTGACTCTGGCTGCATCTTTGTTTATTCATAGGCTGCAGAGCAGCACATGTGTAGCGCACGTTTTTCTCTTTGAGGGGAGCCGAAGCCATCTGCTTCAGTTGTCCTTCTCAAAATGTTTTTAGTAGACATGGAGAACTAAACTCTGGCGGTATGAATAAAGCTCTTCCTGTCGAGGGAAACTGCCATTAAGTTTGTTTAATACTATATGTATGGATCACAATGCTTCACAGAACCCTCGTGTACAGCGGTCTAACATCTGACTGCACGTTGCCCTTTCTAAATCAGGTGGTGGTTTTGACCTGGTGGGCAGTTTTCAGGGATTCCTTCTACTACACGCTGTCCGTTTTGGCTTTAATTGCAGTAAGTTGGACCACATTATTTTAAGTCAGCCTATCTGTCTTCTTTGAATTATTTTCTTTCTAATCTAACTTTTACATTTCCTTTTATATTTTTTTTTAGTTCATCTACGATGGAAAGATAGTTTGGTAAGTTATTCAACAAGTTTTGCTTTCAATGTGTCCATATTTAAAAAAGAGATTATGTAACTTGCGATTGGAGCGTTACGTTCACAACCTCAAGGACTGAACTGCTACAGCTTCACCGCTCTTGTTTGGCCTAAAGCTGTTATTAGACGTTAATAGACCTTTCCAATTCAGACCTCGTGTTGCAATACAATTTACTACTCGAGTCATTGTTCAGCAAAGGTTACACTCTGACTTAAAAGGACCAGTGTGTGTGTGTGTAGGCTTTCAGAGGAAAACATAGTTATGAAGATTATATGCTATTTCTAAGTGAGGATTTTATTTTGCTTGCATGTGGAAACCTGAATTCACTGTCTTATATCGTTTAGTTAAATTCATCTTGTATCTTTATCCTCACCAGGTGGGAGAGTTTGATACTGGTGCTCATGTATGCCGGATACATCCTGGTCATGAAGTGAGTGCTGCACATTGTGACTGTTCGATAATGAACTCCCTGCAACAACCTCAGTGGCATCGGGGGGAGAGTTGCTTTAATTCTTCTAAAAAATATATATTTTTTTTACTTTCATTCATGTCCCCTTCACACATTTTCAAATGTTTGTATCTTTGACAATTATGCTAGGTATCAGAACTTATATTGATTGGAAAAATAAATAGCTTCACATAATTAGCCTTTTTTTTCTTCTATGAAGTTTCATTTTTTTTCAATGAAAACTATTGCGCATGTCATTTACACCTTTAATTATTTGAATCATTCAAACTTTATTAGGCTCACAATATTTGTTACAATCGTCTCATTTTTCAGCTTGTGTGAGCGAACTACAGACTCGTCTATCGCAACACATTTGAGTCTCTTCTCGTCCAAACGGTCAGCGCCCGGCGTCCAGCTGGTAATCTGTTCCACTCTGCTGCAGCCTGCTCGCGCCCCGCCATGAGGGTTTAATCTTTCTCCCTCTGCAGTGGCTAAGAGCACGGGCTCAACCGGATCTCGCCTCCTTTCTCATTTGGAGGAGAGAAGCGCTTACTGTATGGGCCGTCACACGTCTGCCTCTCCCAAAAATATCCGCTCGCCACTTTGGGCTGTTCCAGTCAAATTGTAGTAAAGTGGGTTTAACATAGCCGATCGGAGCACTGAGGTGACCTTCAGGGCTCGGCTGGGATGCTGTTTTTCTTCAAATGGCATTCCCTCTGCAAATTATGAACACAAATGACAGTGACGGGAAAATAACTAATTAAAAGAGTAGACATCTGTTTTATAATCTTCCATAATGAGTGTTTTTAAATATCATTAGTCAAGAATACTTGGGCCGAAAACTGAGCCGCCGACTGTCTTTAAACGCAGCCCTCAAAGCTAATCCATGAAACATTTAGCCTGCGTCCATCTGTTTAGCTAGCTAGACCGTTCTCTGATAGTCTCTTACATATTTAACAAATGGTATTTATTTTACAGACTTTCGCCAATGCTGGGCTTCATCAATCTTTATAAAATCTAAGAATCACTAGCCATAAACGTGTAATTCAGAGGATTCCACTTAAAATGTGGAATTAAGATGACTATTGAGTAGTTTCTTGCAAACTGTGAAATGCAAAATATTTGTAGTTTTCATGTACGCTTTTAAAGGTGCAGCTTTGATTCAATTCAGTGTATTTTATAAAGCCCAATATTAAAAATGAATAATTTGCCTCAGATGGCTTTACAATTTGTCCACATAAGTCATGCTCTTTCTCAGGACCTCACATCAGATAGAAAACGGTTTCACAAGGAAAAAAGGGAAGAGACGGAGGATCCTTCTCCAGGATGGACAGAAGCGATGGATGTCATGTGTTACAGAGTTGCAACACACTCTTCTGAAAGGGATAGCGCTGTTACTTTGCACATTTTGTTCAAAGGATGCAGAAGGGACTGTTATCTCTTTTTATGTAAAGGCTCACAAATGGTCTCATTGCAGAGCCTTGTTGAGGATGAAAGCCATGTGATTGGCCTCTTGTAACACTTATTGCTCTTTTCTTCCATTATTCAGAACGCTATATTTCAGGTGTTTTTCATACAGTTTATGCTGATGCATGTTTTCTTTTTTGAAACTCGTTGGAGCCTTTTATCAGTCTTAAACCCTATTCGTGAATCGTAACTCCATCTTATTTCTTTCCTTTTTGGACTCTGGGCCGAATAATTTGAGTGTCTCTAATACAAGGCTTGTGCTCCATCTGGTTATTAGATTCAACACCAGCATGCAGAGATTTTTCATGGGCTCGAAGCCGAACAAGAACGTGTCGAACGGTAACGCTGCAGCCAGCAGCGAGATGGAAGACGGTAATACTAGTTATGACTATGTTTGGGATGACGACCCGTCATTGCCTTTAATCTCACCAGGTAAGGTTAATCAGACAGGCCGGCTACCAAAGATTATTCTGTCACCCAAAAAATTCTTCTGAAAAAAAAATGTGTTGACTATTTCCCTTTGCTTCTCTGGAAGACATCCCTCCCCCCCCCTCCCCCTTCTGTTGGAGGGTATGTGGCTTTAACATGGCCCCTTTCTGCTGAACTAACTTGAGTATTTGCATCTTCTATGGGATTCTACTGCAATTGACACAAAGGAATAGTTCCACATTTTGGGGAATATGTGTATTTGCTTCCTTGCCGACAGTTGGATGAGAAGATTGATAATTCAGCCTATGAAACGGGGGAAATGGATAGCTCACCTGGCCCAAAGGTAACGGCAGAAAGGGTCTGCCACCACAGCTGCGCGGCTCGAGTTATTGTTTCCGCTTCAAATTTATCTATGAATTTAACAAACACGACTTTGATGTTAATATTGAGCTTCAGCGGTGTCGCTTTTTTTTTTGGACCACGTTTCCCTGTTCACACCCGTTTGTTATGCAACAGTGTGCTCGGCCAACAAGCTGCTGGCTGTAGCTTGTGTATATACTTGGGCATGAGTGATATTGATCTTCTCAACTCTCTGCAGGACTCCAAAAAAACACATCTCCCAAAATTTCAAACTATTCCTTTAACAGTGATTCCGCAGGATCATTTCCCAAAGATCTAGACGTCAGTCCTTCCCCTCATGAACTGCATTACCTGAAGAGACGGTTTGTCGAATGTGTTCCACTTGCGTTCCTGGTCCTGTGGCAATTGTGAAGTTCCTGTTGTTCCTCCTTTATTCTCTCTGCCCACCCGGATGAGATTCAGTTGCTTATCACTGAACACGGGCCACAAAATGAAGAAAAAACATTTCAAAATGGGAACGGCATAATGAAGATATTCTTAATCTTCCTTTAGTAATGCAGTTTGATGTCAGGGGACTGTCTTTGGTTGGAAACTTGTTAAAAACACTTCTCGAAACATTTTACTTTTCTAAATCTCTTTTTAATATCGCATTTGGAAGAGATTTCTGAGAACGCAGTTCTGGACTAATTGCGTTCCTGCTATTGACCTTTTTTAAAAGTATCTAATCTGACATTTAACCCCAACCTTTTGCCTGCGTTAGTCTTAACATGCCTGTCTGTTTAGCCTTACTAAACTTATTCTTGCTTACTGTCAACAGTGTTGTGCTGCTGTGTGCCAATTCTTTCTGCTTGCATACTACTTTCTTCTGCTGGTCTCTGGGGCGTAGACCCACTCACTCCTGAAGTGGTAATGGATTTCACAAGTGGAAATGTTGATGTTCACACACTTAATTTATGTGCATCCTTGCATGCATAATAAGTCGGCTTAAGACTGAGTTTAAACTAATAATTGTACTTCGGAACTTTTTTCGTTCCCCATGCGGTGCATCTAGTATCTAATTGTAAGCGCAGGGCATTAAAGAGTTTTAGGATCCCAATAAATACTTTAAAGATGTGTACTATTGTTAGCGCACACGCTGACTGAAGTGGACTGACCCAGTGTCCGACAGCTGCGCAATAATTTGAGATGGTTGGATCAAAGATGTCCGAGGTTGAAATTCATTCACATTCATCATAAATATTCAGAACTGTTGGGCAACTTCAAAGCTGCACCAGGCAATTTGGGAAAGCTATTTGATGTTCAGAATCCAGAAATCATGTTAACGTGGGGTGTGTTTGTGATGTTTTATACCAGAGAGATGTGGAGGGGGGGGGAGGGGGGAAAGAAGAAATCTCAAAGATTTAAAAACAATTTTCCTCCTGAAAGAAGGAATAAGTCTCCTGGGAATGTTAATCTGCTACTCCATCAGGACCAGATGATTAAAAAAAAAAAAGAAGTAGCCCCATAATAACTGAATTGGCTAAAGCCCCTAACTATTTCAGCGAAGGTGTTTTTCTTCTGTAGATCTGAGATATAATCCATATTTACATACAGACCAGTGCTACATCCTCAAATAAATAAATATATATATATATATATATATATATATATATATATATATATATATATATATATATATATATATATATATATATATATATATGTATGTGTTTTAATGTACCGGTAGTGTTGTGAATATTTTCCACATCGCCGCATTTGGGTTAAAAACCCTGAATATTTCATATCGACAGAATGATTAAGTGTTTGTTTTATGTCTTTATCTCACGCCCTTCATTACTGTTAAGACGACTGGCAACATGAAGGCACTAATGTCTACTTCTAGGCGTCTTTGTAAAGATGAGGGAGTGGCGCGAGAGGAGTCATTTCCAAAGACATTCCTGCATTTGTCTTTTTAGGGGACTTTGTTGCGCTGAAGTTTTTGATTTGTACGGGCATAAAGCTGCCCACGTTGTGATTTAGGGTAATGGGAATGCTGTGTGTTGACATCCAAATCTTGCCTGCTGAAGTATTGCCTTGGTGACAAAGTAGCCCCGGTTGAGCGTCCATTAATGTTCCTCAGTAACTTGGCCCGGGACACCAGAGAGCATCAGACTACAAAGTGACACTTCAGATGTTTATAGCAAGTACACATCGCTTTAAGTCCAAGTTTTCAGGATGCTACGGCGGGGAGTACTTTTTCCAAATAGTTCAGTCAGGGAGCACTTCCACTTAAATGAGACAAATAAAATGAGTAATTCATAAAAGCTGAAGTTTATGGGTTGATGGTGTGCTGGATTGATACACAGAAATGACTTGATGAATAACTTACCTGTGTGTTTGCATCCTATTCCTCCACGCCTCCAGTTAAGCCCACTAAGGCTTACAGCCGTGGATCGGTGGTGATGGTGGACGAGATCATGAACGACAGCCCGTCAAAGTTCCGGTTCCCAGAAGCTGGCCTCCGTGTCATGGTCACCAGCCATTTTGGACCCAAGACCCGCCTGCGCATGGCCAGTCGCCTCATCATTACCGAGGTACAGCCCAGCGGCGCTGCCCCCAGACGAGGGCGTAACTGCTGCGTGTCGAGTGTTCCATGTTCAGCTTTGAATTTCTGAGCTTGGTTTGATATTTCAGACTACTTTTTGTTTTCAAGAGTATCCTGATCTCATCTCACTGACAGTTTATTTGTGTTCTTTTATATATATACATACACTTATGACTGCAGAGACGATGCATCCAACTTAAGGCGGAAACGCAGCAGTCCAAGTCTTTAATGTGCTCTTTGACTTGGTTTCTATTTTCTGAAAGCGCCAGAAGTTGGTCCAAGCGGCTAATGGAGTGGAGACGCAAGTGATTGACGGGAAGGTTGAAATCGAGAATGGAAACGTGCCAGAGGACAAACCCACCGAGGAGCCAGAAAACGAAACTATCTCGCCGTTTCATGTTCCAAGTACGTCATTTTGTTAAACTACACTTAGAAATTCAGACTTGGGTGAATTCTTTGGTCCGTGTACAAGACATCGGAAAATATTTTTTTTGGTTTAAGATCTTTGACATTTCAGACATGAGAATTTCATGTTCTGCCGTATTGCTATCTCTAAGTGAGCAAAGCGGACCTCTGCTCCGGTGCTCATTGACGACTTGGCTCAAAGGCGTCTGTTGGCACAATAGACGGAGGACGGTGTCTTCTTACTACAACTTTAGCGATCCATGGAAGTAATAGATTGACATCATCGAAGAGGGGAAGCCAGATTAAATTACAAAGTGAAAAAGGGGTTGTGTGAAATGCATATGTGGAAAAACGAATGTGGTGCACCTTTTGTAAGCATTACAATTGTACTTGCACCTTTGTTCACCGTATTAATGAAGAGCGAGAGGCTAATGGTGTGCTTGTGTGTTGCCGCTCAGGGGGCATCGGCAGCAAGTTGAAGTGGCTGATCTCGTGGCCCCTGCTCCTGCTGCTCTTCTTCACCGTCCCCAACTCTGGCAAGCCTCGCTGGGAGAGGTTCTTCATGCTCTCCTTCATCATGTCCACCGTATGGATTGCCGTCTTCTCCTACTTTATGGTCTGGATGGTGAGTGTGAGAGCAAGAACTTGTACTTGTAGACTGAGTTGCGCTGACGTTATGAATCTGACATTATAGTTGCTCATCTCTTTGTACGATGTCATTTTAAATCTAATATATTTTTGGTTAGACGCCACAAGAACGACGTAATCAAGGGCTCTAGATGAGTGTGATGCACTAATGCAGCGGGGAAGCTTTACAAATGAGTACTTGGCGTTACGGTTGACGTGCTTTTTCCTCATTCAGAGGTTTCTGAGCTCCGGCACTCTGTACGTTTCTCTCAGGTGACTATAATCGGCTACACTCTGGGAATTCCCGATGTCATCATGGGCATCACTTTCCTGGCAGCAGGCACCAGCGTCCCAGACTGCATAGCCAGCCTCATTGTGGCTCGGCAAGGTAGACCGCTCCGTCTGAACCGGTTTTAGATTGCAATTCAATCGATGCAGCTTATTTTTAGTACAGAGTCAGACGTGGATGTTACCTGGGAGGCTTTGTCACTGGTCCTTGTGGTGAAAGTACTTTCTGGGATGTTCCTTTTCTTAAGGTGACAGAACATAGATGGAGAACTTTTACTCAGTTAAGATCTCCATATTTATTGCAAGCATCTGTAGTGCAGGTGGCATCATCATGCACGTATACATTTTGGCAATAATTGATCAAACTTAGACTCTGTTAGTGTTTAAAAATCCAGTGTAACATCATTGGACTACTGTCCATTAATGTGTTGCCTGCTACATGCAATTAAAGGGTTATAACGAGTTGGACTAAGCACAGGAACAAAAGGAAATGGTGGGTTTAGCCCGGCGTCGGCTGAATAAGGTCAGGGCCCTCGAGAATATCAAAGTATTGAACAAACTTTAACAAATTAAATCTTTTATATCTATTCCTTAAATGTATTTTTTTTTCAAATGGCTGCTTTTGGTTTTGTGGCAGGTCTGGGAGATATGGCCGTGTCCAACACTATCGGCAGTAATGTGTTTGACATCCTCGTGGGACTCGGGGTTCCCTGGGCAATACAGACCATGTGTGTGAGCTATGGCTCGGAGGTAAGCAGCTGGCGTTCTGCACAAGAGGCGTTTCTGTGTCATTGCACCTGTCGGCGTAACCAACGACGTCCAGCCCCTCAGCGTTGAGGCGCTGCCGGTCACTCGCTGCCCTCTTGTGCGTTGCAGGTGATGATCAACAGCCGCGGCCTGGTGTACTCGGTGGTGCTTTTGCTGGGCTCTGTGGGCCTCACGGTGAGTTAGTGTTTGTGCTCCAAATGGTCCCCAACCATTGTTTTTTTTTTTTTTTTTCTCGGTGTATAAGGTAATCTTCACTACTTTCACATTGATGAATAACATCCCTGATTGGCTACTGATTCACTGTTATTCAACATCGACTGAACAAAGTTATGTAGCTTGGTCTTCGATGTTAAAATTCAGTGTTGCGTTATCCTTCCTATCAAAGATCCTCAACCTTTACTGGGGAAAAGAATAAACCAGGATTACCCTTTTACAAAAAATGTCAGACCAGAACTCTGAACTGCAATAAACTTCATGAGGTGGTACAAAACAGTTGGAAAACAAACGTCGCTCCCATTATGAAAAAAGTTGTACATTTTAGTTTATCCATGCTTTTTTTGACCGTGGCATCTCAAACGCTAAATCTTAAGGATTCAACAGAAGGATGGGCACACTGCTGTATTGAACATGCCTCTTGTGGATTAGTTTGAGGGTGAGGTTTGTATTGGCTGTGCAGTTTGGTAGTTCAATAAGATACAGGTCCATTAACAATTAGAAGCATTCAATTTTGCTTTGTTTTGGTCCATTTTATCTCTTGACTCAACACTGCATTAAGATTTAATGTGGAACACACTCGATCCGGCCCTCCTGATGTTGTTGTGTGTGCAGGTGCTGGGGATCCACCTGAATAAATGGAGGCTGGACGTGAAGCTGGGCATCTATGTCCTGGTGTTGTACGCCATCTTCCTCTGCATCTCCGTCATGATCGAGTACAACGTCTTCACCTTCGTCAACCTGCCCATGTGCTTTGAGGATTAGAGCACAGCAGCATGCCTCTGGTACCAAAACCTCAACCATAGCAATCCCAAAATGTTTTTTCTTTTCCAAAAATTACTGGACCTATCTGCAAACTCTTTTTCTTCTCTCTCTCTCTCTCCGCTCTTTATTGCAAGCCCTTTCGTCCCAAATATGAATCTTCTTCCCTCAAGAGGCAGTACACGCAGTAAGAGTGGACTTTATTCTTTGTCTCTAATTTGTCCTCTCGTCACATAGTGCCGGTCCTTAATTCTAATTATTTTAGGCATTGCCTGTTGTTGCAGTAAAGTCTTTAGTTATTCTGTGCTCCGTTAACTTTCTACCCATCTAGCATGCCTTTTAGATGTTGGGGACCTCCAGAATCATAAGTGCCCCCTGTTGATTGTTGGTGTGTGTTTTCACATTGTAGATTTCCACTCAATTTCCAAAGCCTTTTCACAAACCAAACCAGAGTTTGGAACTGAGAAGGGAAGAAGAAAAAAAAGCGTATATACCAACCAAAACCCCCACATAGAGAGAACTCTCCATGAACTCACGCCTGAAAGAATTACAGTTACCCCAGCACCCAAAGAACAAGTACACTTTCCCTCTCGACCCCTGGAGGCTTTGTCCTTGGCAGCTCTCCAACCCTCTCCAGCCTGGACCCCACTCCCCTAGCATGGCCTCTGGCATCAGGGAGCAGATACTGTTAGCGCTTCACTTAACTCGCCCTCCGCAACTTTCCTCTGCCCTCACCTGCTTGATCAATTCTGCTGTGTTTTCTAAAAAAAAAAGAAAGAAAAGAAGAATAAAAAAGACATTGTCGGGACAATTTGTGTCCCGTTGTCCCACAGTCCAGATGACTGAGGGTGTTGTGCATCTGCAGCACTGCACAATGAAAACATGTAAACACTTTTTCTTTCTATTAATTTTTTTTAAAACCAAGTTTTAGTCTATTCTGAAACACAGGATTGCTTGTTGCAAACACGGGACATTGCCTGTTTTTTTTTCTTCCTTTTCCTTCTCACTGAAACAAATTGCACATGGAAATGCTTTTCTTGCTTTGTGCTGTAAGGAGATTTTTCCACCCAGAGGGGTATCTGGCTGGTGGTGGCGGCAACTCCACTCCAGCATTGTTTTCTTTCAGCGACGGGTCAGTCCACTTTTCCCTCTGCACAACTTTAGAACAATAACTGGCTCCAGATCTGTGCCATGCAGCGCGTTTCTGTCATCGGGTGACTTGTTGTCATCTTCAGACGGCGGCAGCATGGAGATGGTCGTTTTCAAGAGAAATGCAAAGAAACCAGTCGGATCTCAACACTGACTGTTTGCTCTAACGCTCCCCTGGCCAGCAGGGGTACCGCAGCCCCCCCACACAGGGCGGGGGCGCCAACCACAGCCGACGGTTATCAGGGAAACTCAGAGATGGACAACTCCAGCAGATAGCGACGCCGATGGTCTCTTGATTTTGAGTTACATGTAGATATTGCACTTTAACAGCCGTCCTCTCATTCTGAATCAACTAGTGCTTCCTTTTTTGTGTGTATTTTCGGTGTATATGTGACCGTGTGAGAACAATTTGTGTGTGTGCGCGCTCGGTACGGGCCCACGCTACGTTTCCCCATAACGGGCTCTCAACTCTGGAACGGATTGGGGCCTCGTTAACACCATGAGCACACCCACCTGTGTCTGCAGTGCATGCTAGGACATTAAATGCAGCTCCTCCACAGCAAAAAAAAAGGCTGAGGGCTTCTGGGCGTCTCCACGGAAAAACCCGCCCGACTCACTTTACAAAAATCGGCAGCTACGAGCTACACTGCGATCCAGACATCTTGAAGTCATGCAACGAGGCCCGCGAGGAGTCCACAAGTGAGGCGGCGAGACGGACCAGCTCACGGGGAGGCTTTGAAGTGTTGAGAAATATTCCTCTGCCACGCTAGTGGCGGCAGGCACTTGTATATGCAATCTCAATTTAAAGAATTCTGTGTGACGGGAAGGCCCCTTCGAGGCTGCCATATAAAGACGGAGGATCCTGTGGAGATGTGATGTCGGTTTGTCTCGTGGTACTTGATGTGAGCTCACAGGTGTGCGTGTGTGTGTACGCGCGCGATTGCAACGGCCGAACAACTGATATCAAAGGGTGGACTTTTCTGGAACCGTCTTTGAGAGAAGGCCTCCCCCCCCCCCCTCTCTGTCTCCCCTCTTGTCCCCCACTTGCACAAGGGCATTAACTCCACCGACCCTGGCTGAAGGAGCAGAGGGGGCAGCAGGGAATGTATGCATGGATGGATGGATGGATGGATGGATGGATGAATGGATGGAAGACTTGCCTCCACCGCCCTGGGGCCGTTGCCGTTTTTCCCCAAAAGACATTGATGAGAGCAGACTTTAACGTCAGGAGGTGACCACACGGGGCCTACAGACTCTCCCCACACACCAACTGACACCCTTGTACACCACCCCTCCTCCCTCTAAACCCTTTCAGTGGGTCTTCTGGACATGCAGGACCCAGTCCCCCCCGATGTTTTTTGTGAGCAAGGTGCGTCTCTCCTGTACTTGAGTTGATTCAGAATGTGCAGTGTTGAGGTTTAATTTGTGTATATTTTTGTTGGTCTGTGTGGTCACGTCCTGGTTGCCAGGTTTGAGTGGTAACGCACAGCGGGGGTGGGAAGACCACCGCTCCTCTTTTGTCCTCATCTTGACATGCGTTCTCACCGGCTGTCTGACTTTCATCTTTATGAACAAGTCACTCTTTTTCTTTTTTTTTAAAGAGGGGAAAAAAGTGTTAATCAGATGCCATACTTTTCATTACTCTGCATACATCCAGATTGTATGAAATCCCCGTGTACAAAATATGCGCACATACTTTAGAACACACACTTTAGAAATGGCAATTGAACACAAGAGAGGACCGGTATGTATTTCTTGATTGAATGCGACCTGATGCACTGTGAGCTCAATGTGATGTGGGAGTTGTTTGTCAAGAATAATACATGATAAAAAAAATATATATTTAATGTAAAGTTAGTTACTATAAAACATTACTGAGGACATCTGTGTAACTTATATGAATGTATTGTCTTGCTATACTGGACATATCCAACCAATGCATTTTACTGTAAAGCAATAATGTGAAGAAAAAAAATAAAATGGCAAAAATAATTTGTGTACATTAGTCTCAAGTTCTTGAATTGTTTGAAATGCATAAATTACATAAAGCCATTTGTACATGCATCTATTGTTTTTACCCCATATTTTAGATTACATGGTTGTAGTGAATATTTAATTCCTTCCCCCTAAATGTATGTCACACCTGAAATTACTAGATTTCAGTTTCTGCTTGAGTACTTTTACTTTTGATATTTAATGTGTTTGACACAGGAGTGCTTTGGATCCCACAATTCCCATCCTTTAACTTAAACTTAAACTGAACGTGGTAAGGTGGAGTCACTCTTAAGTATACATTGTGTTGGTAATTCTTCCTCTTACTAGTTTCTGATTGTGGAACAATTATCTTCCTACAATGCTGTGTACTAAAGTATTTTCTGTAATCTATTTTAATTCATGACAAAGAATTAATTAAAAGTCAGAACACTGAAAGACGACTTCAGATATGCTGACTTGCAGCCTTCACAGTTTTGATCTGAGCAGAACAAAATGTAGGATTTTTATGGAGAAATGACCCTTAAAGTAAAATTAATGAGTTCATGTACTCCTTACGGCTATACTCCCTTGCACCACTTGAAACCCTTTGTAAGAAAGTATATTTATGTCCCCATGGAATATATTCTGTCCATGCCACCCTGTTTGATTGCATCCTTTCTTTGTTCATGCTGTTTTTGCTAACTGTACAAAAACTCGCAGATTTTTAATTAAAATTCCAGCATCTTCCAATCCCACTCAGAAATGCACACTCGTCGGTGCTTAAAGTAATACATTGGAACAATTTCTTTTAATTTGGGGGATATGAAAGACTAGATAAATAAACCATCTGCTGTTTGGTTCGAAACGCCCCTGAAACGACATTTGAAATGAATGATTTTAGATGTAACTGCTTGTCTGTCTCCCTGAGTGATGAATAATGTATTTGATTTTGGGTCTTAATTTAAGCGCGTCTTGTGTGATCACGTTGAAGAGCACTGACAGGGTGATTGCAAACAATGTGTTATGTTGACGGCAGGCAACATGTGAAGAGTCCATCGAGAGGCGAGTGATGGGAAAATTCATGTTTTGATGGCATCTCGGCTCCGTCATCATAGATGTGTTTGTTTGTAACACCAGCAGGGGGCAGTGTTGCAGCAGGACTCATGTCCCACAGAGAAACTGTCGGGGCTATGTGTGAAATGAAAATAGAGCTCTTTTACCCCAGTGAATAAGCCTCTTGGAGTCAGTGATAAAGTTTATAATATCAAAATGTGGCAAAGTCAAATCATGAGTGGAATTAATAATTGTGTTCTTTATGAGTCCCTGTCGATAAAACACACTGCACATCATTTGTTAATGATGGATTTCCAAATGTTTCATCAGCCAGAAGACATGCAGCCATCTGGTGAGATCAGCATGGCACGAGCAGGCTACTGGTGCTTCTCCCTAATGCCCCCCCCTCCCCCTGGCTACCGTGTTGCAGTTAACAAGCTTCCCTGTCAGCCGTGATGTTGTGCACTGATGAGTTTCTTCTCTGCGCCTTAACAAGCCCGTTTGGGCAGCTACTGCATGTCTCCCGTCAACGGCGGCTTAGTTCCCCTCCATCATTTGTCGTGCCACATATGGAGTCGAGGCATCCCGGCCTCCACACATGCAGCATACTGTAATCCTGCTTTTGGAAAGTTGTTTATCTATTCACCCGTCGCTGTTACAGTATGGGGACATTTTATTTCATTGTTTCTGCCTTGCCAGTACTTTTCTGACTCCACTCTGCTTCTTTGGGTAAATTGCTGTGCTGCAATGATGGATGGTGAACACTGGGCTGCTGCTGCTTGCTGCAGTCCCTCGTGAAGGCACCCTGCGCTGCTCAACACACGCCGCTGTGGCCCGCCCCTGTTCTCCTAACTACTGGTTTGTTTAGGCCTCCTTTGGTGACTGTGGTAGTTAGTTCAAATTACAAAACAAAACGTACCATGTATTTACCCAGAGAGATAGTTTGGGTTTTGAGATATCGTGTTCTATAAGTCAATTTAATTTAATTGTGGTGCTCACGGCAATGAAAAAAAAAAAAATACTCTTTGCAGAAACAATGTCCCCGTTACTGAAGATAATCCAAAGACCTCGACGTGAATGTGTTTTTACTTCATATATACAAATAAAATCATTACTGATAACTGTTATAGATAACCAAACAAGTTTTCTAACTTCCTTTCTGGCCTCAGTCTGTGAAGCTGAAAAAGAACAATCGAAGGTCTGGTAAATAGTGTTGGTTAAAGCAGATGTTCCCAATCCTATTTCACTTTAGCCCCTTTAAAAATGATGCAAATTCTGTGAACTGCACTCTCAACAATGATCTATTTAAGCTGTTTTTTACTGTATTTCTTAGACACCCAGGTACTCTTTTCAAATCGGGCTCGCGTGCCTTCTTTTTCTTCAACAGTCAAATTCCACTGGCTCAGTCGATTTAAAGTCCCTAGGCGCCTTAAGTGTTATATGTCGGACGGCATTACCCCCATGTGACCTTTCCCTGGTATTTAAACCAACTTTATAACTAGATAGAATTAAAATAAACTGAATACTGATGAGGACAATGACATTATCAGAGCTGTAACCCGTGGTCACTGGCTGTTGAAGCTCTTTTTTTTAGTAACGCAGTCAATAATGAAGCTATTCTTAAAATATTACTGATATTAAGTCATAAGCTCTGAGGACAGTCAGCTGTTTTCACAACCGCAGGACATTCAGCCACGATGCCCGATCAGCTTTCATTTATGTTTATCTGTTTATGGCAGGCCCCCACAGTCTGGTCCCTTGTGCATTGTGGGTAAGTAATTAATCCATTCTGCACACATTGTACACTTCATGAAGATAACACAATACCTTCTTATCTTCGTATGTATGAATGTTAAGCAGTCAGCCCCGTTGAAGGCAACAGTGTGCAATGGAGACTGATCGTTTTGATAAGAACATCTGGAAATAAATCATGTAATGGTGATTCATGCAATGACTGCTTTAATCAAGGTTAGTTAGGATAGTGCGGCATAGATCATTGAGGGCTGTCGACATTTGTTCGGCTAATCCAGACATCCATCATTACAAGAACATATTTGTGTTAGAGAGTCCAGGGTTTGCATTTATTGTAGCCTGATGTATGAAATCACACTCGGAATCAAATCTAATTTTAAATTAAAACACCTATAGCCTAAACTGCTTGATAATCCGTAGAAAGCATGGTCATTAATTCTATTGTTACCCATAATATAATGCTTCCCACAATTAATGAGTTCTAAAGATAAATCTGGCAAATGATTACAATTCAATTGTTTCTTTTTCCTGGGTCAAATTGTTTTGTCTTCTTTCTTTCTTGATAGTTAAGTTGTTAGTATTTGGATGTTTTGAACTATTTCTGTATGGCAAACAAAATCAGTATTAATTTAATTATATTTCACTCATTTTACGGCAGTGTGTACATTTTTTTGTTTGCGTCAGTTTCTGTGCAGCCTTCTTGTGTTAAGCTTAATTTATTACTTATTCTGTCCACTTGGGGAAAGTGCCACAACCTGTAAATACAACATGTACATATTAACACGTAAAGCATCTTACTTATGGTTGTAAACAGTCACATTTGGATATATGGAGCAACATTAGCATTCGATTGGAATCTTGTCTCTGTCTACTAGACCAATGTAAATCCGATCATCACCTCTATTTGAACTGTATTAATGTTTCCACTAACTCATGGGTAAGTATTTGAATTTTCCTACCAAGAGTTAAATCACAATATCATACCACTTTCATGTCCATGAGTTAAGCTTGGAAAGGGAGCTAACCGGTGGTTAGCTTAGGTATCGGTATGACAATTGAACGCAAAGGGGGAACAGCTAGCATAGCTCTCTCCAAATTAAAGAACGTTAGCTACCACCATTTGTAAAATGTGGCAGATGTGTCATGTTTGTTTAATGCTTACTGAAATGAAAAACAACCCTTAAATCAGAAATGATCAAAGCAAGTTCCTGCTCACACACAGGTGTTTTCAATCAACGTTACTCTTGCTGATTGCTCCTGTACTCACCGGTTGAAATGGGTGAAGCCACGCTACAGGGCAGAGGGGGTTACAAATCACCACACTTTATGTCGGTCTGAACTAGTTTGCATATACTTTAACTTTAAAGTAAGAAAAAAGTGTGTTACACACATACATATAAATATTAAAGTCCATAAATCTGATCAGAAGTGATGGGGAAAAGATGCTCTTTGCACTTCTGGAACTTGCTGAAGAATTATAATTCTTTTAATGTTTTCTTCAGGATATATCAAAGTAATCCCCGAATAGCGGTCTGCTCGTCCATTGGAAAATTGCAATTCAGAAACTGCTAATAGCTAATTCTGCAAACTTCTAATGACACTTATTTGACAAAATGTAAACAAATTAAGAATTAAAAAATAACGGGGCTCATGTTTCTGACCGCTTACTTACTGGCACCGTGCCATAATTATACTTCCTGTTTGTCGGGTCTTCTAGACCCACAGTGTAAGACTTCCAAACTCCTGGCCGAGAGTAATGCTGAACTAATTGACAAGGAGAGCTGTGAATAAGCAACAATTTATGGCTGCAGAAATATCATCATTACTAACTTTTGGCAGGAAGTTGGTCAATACGTACGTTGTAGTTTTATGCTAAAAGCAAAGTCAAAAAGGTATTTTCTTCTAGATTACCGTCAGCAAAGAGCAGTGCAGTTGATAGTGTGTGTAGCCAATAAAACTAAATTGGATTTTGAACGAAGACATTCTCTAACTTATGTGAAACAGAGCGGGCAACTAAATGGACAAAAGCCTATAAGTCAGTAAATCCAAAAGTGGTCAAGAGAGAGTCTTTAAATCTGGAAACGCCTCCGTCATTTGATTGTTTCTGATTTCATATAACTGGTTCTAAGTGCTACAGGAAGTTATAGAGACACAGTAAATCAGAGGCAGAGAGAGAAAAAGCTATGTTACCGAGTTATTACTTATGGAGAGTGCACATTACTTTCCTGATTCACATACCTGGTGATTTATGGATGAGTCTCTCTCTCAGAGGATCTCTGGAAGGTGATGAGACAAGATAAGATAATCCTTGATTAGTCCAACAGTGGGGAAGGCAGTGAACAAAGTGAATTCCCAGCAGATTAAAGTGTTGTACAGATGATCCAGACCCAGGTTTGGTCTTAGTCACAGACATAAAGGCTCTGAATACTCAAGGCCTGGTTCTGTGGCTCTTATAAGGAAACAGTTTTACTTCAATACTGGACTTGGTTCTCCATTCTCATTCCTTTTTTTTGTGCTGAATCTAATGTTTAGAGATATTTAATAAGGCTCCACTATCGCAGACATTTTGTCAACTCGCAATGCTGCATGTAGCATTATCAAAGTTAAAGATAATACCTCCATCATTTCAACTTTTAGTCTCATCATCTTTTTACATTTAACATGAAATTATTTAGATAGATTTAAAAAACAAAATCTATGTGTTTACGTTGCACAGTGTCAAAACTGCTGTCGTAGCTTACAAGTGTACTCCAAATATAGAGACGTGGATATGATAATAAAGTGTGTAAGCCACAGTGACACGATTACGAAGGATTATTTATTGGGGTACGCAGTTCACGCTATCACTTCCTCTGGGTGGTGGATGATTGGCAGTAAGCAGTGTAATGCAATAATAATAATGTGTATTAATGGAACTAAAGCAAACAGCAACTGATGGCATCCTTTTGTCCAACAGCATATTATGTAATGACGCAACAGTGATGTTCAGTGTTTGAGACTGACCGTACACTTTTGTCAAATCTCAACAACATGGGGCTTATTTTGTAGAATAAATATCTTTTAGATATTTCTCTCCTGGTATCACCCTCTTTTTTATAAAAGTAGTATTATTGTCAGGAATCCTTCCCAAAAATAATTAACCGGAATACCTCGAATTCAGGAATTATCTGGAAATATTAATCTAATCTCTTTTTATTCTGAAGTGTTTACTTTAGTAATGCCAATGTATACAGTCGTATGCAAAAGTTTAGGCACCCCTGATAATCTCGATTAATTTCATCTGTAAATTGTTGGGTGTTTGGATCAGGAACTTCTTTGTCATATATATAATACTTCATGGACACAGTGATATTTTAGCAGTGAAATAAGCTTTATTTGATAAACAGAAAATATGCCATATGCATCATAAGATAATTAGACATCTGATCTGATGAGTGTCTGGATTCTGGATGAAGGTATTTTAGACCATTCTTCCTTACAATACATCTCCAGTTCAGTCAGGTGTGATGGGTGCCGAGCGTGGACGGCCCGCTTCAGGTCACCCCATAGATTTTCAATTATATTCCAGTCTGGCGACTGGGAGGCCGTTCCAGAACATTGTAGTTGTTCCTCTGCATAAATGCCTTAGTGGATTTGGAGCCATGTTTTGGATCATTGTCCTGCTGGAACACCCAACTCCACCGTAACTTCAGCTTTGGTACAGATTCTAGAACATTATTGTCAATAATTTGTTGGTACTGAGTTGAATCCATGAGACCCTCAACTTTAACTTGATTCTCATACCTGCACTAGCCATACAGCCCCCCAGCATGATGGACCCTCACCACACGTCACTGTGGGCAGCAAGTGTTTTTCTAGGAATGCTGTGTTCTTCTGCTCCATGTGTAAAGCCTCTTGTTGGGACCAAATGGCTCCAGCTTTGTCGTATCAGTCCACAGCACTTTGTTCCAAAATGAGCCTGGCTTGTTCAAATGTAGTTTTGATACCTCAAGCGAAGAAAAGGCTTCTTCACATCACTCTCCCATCCAGCTGTTCTCTGTGCAGTGAGCGCTGAATGGTGGAGCAATGCTCAGTGACACCATCTGCAGCCAGAGGACCTAGCAGGTCTTTGGAGGTGGTCTGAGGGTCGTCCTGGACCAGTCTGACCATTCTTTGCCTTTGCCTCTCCGATATTTTTCTAGGCCTGCCACTTCTGGCCTTAACAAGGACTGTGCCTGTTGCCTTCCATTTCTTAAGAACATTCCTCACAGTGGAAACTGATAGCTGAAACCTCCGGGATAACTTGTTGTAGCCTTCCCCTAAACCATCCTGCTGGACACTTTGTTTTTAGATCATCCGATAGCTGTTTTGATGCACCCATGTTGCTACTGTTCAGAGGAGAATCAAAGAGAAGCACAACTTGCCATTGGCTCCCTTAAATACCTTTTCTAATGACTGGATGCACCTTTCTATGGAATTGAAGGCTTAACGAGTTAATCAGACTAATTATGTGTTGCAGTTAATCAGCATTTAGTAGGTACAGGTATTCAAATCAACAAAATGATACGGGTGCCCAAACTTTTGCAAAGCCTATTTTTCACATTTGATTTGATTTCACATAACTAAATAATGCTACACTAAATATCTTTGTCTGGAAAACACCCTAGCACTCAGTGTTAACTAGAAAATTAATATTACACAACTGTGATCTTTTTTTGGTGAAGAAAGAGAAAATTATCATCCAGCCTCAGAGGGGTGCCTAAACTTTTGCATACAACTGTATATATATATATATATATATATATATATATATATATATATATATATATATATATATATATATATATATACACATGAATAAATACATACATTCAAATATAATATTGATCAAATATAACATACCAAACCATATGAACAAATTTATGAAGCCATGAATAATTCAACTACACTACGTCAGTGACTTCATATTTATTATTTCTTTATATGTCGACTACTGCAACTCCCTCCTGGCTGGTCTACCTGCTATGGCCATCCGGCCTCTGCAGCTCATCCAGAATGCAGCAGCTCGACTGGTCTTCAGCCTCCCGAAATTCACCCACACCACTCCGCTCCTCCGCTCTCTTCACTGGCTACCGGTGGCGGCCCGCATCCGCTTCAAAACATTGGTTCTGGCGTACCGTGCTCTGAACGGATCGGGCCCCGTCTACATCCGGGATGTGGTCACACCGTACACCCCGGCACGTTCGCTCCGCTCGGCAACAGCCAACCGACTTGTGACTCCGTCACCTCGAGCTCATCACTCGAAATCCAGACTGTTTGCTGTCCTGCTCCTCAGTGGTGGAACCAGCTCCCCACTGACACCAGGACAGCAGAAAGTCTCTACAGCTTCCGCCGAAAACTGAAAACGCACCTTTTCCGACTATATCTGGATTAATCACAGACTTGCACTTTAGTAGCACTTGAATGGCTCTTATTATGGTACTTTTGTAGTTTGACTATGATGAGGAAATGTTACTTTCTGTATTCTTGTTGTTCTTAGTTTGTACTCTAGGTTGAAATGCACTTATTGTAAGTCGCTTGGGATAAAAGCGTCTGCTAAATGACATGTAATGTAATGTAATGTCAGTTATTATGCCTCATGGTGCAGAGTTACTGCAAGACAGGAGCTGATGTGAAAAACCAGGATGAACTGGATGTTCCCAGAGAGATAAGCCAATCATACAATTTATATTTTGTACATTAGAGATTTCAAGAGAGGACGCTGGGAGTTTGTGTAGAGAGTTTAATCCCCAAACTGATCCTGCTCAGCTAGTTTAACAGTGTATTGTTTGATGAACTTGAAGCAACAATATCATGGTTGTGAAAAAGAAAACACTTCTTTGTGCATATTTAGTTTCTATAACTCACTACAACAAGGGTTTGAGTCTTCCTCTCTGTGTATTTTGCAAATATACTGTAACTTAGGTCTTAAAGCAATTTTCAATTAAAATAAAAAGAAGCTGTCTATTAATAGCCGACTTTGCTTTGTTGAGGATATTTAGCAGTAGAGGGTTCACACCTATTGATGTTTGTAGTGTAGTTTTACCCCTGCAAATGAGGATATGTTAAATTAATAATGGCTTCAATGGTAAACATGTAATGCTGCAGTCATACAATATACCTTTGTTAATTAGAATATGACTGAAGTCAGTTCTGGTATTTGCAGTCCAGTCTGATTTAGCTCCAATAGTTCAAATAGACAGTGTTAAGCAATTTTGAGACTCAGAATGATGTTTTTTAAAAAGCTTGACAAGGATTAAGAGACCTGAGTCACCCGGTCTCTTTGTCACTCTGCAGCCGACAGTTAAGCATCTCTGTAAGCTGAGATCAGCTGATCTTAGTCGACCTCACGACAGCAACGTGACAGACTCATGTGGCTGACCGCTCCTCGCCACAACGTTTAGGTCAGTTATTAAAACTCTGTATAGAAACATGGAGGCGATTCATCAGCTGTACAAGTTATATTTCATCACTTGCTGGTGTTGGTGCAGAGAAGATTTGTGTTAATGGAACACAACAACAAATGTGAAAACAATAAAGAGTTCTGGGAAGAAAAAGGGAAAGACGCTTGAAGAAGAAGGTTGAAACATTTTTATCATATTTGCGAGGCTCTGTCAACAAGAGAAGCTGTGATCACAACACACAAAGGAAAGATACTTTGTTCTCTACTTTATCTTTACATAGAAACTATTTGCCTTCTGCTAAATAAATGCTCTGAATGTCGTATTTTTTATTTGACAAAAAATAATATATACTTAATAATAACAAACAATTCGGAAAAAGAAACCAAGCTCTCGTCATTATTCTTTTATACATACTTTTATTAAAACATCATTGGCCTCCAACCAGTAAATAATGTACATAATAATAAGGATAATAATAATCATAATAATAATAATAAACTGAATAACATCATACCAAGTCTTTTCTGTTTGTATGTTATAGTATTTATGCTTTATCTTTTGTCTTTTGTATCTTCAGTGAGGCGTTCTCTGGACTCTCTGCATTCTCCGACTTCAAGGCTTCAGCTAGTTTTAGAGGAATGTACAGTACAGGAAACAAAACATCATTTTCTTACCCCCATCTTATTTTTTATTTTTTTCTGACACCACTACATATTTCGTCTCGTTTGTTGTTCATCACACGCATCAACCAGTCACATCTGTTAACCCAGACCTACTGTGGTGACCATGCACATGTACGCCTGCAGGCACACACTCTATAGACGAGTGTGTGCACATAGACACACACACACACACGCGCACACACACACACACACAAACAATCGCACAATAAAACACACGCTCAGATGCCTGCAGTGGGGGGTGTAGTGCTGAGCTCTGGTGCTTTAATCAGACCTTTGGCCGTAAAGCTTCCCACTGACCGAGGCAGCAGCGTCCACAGAGCTCCTTCTCCTCAGCAGAACCAAACACAGGAGGAAAAACGCATTCATCTGCCACCGACCTCGCACAGGGCAGATAGCCGCCCATGACTGACCCTTGCACCTCTCTGCATTTCCTCTCCATCACAGCTTCACGCTGAGTGGCGCGTCCTTTGGTGCTGGAATTCAAAGGAAATGCCACAGATGCACTGTTGAAAAAGTGACCTTTAAAAAAATACAAGACGCTCACTGAGGGGGGACCAACTGTCTGTTTTACACAACATAATGTCACCGGGCTTTGCACTGTGGAGATTGTCTCTCATAAAAGTTTGAACTTTTAAAACTTTTGGAAACAATTAAAAACACAATGGCACCATAAAAACCTTTGACTTGGTTTGAAAGTCCGTGCGCTGCACTCCGAGTCCAGTGTCGGTTCACTGTATGTTCTGACAGGCAGGTGATGCTGAAAATCTCTTCTATGGTTTCATAGCAGTTTGTGTGGGCTTGACAAGTGCAGAATATCATCCTGTCATGCAGCTGATTTCTCTATCTACCGTCACTGCTGGAGCGTTCATAAAAAGCAGTCATTTTTATAACGGTGCCCAGTCCACCACTGGCGGTCATGTGTCAATGACTTCCTGTACCGGCGAAGGTTCGTGTGGCAAACTCGTGGCGGTGGGCAGCGGCTGCGTGTGGCTGTTCTGCTGCATCTCTAGCGCCATGGCGTTCTGCGGGTGGGGGAACTCCTTCACCTGTCTGCGGTACTCCAGGAAGGTGGACGCCTTGGTGGCGATCGCGACCACGTTCTTTCCCACGAAGATGGTGGACACGCGGCTGTCCTGAAACAGCACCATGTTGACGCCTCGTATGAGGATGGTCACCACGTTGATGGTGACCAGGCTCAGGACCGGGTACAGCATCATCTTCTGGGGGGACATGTGCTCCCCCTGCATGCTGATCTCGCTGAGCGACACGCAGGGCAGGATGAGCAGCAGGATGTAGCAGTAGAAGAACATCAGGCCCTCGGCCCAGATGGGCAGGCCCGTGTGCTGCGGCTCCCACAGGTTGGCTTGGATATCCAGCAGGTCCAGCAGGTCCAGAGCCACCCAGAACAGACGACTCCTTATGTCCTCCTTCTTCCGGAAAGTTCTCACATATTCCATACTATCCAGAGCCACTAGCACCAAGTACAAGCCTGGCACGCATACAGATAGCAACAACGTCAAAGCCTTCCGGGCCACCGTCTCCAGACTCTTCCGGTCCGCCTTGCAATTCTGGAAGACGAAGTAGAGCTTGATCTCCAGGACGAAGATGTACAGGAACCAGAGGATCATGGCGTATCCTCGCCGGGCGGTGCGCACCTCGGCGCCGACCCACACCGCCACGTAGCGCAGCACGATGAGGAAGCATACGTCCCCTACCAGCACGATGATGCACACGCCGATCTTCCTGGGGCCCTGGTTCTGCTCCACCAGGTAGGCGTCCATGAAGGCCATGCTGGTCATGATGACGATGGTGGTCAGGCACACGTGGCGTTTGTCTGGGGGTGGCAACACCATGGCGAGGGCCCCTGCTGGCACACACTCCCAGTTCCCAGCGTTTCAAATAACAAAAAATAGTCCAGATGCTAAACACGGCACGGAGTCCTCTCCAAACCTCTACGGTCGGAGACTGTTTTCTTTATTTAAGGTGGTCTGAAGGAGCAAATGACTCGCGTGTGACTTGTGTCTAATATTAGAACCGTGCGATGAGTCGCTCCACTAATAGTCCACGGAGGAGGAGGAGGCGGAGGGTTATTGCAATGTGTAAGCAGAGCAGAGTGTGGAGTCGGTGAAGAGATGCGGGCGGCTGATTGCTCTCAGAACATCCCCTCGTTACTCAACGCACTTCCATTGATCCGCCTCTGCCCTTCAGCAGCGACTACAACCAGCGTCTCTACAGCTGACACGCCATGACTGATGGTCATCCACACGCGGTCAGACCAAGAATACTCTTAGAGCCGGCTCGGTCTCGTACACATGCGGTGGGATTGCGGGGCGCGGTGCTGCAGTACGGCAATGTTTATGGAGCGGTTTGTTCCGGTTGGACAGCGCGTAGGAAGCGGGACTCGTACGTGCGCCCGCGCCGCAGCTCAGCATGTGCGAGGGACGCCTCTTCGGATGCTCCTGTAGACGCTGCTGCGGCGTGTGTGGCTCCTTGCAATCTTGCAGTGTGCGCGTAGGGAAAAGGAGGAGAGAGAGCAGAGCGGTGTGCAGTGGCCAAAGGGCCCCAGACGCCATAAATCACGGAGACAGTAGGTCAACGGCCCATGAGGCCCTGCGTCCGACGCCGGCTTCCCTCGGGGGAGGCGCTTACATCGGTTTGAAGATCCATCCTTCCCGTCTCCGCTTGCCACGCGCCAGCCTCTCCGCCGCCTAGAAGAGGGAGAAATAAAGAGCAGAAGAGGGGGAGGGCAGAGGAGAAAGAAACCTGTCAGCACTACTTGGCCATATAACACCGTTTTCATTGCCAACGCCGCGCCACGTATGAGGAGCCAGGCCCCGTGTCAGCTGGACTAACACACTGATGGGTTGGAGCAGATTGCACATGTTACCCTCGGCCTGCTGCAGCGTGTAGTCATGTCTCCACTGTCTGGGATGTGTCACACGACATCCGGACGCACTGCGATGACGCTGCGATGGCAATGTGACTCTACTCGGCATATCTGGGGACCATAATACCCGGTAGTTGAAATCTTGGGAGTTGAGGAGGATTTATTACAATAACTTATCTCTTATCAGGCACGTGCACAGATAGAGCCCTAGTGGTACTCGAGCACCAGCCCCTTTGCCCTCGATGAGAAAAGTGCCCTTTTTGCTGGAGCCCACTTTTTTCATTCATCAGGATTTAAGAATATAAGTTACTCTCTCTGTCATCAAGTCCCCCAAATGTGTTTTAATATCCGACGGAGCATTTATTTGAGTTATTGTGAGAATTTCCCCCCCGACATGTTATTTTTGCCATCGGGTGCCCTTTTTTGGGGGTTTGAGCACCTGCCCCCCAACATGTCGGTGCGTTTCAAATTTAGATATGAATCCTATAACCAAATGTGTTTTGCGAGAAAAAAAAAGGGTGCATGCAATTACTGTCTCTCAGGGCGTCACCGGATGGAACTTCTTTGGGATTTCGAAGCTTCGGTGGGAAATATTCAACGGCATTGGAAAGGTTCAACAGGGATGGGTTCATTCTTTACAGAGATGGAGGCCCCAGAAGGAAGACTGTAGGTCAACTCTATTAATCTCTCTCACACAAAACGCACACATATGCACACACACACAGGAGGATAAGAGGCAGGGCACCTCCTCTTGTGTAAGAGCATCTCTCAGCATTCTTTCAGTCAGTACAAGCTTAGTCAGATACAAATAAACAAGTAAATATACTGTAGTGTATGCATAAATATAGTTCTGAATAATAAAAATATTAATGAATGTTGATGCATAATGAATAATGTGGAATTACTATTTCTTATTTGGGGTTATTTGGGAATTTTTGGGGCAATGTATTTAAAGGGAAAGCAAAGATTTGAAAAAAAGATTCATTTGATTTTGACATTAATCAATAAGGGTTGAAGTTTTGAAGCCTGTAGTTCAGTCTTATGTGTGGTGAGGTTTTCAAATGAGTCTTTGAATGTCAGTTTATTAGGTCATCATATAAATATATGTTTGTATGAATATAAAATATTGATCTGCAGTGGGGATATCCAGTGACTTTTTATTGCTTTTCTATAAAGATATGTGACCCACAAGAGGCAGAGCAACAGGGAGCGCCCAATGGGGCTCTGGTCATCAGTGTTTCCAACATTAACAGAAGGCCAACGCTTTAATTTGGGCTTTTGTCATTTACAGATCAGTTTAGAAAAACAATTTCTAACCTTTTAGTGATATTGATTGGATTCATTAAAAAAAAGCAATCAAAAAACGTATTATAAATGGTTACCCCGCTAGGTTTGCTTTTCTAAATCAAAGGCTTCTATTTCACACTCATTTTGACATTTTAACTGAGCTGTATTAGAATTTTAAGTATGCGATAAATAAACATGAGTTTGTTTTCAGGCCGGCTCTGTGAAATCACCAAAGCAAAATGGGCTTTTGAGGATTTTGAATGAGATCCAGAGATTGTGCAGAGGTTATTTTTCATCAGGAAATACCAGAAATAAGAGCTGTGTGCACACACCCAGCCAGAACATACATAGAACACGCACACAGCTGCACGGGACGCATTGTACTGTGTCATTGTGACATGACCTTGTGTTGGAGAACAATAATAATATGCCACAGCTGACAACATGACAAATCAAAGACTGTCAATAGCAACCCGTCTTAAGAATTAAATGACACAAGCCTCATTTGTAATCCGTGCATGAATATGAATGTTTAAAACCCATTACGTGGGACAGTGCCTTAGTAAGAGATTAAATTCATAGGATGGTGATTAATTGACTGATTAGCAGATGGCTGTGGATCATTAACATGCTATAAGGAAGGCTGATCCCACATATACAGTACATCACATCATCATTTAAATGCCATTAATTACACAAAAAAGACTTTGAGATTGTTTCGCTAATTAACGGATTACAGTCGACATGATAATGTGAGAGTGCCAAATTGGATGGCTTGAACCTCTGAGGAATTATGATTACATCTGCGAAACATAGATCCCGAGAGATGTCATCAGCAAGATTTGGCGCTAAATGGACGCCCTATAAAACCAGAACCTGATGAAGTACGGCAGTAATTGTTAGTGTCTTTTGTTTATGTGGAATGAAGACAGATTTGCTCTGTTTTGCGTGTTATGTTCAGTATTTTTAATGCAGGCTGAAGATTAGCCCTGTAGAAACGGTAAAAAAAGTTCCTATTGATTTGTAATCTGGCAGATGTGCCAACAATCTTTTCACATCTTTGCTCGATTCTTTTCTCCCCTGTGAGAGCTCAACACTGTGTCCAGCTCGCTGCACATTTCAGCTTTGCTTATGCTTCAATTACTGCATATTAATTATAGCGTATCATAAAAAGGCAACATGGAGGGAGTAAACTGGCAGTGCATCATGTCTTTGCAGGGGGAAGGCTATTACTGACGCTGTGGTCAAGGCCGTTATGTCTCTAAGCAGACAGATTCCTTGTCGGGCACTTATAAGAACGGTTAGCATGCTGCTTGTTATTGGTTGTTTTTTACAGTTGATTTGTCAGGTTCAAGGAACAAACACCACGGGAAGGACAGTCATTTGGCACCGGAGCTGTAACAGTTCAGCTCCATACTTTCCTTTTTTATTAGTTGTTTTCATCTTGTCTAACTATCGTGTCATTCTAGATCCTGCTTCCCATCTCGTCAGTCCAACGCCCTTCACCTGCCTCTGATCACTTCGTTAGTCTCTCATTACCTTCACCTGGTCCTCACGCCCTTCTCACCTGCAGCCCATCCCCTCATTAGTCTCTCACTATTTAGCTCCCTCACTTCCACTTGTCCTCTTCCAGATTGTTTTGTGTTCTCCATGACCAAGCTCTCCCGCGTTACCAAGTGTTCTTTGTTTCAATCCTCATAAGATTTCTAGTAAACATCTTGATCAGCATTTTATGTCTCCTCAGTCGTGCATTTGGGTCCACCAAAGTTGTTAAAATAGAGCGTTTCTTTTTGCATGAAAAATGTCCGACACTGACTCATCCTAATTACCTGTGTTCCTGTTTGTCTCTTTGGACTCAGACTCACAGCTTAAGCAGAGTACAGTCTTACAAGCTTCAAGAAGCCTTTCTCTTAATACTGAGGTGTTCTGACACTTCACACACCTCGCGAGGGCTGTGAGCCGGCGCCAGTACACAGCAGCACCTTTCATCCTGAAAACCGTGGCTGGTGTGCTCTTTTACCTGTAGGCTTCAAAGAAGACTGAGCTTTTTACTCTTAAGGGAAGCCTAACCGTCGTGCATTAAATGTGTCCCATTATCTCCCTGATTCTGCTTCCGCTCCACGCGTCTGCTCTCCTTTCTAACGCCTCAACACGCCAAGGACGATCCCATGTTGGGGTCCATGTCAGCAGCACCGCGGCGGGACGACGCAGGTCTCCCGAGTGGTCCGCTTTGTTCCACATGTACGTCAGGTTGTCTTCATTAGGGCCCGAATGAGACGCGTATGTCGTCCTGGCTGCCAGCCATCTTCATCATCTCAGCAGGTGCTCTGCGGCGTCCTTTGTGTTACTGTCTAGCAATCAGACAGTTTTGGGAGAGGTGGCAGATTGCTTTGAATTCGCCCGGCACACCGAGTACAGCTCAGCACGGCTCAGCCGAGCACACGCTTCCAAACACGCAGGAATAAACACACGCGCTCACGGGAACACGTATGAAAGCTCTGACACGCACATTACCTGTGCCTCACAGGTCGGCGCGCTGCAGGTTACGTCTCTATCCCATCTTTCGCATCCTCATAACGTTCCGTAACCGCGGACTGATTTCATAATACAGTTTTATATCCCCAAAAGCCTTGAACACATGTGAAGACGTGTCCACGGTAACCAACCATGTCAGCTTGATTTCCCCCGTTGCACCGACATCCCCCAGGTGCTCGGCGCATTTCCATAGCATGTGAAAACCACCAAAGTCAGCTCAGTCAAAACAATACAGGGGGGGGGGGGGCTGCTCTTAGATTCCCATTCTCTTGTTTTCTTGTTATCGCCGCATAATATGCTTGTAATTGCTCGTGAGGTTGCGCTGGGTGAGAATACTGAAAGGGATCTGGAAATAAGAAGAGGGCCGTGTTTTGTAGCAGTAGTTAAACTAATTTTATCCTCCATTATGGTTGATTAAGGCTGATTCTCACTCTACTTTGCCATCTCACATTGTGTGTGTGTGTGTGTGTGTGTGTGTGTGTGTGTGGATGATGAGCACTAAAGGTTCATTTCAGCACATAACCGATCTGTATGCGGGCTGTCAGTGTTCTAAATAGCTGTGGGTGTTGATCAAACAATGCGCCAGACAAAGGATGGATCGCTACTGTGCGGGGGGGGGGGGGGGGGGATATGCATCGTCGTATGGGGTTGGATGTAGAAAAGCAAGTGCTTTCCTCCAACTGGGCCCTGAGCAGCAGAGACGAGGCCTTTTAACATGATAGACGTGTCTTCTTCTCCGCTGCCAACTCTCAAACGGCCGTAATGCGCGCAGCGCCAATCAGCGTTTATTCTTTATTCACAAAGCTGGAGACAGGATCAAAGGCTCCACGCGACAATGAGACGTCGTCCCAGTGAAGAGCAGCGCTCTGACGCCCGGCAGACAGTCACTGACACCGCTGTCCATGGGAGACAACTCTGGGAGTTTTGTTCCCAAAAAAAATCTACGGCTGTGAAAAGTTTCAGCATTTTGTTTGATTATTATTATTATTTATAACATAGTTAGCCTTAAGAACTATTTAAATTAAATAGTAAATATTATTAAATATATTAAATTAAACAGTTTCAATATTTGTTCATACTAAAGTATAAATGTGAGCAAAAATACAGACATTTAACATTTTTCCACCACCGGTTTGAACCATCCCGAAGTCGATGGAAACGTTACCTTTTTACTTTATTTTCAGCTTTAATGTTTATTTGCATTAAACAAAACACACAATTCAAATGATCAGAACATTAGTATTTGTAATTATAATACGGGTTGATGAAATCAAGCATTCTGATTGGTTGAGAGTGAGTCACGGGGTGTGTTATATTCAGCCCATAATGTACAGTAAAGGGGCGCGTTTCATATCAATGCGCATTAAAACTAAGGTTAGCTTTTGCACGACCGTTAGTTGTCATTTCAAATAAATCCTGTGGCTCCCTTCAAAGCTACTGGGCACCAAATCTCATTGAAAGACGGCGTTGGAATGAAATCCAGCTGGAGACGGCACTTCAACACCGAGCCACCCGCAAAGAGAAAAGAGGAGGCGATGTCATCAGAGACGAAGAGGACATGAGAAACGTTTTCCACGGATGATTAATGGAGATATACAAATCAACATAAGCAGGGCTCTCAAGTTTTGAAGACAGGCAAGCGTGACATTACATGACCAGCGACAGGAAAGTGACCCACGGCGAGCGTTGAGACGTGGGTCTGAGCTGTACTCCTCCACACAGAGAGAGGCTCATGTTGGCGCTGCGGCACATTAAAACATTAAATAGACCAGAGTTTTTTCAGCGTGAGAAATACGATGTGTGGCGCGAGCGCGTGACTTAAGACCGAAATGCGTGAGTCTCACGCTCAATGCGTGAGACGTGAGAGACCTGATAAGTAAGCCTTAACAACAGCCGAGTGTTAGTCTATCGAGTCCCAAGTCGCTCGTAACTATAGTTTAGTAAACAGCATGTATAGCTAACATAGACCCAGTGCCTACGAAACATTTTATAAATATTATTTTATTGAAAGTGTCCCATTGTCATTGTTGTTATTTTAAAGGCAACTTTCATCAAATGAGCAATTTGAATTAATGAGATGTTGCGAGAACTAGCTACTATCTCCCCTCCTTTAGCTAGGCTAACGAATGTTAACAATGCTGTTTGTCCGTTAGCCACACGGAGGGGACTACTTTCACACGGAGGGGACTATTTTCTCTCGGCTACTGAAATGCGATGCATAACTTTGGTTGGCGACAACTATTTTGTGCTGAAAGGCAGCTTACTATTTACTTACTATTCATAATGTCGCTGGTGACCGTATTATAAAAGCAATAAGGGACTCGAGGCATTACTTTGACGTCAATAAAGTACTATTCAAGGGTTGCCTAACAACACCCTTGAACACATACTTTATTGACGTCAAAGTAATGCCTCTCGTCCCTTATTGTTAATTAAAATGTATGCTGCTTAGAGCTAGCTTTATATATTATGACATTATAAAGAGTTAATATGACAACATTGCCATTTCCAACATCCAGCAGACACCGAGCAACATTAGCATTTATTTAAACTGTATGCTACGTGGTTTCTGGCCACCTTAAGAATGTAAGACCTATAATCTCATTTGGCCTTGTTGCTTTGTTTTTGGTTCCAACTCCTGAGGGAAATACCTGGTGCTATAGCAGCTAGTGGAAAGATATTCCACTATTCGAAAGTTAAAGTTATATTTTTAAGTAATATAACATAGACTCAAAATAAATATTAAAGAAAACATGTCTGACTAACTTTTCAATATTTTATTCAATCATGTTCTCTTAGAAACATACATGTTTAATGGGATCATATTCTCTTCCCTAATTTATTCATGCTGGATCAAGATAGAACTGGATCTCAAATACATAAATATTGATGTGAGACATGAATTGATTTCTGTATCTCACAACAACCAATAACTTGATCTGAAAAATCTGTTATTTCACTTTTTTAAATGGTTTTATCACAGGAGTAATATGCAGTTAAGATAATCACTGGCAAATATTTGTTTGATTCCGAGTGGGAAAAGGGCAATAAAAACCCGTATAATAACAACAAATCTTTAACGTGGTCGTTAAAGTTAAAAAAAACATAACACGTAAAACGTCTGAATGACATGAACACATAAAACAATGATCCCAGTTTCTTGCACACCGTGAGACACGCAGGTTATTAATTAACTCTGGTATTGGATCGCCAATTGGTATCGACCGAAAGACCAAAGTCGGGTTGGAGCATCCTTCGTCTTGACACAATGCTCCGGGATGCTTTTACTTTAGGAAGTGTTAATGCAAGAATTGCATCGCAGTGTTTAATGGAAAAGCCATTTCCAATCTGCATAGTTTACTAAGCACCGCGTGGTCGGGTCTCTGTCTAACATACTCCCCCTCTTGAGTGGATTGTGAGAGATGCTTTTTAGCTGCCGCTTGTTGGAAGTGGAAGCACTTCGCCCGGGCGCTGACGCTTCGAGTCACACGTCGGAATTCAAAGTATTTTTTAAGACTCTGCATACTTCAACAAGTTGATTAAGCCTAACTTTGCTTTGTTCTACAGCAAACTGCTAAATGTGTCTATCGTGCTATTTTGTGTCATACAAGCAGGGGCGGCCCTAGCACATTTGGCGCTCTAGGCAAGCTTCACTCGTGCCCCCCCCCCCCTCTACATAAAAAAACAAAAACAATCTTATGGTTTTGTACTTTTGGTAGAGAAGAGAAATTCATGTAGTGTGAGAACAACATTTCATGTAGGTGCTATGGCTTAGTGGGTGGAGGTGCCTGCTTGGTGAACAAAAGGTCCTGGGTTCAAGACCTGGCAGTGAGAGAAAATGAGAGCCTTCTCTTTTCTTTTCCTGAGGCAGGAAACCAGGTGAGGTGACTGGTGAGAGTGAACAAAAAGTCCATGAAACCAAAACAATGAGCTGAACACTGGTTCCCATCTTGTTTTCCTTAAATCCACTATCTTTAAAACATGTATGTCAGTTGAATCCTACACAGCAACCACTAGCATTCAATGCTACATATAAAACTAATTCTGATATGTATCTGATGCTGTGAACAAAGACCAGGTTTAAACAGAGTACTGTGGACTCCTGCTTGGGACTGAGGACCAAGAAAATATATATTTTAAATGAGCTTTATATACAGACTTTTGCATGAATTATCCAATATGTTACAAGTGTGTTATTATAATGTTAGTTATACATGTGAAAATCTAACTTTGACAGCCAAAGAGCAGACACATCCCTGAACACCTCATGCTATCTGCAGAGTTCATATAAAAAGACACATTTCACATTGTATGTCATCATTTGAGCCATTGTTCATATCAAAGTATTGATTATTGCACCTTTGAAGATGAAGAACACGATGTTCTGCCAATACTACATCCCATTTGAGTTGATTGAAGCTCAAGTAAAAGCCTTTAAAGACCAATTGTGTCATTGTTTAAGAGGACAAAGTGAAACACGACCACCAGTTTAAACCTCGTCTTGCAGAGGGAACTCCCGCTCAGTTTAAGACTTATCGCAGGTTACACCTGTGCTCTCTGATATTTCAGGTGACCTAAAATACACTTTAATACCCAACAGTGCTTTAGCCTCAACGCCACATAACCTCACCCCGGTGACATAAACCCTCCTTTTCTCTCACTAGCCAAATTCCAGATTGCTGCCAGCGAAGCAAGGCCTCATATAAATCCAGCTGCTGTGTTCCTGGCTTTTAGTTTTGTGAGTTTAAATTTGAGCGATAACAATTAGGAATTGGCTGACTAATCAACTTCCTTTTAATGCCTTCTGTTAAAACCCCACACCTTCAAGCACACGTTGTAACTACCAGTTACACTGATAATTGGATTGTCCCTCCAAGTGAATGTCGGACACCCCTTCAATTCTTTTAATTGTCGGCCACAAAAGAGCATAAAGTGCCGCAGTGATTACCATTACCCTCATTTTTACACACACACACACTCACACACTCACAGAGAAATAACTCTGGAATAGCACTGAAGCTGAACCACGGTAACACACTATTATTCACTCTTCTAGCTTTCAATTCACCCCTGCAAGAGTTTAACAAGCATATTGATTTGCCCATGCAATACCCGCTCCCATATTAATTTATCTAATGATCTTTTGGCGAGGGGGTGATCACCCAGAGACAGAAAGGCATTTGTATCCAGCGGTATTACAGGGAGATCCATTTGATCTGTGTGTCAATACCCCCCTTAAGCCTGCTCTTTTGCCATGTGTTCACTGCTACCATTTCTAATCTAATCTGGCCACCCGAAGGAACGAGGCACCCGTTCTTCATTCCAGTCACGCGTCCTTTCTATTTGCTTTCCATTCCACTTGAGGGTAAAATGACTTCCAAAGACATCAAAACCTCACAGGTCCTTTCAGTATTATCATTTCTTGATTAGGTTAATGCAGCAAATAGTGGCTTAAAATGTAGAGTTGCAGAAACAAATCCTCAGCAGCCATGAGGGCTCATGTTGTCTTCTGCCTCCATTAAACACCCCGTCGCTCTGCTGCTCCCACCAGTTGGCATACAGCATGTGTGCGATAGGTAAGAGGGTGTTATCAGTCAGCTTCATGACCATTCTTTAGAAGGGAAAGGTAACCAGAGAGAAACATAGGGAGGAGATAAGATGGATGAAAAGGGAAGAAGAGGGGAAAGGTTGATGCTCTTCCACCCGATTGTATAAAAGGCCAAAGAGATGCGATTCAGCGGGACTTCGAAGCGCTGCTAACAAGCTTGGAGTTAAAACGGATAGCTTTGCAGGGGAAACAGATTTAAATATTACCAGTAAAGGACTCAGGAATGTAAGTAAAAAACAGAGAAGAAGAGAAGAACAAATGTAGCAATTAGTGTCGCAAATGTAATAATGGTGGGAGAAATGTTTCCCATTTTAAGGATGATAGGTTTCAATGACTGATTACAAGATAATTTACCGTAAGAGATGTTTGGCTGCGAGCACGGATGTTTCTGTTTACGGCAGGGATGCTGAGAGAGAGAGAGAGAGAGAGAGAGAGAGAGAGAGAGAGAGAGAGAGAGAGAGAGAGAGAGAGAGAGAGAGAGAGAGAGAGAGAGAGAGAGGAGTTAATAATAATACATTCTATTTGGAGGCGCCTTTCAAGTCACCCAATGTCACCTTACAATAAAATCGAACAGGATACAAGATAAAATTATGAGAGAGAGAAACAACATTAAAACAAAACATAAACATAAAAACAAGTGAAGTGCACAGGATCCAGTTATAAAGAGTTAGTCAGATTCGCTTCATGTAGCTTCTGTAAAGTGAAACCGGGTAGTTTACAAAACATTTGCAAAACTTTGAATGTTTGTTGAAGACAACACCTGCTTTGTGTGATAATGAACTGGAAAACAATATTATTCTCAGTAGAAAAACAATTGTTTGCCATGCGACTCACTGAGGAGTGTCACATTTCTTGGCTGCTCCCTCCTTTGAGGTGCGTTCGGGTCCCATTCTCCAGTTTAGAAGTGCTGTGTATCTCTAAAGGGAAATTCATGCAGTTCACATTTACTCAGTGGAACCAAATCCAAACAATTATACAACTGGTCATTTTACTGATGTTGTTAACTGGAGGAATTCGGCACACGACAAGTAATTTCCCTCAGGCCTTATTATGAGTGTTGTCCACTAAACTTTTACAAGCAATTATGTTTTGTGTCATTCTGAGCCGACGCAGGTCGTGACGGTTAATTCATGTTGAAATGTCTGTCTGATGCGTGTGTGAGGCACTAGCTGTTCTGCTCTCACACACACAGCTATCGCAGTGTTTGGCCAGTTACTTGAACATGTTCAATGATAAATACTGATTACTTATGACTCCCTAATGACTGCACAGAGACTGCACTCTCCAGTTATGGTCCACACACTCACTGAAGCTGAAGAAAATAAAACATATCATACTTAGCTCATATCAGCCAGCAGACGCCAAATGTTAATAATACAACCTCGGAGTAAATAGAAGATATATTCCTCTTCCTTTGGGAGACGCAGGCTGCCTCCCTCCAGGCCGGTTAACATGCACCAGACCTGGGTGCTCCGCAGGGTGAGTCCCTACCCCTCCTGTCTGTCTGTCTGTCTCTGAATGCATAAAACAAAAGAAAAACTGAATCCACAAAGTGGAAACTGTATTAGAAAGCAAATAAAAAACATTACTGAAAAAGTTATTACATTACTGTGACTGCCCACCACTGATCTATAGGACTCACACACACACACACACACACACACACGCACACACACACACACACACAACATACTTGGGTTAGCAGGGCTCTTCCTATAAGACTCCCACACACGTTGCCTGATAGACTCAGGTCTCTAAACTGTGTGTGATTGACATCTGGGGTTGTGTTGCCGCGGTGATGGAGGGATGACAGTTCCTTGTGTTAGAAGTCACTTCCTATTCACTACCGTGCACGACATGTCCCGCACGCCACCGTGTTTCAATGTCCACATTCTGCAATTAGGGACATATGGGGAACTCAAAACCTCCCACTCTTGAACGGAAAACAACAAAATCTTTCTAGATGCGCGGATGACTAATGCAGCAGCGCCTGCTTCTGTAGTCACGACACAAAGGGACGAGGGTCGCGGCGCATTTGACGTCTGAATTGCCTGCTCTCCAGAATCAACTCTTGAGAGTTCATCATACAAGGGGAAACAGTCACGGGACATGAAGCGACGTCCTCCACGCTGGAACCCGACGTCAACCTGAGGAACTGAAAACACCTGTGAGAAAACCCTCCTGTTACCCCATTCAATGTTGAACGTCGGTGTTACGACATTGCATAACAATACACAGAAATTCCTCGTTTGTGTAAACATTCCTGGCAATAAACGGTTTCTGATTCTGATTCTGATTAAACTTGGGAAACAATATTAATTCTAATAATTTTCTGGAGGTTTTAATTGCTGGGGTCAAATTGACCCTGAGGGTGAAATGTGTTAGTAAATGTGAAGGTAACAGGAGGGTTAAAGGAGTTGTATTTAACGCTCTGGACATCAACAGTTTCCTGTGTGAAGATCTCGTGGAGTCCTCTCTCCCCGAGCAGAGAATGAAGCGCGGCTCCTCCTCGTGTTTTATAGCCGGGCGGGCTGTGTGTCACATGCCCTACTGGGTAGCTACCCCCCCCCCCCTCTCTCTCCAGTAAACACTGTCAGCGCTTCTGTCCCATTTTGTGCTGTTTTGTACCGTTTGCCGCGAGCTGCCAGCTCAGCCGTCGCCGCGTCGAGAGACTTTGGGAACGCGAATGCTCCCGATCTGGTATTTAGCACGTTTGAGGAGTGTTAGAGGATCGAGATGTCAAGATCCTTCATGGATTTTCGTTTCAATTATAGGTCAGTTATTTCATGATGTGCACATTAAAGAAAACAACCATGTTACATCTAAAATGGGTTATTATGGAACGTGTCACTTTATAGAATCAATAAAATAATTGACTTGCACCTTGAATTCATTACTATAGTGCAATTAATCAATGTGGACTGGTGTGTGCAAGAACTAGTGTGCTCCTGAGACCCGTCGACCCAGTGGCCGCTGTCATCCACTTTTAGATAATAGCATATTCTGTTGTTATTATTGCAGGCCCTCTTCTTATTGATTTGGAAGATCTGAAGCCACGCATCTAAAATGACAACAACATCAGGTTGTCTGATGTAAACAGCGTTAAAGAGCCCCCAAGCAGATGGGCTACACTAATAAACCTCTGTTATGTCATGCTCTTCAAACAATGTTGTTGCTGTAATTTACGAACAACAATGGAGAGGAGCCATTAAGAGAAGCAATTCAAATCTGAGCTATTAATTATTTGACTGCAAGCACTTTAATGGTGAAATGCAGCTTTCTTTCAAGCCTGTTAAATATCAGTTGTCAACATTTTATAGGAATGTTTTGCTTGATTATGAGCATCAAGGGGCGGGAATAACACACCAAAGTACTTATGGGTATCTTATTGCAGCTTAAGCTGAATGGTAAAATAATCTTGACGCAGTATGCGTACAGGGCATCCAACAGGCGACCTAATTTTTCTAAATCATGAATACCTTTACCTGCTAGTTTACATTACTGTCCAAATGACAGCTGCACCACCATCAACACACTGTTGTTTGATGTATGATATGCAGAGATGTGGGTTGAAGAGGTTGACATGCCCCAGATGGCCCCTCCCCAGGAACTATAACAAAATACATAAATCCGTCATCAAAGCAGACTGTGTTCGTAGTCTGACTCTTCGGCTTTGTTTATACTCGCGCTTTTACAGCGCGAGACTCCACAGATGGAGTACGAGCTCGGAGCACGAGGGCAGGTTTTATGCTGCAGAATTTTCTCCCAAGCGCCAGAGGGCGTATAAACAAAATATACAGTGAGGAATTAAAAAGACAACACGTGTAAGCTACATATGTGGCCATAGACTGGAGGTGGAATCCCCAAACCAACTTCCACACCGCCAAGGAGGGATCGTATACATCTGTAAACTCATAGCCCGTGTTCATGGAGTTCTTTCTTGCCTGTGTACAAGCCCAGTGAAGTATTACATGCATTAAGGAGAAACAAGGCTTGAATATACTGCAAACTATTTGATTCTGCTGGTTTTGTGATTTCATCATTTGAGAGGGTGAATCTGAGCACAAAAGAATGACATTTCAGAAAGATCTGTCGAAGAATATGAATTAAAAAACAGCCACAATCTGGATGTGCCAGCCAAAAGGATGTTGCATACATTATGCTAACAAAAGACCACACAACTAGTGTTAACTATCATGAGTCACGGGAGAGATTTGACTTACAATTGGTCTGATTCTGACTTTGAAAAACGTTGCTGAGATTTTAACTACTAAGTCATTTCTTCTTAATATTAAAGAGAAGTATATATGTGGTAAGGCAAACGTGGCAGAGCTTATAAAAAGGGGTCTGAATGAGCAACCACTGTTTTTCCCAGGCCTATTATATTTTTGTGTTGTTTTTAAGTTGAGCAATTGCTTGGGCTTTTTTACATTTTTATTTTGAGCTTGTCGGATTTCGTGCTAGGCTGACGGGGAGCACAGTGTTAGAGAAGTCCTACTTTGCATGGGAATTGTATTGTTTCTGTGTTTGCCGTGAAAAGTTGCATTTTATTTGCTTTTCTGTGTGATTTTTGACTGTTTATTTAACTCTACTCTGACCTCCCTGTCTGTGAAGTCACGTGACTCACGATCTAGTTTGTACACTTTTATCTGTGAGTCGACTCGTCAATAAAGCCAATTCCATTCTGGTCCACTAGTCTCTGGCTCCCGTTTACTCTGAATACTGTGCGGGGTAAATCACCATGTCACGTTTATTTAATAGGAATATTTTGAATCAACTTGAATACATTTCTGTGATATGTGAAGTCAAATCTACATTCTGATCTTAATTAATATATCTAACATTTCATAAGAAACGTGTTAGATTTGAGATAAACACAATTAGGATGTTCTTCGGTGTATCCTTTGCTGAGAAACCTAGCTGAGAATAAAATAACATTTGAAAAAGGTTAGATCTAATAATGGTTCATGCGTCGTATTGCAAACACTTTGTCCTGAAGAGTAAAGAAAACATCCTGCGTCCCATTCTTACTCAAGGTCTCGGATGAAGCTGGAGTGGCTCTGAGCTAAAAAGTAAATTTGATTAATCAGCCAACCGCTTGTTTATATATGAGCAGCCTCCATCTGTGGAAGTGCTTTGCTGATGTTTAGCACACACACACACACACACACACACACACACACACACACACACACACACACACACACACACACACACACACAGATACACACACGCACACCTCAAGCTAGCCTGCACCTTGACAACAGAGTGCAGAGGAATAATTAAAAATGCACTTTTGGCTTGTTTTGTTTGTTTAGTATGTTTTCCAAAGCGACTCTGCCTTTGTGGCTTGCTGTGACCTTTATTAACAAATTAAAAGCACCATATTGATTGAGAATTAGCAATTTATCAAAAGGTTATTGGAGCTTTGATCTCACCAATCTTGGTTGAATCGTGGACTCTGGGCTCCTTTTGTTCGGCTCAGAGAGGGAGTCAGCCTGCTGCTGTAGCTCTTGTTGAGGTTTATAATGACCTTTGACAGAGGAGGAGCTATTTAACTGCCTCAGACATGACACGCAATTCAGCTTTTGCTAATTATAGGGTACATTGGTCATACATTATTCCCTGCTCTTTGGCTCTATCTCGTCCATCATCCACAGCCAGAAACACTAACCACAAACAAAATGACCCGTCTGCTGATTTTTAACACTGAGGCTGAATGTCGCACACAATGGGAAGCCGAACATGGACTCGGGGGCTGAGCAGCTGCAGAGAAAGCGACAAGGGGAGAGCAGGCGCAGAAACGAGAGCAAGGGAAACCCAGCAGTTCTTCTCTCCCCTGCTGTTAAAAGCCATTCATAATTACTTAAGCCTTCACCGCCTCGCAGAGTCACAGCTTTCACGAGACTGTCTCGGCATAACACAAGCATCACTTCGGGTTATCACAACAGAAAAAGATGGAAACGAGATGCATCTTGACAAGAGAGGAAAAGTAGGAGGCAGAAAAAGGGCCACGCAAAAGTACAGCCCGCTAACAGCAGAGCATGCTACTTTTCCAATTATAATAATGAGACATTCACACAGTTGCTATATTCAGTTTGAATGCAGCAGGACGTCTTCTGAATTCAAAGGCTGCATGCTTTATCATTACCATTGGCTGAATAGACACCGGCCGACTTATGTACAAGATATACATTCATTATGGTAGGGTCGTCAAGGTGCTGCATGATGGGATATCACAAAGGAAGTCCTTAAAACCTCAACCCAGAACACCAATAAACATTTACTTGTTGTAACTTTTAGAAAATGTTAGTGTAGGACAAAAAAAATCATTGATTGTACTCCAAGGTTTGCAGTATCGACTTCCTTCTTGCAATAGGCTTGGAAGCATTTACAAAAATCCCTAGTATTATATTTCACTTAAATACAAATACATGAATAACGTTATATTGTGTGCGGCTTTGGCTATAAAAAGGTCTGGTTGCATTAATTGCACGCTAGTTGTGTGCACCCATATGGTTGGTTTGTGTCTGTGTTGTTATGTAGCGATCCCTCGTCTGCACTAAGAGGACTCATGTCAAAAGATTTTGCCTAAAATCCTTAAGAAATGTGCTTCATAAATCTTAAGTTTCCTTGTATAATGTGAGTAACATGCTCAAAGAAAACACACACACCATTTCTCTCCATCTCTCTTCTTTTTATGTCGTAAATGTTCTGTATCCACGAGGGGAGGATGCTCCAATTCTCCAATTTCTCTCCATGAGTGAGCTCACAGACACCCCCCCCATATCTCCCATTCAGCCTCCATATCTTAGTTGTCCTGGCGTGTCCCTTCAGTCTGGGAGTCTGTTTGACCTGCACTAAAGCGGTGTGACCCCCCCGCCCAGAGCGAACCACATCCTCCCCGCTCCCCAACACGCTGAGCAGTCACGTCGCCCGCCTCGCTCAAGGTCATTCATTCAAACCTAAACTCCCCCGATATCCATGTGTAAAAAAAACAAAACAAGAGAGCAAGAGCAATTTCTTGGATTCAAAAGGATACCTCCGCAGCATCCAACGCTTTAAAAACAACTTCAAACCGTGAGGCACAGAGGACGCCGAGGAGCCGACCAGCGCGGCACGCTTATCAGAGCGCGTTCACACCGAAGACCTTTGTTGCTGACGAGATCTATTTCCAGACGGGGACGTGGTATTGAAACAGGGCTATAATGAAGACCTGGCTCCCTGGAGGGAAAACACCGGTGGCCAGTTTCACAGACACGGATAAGCTTGGTCCTCGACTAATTTGCCTTTTCCCGCGGATGTCTCTGTTGAGAACTCCTCTCGGCTGTCGGCTGTGAGTAACCGCCCCCCTGCGTCTCACGGCTGGCCTTTCTGTCTTTTCTCTCTTTCTGAAAGCCTCGCACCAACACAGACTTTTTACATGCACTTTCTTTCTCACCGCTCTACCTCATGTCGAGGACTCTAGATTTAAAACCTTGATTCTCCTACAAGACGTACAACCCTGGCTTATTCATGATCTTAAATATCCCTTAGCCTTCCGCTCCCTGGGTGTAGATTATTCAAATGACGGCTCTCTCATATTTGGAATCAGGCTGTAGACGTATCTGCTCATAAATTAGCTCGATCCGACAACACACTCCCGCTGCAAAGAGCTCTTGTGATGTATACGCCCTTGTGTGTCATAATGTACTATTATTCAATTGTGAACATGCTAGTGGGTGCTGCGCCTGCGTCGGCCTCCTCAATCAGTCATAAACCCTGATGCTGAAATTATGTGACATTTTATCCGGGCTGTAAAATCTCAGCAGCCTGATTGTACTTTCACACTGTAAATCCAAAGCCTGGAGCAAGAGTCCTGAGTCAGGCTTGTGCATGCTAATGATGTATGTCCAAGGTGTGTGTATATACACCCCAGCAGGGGAGGGTGCGTCTATTCTCGTCCCTATGTGCATTCATCCCATTCATTCAAACCCATCCCTCTGATGATGTGTATTCATGTATGTATGCACCATTAACAACGGCTAACAAGATGTATTCATCTTAACTCTCTGCATGAGTACATTTAGCCGTGATTGAACACGTGCACTGCAAAAATTCAGCCTACAAAAACAAGGGAAAAAAAGTAACAAAATGAGGGAATATTACTTGAAATAAGCCAAATTATCTGCCAACAGAACAGAAATATTTGACTTGCCAAGATTTCTTAAAACAAGTGAAATGCTCCAACATTAAAACTGCCTTGTAAGAAGAAATATCTTGTCAGTCAAAAAACAAGCATAGATTGCCTTAATTTGAGATATTTCATCTTACTTAGATTTCAATTTTTGCAGTGTGTGTGCGGAGACTATTTGCCTTTTCTGTCCCACATGCGTGCCGAAAACTGGGTATGAATAATCACAACGCTCCCTCGCATTGCGTGTGTGTTTGTGTCGGTATCTCCCCAAATCCATCGGGGGGGGGGGGGGCAGCGGCTCGTACGAGGGAAGGGAAAGGGACAATGAATGACATTGACAGGCGACGTGCTGCAGAGCGTCTCCCCGTTGCAGAGACACCGAGCCGATCGCTGATAGCAGATGTGTGTCTAATTGCGGAGGGGTTGGGCGCCCTGGATACGTCTCTGTCTCCTCTCTCGCCGCCTGCCAGGAAGCTAAGCCCCCTCCAGAGCCCCCGATCGCTGCTTCTAATTAGAGGCCTTATCTTTGTCAATCACTGTGCCTTTCGCTCTCCTCTGCGGCCCGCTGCGTGGTTAACCAGGGAGCACGACCGGCCAAGGAGGGAGCGGTGGTCACGGGAGATTTGAAAAGGGAAGATCGGCGAGGTGTGTGTGTTCGTCAGCCTCTGCTTGTGCGCTGACGTTTGAATGGGCTGTGTGAGAGTATGAGAGAACATGTATCCCTCTGATTCATCCGTATAGATTCACTAAGCTGCGCACGGCAGTTGGCGGTTAAGTGGTTCTCTCAATGGATGGATGTATCTTTACAATAAAGCAGCGATTTAGCAGCGGGACGTGATGTCAGGTACAGTGTCTGCCCTCAAGGTGTGGGAACAAAGACTCAGAGCGCCGTTCTCCTCTTCCAACCACTCACAGCTCTTTCTACTGCATGGTAACATTCACCTACTCTGTCACACACACACACACACACACACACACACACACACACACACACACACACACACACACACACACACACACACACACACACACACACACACACACACACACACACACACACATACACTGATGGCAGGGGCTGCCATACAAGATGCCAACATGCCAATCAGGCTTTAATCTGAATATATATATATATACTTTGGAATCAATTTGAGGTCTGGTATCTTGCCCAAGGACACTTCAACAGGCAGTGTGAAGGTGCTGGGAATCAAACAGCTGATTTTAGGATCCTCTGCAGAGCATGCTCGATCCACTGAGCTACAGCCGATACTCATTCATCTACACACAAACAAACATGGTAATATTCTTAAAATACAGTTCATGAAGGAGTTTCATCACAATAATTTGGCATAGTGGTGTCGCTCCAATGTGCCTGTAATGCACTGACTTGGTGTTATACTGAGATTATTATGATTTCCATTCAGTATTTCGGTGATTTAAATATATTCTATTACATTTGCCATTTTACATAATAAGTCATTTTGGTACTTTAAGTATATTTTGATGAGAATACTTTTTAAAAACTTCAAAAGAAGTTGTAAAAAAGTCAGTATGTTAATCATAAACACATTGGTTGTATACATATGAATGGTGATGAAAGCATCCCGGCTGGGTTGCCGGCATCGAGCACGAAGTCCAGGAGCGGGATGATATTATCAGAATATCTCCCCACAGACTTGTCCTTGGCTTTCTGTCCAACTTCCACTTCCTTACAACTGAAGTGTGTTCATGCTTCTTCTCTGCTGTTGGTTCCATTGATTACATTCTTAATTATAAACACAGCGCTGTTCACTTCATTGAAGATTGAGACTTGAAGTTGCATCTCCTGTATACTTAGGATCGAGTAAAATAAGATAATCACATGGCAGAGGTACACTACCATTCAAAAGTTTGGGGTCACTTAGAAAAAAAGAAAAAAAAGCACTGTTTTTTTCCAATGAAAATGACATTAAATTAATCCGAAATACACTCTCTACATAGTTAATGTGTTAAATGACTTCTCTGTTTTTTAATGAAATCTCTACAGAGGTGTGTAGAGGCCCATCTCCAGTGTTCTAGTGGTACATTGTGTTATTGCCTTAGAAGACTAGCAGAGGGGTAGAACCCCCTTGAAACCCTTTAAAAAACATTTGTATAACTTTTTTATTTAGCATTTTCCACAAACAGATTATTCCTTGACATTGAAACCCTTTTTTCTGTTAGCGCAGCTGAAAACAGTTATGCTGGTCTGAGAAGCTCTAAAACGGTCTCATTTCCTGTTTCCCTGCTCTTCCCTCCCTGTGCTTGTTGGTTTCTTCCCTGATTGTTCCCTGATTGTTTCCACCTGTGTCTCGTTCCCGTGTGCATTTAGTCGTGTCTTTCTGCGTGTCCGGTCTCGGATCCTTTTGGTTCATCCGTGGTGTGTTGTCCGTGTTCCTGTGTGGAAATGAAATCAGTTTGTGCGAGAAACTCTTTGCGTTTGGGTCCTTATCGCCACGATCCCTAACATCATTATTTCTAACCTTGTCAATGTCTTGATTATATTTTGTATTAATCTTATATTCATTAAATAAATAAAAGTGTGAGTTTTCATGGAAAACACAAGATTTTCTCGGTGACCCCAAACTTTTGAACGGTAGTGTACGTGAACTGAAAACAAGGGCACAGGGTTGAGCTTAAGTAGAAGAGATTCATACAGAAGCTCAGTTATGTGACGATAAAGCTTAAGAAGGACGATCAGGCCAGGGGTAAGAACGGATAGAACATATCCAGAGTGGAAGAGGGAGCAGAGAGACAAGGATCCTCCCCCTCTCCTCATCTCAACGTCTCTCCATGAAAGTTCTGTCGGGGCACCTTTTCAAAATCAATTTAAGAAATTACCATTCAGCCAGTGTTCTGTCATTAGGATTTTATAATTTCATCTTCCTCCTCCAGTGCCTTTATCCCAGAGCCCCTCAGTTCATCTCTGCAGCGCAACCCCGGTGAATAATTAAGCGCGGCCGTGAGCAGAAAGACGATGAGTGACACAAGCGTTCTATCATTCACACACAGCTGCGCACCTTCTTCGGCGGAAACATGCTTTGAAATCTCTTCGCGGTTTTTACCTAAATCTGACATGCCGTGTCTCTCGCTCACATGTTAACACACCGGCACTCTGAGACGCACACACACACACACACTTCTTACACACAGGCTCAGATGATACATATGTCTCACACATGCACTCACATTCACCTTATCATCTGCACACACACACACACACTTACTGCGTGTCTCCTCTGCCCTTCCTCTATTCCCTCAAGACTTTTTCTTACGGAGGCAGAGGAGGGTTTGGGGATGAGGGTGAACGAGCAGCACCTCGACCTTTAATATCCCTTCGTGAAACAGAAAGTTGGCAAGCCTCTCCGTGAATACAAGTTGGAGGAGATGTGCTGAGAGGCCGTGGAGTCCGAGCCCTCATCTGACCTCTCTCGTCTGCAGCGTGATGCTCAAAAAGCCGGAGTGAGGGAGAAAGGGTGGGGGAGCTGATGGAGGCGGGTGCTGGTTGGAGGAACACCAGGTGTGGGTCTTCACTCCTCTGTACTGCAGCTATTTACAGATCTCAGAGAGAAAATACTCTTTGTTCAGCAAGTATTTATTACGCTGCCATTTGGTTGGTAAGCCGGTATTGTGTAATATTCTGCAGCAAATATATTATATATAATTATGTTCTGGTAACACAGGTCCAGCCGGGAATGTTTGCTAATGTTGTTTTTTGAGATGTTTTCACATCAATGTGACTTAGAGGGATTCTGGTTTGTTTAACTTCCTAACGCTCACACATGGTGTCAGACTATGGAGCATCGTGGTTTTGGTTCTGACGACACATGCCGGGTATTGTGACGTCCCTCTTGGAGCTCGAGGCTCCAGGGATGATGTTGGTTGTTTGGTCCCCACCACCAGGGGAGGGCTTTAGAGAAGGCCCCGTCAGCCATGATGCACGACCAATAGACTTAAAAACGTATTTGTTCCTGCTAACATTAGTCTTTTAAATATCTTTAAGTGATCTTTATATTCTGTTTATTGTTTCTTTTATTGTTCATGTTCCCCAGATGTTAAATCCTATAAACTTGGGTATCTATCTGATATTTTAATTGAATTCCTTCAAAGAGGCACCATTTATATTCATCACAATATCGTGACATCTGCAAGATGGATTGACACAAATGATGGGGAAGCCATTCAGGGCTGGATCCTAATAATATCTTTGGTAAATGGATCTGTCTTCCGACCACTCAAAGCGCTTTAACATGACATCATTCATCCATTTATACACTGATGGGAGGAGCTACCATGCAAGGTGCCACCTGCCCATCAGGACTAACTAGGACCACATACACATAGACACAAGCTACAGCGTAAACATGTGAATGCGGGTTGGACGTGTCATCGACGTGAGCATCCCAGTCTCACATATCTGCTCATTCAAATACAACGAGTTGTTACACTTGCAGTTGAGTACTTAAGGTTTTTAAAGATAACAATCAATACTTTGTATCTATACAATGATAGATAAACAGAAGTGTTTCAGGCTGGCTCCTCAGCGTCTGTACCAGCTGCTAACTGACGGGTTGCTGTCTCCGTCTGGAGCCTCATGCAGAAGACAAGCCAAACAAATAATCTTCCAAAAGATACAATCCGGGAAAAAATGAAGTCAGGAGCTGCTGGAAGATGTGTACTCAAATCACAACTCTGCGTTATGGGTAAATTGAAGGAAACCAAAACTAATGGAAAGTGTGGTATATTTGCTGTCCATTGGGCATAATTCATTTGAGCAACAAATGGGCAATATTTAACAGAGAAGAACCAATTTGCAGACGGATACAATATTTTTGCCTGAAATGTAGATTTGTCTGGACATTTAGCTACCATTTAATATTTGCATTAAAACAAGCATGGGTGATGTTACAGAGGAGGACATAGGTGTGTGGGTTTAGCTTGTAGAAGCCACCCTGCTCTCATATCACGTACAGTGTAGCTAATCAACAATAGTCACAGTCACGTTGCGCCTGTTGCAAAACACTGTTGGACACATTTTGTTTTGACTGCTGCAAACTAGGTAGAATTCACAGACTGGAAGTGGCACGCCATCGTTCTTAATAATGCACATTCCCCAAAGTGCCGACTAATTGGGACCATTAAAATCTCGACACCAGTGGTTAATTAGTTTCCTTGTGTTTTATAGTGATCATTTGTCCCATCGGAAAGCTCTGATGAAACATGAGGTGATTACACCAGCAAGCGGAGTGCAGATGTAGTAAGAGCGGCTGAGCAAGGCTCAGTTCAGCATCCCAAAAACCCTTCATGTCATAATTTTTTTGCCACATGGAAATACAGGGGACGGATAGTCTTCTGGGAACGACACCGCTTTGAACTAAATTGTAGAAATGTCAGCTCGACCTTTCCTGTGAAATCCTTAATGAGAACATATTGCAATATCCTAATTAGAAAGAGATGGAGATGTGAGGAACACACATTGATCAGGCAGAAACCTCCGCTGTGGAGACGGGGTTGTGCGGAGGGAGAGGAGCATGATGCAGGGCTGTTGTCGCATAATAACCATGAGTCATGTTCGTCTGCTCTGCGATGAGGAATCGGGTGGTTGTCTGTGCAAACTAGTTTTTAATACAGACGCAGAAAGCCAAAGGATGATTAAACTCACTCTCTATAGAACTTCAATTGATTTAATTCATTGTATTCAGTTTAAACTACAAGCACACATTTTCTCACACAAGGTACACTGAGTGTGGTACACATACACATGTTATGCAAGTAATAGTGTGACTCAGTCTTTAAATATTTAAACATTAAAATGGGAAAACACATGAAAGGGTGGCCGTCCCTCCGTACTGGGGTGACTATGGGTCAGTGGGTAGGAGGCCCGTCTTTCAATCACGAGGTTCGATCCCCGCCCTAGTCGATGTGTCCTTGAGCAAGACACTTAACCCTGTAGCTGTGTCTACAGTGTACGAATGTAACAGGATTCTAAGTCGCTTTGGATAAAAGCGTCAGCTAAAAAAAAAGACATGTAATGTACTGTATTGTCCAACCGCCTGGACATTGTAGAAGATGGCCTTCACAATTTCTTGAAAAAACAAAATTAAATCTTGATTTGTCCAAACAATAGCCCACAAGTAAAAATCGGTCTAATTACTATCAATTAAAACATCGTAAAGCAGAAAACCCAGATGCAATGATCGAGATACGTCAACATCTCCTGTGTATCTCCACCTTAACCAGGGAGTGTTGGAGATGTTTACTCATAAAAGGAGTTAAATTTCAATTCATCAAAGAATAGTGCATCTTGATTAAGCGGACATTAGTTAAATCCTATTTAATTTCTATTTTGTAGACAGTGTTTCTTAATGTTATTAATGTATTTAATCTTCTACCTGTATTTCACGATCTTTTCCACCTCACTGAAGTCCCTCGGAGGCCTGGTGGTTCGTGTTATTCTCCACCCCCCGAGCATCAGTAGAGAAACTCTCATTCTCTTTGCTGTCTGGAGGGCGGACATGTCGCTCGTAGCTTGTCACGCCTATTGACAGAGGCCTTGTAAAACTCAGCGAGTCCAATGAAGCAAGGCACCGGTCAGCCTCCGATTCACCTCCTTTCCTCCTGTTGACCGGCTGCGAGGTAAACAGAGCGCCAGACGCAGCACTTGTTTGACCAATACAATGCGCTGTCCATCTTGTGCTGTGATGCAACTCGGCCCCTCGTTCAATACCCGGCCCGCACTTTGGATTTCCGTCAACTTGCATCACTGTGAGTGACTGCTGAGAAGGGAATGTGAGCATTTGATTTTTTTTTCTACACTTCAATTATTGGTGTGCGATTGAAAGCTATGCGAGAGATATCATTTGTCCTGACAGCATTCAAAGGAGAAAAAAACCCAACCGGAGGGTTTCATCAGAAAACTCCAGAGAGGTTTTGAGGTTTAGAACATGAAAATCATTCATTACTTTAAAGTTACAGCAGTTGCGAACAGACAGAGAGGCAACGTGGTTGGTATTGATCTGTTGAGGCTCAGAGTCGTGTTCAAAGACATCAGGGAGAAGGCAGCTCGGGTTTCATTCAGTGTAAACATTTTCAAGAAAGAAATAGCTTGAAATGAGTGAAATCTGGGGAATAGGAGATGAGGGAGGGCGACAAAACCCAAGAAAGGAACAACAACTCATGTTGTTGTTGTTGTTGTTTCTATTCCTCCAACCATCTCTTTTGCTGAGCTGCCGGCTCAGGAGAGACGAGCGCGTTGCTGGACAGAGCATCTTTCCAGCCTTGGTGGTGGCTCCAGCCCTCGTCTTTGGCTCTGACATGAAGCTCTGGGCAGCGCCCCCCTCCAGCCCACCCTGCCAGAGCGCCGTGTGGACAAGGATGAAGCACCCACCACCGCTTCACCTCCGCTTCCAGGAACAACACCCGCATATATAGCCCAGATAGGCTTTTAATAAGCGTTTGAACAAACAGGCACACGTATCTGCTTTGGTGTGATGCGTTTAAGGGCCAACCGCGGCGTCTGCTTGGCAGAGCGGGGGTCCACCTGCATCGCCGCCATGATAATAGCGCAGGACTTGGATTGAGCGCCTTGCGAAGGGGAAGGCGTGAATTGTTTCATCTTTGTTTATCAATGTTTTTCCCATGGTTTTGGGGCTAATTGCAGAGCAGAGTGGCTCGCAGAATGCTTATTAGTGCCGTGCTGCGCCGAGAGACGAGTGGGGAGAAGAAGCTCGCCGCCCAAAACAAGAAAGAGACTCCAGCACGGACACACATCCGTGCGTAGAATGTTGTTTTAGGTTCTTCCCAGCGTGCACGCACACACACAGACCCCCCCCCCCCCCCCCCCACACACACACACACACACACAGAGCCACAAAGAAAACAGGCAAAGATAAGAAGGACTAGCCTTTTGGATTCAGGGCCACACACAGAAAACGAAGCAATACACGTGAGGGTACATCACTCTGTGTGTGTGTGTGTGTGTGTGTGTGTGTGTGTGGTGTCTGTGTCTGTGTGTGTGTGTGTGTGGTGTCTGTGTCTGTGTGTGTATCTTCCTGCATTATCTCTTGCCTGTTGTTGCTGGTGTTTAAGGGCTGCTGAGAACGAAATAAAGAAAGAAGGGAGAGATGGAGAAACGGAGTAATAGAGGAGGGGGGGGGGGGCTATCTCAAGAGCCCACTCCTACTCCCTGCAGCTGCTCCTGCCTTTCAGAGCCGCAAAGCGACGCCCCAGTAAAACCTACCAGTAGCCCCTGTGGACTAATCAGTCCACCAGTTCTGGGGAAGCCGAACGTTTCCCCTCATCAGGTTTGATCCGTGTCGTTGCTGATACACACACAACTGCAGTCGCTACACACATATAATATCGTCTGACAGGGGGGTCAGGTGGCAGGGTGAATTCCCTGCCATGGCTGCCCCCCTCCTGCCCTTCAAAGAACCAGGGAGGTAGTCGCGGGCTGGCCGAGGTCCACAAGTGGCGAACGAGAGGCGAATACAGGGAGCTGTGCAGCAGAGCAGAGACGTGCTCTGTTGCATCACTGCTCCCTGTGTGTGCATGTGCCTGGATGTTTCTGTGGTAATTAAATCAGTTTTGCAAAACTGCAAAAGGAGCTTATAGACTCGCTTGGTTGCTGACTCTGTGGGCTTGACTCAATTAGCAAACACACACACACACACACACACACACATACACACTGTAATTACACACACGCACACCTGCGTCGCAAAGCCAGCTCAGACAAAGGTTGTCCAAACATTATTTTAGGAACAGTTTCAACTTGCTCTAATAAGCATGCTTAGAGGACGACCCAATGACACTCCCTCATTACCCCCCGGTTGATTTGAATATTCTATGGCCTGCTTTTATTTTCTCTGTTTGTTTATTTAGCATCTTTTTACTGTGTATTGTACTTTACTCTTCAAACTGTTTATGTTTTGGACCCTATTATTTCCTAATTGTTTTAATTACCTTCGCATTGAAAATGCAGAAGGTAATGTTTTTGCCGGCGTTTATGAATATGTCCGTCCGTCCGTTATTCGTCTAAATCAGACAAAACTGAGCCGATTCTTATGAAACTTGGTGGGATGATTGGTCATGACCCAAGGAACAATCGATTAGTTTTTGAGAGTGATTGGGTCAAAGGTCAAGGTCAAGGTCACGAAAAGGTGAAAACCGTAAATTTTCGATATCTCGGTTAATTGGCATCCGATTTGCGTGAAACTAGTGCCAAATTGTTCATAATTCAATCTTGTGATATGCGAAGGTATGCGCTCTACCAAGTGCCCATTCTAGTTGACTACTGTTCTGCACTTCGTGACACTTTGCCAGTGATAAGTGCAAAATAAATAAACTTTAGTTACTTACTTACATACATATTCAACTTACTGGACAGTAAGTCAGTTTAAGCAGCGTAACGATAGTAGACAAGAGTGCAGTGACACACACACACACACACACACACACACATCTTCCATAAAAGACTTGTTTCTTCACCAGCATGGCGGCGTGCAGACGGGGCCCCCAGAGGGCCACGCTCCCCGTCACTCCCATCCCCCGATCTGAACCTAGCTGTCACGTCCGTGCATACAACACGAGAAGAAGTGTAACGTGTCACGATTCGTACCGTGAAATATGATGTCTCACATCTCTGGTGATGTGATAGAACAATGTAACCTCTGAATTGTGACCCGTGGCCTTCAGATGGGGGAAAATGTACAGGAAGAAAAACAAACAAGGATCTTAGTAAACTATTGGTTGCCCTCCAGTACATCTTTGTCATAGTTTCCTCAAGTCATTGGAGCTTTATGGAGGGAAGAACACACATTCTTCAAAATATATTCCCTCATTTTGTTTTTCATTGTCAGTAAAAGAGTATCGTCCAACCCAGGGGTCGGGAACCTCTGGCTCTCGAGCCATATATGGCTCTTCCGGTGACGCATATGGCTCTTTTGAGTTTGAGTAAAAAAATAAAAAATCTCTGTAATTTTCTCTATCGCGCCAGATTACAGTAGAAGTAATGTCAGGTCCCTTTCTTAAAGACGTCTTTGTTCTTTTATTAAACTAAACGTCTGTTATGGATCGTCTCCACAGCAGCGTGTCACTCTGTCTCTACGCGTCGCGCGCTAAGGTCCCCGGCACCAGAAGTCACATTAAAAGCAAGACATATTTAATGTATTATACTATATGGCTCTCAATGAAATATATTTAGAAATATTTGTTTTTTATGGCCAGTCAAAAAGGTTCCCGACCCCTGGTCTAACCGGTGGTTCCAAAATCTCCCGTAAATGTTCAATTAACTTGACATCTTACGACTGCCAAAGTCCATACCTTATCATCCCCAATGCAAAACATGTCAGTCTGTCAAGTCATGTGGAAAAGATGATTACTTATTGTAGAGTATGTACAGCTCGTGCTCTAAACGTGTCGCTGCCTGCCAGGCTCGGCCCAGTGGGGTACCTTCCCCCCCATGGCTGCCTTAAAATAGCTTTCAGGTTTTGCTTTATGCATCTTCAGTTTTAGTGCTTTTTTAATTTAAGGATTACATGATCCCCTATCTGAAAAGAAGGCTTGTTTCAGAGCCATTCATCCATTCAGTGAACCCCATGAAACCAGTTCAGATGCATTTGCATTCGTTTGGTTTCTTCACTCACTTATTCAGTTTTTTTCTTTTTACTTTACCCACCTGTATCTTTCACAAGTGGGCTAACAGAACTCCAGAGCCAAATAAGTGGATGACATCATACATCATCTCATTGTGAAATGCTCAGTTAACTTTCCTCACCGTAACAATGTTAAATTAGAATAGAATTGATGCATTAAGGGAATGAAGGTTCTGAGTTACACCCGTAGTTTACACCTCTTTTCACTGACACACACACACACACACACGTGCATACGCACGCACACATGTACTGTAATCTCACAGACAGGAAGAAATACACGAGGCACACACTTCAGCAGCATCTGGTACAGGTGCACACATGTGCCCTAACGATCCCGGAGGATGCAAATGAGTAACGAACACACGCAAACAGGAAGCAAACACATGTGATTTATTCCCTCTGTAATAGTATTTTAAATGACCTGACATGAGAGCATCGCTGTGACACCCTCCTTATGCATTGAAGCGTGCATATGCAGATATGAATTCACAGCCCCACACACATGCTGATAGATTAATGTGGATACTTGTCATGCTGACAGCAGGCGTTTAAGTCGGCACGGTTACGCTGTAAGCTGTTTCCTGGGAAGAGCTCCTGTAAAATGTGAAAATGTAAATGGGGCATCCACTTCCTGTCCCTGCCTCCCGTCAAGATGAAGCCATTGAGAACTTTGCATGACAATTGGTTTACATTCCTACTTAAAATCATTATAAAGGAAACCGTCTCTGTGGGATAATATGGCAATCTAATGTTTATGGACACTTAAATCCTCCAGAGCCTCCAGCTCCAGTACATCACTTTGCCCTGTTGACTTTGCAATTGGATTTGGGCTAAATCTGCTACCATTGACTCACATAGAACATGTACGGAGCCGCAGAGAAGCATGAATAAGATATGAGATCTACACAAAGATGTCACACATCTGTTTTCTGTTAGCCTTCACAGCGCACTGCCCGATTCAAGCAAACACACATTAACTTAATCAAATCAATTATTGTAAATGTTTTATGATCTTCAACTCTTAAAGTTAAGATGTGGTTGATTATTGAGCTCAAACTGAGAACACTGAGGTCATGTCTTTGGTTGAGCAGCCTTGGGAGAGTTTGCACTGCAGTATTTCTAAAACCCTGCATCCAAATGGAAATAAGAAACAATAATCGGTTAAAGTTAGGGATCACGGTTAAAACAAACCCAATGCGGGAGCTGGTAGTGTTGCGTTGCATTGCATCGTCCATTCTTAGCGTGACCTCAAGAAGTTGCTTCTAAGGATAACGGGCAAATCCAGTTCAGCGCTGCACAATTGTGCAACAGTTACGGCTAATGCAGGCAGTGATGTGCCCTTAATGTAGCAAAGTGGAAGGCACATGTGGGTGGGCTCGTCGGGTGGGCTCTAGTCATGTGAGCTATATCATTGCCACAGATATTGTAAAAAGGGGTAATAGACCGAGTGCATATATGCATATATTCATGCAAACATGCATACATACATGTTTGCTTTAGCGGTTAGAGCGGTACACTGCATCTGGAAAAGACCAGACTCCTCTCTTCACGACAGGCCAGCCCGCTGCTCTTGAGCTGATTGATTTGCCATCAGTTGTGTATCCCTGATAACTGCATGCCTGGAGGGCTGCGATGGTTCCAATATGTCACCGCTCTATACCCGCACCGTCACGATCTGTTTAAAGCGTGTGTGGGAGTCGGTGCGTGGGCATGGGGTTGAATGTAACTGTCGGTGAATGTGGCGACAGGTGTGTGTGTGTGTGTGTGTGTGTTTGTGTGTGTGTGCGCGTGTGCAATAGCACTAGCAGATGATGACATGTGGTAGTAATATGCCAAACATTTCTGCATTTACAAAGGACAAGAAGTTTCCAATAATCCTGCAGAAGCAAATAAGCTGAGCTACCCAGAGGCAAAACAGTGATGAGGAAAGATGAACTTTGCAGATGGTGCAGAATGTTATAATACTCTACTGTAACTCATAATTAGCAGTGATAGGTGAAAAATCACATGGACAAATTAGTTTTATCCTCTAACAACACTTTTAATGTTTCTAAACGTCCAGTGTAGCTCCTGGAACTCTATTTGCTCAGCAGATTGCCAAATTGCCCACTAAGAGAGAAAGTGACATTTAAGGTGAAAGTGATTTTTTAAAAATGCCGGTTCTAATCATACATTGTTTTTTATGTGTTAATGTGCGGTACTGACAGAAAGATAAGCTTCTTATCTTCCACTCAGAGCAATTTACCTCTCTGTTGGAATAACAGCAGCGACTGAGCTCGAGCTGTGACCCGTGCCGAGTTACTTTTCAATTTGTATTCTTGCCAAAGCCATTATGCTTTTGCTGTGCATATGATTATTTTAGCATGCTGCAGACATTTCAAACAGCTCGATAATTTAAGCGAAAAACTCTGGTTGTTATCGCTCAGTAACAACTGCAGCAATGATTCCACTGTTGCCTTGTGACATATAATACATCTTTTCTTAGAGGACCACTTGGATAAAAGCTTGATTAACACTTCAATATACAATGTTTTGTTTTGGCTCCTGAGGGAACAAACTGTTAATTAGTTAGATTTTTAACACTATTTTCTTGCCTGATTTTGAAAAAAACTCTGCTTTGTGCAGAAGTATGTCAAGGAGAAGAAAATAAAGGATATTCCAACAACCATTTGAAGTGTTTACATGCTATTCTCATCTACAAAGAGTAAGCACATTCTATATCCCAGGTTTGGCCTTATTCTGTTGTTTTTGGGTGCATACAGTGTGCGTGTGTGTGTGTGTAGTGATTAGAGAGAGGCAAGTGGTGCCAGTTTTTCTTTTTCCCAACTGCTGTGCCTGTATTAGCATAGATGATGCAGCAATCCATAATACATGGCTTGTTAACAAGGTTGGTATTTTGGAGTATATTCTCAAAGAGTCTCCAGAGTTAAACACATGAGTGCTGCAGGCTGCCGTCCACCTGCCACTCCGAGGCCGCGCCATTGTACAGTACGGCAGCCATTGATTTGGCGTGCCATTTGGCTATTGATTGGAGTGAATGCCATTATGTCAGTGGGATTATAGCCCTCCAAAGCACAGCGATTCTGAAGTGGAAAACCAGTGACTGAGAACCGATGAGATGAGCTGAGCTGAAGGCTCGCTGCATCAGACACAGCAGCAGCAGCAGCAGCAGCAGCAGCAGCAGCAGCTGTGTTTCAGCTGATGAGTAAACAACACGGCACGGCACCATACAGCTTAGCATTAGCATAGCATGGCACAACCTAGCACAGAGTAGAGCCTATACAGTAAAGACAGAGCACTCTAATGTATCCCATTTATATATGTGCCAGAGGGAGCTATAGCAACACACAGGGGAGGGACAAACAGACTCACTATTTCGGACACACAGTTTTCTTTTTTTTTTATCTGTGCGCCTAATATTTTTGATGACAGCCGTTGCCTCCCCCTTTATCTTTGGTTGATCATTTAAATTGACCATGATTCACAATGCAGTGGGACGAGGGGGGAGGGTCATGAGAGGGCCTGGGATGATTGGGAAGGGGGTTGCAGAACGAGGAGGGTGAGTGGGCGTTCACTGCCACTGCTCCATCACCGGCTTTCAGAACAGCCCATCACGTGTTTACAGCCATATTGAATTTAATTGTGTTTCTAACAGGGGCCTGCATTTTAAGAGACCCGTAAATGGAAGAACATGAAACGCTGTGGCATGTTTAGTGCACCCTCATGAAAAGCGAGTCTGACTAGAAATGTTCAAATCTAACGCAGAGCCCAATCCGCTGTGTCCCGGTTGCCAATGAGGGCGTGTAACTGCTGACCCTGAGGTTGTACGCGGTGCCTTGCTTTTCAATGAGGCACGATATGATAGTGCACAAGTTAAGAGATGAATTTGAAAGTGGCCTTGATTTGATGGCATGAGAAGAGACTGTAGATAAAAGCCCTGCGTTCAGTGTCTCACCCTGGGAGTTTAATTTGTAACAAGGAGAGAGGCAACAGGCTGATGAGTGGCCTGCCCTCTGGAGGGTCACTTTGTCCAATTCAAATTCACGGTCTGTTTATTGTACAATAAATTGAGCATGAAAGATTAATTTGTATTTAGTTCATCATCCCCATGATATAGAGTAGCAATTTCTTTAGCGTCCAGCGCTTAATAACCCAGAGTAAAAAACTGGCATATTAAAAAGAGCTTTCTTTCTTCTGGGGACACTGGAGTCGGGCCCTGTGGCAACATCTCCACGGATTCACACGTCTCGCTTCCTCCCACTAAATCCTTGTCACTCACACCCTGAGCCGACATATCAGACGCAGTTAACGCCGTGCTGAGAGTTATCACACATTCAGTGTAATCAAAATCCTAATGAACATCATTAAAATCAAGGCTTTAAAAAGCGAGGCTTACATCTCTGTGGGCTTACACAGTCAGCATGTGTGTGCTTATGTGTGTGTGTGTGTGAGTGTGTGTTAAGGGCTATCAGAGGCTGTTAATGCGCCGCAGGCAAAAAGCATGGGGGTCACCTCTTATCCAAAGCAGGCCTGACTCGGGTATGTTTCTGCCTTTACATTCTGAGAATTAATTTCTTAGTGCAAATGAGGCAGAGCAGACAGTTCTCGGCATGCATGCAGCGCGAGGAAACACAAGCTGGGTGGCCAAATCAATTGGCCATCCGGTAAATAAAAGGCCACATGTTTAATCAACAGCTAGTGCATCTAGATTAACATGGTTTAGAATAGACACATTCTTGAATGTGACAATATTTTATGACTACATGTCATATTAGGATTATCGACTAATGTGCTGATTGTTTTCTTAATAAATCAAATAGATAACAGTGGTTGAAATATCAAAAATAGTCAAACAATGCCTAGTCTAGTCCAACAACTATCACATTAAACAAAGTAAAATAAGCACATATTCAAAGTTCATAACATGGAGTGAAAGCATATTTATAATGAGATTGATTCCATTTGCAAAACAGATGCCTAATTCATGCTCTAAGGGCCAATGATTAATTGACTAATCATTTGAGCTTTCGTTAGGATTGCCAAGATGGTCAATAAATATATCTTGTTAAATACCTATTTGTAATGCTTCCTCCATCATAATGGATAAACTATCATCTGTTGGACTCACTTAGGCCAGCGCCACCAACAGTCATAAAGAGGATCCATGCAGCAGCCATGTTTCCTGTTGAAGTGCCATTGAGCAACAAAAAAACACCGATTTAACCCACAGGCTATCCAGCTGGATTACATATGTTATTACATTTTACATTAATATAGAATGCATCTGTTAAAGGGGAGGAGCACTTGTCTCGAGCTCATTATCAGACATTCAGTCTGATACAATGGTGCGGTGGTCGTGAGGCTTCTATATTTACTTGTCTTAGTGATTGCGAGCTGCAGGCTGCGCTGCTGGGGGGGGGGGGGGGGACGTGTGGTGTGTGCGCGCGTGTGTGTCTGTGTGTGTGTGTGTGCGCGCGCGCGCGCGTGTGTCATGGGCCTCAGGACATGGATGGGCTGCCTTTCACGCGCAGACTGGAGGCACGAGCCGCTGCTGCCTCCATGGCGCGCGCGCTGACTCCTCAGAAATAAACAGCTGCTTTAAATAAAGCTGACGCGAGTGAACGAAAGCCGCGTTACAGACTGCAACTAATGACGTGAACAATAACGTCAAGCGGCTGTACTTTGGCTCCTTGGCCACATCTGACTATGTGTATGTAATTAGTGGGTTGCAACACGCGACCATAGACTCGTTAAACACGGAGACGAGCAGCGGGAAGAGTCGCAAACTAGAGCGTGAAAGTGGCAGCATTGGTGACATGTGTCCTTTAAACTTACAGGAGAAGAAACCAGGCTGAATGGGTTGTTTATGAGGAATGAACCCGCAGCTACACTCCTATAAGTCGACCTGGTAGATCCGGGCTCGTAGCACGTTCAACAAATTGTGGAAGAGTGATTTCCCCCCTCTTCTTCTCCCCTTGTCGCTGATTTCAACGTTTAACACGAAGACGAGCACAACAAAAAAAAGAATAAAAAGAAAAAGCTGCTGTTAAACTCAGCTGGCTTACCCCCGGTGGACGGGTAGTCTCTGTCCAGGGTGCTGAAACGCTCAGTCTCTGTCCAGGGTGCTGGTTCTCAGGGTGCTGGTTCTCAGGGTGCTTGTTCTCAGGGTGCCGGTTCTCAGGGTGCCGGTTCTCAGGGTGCCGGTTCCGGGGACGCTTTGTAAATCCGCTGCGAAGAGGCGTCGATAACGCCGGTCCACAAACAGCCGCTTCCGCCGTTAAGTTACGTTAAAAAATAAAAACATACCGAGCCGAGTGTCCAACGCGACGCACACAGCGCGAGTTATTGAGCGACTGCGACTCACAACTATAAATTGAAAGGTAAACGGTGGATATTCAACACGGTAGCTGGCTGCCTGAGCCGCTTTGGCAAAGTGTTACTGCTGAGGCTTCTTGGCTAGTTGATCCTCCGTCCGGATAGCCTCTCTCTCTCTCTCTCTCTCTCTCTCTCTCTCTCTCTCTCTCTCTCTCTCTCTCTCTCTCTCTCTCTCTCTCTCTCTCTCTCTCATTATCCCGGTATCAATCACTATTCAATTCAAAAATACTAGTGTCAAGAGAAAAACCAATAACCTCCTGTAAGCTACAATAGACGCGAGCAAATGACTGCCAATAGTTCAGGGGAAATCATTTGGAATTAGCTTTATTGGCATTGATATGATGAAAAATCGTTCAATCTAAATTAATTAATTAATTACTACTGTGCCAAAAATGGTGTCCCTGCTGCAAAGAAACTATAACAAATAATGCAGCACACACACACACACACACACACACACACACACACACACACACACACACACACACACGCACACGCACATGCACACGCACACGCACACACGCACACGCACACGCACACTCACACACACATACACACATACATCCCCACTGGCAAAATAAATGTAATTTATGAGCAATTTGCTTATATAGAAGACACAGCCATCTGTTTCAGGCACCTCCTGCCCTCTCATTTTAGCAAAGTTTTCCACATAATCTTTAGTGGTAAGTTATTGTCACCAACAGTAATTACTCACAAAATAAACGTGTCACAGCCGGATAGTCTAGATAGCATTATTAGAGGAATTAGTGATGTCATAAGATAACATACCTCAATAGGGTCAGGTCACTAAACACTCAGTATTTGGGAGCAACAGTACTGGAGTGGGTCTGTATAAGCTACACATGAGTTCAGCATCACATATATTATTAGGTGATAGTCACAAAATCCAGTTTTTGGATCAGAGTCAAAGCATAAGACACAAATATATATATATATATATATATATATATATATATATATATATATATATATATATATATATATATATATATATATATATATATGTATTACATAATGCCATAAGACAACAACATGCCAACATGACATGCCAAAGCAACACCACCCCTGAAAGCTTCACAGCGGTGTGTGCTCTCATGACTCTTTTAACAAGCTGATGTTTAGCAGGTATAACTTTTGTCATGTTTAATATGAGCAATTTAGCATTTGCAAGCAATATGTAAACATTTTATAAATGGCCTATAACATACTAAAACGTAAGTTAATCACAGATATAATGTATATGAATTGTAAGTTATTTCTTAATAACTATAACTACTTTGAATGTAGAGCTGGGTGTATAAACAAATAGGAAGACTAATAACTATTGACACATGTATTTGATCAATAAACAGTTAATAATGTCCTCATATCTGCCACAATAAAAGTCAAAAGTATTGACAAATAGACGCTTGATGAAAAAGTAAGGGGATTATCAGAGTTATTTGGCTCCGCCCTCTGGGGATCGTGTGTGTGAACAAGCTCATTGATCCAATAGTTGTGGAGCTATTTCAATCCGGACCAAAGTGGTCGGCCAACAGTCCGACCGACTTCTCCGTCCATAGAGCCGTACCTCCAGGCCGCCTCACGTAATGCATGATTAAGAAGAAGAACTGCTGAAATAGATTATCTATATTACACTACATTATACCATAAGACATTCAAATACCATCACATAAGATAAGGACGTAAATTCACGATTAAGTGCGAGGACGAATTATAAGGGGCTATCTTTTAGCAATATTATGGGAATAGAGGATGAAAATTAAAAAGGAAAAGGTCACTTGACAGACACAGTATGAATAGATATAGGAGTACAACATATGATGCCATAGAAGGTGACACACCACACTCAGGCGCACTGTGGAGTCACGGTTGGAGTAGCATATGTAGTCTGTGGGCTAACTATGTCTCCGTGGGGTTCTAAGTATATTGCATGGGGGAGTTGGCAGCCCCTTCCTCATGGAGGAGAGGAGTCTGCTCTTTCTTCATTAGCTTTCAAGACCACATCTCTATCGAGTGACTGTGAACAGCTACTTCAAATCAAGTGGGCACAGAAAAAACCTTTCCGCACTTGCTCGTCAGTTTAAAGTAACACAGAACTCAAACACACACACACACCGGTATCACATTAAATGCAATTTTCCAAGATTAGACTCAGAGATAGAGGGAGATGTGAGGTGACTGTGGCAGTGAGCTTTGAAGGGCGAGATCAGAAGGTTAGTCCTTGGTCTGAGTCAAAGTGAATGTAGGATGAGAGGTGTTAAATATGGAGGAACCCCCTCCCCCATCCCCCCGTGTTAGATGTCTAGCTCCAGCTTCAGCGTTATGTGATGATTTTTTCCCCTCATTTTGAAGGGCTGTGTGTGAAAGATTGTCCCCGTGCAGCCAAGGAGGGAAGTCGGCTCCATGATTCATGCTTTCATCACAGAGGAGCGAGGTACTACAGTCCACTGAGGCTCCCTGTGTGACTCAAACAGGTTTTAAAGGAAAACTGTAAGATCGAGCCGCCTGTTAGAAAACAGTGTGTGTGTGTGTGTGTGGGGGGGGGCATCTCACCTCGACTACTGGCTCCATCCTGCAGTGTAATTATACTACAAACTAACAGCAGGGCGAGAACACGCACCATTCTCCCCGAGCTGATGAAACGCCATGAGAACCGTTGTCTGATAGACCTCTAGTGTAGCGTCGGCCTACTGTTTACGTCAGCCATCCTACGGTTTTGATTTCATTTTTATTGAATTCATTCCCTGCGTGTGCCTCATTCGCCGATTCTTCAGGGAGCAGGGGCAAGCCGTTGTTTTGTTTCTGTTATTCAGGCTTGAATCTCGTTGGCAAACTATCAGAAAACACACATGCCCCGTGGCTGTGACGTGATTGACAGGCCTCGGGGCAGCTCAACCTTCTCATGTTGGACCGACACACGTCTCACTCCCAACACACACACGGCCCCTCAGTGTCTAATGACAGAGCACCTAGACGCCACTTAGTCACCTGACAAAAAAGGGAAGAAACCTTTAGGAGAGCAACAGAGGAGGATCCCTCTCCAGGATGGACAGATGCAATAGATGTCATGTGACCAGAAGGAATCATTAGAGTTAAAACACATTCAATGAATTTGACAGAGTTTATGAACAGTTCATAGTAGGCATATTCGGGAAGAGTGGGCGGAGTCCCAACAGTGGGCGGAGTCCCAACAGGGCAGCGGCGTAGCTGGTAGCAGGAACTCACGACCCAAACCTTGATGGTCCATCAGCAGATGGGATCTATGCCGTCTCATAGGGTCCGATGACCCCATGAGACGTGAAGTCAGAAGGACTCCGGGGAGAAAGCAGAGTTAGTCATGTGTGATGGAGAGATGAAGATTCATCCATAGGAGAAAGAAAAGAGGAGAGAGGTGCTCAGTGCATCCTAAACATCCCCAGCAGCTATAAGCCTATACCAGCATATCCAGGGGCTGGACCAGGGCAAACCTGATTCAGCCCTGACTATAAGCTCTGTCAAAGAGGAAAGTCTTCAGTCTACTCTTGAATGTGGTGACTGTGTCTGCCTCCCGGACTGAAGGTGGAAGCTGGTTCCATAAAAGAGGAGCTTGATAACTAAAGGCTCTGGCTCCCATTTTACATTTTAAGACTCTCGGAACTACAAGTAGCCCCGCATTTAGTGAGCGCAGCTCTCTGGTGGGGCGATACGGTACTACAAGCTCTACAAGTGGATCAGCACGTGCTAAAAACAACGTCCAAAGCTCTGGGTCATTTCAGCACATATTGTCTGATAATTGAGTGACACAGCATCTAGTTGTAATAGCCCTGTTCACATAGAAAATAATTTAGTCTTCAGATTATATCTATGCAATATTTGTTGCCCAGGGATTCGCTGAGTAAACGTGTTACTGTGGCTGTCAAAAGAATGCTGTTGGATAAAAAGCACAATATTTCCATTAAATTGAAACACTTATAAGAAGTAAAGTGTCCCATAATTGTCCTTACACTTTGCTACCTTCCACCAAAATAACCAAAATATTATCACAATGATGTTTAAAGGGAAATGTAATTACCTTCGCATTGAAAATGCAGAAGGTAATGTTTTCGCCGGCGTTTGTGAATATGTCCGTCCGTTCGTCAGTTATTTGTCTAAATCAGACAAAACTGAGCCGATTCTTATGAAACTTGGTGGGATGATTTGTCATGACCCAAGGAACAATCGATTAGTTTTTGGGAGTGATTGGGTCAAAGGTCAAGGTGAAAAAATTGTTATTCGTCTAAATCAGACAAAACTGAGCCGATTCTTATGAAACTTGGTGGGATGATTGGTCACGACCCAAGGAACAATAGATTATTTTTTGGAAGTGATTGGGTCAAAGGTCAAGGTCAAGGTCACGAAAAGGTGAAAACCGTAAATTTGCGTTATCTCGGTTAATTGGCATCCGATTTGCGTGAAACTAGTGCCAAATTGTTCATAATTCAATCTTGTGATATGCGAAGGTATGCGCTCTACCGAGTGCCCATTCTAGTTCTAAAATGTTTTTATTATTTATAATCAACACGGAGCATTAGACTAAATGAAAACAGTAATGTATTTCATTTGACTGTACACAGTGTCATGATCCCACTAAGTTGAATATTGTGAAGTTCTAATTTCTTCTTACAGCAAACTAAATATATTTTCTCGGTGCCTCAAAAGTATCACTTGAGTTATTTTAATGTTCGCTCCCTTACTGTGCGATTTAAAACGTCAAGTAATTAGAAAACAGTCATGCGTGCCTTTTGCCACGTTAAGTTTTATGAAGTGATGCACTTGAACAAGCTGTGATAACATTCATATAAAAGTAATATTCAGTCTAATTTCAATAATTCAAACCCTTAGTTTACTCCTCAAAATCAATGTTACTACTATAATTCAAGAGAGAAAAAACGAGCCCAGCCACACATAACTACTTTTGAACAGATCTATTGATTTCAGCTTCTGCTAAATTGGTTCTTCATTCACAGGCTCACTACATTATTTAACATTACTAAATGAAACTGAACTGAAGATAATTGGTCTTTTTACTGTGTTCTTTTTTGGCAGCAAATGTGTATCTTTCATCAAAACAAGTTTGTTCAGTCAAATATATTCACCATTTACAAAACTTTTCCTTGTGACTCTTTGGTTACAAATGTTTTTATCTGTCGCAATAATTTCAGATGAATGTCTTTTATTCAGAAAGAGGAGATGAAAGTATTTTCCTGCTTAAAGAAGTGTTGAGTTTATTTGCACTATCCTGACATGAACTGACATCACTTCAATTGGACCACGCGGGTCTCCTTCCAGCACTACTTCTCCCTTTAGGTTGTTTTCTTTGCCTTCATTTCAGTCTCTGCACCAACGAACTGTGAAGAAGCTGTCGGCTCTGCTTTTCTCGCACTTACATTCTTTTAATATTCTTGAGTGCTGCGGCATTTGTGCATTTTTAACTCCCGACGCGCCCACTGTGACAGCTGCGACCCCCCCCCCCCCGCCCCCCCCCCCCCCAGTGACCAGACTCGTTGGAGCCGCGGTCTCGGCTTGAATTTCTCTGGCTTCAGAAGTTCCGCCGAGGCCTTCAGGAGCCAAACAGAAACTGGTATAAATGAGGTTTGTGTTTCGGTGGCTGCGTTTGTGTGGACTGCAGCTGTAGTTCCACCATTCCAGCCTTTGCCCATCTGCCACTGACCCTTGTTTTGCTAAAAGACCAATTGCGGTTTGCGGCTGCCAGATTAATCTGTGGTGACATGAGGATTTCGGTCCCACAAAAGGGTGATTTGACATGCTCTGCTTGCCTGTCTGTTGCTTGCAGGCTCTGCAATCCGGCACTCTGCCTCTGCCTCATTACTGTCAAACACATCAGGAGACGGTTCCTCGTTTGGTGCACATTAATGTGCGTTGTGTGGATGAGAATATTTTTCACTTATGTGTGTCTGTTTTCATTCAGCTCTTAGTGTGATTCTGCTATTTGTTCTCATCTTCATGATCCATTATTCATGTTTTCTCCACACACTATTTTCTTTTTCTCGCTTTAGGGCTTTTTTTTCTCACGTTAATCTTTTAGTTTCCCGTAGCTTCACGTCTGTGTTGGCTCTCTGCGGTGCTTTGATGTCGTGATGTTGGCCCGGCCCAGCTGTCCGGACCAGGTGAGGTGGGATTTATTCTTCATAACACTTCAAAGTATTTCAATTCAGTTGAGCTTGAATACTTTTCATGGCCAATACTCTGAATACATATGCAACTTTTGTTGTGCATGGAAACATTTGAACCGAACCCGAATAGAGTCAAATAACTATTTCATTTAGTTTAAAGCCCCAACATATTGAAACAAAACCTTGAAATCCTCCTTAATAGTGTTCTGGTACTTTGCTCATTAAAATCAATATGCCCATCACCATCACCATGGATACGTGTTACGACAGCACACTTGGTATTTAGGATACCTAATAAGGTACAGTTGGAACTTTAATGATTTTGGGCAGTGCAGTGTAACAAAATGTAGCATTGCAGTGTCAGGAAAGGGAAGGAGGCTTCAGCGCTCCTCGCTCCTCAGAACACGATTCACAAAGTACACACTCTCATGCGCATAAGGACGACGGAGATATAACATGTTGAGAATATAGATTTGTGCCCAACATAGCGATTTGCAGATACCTGTTTGGATGTCCATGCATTTTGTATGTGTCATTTTCACCTTCATGTGGACCTTTTTCATGTTTCTTTTCCAATCAGTTCATCAAACGAGTGACAGAGGAAGAGAGATAAGAGGAAGATGGAAAACCGAGTAAATCACTCCAGAAAAAAGTGGCTTTAGTGTAGGTGTGGCTGACGAAATGAGTTCAATCTCCTCTTCCATAAACACCTCCTCCTGTCACCGCCATCACCTCCTCACCCTCAGCCTTGCGAGTCTCCTCATGACTCACTTTCATCCGCGCTGCAGTGTAAACAGAGCTTCTCACCAATTCAGCTCATACCTGTCATGTCTCCGCTCTGCAGCGGCGTCGGGCCAGACGGCGCCGATACAGTAGGACTGGACCTGAGCACCCGGGTGGTGGGATTGGACCTGAGGTAAAGAATGCATGAGGGTTGATGAAGCACCAGAGTGAAAGCACAGCCACATTCAAAGTGAAGGAGAATCACACGTAAAGGATTATTCTCCGTCCGGTACGGCAGGTAAACAGTGAGGTGGGCGGTCTGACACACATCTCATTGGCCTGTATATCGGATGTGTACATATGGGAGGGTTTCAGTGCATTATGCGTGGATGTGGCACTGTGTGTGTTATTGCATTGGTGTTTGCATTTATTAGGCAGGCATTTGGAAGCCAGTTTTGGGGCTGTGTGTACTGTGTGTGTGTTTGCACAGTGATATATGTGTGTGTGTTGGTAGTGTAGTGCATTAAAAGCCTGCCTGGCACTCGCTGCAGAGAGCCATGGGGCCTGTTCCAAGATAGAACTAGACTTAGATCAGCACGTCGAGTTTTGGCAGAATTAGTTTCCTAAAAAATAGTTTTTATGTTGATTTTTTCTAATAAAGCTCACAAGTAAAAAAGTTGCATTGTTTATTACTGACAAGTGACTAATATCTAGCTTTTGTCACACGTATGACTACAGTATTAATCCTTTGGTGCAAAATCTACTTTGGCTGCAAGTAAATTCGACGGCTTACCAACATTAATCCGTTTTCATATTTATGACCTGTTGTTTTATGTGTTTTTTCTCCATTTTGTCCTTCTATACATGCTTTGCCAAGATAAGCAGTTATTGTACTGGGCTCCTAAAGAAAAATAAATTGAATTGTAGGGACGCAATTGAATGGGCCTGTATGATGAGAGTGGGACTGAGAGGAAAAAAAGGGCGGAGTGAGATTAGAACAAATGAATGTAGGGGAAAAGAGAGAGGGATTAGTAGAAGGCCGAGCGAAAGAGAAAGAGCATTGCTCTGCCAGGTGAGCCGTGAGGCGAGCCAAAGCTTTCAGAGATTATAACAGACTGGTCACGGGTCAATCAGTGGGACACGTTGTTAGAAACTGTGAGGCTGTTCACCTCCCACAGCTCGATCCTCGTCGTGACCCATTGTCAGGGTGGGCCTCATTACCTGGACTTGGATCAGCATGTTCTGAAACAAGTTGCTGAGAAGAGAGGTGGGCAGCTGACTGAAGGGATGCTGATGGATGCTGATGGATAGGTTTGGAATGGGATTTTTTTTTTTTGGGGGGGGGGGGTTGAGAGGAGGGTACAAAGAAAGAGAGAAGGGTAAGGCTTTAATCTTGTGTAGTTCCATGTCCCAGCAGATGGAGGGTGAGAGAAGTTATGGTCAGCACATGTGAGGTTACAAGAGCTTTGCAGGCTGAAAGGAGTGCTGGCCACCCCGTGTTTGGAACAGAATTGTCTCACAAAGCCACTTATTTGTTTTCTCAACGATAGTAACATGTAATCAATTAAATGTAAGCTATTGTATCAGGTCGGTGGACGAAAAAAGGGACTTGGCAGAGGCTGGCACTATTGTGTATGTTTCCTATTGTTGGGAAATCCAATGAAAAGACCAAACCAACGATGTGTAAGTCCGTTTCTTAAGAGTCCGTCCCTCCAGGGCCCTTCATGAGGCACGAGCCCAGAGCCCACTCATTCCCATCTTCCATCTTTAAAGACTCACTCCAGACTAGTTTTGAGACATGCAATTTATCTCTTGGAATGATTATTTGAATCAGGTATGGTATGGTATGGTTTCCCCCCCCCCAACATGTTTGATGACCTTGTTGAGATTTTAAATGCATTGTGATTTGGTGCGAGTAACTGAGTGTTGGAGATATCGTCCAGATAGATGTTCTTGAATGCAATGGAACTAGAGCTCAAGGCACCAAAGAAAGCATTTTAAAGAAAGAACAGGACCTTCTCGTTCCAGAAATCATGACGTCGTTCCTGAGTTTAATCCCCATACCATGTCGTGAGCAGTTCATGTGAAGTTCCAAGACAGCTCCATCAACACTGAGAACAAAGCGTGCATTTATACTTGCCACCAACTCAGCTAGCACCTATCACGACTTGGCGGGGAGTCACGGGAAATAGGACTCAATTGCAGACTTCAGAAACGAGGGAGTCAGGTTCGAAGAACAAACGTAGTTTACTGGGCAACATTTAGAGACCAACCGACACAGACAAGAGGTCGACACAGAACTAGATATACAGGGCAACGAGGCACTGGTGGAAACAATGAGGGCGGGGTCTGCAATCACAAAGGAGGGCGGCGCACAAGGAGGGAGGAGTCTGGAAGGAGATAGAGGGCCGTTTCTCAATTCAAAGTACACGACTGCAGACTTGTGTTCTTTTGGAGTCTGGTCTTGGGAGTCCAGACTCCGGAGGACGGAAGGACAGGACAACGGGAGGACGGTCTTTCTGCGATTGGAACAGCAGCTGACTTGATGATGTCACCACATCAGCTGTTCTTGCTCCTGAGTTTATTCTAATTATTCACTGTAAATCATTTTTTACAGTCAAATAAACAAAACATCCTAAAATGACGTTCCGAGACTCAACAACAGTAGTATTTATAAAAAGTCAACTTTCAGTTGTTTATTTTCTCCTCTTCCGGGTGTTGTGAAATGCATTGTGGGGGATATATGAAGATATGCTACGCACAAGTCTCCTGTGATCCTGATCAAGGGAGGATCAAGTCAGTGGGTCACATTGCATTTTTTGGCTTTGCGGTGCGAAACGAACCCGAATTGGAACATGTACCTGACTGACTGATGACTGATGGCGTGTCACGCGAGTCCAGAGAGACAAAGTAGAAGAAAGGGCGGCAGAAATGCGCATATTGAAACGGTGAAGGTGAGGTGGTGACAGACAACAAGACAAGACACAGAAAACACCAGAACCCAGAGGGAGGGTCTGGGTGTAACAGTACCACTGAGCTGGCTAATGTTGCGACTCAGCTTCGAAGCACGCCATTAATAATAAAGTTCAGATTGTAGTTTAGATTATTGTGGTTTTTTTGGCGCTTTGAGCATCGGCAAGGTGTTAAATAATTCCATTATATTCAAGTGAAGCAGACATCTCTATACTGCCTTAACCTCCAAAACTAGGCAACTCAAGACAAAACAATCGAGATTGAAAAATAGCAGAACAAGTAAGTGGATGAATATGTATTTTACATTTTTGGGTGAACTGTCCCTTTAGCATTTTGTACTTCTCATCCAAAAAAAGATCCAAAATCTATGACTATGCAAATACAGCGATTTTAAAAGGTTTAACTACTGAGCAGAACATATTCCTTCCTGCTCTGAGAAGCCCACTGCTGCCTCCCTCATGCAGACTGCATGTTGGACTAATGTCCTAAACTCAGATTCAATTTGAGTCGAGTAAAATGTTCCTCCTTCAGTAGATAAATGTGAAAATAAACTCTGCACATCTTATTCTGCACAGTTGAGCTCAGACATCCAAGTCCAGTAACAATAGGCACAACTTTATTTTCAGATGGAGGGGGACTTTAAAAATGTGTGTGTATATATATATATATATATATATATATATATATATATATATATATTTCCATTTGCAGTTTTTCTGTATCTGCAGTTTTGTGCAAATATTACTAGTTTTAGTTTTATTTGATACTATTTTCGCCAACCAGGACGGTGAATGTGGGTTTGATTAAAATCCAACTATAATGACCAGGGCCACGCTAATGAAAACACTTAGTTCTGTCCGACTTTGTTTTTATTAGTTTTTGGACAACTATTGAGCTTTGTGGTACAGATGATCACATCGTATCAGGGTTTGGCTGCACGGACGTATTTGTTTGTTGAAATCATTGTTGAGTTTGGACTTAACAAGAATGCACAAGTGTTGCCACACTTTTTGCTTTGAAGGAACTTAATCACTATTTCTAACTTACATAGACAAGTTATATTGAGTTGTACTGAATGGCAATTAACTGTTTATTTTCCCTTTCATCCCCGGCGGTTCGTTTAATCTTTTGATCACATTTCCTGTAAGTGCAGTTTGTCTGTCTTTGACGTTTGTTGTCATGGTAGCTGAGATTAGGCTCTTGATACTGTTGGAGCTCTGTTGTTTACTTTCATGGAATAAAGTGGCTTTGAAAACGTTATTGCTAAACTCAAATCCTTTTCTGATGGAATAAGCCTGCAACATGATTTAAGATAATATAGCCCATCATTGATTTCAGATTCAGTTTGACATCCTTTAGTCTGACACCCGTATATTTTACATATAAGCCAACAGATGGACACAAATTACATTTTGGGAGTGAAGTTCCTTCACGGCTTTGATTTGGCTTATGTACAGTGTGTTTTAATATTTTTTTATTATTATAGTGTGTTTTTACCTCTGTTGACTCGGAGAGCCCTGAAAAACAATTCCAATGTGTCTGGACTATTGCTCGAGGCACAAATGGCAAATAAAAAACCTTAAACCTTGATCCTTGAACTGTGTATGTAGCTTCAAACACAGGCCAGGACACCTGATAAGAACATCTTTAACACACACATATGAAAGATTATTTAATATCTGTTTGATTTGATTTGAAATAGAGTTATGTCACAGCAGAAACACACATATAAACGCAGGCCGCATCCGAGCTGTGTGGATGTGTTGGTCTTAGCGCTCCTCTATCCACTGGAGCTCTACACACAGTCCCAGCCAATTTGTTTGACCGGCCTCCAGTGGCGTGAAGAACCTGAGTTAAGAACCTGACCCCAGCTGCAGGCAGGCGCTGTGCCGATATGATGTTCTCTCTGAGCAGACCATAATATCTGTGCACTGATGGCATCGTGTGCAAGACAGCTCAACCACACAACCTCCTCATTATTCCTAAGACTAATTAGCTTTTTCAATAAGCTTGCATCTCAACACATACAAATAACTGCAGATTTCAACGGCGTATTTATAGCACATTGGATAAGTGAGCGTCTTTCTGCTGAGGAACCAGATCTTCTCAAGCAAATGTGAGCAGCGCCCCCTCTACTTCCGCCATCTCCCAATCCTGTCCCATCGACAACTCAAATTGACTAAATAAGGCGCCATGAACATTATACTGAGAAGGAGAAGCACTCCTGTGCATAATGTATGTGTAAATACTCCTGGAACATACTAAGCCACTAACTTTACGCAAGGTTTTGTTGGCCAACGGCACTATTGCCTTCAGCTCCCTTAAGGTAGCAATGCACCATCAATGCACCTGAACACACCTCATTAGAAGAGCAACATGCCCATGAACAGAAAGTCAGGAGATTGTCCAGAAAGGCTTCGTCCTGTGGTGATCACGCCGCTCTATAACTACTGCGGCATCCATTCCACAGTTTAGAGGATCGGGAGACTAATCAAATGAAATGCCGCTAGCGAGGCTAAAGACCCTACGCACACCGTCTCGCCTCCGTCTCAACAGTACTTGAAATTAATTTGAGCACCGTTTTTAAAAGTATCATAAAAGAGACATTAAATATCCCCAAACGGCTGGAGCAGCAACATCCGAGCAATTTGAAGAAAAGCTCTTCTTGCTGCTGTCGGGTGGGAGTGACCATTCTCAGAGGGTAAAGCATATGAGAGAACAAGGTTAACAGTGGACTTTTGGATCAACAGTGCAATATAATTTCTGCAGAACACACAATTATACTCAGGGGGCACCAACGATGACAATGGAGGTGATCAGCTATAACAAGGACCCCTCTTAAAGCTGCTGGTTCTCAGGTGACTGGTCAGCTCTTATTTGTGTCACTGCCTTGCTCCTCTACTCAAGTCAAATGAAATTACAATGTATTATTTATTATTACCCTTGTTCTAAACTTAAAAATGTCTATCTTTATTTATACATGCTTTCTGTGGGGATGCACATTTTAAATGGCATCCAGTTATGATCCTTCCCAGTACTTAAAGTTAATGTTGTGATCTTGCAGACCCATAAATTAGGAAAGCAAATCAACAGAACGATTGCACCGTAACAATGTATACATTGTATTCATTGGATGCCTCCCTCCATTTGTGATTTTTAGAAACTCAGAGCCTCATAAAGTTTGACAGCCTTTGACTTTTAGATGGAAATAAATTAATGCCCAGTCATAAGTTAAGGAATTGTGTTGACTCTACAGCTCACATTTGCTCGTCTCATCATAAATCAGCAAAATAATCTAAATGCCTCCTACTTTATTTGCCCATGAACCTTACACCGTGATAAATGTGTGTTCTTGCAGCAAAGTATTTGTTTGTGATCAGGGTTATTTGGAATAATTAAATGTTTATAAATGGTGGTTCTCAGCCCAATTAAACAATATCACTTTTCAACTTTATGAATTGTTGTGCTCAATCTAATGTGTGGTGTGAACAGAATTTTAATTGCATGTGTAACCCACAGAAGCTAAATATAATGTTTTACTGATTATGTAAATCCAGTAACTGAACAGAAGCTTAGACAAGTTGCTGCCTAATTAATTCTACCTCTTAAGAACATTGATGTGGTTAAAACAGTGTGAAAAGGCTTGAGGCCGGTTGAACAGTTGATGGAAGGAGGACAACATGTGCAGATGAAGACAATCAGAATGAGAGCAAAGATGTGAGGGCTAGTAGATACAGGAAAGAAGAGCAAGATGAGATGGGAGGTAGAGAACATTGATGAAGAGTAAAAGAGGGACGAGTTTGTTGTCATACTTGCATCATCATGTGGTTTGAATCAAGATGTTTATCTTTGTCATGTCTCTCTTTTTTACATTCCTCACACTGAGTCACTCTGTGTTAATTACACATCCACCATTTGTTAAAGTTGTGATGCAAAACATGTCTTTCATCATTTGGTCCCAGCTTTGCCGCATTGGTATTATCCCCCCGCTTCTCTCAGAAATCATGTATTTTGTTTCTGTTGATGGAGTTTGGTTTTCTGTAGGCGATGCTGTTCTCCTGATCGGTTTATCCAAGACGGCTTGGTGGTCCGTCAGGGCCAGCTCAGCCTTTTCTGCTGCCCTAAACAGAATCATAAAGTTATAGCTATTTTATTATTCAAAATTATTTTCTTTTCACAAATACGCAGAGGAAACTCATCTCCTTACCTTATCTCTAAGGCTGAGCCCGGCTCCTATACGGAGGAAACTCATCTCCTTACCCGCCTCTAAGGCTGAGCCCGGCTCCTACAGAGGAAACTCATCTCCTTACCTTATCTCTAAGGCTGAGCCTGGCCCCCTAAGGAGGAAACTCATCTCCTTACCCGCCTCTAAGGCTGAGCCCGGCTCCTACAGAGGAAACTCATCTCCTTACCTTATCTCTAAGGCTGAGCCTGGCCCCCTAAGGAGGAAACTCATCTCCTTACCCGCTTCCAAGGCTGAGCTCGGCCCCTACGGAGGAAACTCATCTCCTTACCTTATCTCCAAGGCTGAGCCCGGCTCCTCCAGAGGAAACTCATCTCCTCCCTTTAGTGCCACAGTTTTGTTGGATTGTTTTCTAATAAATAAAAGTGTCTGGTTCTTGTGAATTTGTTCTTGTCATTGTGTTAATTACGTTGATGTGGACTTCATGCATTGTCCGTTAATGACGCAGCATCCCTTCATGCACGTATTTATGTATCTGCAGTTATTTGTATGTGTTGCGCTTCATGTATTATTTTATTTCACAATGTGAATATGAGGTGTTTACACAAAGCAAATAATAACCTGTTGCTGGAGCATCACAATGGCAGCGCCCCCTCTACTGGCAATAGTGCCGTTGGCCAACAAAACCTTGCGTAAAGTTAGTGGCTTAGTATGTTCCAGGAGTATTTACACATACATTATGCACAGGAGTGCTTCTCCTTCTCAGTATAATGTTCATGGCGCCTTATTTAGTCAATTTGAGTTGTCGATGGGACAGGATTGGGAGATGGCGGAAGTAGAGGGGGCAAAGGTTATTAGGTTGTTCAGCTGTAATAAGACGACACACGAGGCTCAGTTAGAAAAGGCTCATTACTGTAGCATGAAATACCTGCTGGAACAATTAAATTCATCTTTTTTTAATTAGCAATTAATTATGTTTTTTAAACAATTTCAGCTCCTCAGCTTAGATCATTTGAATTGTTTGTCAAAAACAATGTATAACATATTGACCTTGGGTTTTATGAAATTATGATTATTTTTTATTGGATATTTCATTACATTACATTACATGTCATTTAGCAGACGCTTTTATCGCTTTTATCCATTTCATATACAAACCAGTCAATAATGAAAATGCTTATTTGCTGAGCTTCATTGAATAATAAAATCAGAATTCAATGATGCATATCATAGTATTTTGGATAGAAATTAAGCTAATGCTCATTAACGTGAACAACATAATTAATACGAGCACTTAAAATGATTAAATTACACCACCTAGCTTTTTGGAAAATTTGAAAATGAATCTCCAGCTTAATGTCTAAGATAAATACTCGGCGTATCAGCCAACATGAACGTATGGCAGAGAGGACATGTTGGTATCGTTGTACAAGTATCGCCAGTTCAGTGTCTCCACAAGTTCCTCAACATGTTTCTGACTCAGCTGAAACATGTTGCACTGAGTCTGTTGAGTACTGCGGGCCAAACAATAATGTGAGGGATTCCTTCAAAAATGTCTGAAAGAATCTGACTGATCTCTCTATCGGATTTCCTTTAACTCTCGACATTTAAGTTTTATTTCTGTCAGACAATATATTACACTAAATATCGATCAAAGAGTGTACTGATTACTTTTCTTGGTCATACTCAGTAACGCACTATGCGCTGTGCGTAGGGCACCAAGTCCTGAGGGGGCACCACGAAATAGGCAACTTAAAAAATCTTCAGTTATAATAATTATTAGGCACCTTTTAGGCATGTATATCACAAAACAGGCAGAACAAGAGAGATGTTTAATCGCTCAGCACTTTCAACGAAACATATTCACGCCTATTCGTATTTTACAGATACCGATTCATCCGACCCTAAAGCTTTGTTTGTGCTCAAGCTTTTACACAGCGCAGTGCGAGACGTGGCGGATGGCGCCCGAGCTCCGAGCGTGCACGAAGTCGACCACTCCGAGACCCTTCTTACACCAGGCACATGATTACGACATCCTCAGGCGCTCATACCTCGCGACGGCTTAAACCAAGGCGGGTATCAACTAAGTTTCACGCTTTGAGAAAAGGCTGATGCAGCAGAAGATTAATGTGAAAATCTGGTCGCAAATTAAACAAAATGGTGCGGTATATCTAGTATATCTTCACAAACGTAAAAACTAGACCGCCACCCTGGTTAAGCTAGCGTAGGAGACACGGCCAGGAGCAGCCGGCTCTGTGTATTAGCCTTCCGGCGTTGTATTGAGAGATTTACACAATCCTCATCTCTGACCTTTCGGGCTCGCCACAGTCGTAGAGGACACCCACATTTCTCCCCGTCTCCCTCCCTCCATGTCTACCTCTCTCTTCTCAGCCTCTTGAGTCTCCTTTCACAACTCATAAGCAGCTTGAATGCTCCCCTGTTTTTTCCCCGAGCGCCCCTTTGCACCTCTTTGTTTTCATTAAAGGAGAGTTTGATGTCATTTAACTGCTGAGCTCCACTGGAAGAAGAAGAGAAGGATGCATGTTACAATTAGCTCCGTCACTTCTTTGCATATTGCATACTTCTTGATAGGAGGCCATGCAAGCTAAAAATTCATGACTGACTGTAATCACGCCAGCTTTCCTCGGCAGTATCAAAAACAAAATAGCAGCTTGTTTCTTGCCAACCGTTCTGCTGCTTCTTGTTTTTTATTGCTCGAATTCTTCTGCTCCAATATTTCTGCTTTCCCCTGCCTCTGCTTTTCTCTTTCACAGAGACCATATTCTCATTATTTATCACTCTACCTCTATCACCTACCTCTCTGCTTAGCCTCACTCTCTTCTCCTTTCTCCTTACCTTCTGTGCCACTCGCTCACTTAAAAGCAAGGCTGGGTGGAAACTCTCGTCCCGGTACCAGTGACCCAATTACTCTAAGTTGTCCCTCCCCGGTTGGATGTAGCTGTGTCCCTCCCTGGAGACTCAGCCTGCAGCACACAGACGATCAATCACTCTCCTCTGCCATCTCCCTCTCGCCACATTTATTACTGTCACACACACACACTCACACACACAAACACACTCGCATATCCAGGCTCAGAGGCGTTCACATAACCCCACTTGTACGGATGCCCTCAAATACTCTCATAAACCGAAGTACACGTTGACGAGGCAGTCCGATGTATGGATTTAGATTCCATGCACTCATATATGCGAGTGAGCATATAGTTGCATAATTGCTGGTGGGTGTCTGACATGTTGACAATTATTTATTTTGGCGCTGACACCTCATCACACCTCCACTCTTTATATAATCCCGTCCAGGCTTCTCAGAGTCCCGTCATCAGCGTTTGATGAAGGGGGCAGGCGTCATGACGACGGCAGTCTGCAACCATTCATTTGCAGAAATCAGCCACTGTTGTGAAAAGAAAATCCTGTTCAGAGTAGGTGTTGCTCCAGGTTGTATCAAACAGGGTTTCAATTAATCTGTTTACGAAAGCTAATAACTGCAATCTATGATAGTTTCTGGAAGAACAGATGTCAGCCCTCCTCTTATCGTAATATTAATACAATACGCAAAAGGAGAATATACTCTCTTCGTTGTATTGTAGCAAAAAATGAAAATTAGCGAATGACCTGACATTGGTTCAATCAACATAATCATTTGGCCTATTTAAAGCACATACATATAACATTGCATCACCATTGAGCATTGAACACCAAAGTAAGTCACTGATAAAAAATGCTTTGCTAAATGATATCTTGATGATCTATTGATTGATCTCCCGTACAAACCATTGTATGGGTCAAATCTGTTTTGCTAAGCAGCTTATCAGGACCTTAGTACACACTCTCATCAACAGGGTGAGGACCACGATGTGTGGAAGACACACAGGGGTGGTTGCCTTTCTCGGAAACTAGCAACTCTGTCAGATCAGCAAAGGAAGGAAGAGTAAATAGGGAATGTTGGGGAAACATGATTATCTCCAAGCAAGAAACTAGGCCAGTCAATAAACACAAATAGATTAATGGAGACAACCGGGGATGGAGTCCCATCTCTAACTCTGGACATTAGTTTAATGATCAGAAATGCTGAAACAGGCTTTGCTTGGGTTCAGCCAATGCGTTGCCAGTGGGACCTCTAATGAGTCCAAAGTAGGTTTCAACTTGTGTCCCTCAGTATAATATATATATATATATATATATATATATATATATATATATATATATATATATATATATATGTGTGTGTGTGTGTGTGTGTGTGTATCCGTCTCTAATTATGTCTGTGTGTCACTCTTGCCTTCTGGCGGTGTAGCTTCTCATCCTCCTTGTGGCTCCCAGGCTCCGTTGTGATTGACGGTTGCTGAGAAGGGAGGAAGAAGGGTTATCAGCCCATCTGACAATCAAAGCCCTCTTCGAGTAGCAACACACAGCCCCGCGCAGGAAATAGGCCCGGAAGCCGCGAGGAAAGAGGTACAGAAGTTAAATGGATGTTTTTAACCCCTTTGGGACGTGATGAATTCAGTGTCTGACGTAGTATTATGGCCAAGCGGCTCAGAGATGATGGAGGACAACCTGTCGAGGTCTCAGGATGGGACCTCGACTGATGGGGAGGTCCCCAGGAAGGACACACTTGCGGCTACATGTTCTCCCAGCAGGGCATCTGTCCAAGCAGGTGGCTTGGCTGAAAAATGTGTCCCGCTGAGAATAAATGGGGCCATGCAGGGGGTCGTGGCCAAGAAATCTGGAAATCTCCCCGGAAATCATATCTATATTGGCCCCCTGATGCCAGATCTTGTGCAACAGCGTCTTTTTTCTTCTATTCAATTCAATTCAGTTTATTTGTATAGCCCAGTTTCACAAATTACAAATTTGTCTCAGAGTGCTTTACAATCTGTACACATAGACATCCCTGACCCAAAACCTCACATCGGACCAGGAAAAACTCCCAAATAACCCTTCAGGGGGAAAAAAAGGGAAGAAACCTTCAGGAGAGCAACAGAGGAGGATCCCTCTCCAGGATGGACAGATGCAATAGATGTAATGTGTACAGAAGGACATATTTAGAGTTAAAATACATTCAAGGAATCTGACAGAGTTTATCAATAGTTCATATTTAGGCATATTCCACGATGGAGAGTTTGGAGACCTCCCAAGTGGAGGAGTGGGCGGAGTCCCAGCAGGGCAGTGGCACAGCTGGCGACAGGAACTCACAAACTTCCTTTGTCACCGTTCACCTTCCCTGTCACGGCCGCCCATGGCTGAACAATGAATTTGGCAAAATCCTCCTGTTGTGTGGAAAGTGTCCCTGGACAAGTTGTGCTCTCTTCACAGATCAGCGATCTCAGCCGTGCATGTAGGTACAACACGAGTGGATCAAACGTAGTCGGCATGTGACGTGGTTGGGCCCTGAAGACATGTTCTCATATGTAACAGGGTCTGTATGCTTGAGGCAGGTTGTTGAATGTCTCCTGTAGGAATGTGCTAGTGTCGTGACGTAATGCTACTATAGTGTACCGGATGGATGCAATGCTTCTACAGCGCTAAATTAGTCATATGATATGAGATGGAAGATCTTGTTGTTGCCTCTTATATATTGTGTTGGGTTTGAGGCTAACTGTATGACTGACCAGTAGATGTCTTCCCTTCTCAGACAATAGCTGGTAGCACAGAAACAGACGCAGCAGTCCAGACAGGACACTGTCGATTTTAGGGGTATCTTTAAGGGCTAATTTCAATAGCTTCTTCTTTTTATTTAAATTGTATTACAAGACAATACATAGACATAACACCTAGAGGACAATGAAATATATATATATATATATATATATATATATATATATATATATATATATATATATATATATATATATATACATATATTACATTACATGTCATTTAGCAGACGCTTTTATCCCAAGCAACTTACAATAAGTGCATTTCAACCTAGAGTACAAACTAAGAACAACAAGAATACAGAAAGTAACATTTCCTCATCATAGTCAAACTACAAAAGTACCATAATAAGAGCCATTCAAGTGCTACTAAAGTGCAAGTCTGTGATTAATCCAGATATAGTCGGAAAAGGTGCGTTTTCAGTTTTCGGCGGAAGCTGTAGAGACTTTCTGCTGTCCTGATGTCAGTGGGGAGCTTGTTCCACCACTGAGGAGCCAGGACAGCAAACAGTCTGGATTTCGAGTGATGAGCTCGAGGTGACGGAGTCACAAGTCGGTTGGCTGTTGGCGAGCGGAGCGAACGTGCCGGGGTGTACGGTGTGACCACATCCTGGATGTAGACGGGGCCCGATCCGTTCAGAGCACGGTACGCCAGAACCAATGTTTTGAAGCGGATGCGGGCCGCCACCGGTAGCCAGTGAAGAGAGCGGAGGAGCGGAGTGGTGTGGGTGAATTTCGGGAGGCTGAAGACCAGTCGAGCTGCTGCATTCTGGATGAGCTGCAGAGGCGGATGGCCTTAGCAGGTAGACCAGCCAGAAGGGAGTTGCAGTAGTCGAGGCGCGAAATGACCAGAGCCTGGACCAGAACCTGCGCCGCCTTCTGGGTAAGAAGAGGTCGTATTCTCCAGATGTTGTGCAGCATGTACCTACAGGAACGCGATGTCGCAGCGGTGTTGGCCGTCAGGGAGAGTTGACTGTCTAGCGTCACCCCGAGGCTCCTGGCAGTCAGGGTAGGGGCCAACACGGAGCTGTTGAAGGTGGTGGTCAGGTCGTGAGTGGGGGAACCTTTCCCTGGTAGGAACAGTAGCTCGGTCTTGTCTGGGTTGATCTTCAGGTGGTGTGCAGACATCCACTGAGAGATGTCAGTCAGACAGGCAGAGATTTGCGCCGCCACCTGTGTTTCGGACGGTGGGAACGAGAAGATCAGTTGGGTGTCATCGGCATAGCTGTGGTAGGAGAAGCCATGCGAACGAATGACAGAGCCGAGAGAATTGGTGTACAGAGAGAAGAGGAGGGGACCCAGGACGGAGCCTTGAGGAACCCCAGTAGAGGGAGGACAAGGATCAGATACAGATCCTCTCCAAGTTACCCGGTAAGTGCGGTCGGTGAGGTAGGAGGAGAAAAGAGCGAGTGCTGTGCCTGAGATCCCCAGGTCCTGAAGAGAAGAGAGAAGGATCTGGTGGTTCACGGTGTCAAATGCAGCAGAAAGGTCTAGAAGGATAAGGACAGAGGAGAGAGAGGCTGCTCTAGCAGAGTGAAGCTGCTCAGAGACAGCAAGGAGACAGCAAGATAGTATATATACTATTTCATCCCTTATTTAAAGAAACAAATAATGAATTGATGATGGCAGATGTGTATGTATGAGCGTATGCTTGTACATGGAATTGGATTGGTTTCCGGGCAAGGAAAAAAAAAGAATTATGATGAATTAACTAATAAATAAGAGGAGTGGTGTCATGTTTGTAAAAATATAGTGAATGATGACCAGATGTTGTGGTGTTCTGTTGTGTTATAAATGATAGATGAGGTGAGTGGTTTCATTGAAATATAATCTGACATAAAAATGTTCCAGTGTGTGATATGTGTGTTATTCCTTGATTTCCAGTTCATGAGTTTTGTTTTCTTAGTGGTAGTTAGGGCCACGAGAAGTATTTTGCAGTTTGTTTTGCTCAGGTTTATAGATGAGATGTCTCCCAATAAACACAGTGATTAGATAATTTCAATAGCTTCTGACTGCACTAAGTTTCATCTACAAAACCATTAAGGCTATAACGAGCACCAGACAAGCATATTAAAATGTGCTGACTATCACAAATACTCAGGGATTACTGTGGACAACATGTTTCCATTTGGTCCAAGAAAAGAAAATAACAGTCCTGATAGAATATTTTTCTTTTTTGTCACTGGTGCTTCAGCCAGAGAAGGATGCTAATAGGAATTAGTGATGGCTCCAAAAACAAAGAGACATAAGACTTTCTTGGCACAGTGCATCAAGTGAATAACTCTTATTGGAAGAAATGGGGCAATATTTGGAAAGTGATGATGCACTGAACACAAAAATACATTAGCATCTCCAAATGCTCCCAAATACAAAGTAAACTAATAATGATTGTGCCTGTTGGACATGAGTTCCACAGCCCTAGACTTTAGCAGGACAAACAAGATCATGTCTAGCTTACCACTTTTAATCTAGTTGGAAGAACATAACAGTTGATGAGAAGCCAGAGGTGGACCTTTCTGTTTGATTGGTGTGAATCTTCATGAATAGAATGAAGGCTATTAATGAATTATTATACAATCATACTGTCGATCGAAGCAACATTTTAAATGTTATATATCAGTAATTCAGTTGAGATAAGGGAGTCTTACTCTCACTGGGGCCACCAACACTAAAAATACAGAAGAAATGTCACCCACCATGGGGTCATGGTCTGACGTTAATCCTCTGGGAAGCTTTTCAAACGCCTGCTTTTCATTTGGTGCACATCTTATTCACAAATATTTTGCATAGTGGGTCCTCAGCAATTATGTCTCCTAGCTCGGAGGACTGTTTTGGTACACACTGTGCCGCATGTAGACACTGACAACAAGGGAGTCTATTCCTCCACAGTCCTCTGGAAACCACAGCCTCATCTTTAAAAGACGAAGGACCTTATGTAGCACGCTACTGCAAAACAAAATGGGAGGAATTATGTACACTGGGTTCATTTGATGTTTTGACGGAGTTGTGCAAAACGTGCTTCATACTCGACGCTTGTGTAATGTCTATTTCCTGTATGTGTGGCGTTTTGTTCCGGGGGTGACCGTGTGTGCACTCCAGCACTGATTACAAGAGAGGAAATGAGAGCGTTGCATGTTCCTTTGTGTTTGTCAATCCATCTAAATGTTAGTTTGCCAGTGTGTGCATGTGTGCCGCCGTGCTCCTGCGAGGGAGCTCAGCGAGACAAAGAGCCCATTGAGTCATGGCGTGAGACTCCCATTACAAGCATAGCTCCTATTTTCAGAGCTCCCTCGCTCCCATTAGGAGCTCTCGCTGCAGACAGAATCCTAGCCGGTCCCAGCTCTTCAGTCCTAATCGACTGTGTTAACGAGCGGGTTAAACACCATGGTAGACGGCGCTGATGACAGGAGAAGGAAAGGAAGCCTTTGCATAAATGGAGTGGGTTAAGGCCGGCTCAGCATCCGGGAGAGGCTTCATCAGCCGGGAAGCCGGGAACTTTGTAAACTCCACGAGGTCACAGAGCAGTGCCGGCCACGTCGCAGGAGATTTTAAAGGGGCGCTGCACCAGCGAAGAGTCGCAAAGTCCACGGCACGGCAATTAACTCAGAGCGACTGGATGACCTCGGCACCCATGGGAGCAGAAAGCAGTGTGACATTTGTGTGAGGGACACACAACTGCCCTGCTCTGCCACTGAACATGATAATTTCTCTTGTCAGGATGTGATTAAATCCTCTGGGCTCACTCTGGTACACCCCCCCCCTCCTACTCCCACCCCCACAGACACACACTCACACACATTATGGTGCCCAGAGGAAAAAAGACATGAAGAAATGACGCCATAGCCAGCGCCGTTATCCTGCAGGCGTGTCGTCTTGATACGCTGTGTTGCTGTACCTTAATGGCGAGCGTCCTGATGCTCTTTAAAGGTCTGGGAATCCGTTACATCCACAAGGCGACCGCAGCAATTTAAAGCTGAACACTGGTACATGACAGAATAACTAGGAGTGGGGAAAAAATGAGTGAAAAAGTGAGAGAGAGGCACAGAGAGGAAGGGAGGGGATGGCTGAGCTGACTGTGCCCAGTCACCATGGCAACCCCTTTGACATGCAGCTGCCATACCTGCTGAAAATATCGAAGCTCTACGCAACCATTAACTTTGTGTCTTTGTATAAAAGACGCATACCATCATATATGAAGACAGAATATTATTTTATTTTGTAAACACATACACAGTGGTCGAGTGTGTGGCTCTTTATGGGAGGTATTAATAAACCTTGAGTGTCTGCAGTAATTATGTTTGAGCGCTGACGTTCGGCGTGAAAAAAGCTGCTTTAAAAGAGAGTTTTCAGACACACTTCACTGGTAATTAATTTGTATTATAACCATAGTTTAATTACTCGTGGCCCTGGTGTAGGCATACATGTCCTTAGTGTGTCGAAGTATGCGCTCTCCAGGGAAAAAGTAAAGCTTCAGGGCACATTATTTCACTAAATACTCTCATATCACCAACATTCCCTCATGTGTTGGTGCTCTGTGCTGATGATGACCTGCTATTTGATATCAAAGAAGCACGGTCAGTTATATGTGGAGCTGAATGACCAGTAGATAGTGCCTGAGGTTGGGTGACATGTTTCCAGCCTGACAACCATGTGACATCCTGCGGCTTCACCACTGTTAGGTTGTAATAGTTTATTTTGATATTGTACATGTACAGAGGGAGCCTTATGCTTCAAATTAATACAGAAAGATATTGTAATGGGAAATATTAGGGAGAATATTGATATTGTTGTTAATGTGTTATGAAGCATAGGGGTAATGATTACTCTATGTATATGTCAATGGCAAGAAGTAATGGTATGTATGTGCATGGAGTGAATGTTAGTTTAGTATTTCAGAACTGTCGGAGCCAGTTGAAGCCCGTGAAAGTGACTTTAATGCGGACAATAACAAGACGGGACTTTTATTGTGAAAATACGTGTTTAATGACTTGACCGGAAGTGACGTTTTGACCCGGGGTTCAGTGACATTCGACCCCTCATTGTTCTAACGGGACTCTGAACCAATGAGAAGGGGTTAAAGGTTGGACTACCCTTTGAGAGGAGAGGATTGGCTGATATGCAACTAACAGACGATGTACTGGGGAAATCGTTCCTTTCGTTCTGATGACCGGTTAGGCAGCAACACCTGTTTCCTTGGAACTTGTACCTGCGGAGCCCTGCATCACTGCGGAACCCACGATCGTGAGCTTTTTTGGTTATTTGTTAAACTTTTGTTTATACTCCTTGTTTATTAAATACTGTTAAACTTGATTCATCGAATCCTAGCCCTGATTTCCATCAAGCGCGAGAGGCCCCATCACAACTCACTCGTCACCACCTTAGCGCTCACGCTATATACCCTTTAATATAACTGTCCATTCCTTTTACCTTTACTGTGATATACATTATGCATATACCATGTGTACACATGGTATATGCATAATGCAGACAGAAGTGGTCTCACTGGGCCCCCTTAACACCTTGGAAAACACCTGCAGCCATGGAATTCTCCTCTGAACTGTGGAGAGCTGCTATGTTTGTATTTTAGTAGAAGTGTTGTTTGGCCTCAAGAGATACCAGTAAGCAAAACACACACCCACACACCTACACACACAGACGATATATCCACACACCTGCACGCACATGCCAATCAAGAAAATACTTTTGAGATTTGAAAGAAAAACTGCAATAAAGTTCATAAAAAGAATGATGAATTAATAATGGCACTGTCAAAGGCAACTCTACACTCGCGCCTCCGTATCCGGCCGTAACTTTATTCACATGACACCTCCTTGTCACTCCGTCTCTTCACTCAGGGATCGGGACTCATGCAAAGCCCTGAGTAGCCTTTTCTTTGTCTCTCAAAACCTTCGGGTAAACCGGGGGACTTCAATTCAAACGTCAATAGTTACTCTCTGTGTCATCCTTCAGACAAAAGTCAAAGTAGGTTTGTGGCCGTAATGAATTATTGAGTCCTGTGAAGCGACTGAAAGCACGAACAGAATTTAAATTTGGTTTGCGGTAAAATGAAAAATGTTGATTCTTAGAAGCTAGCCGATGAGGCAGCAGGAGCAGTACTGGAGAGAAGCGCATGGGAAGAGATTATGAGTGACAGAACTTTGAGAAGTGAACACGTGTGTGTGACAGACTCCTGCTCTTATCACTGGACACCAGCGTTCACACAGCAGACGTTGTTTCTTTAACAGTTATATGGTCAGAAAGGTTTTTAGAGGTTGAAAAGTCAGAGGGTCATGTTTTAAAATTGAAATACTAACATTTAATAATTCTCAATATACCGACCAATTTTTACCTCCACTTTTTTGGTGGAAAACACTACTACAGAGGATATGTGAGACAACAAGGGGGAGAAAGGGACTTAATGTGTGTGTAGATAAGAGTTACGTTTCTTTATTTGTACAATTGCAACTCAGACGAAAAAGAGGAAGGTTTACCTCCAGTGCTAATATCTTGTTTTCTAATGTTTTATAGTTTTTATGTTAGTAAATTAACTATTGTACCGTTGTAGATTTGGCTTCTATTAAATTTCCATGAGGTAATAAACAATTGTCAGGTCACAAAGTTTGCACTCTGCTTTGGCACCTGTTTTAAGTACCGGCTGCCAGAGTTAAGAGATTTCATTTAAAAAAAGGAAATCCAATACAGTAGCTCAGTACAGAGACTGAGAGTATTGAATAAGCTCATCCCAGTATCACATTATGTACTACGTTTGAATTACCTCAATACTACGGATTCAAATAAAGCCTTTGGGAGAGAAATATTGTATTTTGTGATCACATTATTTGTGTATGTGCACACAACACAACAATGCACAGCAGGCACATAATCATACAAAATAAGATATCAATAAAATATATGAATATAAATATGGGTAAAACATATCTACACATATATTAATATATATAAGCACATACATGTATACCCTCATTTAAGCATATATACATACTTTGTATTCATTACCCCGTTCCAACTATTGATCACCCCTCCTCCTCGCCCCCATACATCGATATCAAACAAGGGAATGTATTATATTGTGATACAATTACATAGATTATTAGATGTTGCTTCAAGCTGGGGACCAGAATAAGAGCTTTTTCTTGAGCACCATGTATTCTAGATATCCAGTGCATTGATGGCATTTTATTTCTGTCCATCAGGTCGGTTAATAAGATGCGTTTTGGGGTTTGTGATAATGCCAGTATGGGAAAAAATCATTTAGAAGCAGCACAACAGGAGTGCATCGAATTATAGTTGAAGATCTTTGTCAAAAGGAAAGAAACCATTTTCCAAAAAAAACATTACATCTTGACAAAACCAAAACATGTGCATGAAAGAACGCTAAAGAGGCTACTTATTGGTGATGTTGGGCCAGAGTAGCTTCCATACTAATGTGTTTTTCCCCTTTGGTTCCTTCTGTAAGTTTTGAGAGGTCATTGTGGTCTTTTTTGAGTGACAAGACAGCCTGAGAGTTCGCCGAGATTTCTCTGTGGATCCAAACGGTTTTCAAATTTAGAAAACTGCTCCTTATTAGACCATCAGCCATTCCAGCCCAAATCCAACACTTGTGTGTGAGCTAGTGGTTAATTATGGTAAAGAGATAGCGGAGGTGAGTGAGAGCAAAAGTAGCCCTCTTCTTTGCTGTGTTACATGAAATATTGGGAAGATAACTTTAATTTAAACCTAATCACCGTCGATTGTGATGCATTTCAAGCAGTATTGATGTTTACGACTGCGCTGCGTGGTTGTTCCCACTAGCTCGTCTCTGAGTGAAAAGCAAGATAAAAACGAGAAGATAGAGATGAACTGTTCCTCCTCTATTTGTCATTCTCTGCTTGAGGAGATAAGTGTTTCAGACAGCAGAGAAGACGTGTGGGCCGACTTAACTTAAGAGCGAGAATAAATTCTGATGTGTTTCATTAAGTACGGCAATAAAATCACTACGGCTACGTCCCGGCGTCTGCCTGTGTCTTTGGCTGCAACATAATTATTCACAATTAAATGGAACGTTACCTTTTTAAATATGTTATTCTCACTTCACACACATTTGTAATGCTGGAAGGCAGCAACTTTTAAAATGTCAATACAGTGAGTTTTTTCACAAACATTAGAGGCCTTTGTGAAACGTGTGTAGTGTAAAGTCTGCACAGTAGTATATTGTTCTTAAACTCAACATTTATTTTCAAATTGTAAAGCTACCAATACCCTTTAAAAGATAAATCATATATATATATATATATATATATATATATATATATATATATATATATATATATATATATATATATAAATAATCTGATTATGTATTTTCTTCTGTAACCTGTAGGGAATAGAATTTCTTTTTTTTTGTATCCCAATAAGAAAATGCTGTTCCTTGTATTTCCTTTCTCCCCAAGGATGTTGTGTTTACTCAGTTTGGGGATATTGTTGAATGGTGTTCTGAAATAACTGTCATGTGCTTGTTAGCATAAAGCATAAATTACAGCTGAAGTTGATGGGAACATGTTGTTAATTATTAAGCTATTTCTTCCAGTGTTGGACTGTAGGCTACTCAACGTTTCTTGAGTTCGGCTTAAAACCAGCAATGGAAGATGAAACTCTTGCAGGGAAACCCCTGGGATTTGCAGTATTCAGGAGTTTTATCCTTATTGGATAGATATTTAAAGTCTGTTACTTTCATCTAGTTTCTCAGATTCTGACAGATTTGTCCCACAAGGCGTACGTACACCTTCTGACAAGGTTCCGTGTGAAAAGGTAAGTTTACGAGCTAATGTTGGCTCCTGTCCGCAAACAGCCGGCTCAGCACATTTACCGCCTGAATCTGCGGCCTTTGCTGAGTTTGATTCAGTACCTTTTTCTGAAAAAACTATTAGAGACCAGGATGGATACATATAACCCCAAAAACAACAGCAATATAAACCATATAATCCCGCAGCAGCCTGTGTCAGCAAGAATCAGATGCTTTTAGTCCACAGGAAGCTTGAGTTTTCTCATTACAGAAATATTTTCTACCAGCAGTTAAGATGCACTCAAGATCGATATAAACATGTGTAATATGCATGTGCCGGTCATCTGAAACCGACAATGTATCATATTAATTTCAACAGGAATCACTAGAATTATATATGATTAGGCATGGTACTTGATACGCTTTGTTTCTGCTCTGATATAACCTTCACAGAGACAAAGAATCTGTTCCCTGAATGAGTCTGAATATATTTTAGCAGCAATTTTCCATCCCATACAACACCGAAATAAGACTGCTAGGAAAAGCTCTCAAATGTGGCAGTTGATGTTTTCACAAGCTTGTTGAAAGCTTCAAGTGCTACGTCAAACCACCTCGATGCATCTGCTATGTCCTCAGTTTGTTGGCAACGGCAAAAGACAGATAAAATAAAAAGAAATATTGGTGAATTCTAGCTTGAAAAGCCAACCGGTCTCTGAGCTGCTGCTTCAAATATTTCACCTGCAAAGAAATCACTGGATTAAAAGCATAAATAACGTGCACCAATTACTGCTGTTTATTCCTATCATACCCAACGCCTTGATAATAAATGTAAGCATGCGCACACACACACACACACACACACACAGGCTCACGGGTACTGAATGTGCGCTTTGTCCCGAAGCAAGAAAAGATGAATCTGCAGATGCTTCCATCTATATAATATATGTCTGTCTGTACGGATAATGTGACGTTCCTGGAAATGCCGATGGGATCGGCTGCGGCAGAACGGCACAGTCACCGTTTGCTATTATTAATCATGTTTATGTCTTGAAGTTCAGTATCGCTCATTAACTTGCTCGTTATTTGTGTTGCTCAAACATGAGTATTTCACTTCAGTGAAGTTCATTTGGGTATGAAAAAAAGAACAAGGAGTAGAACAGAGAGGTAGAGACAATGTCTCTGCCTGCTATAACTCTGAAGGACTTGAGTCTGTAACTTCTCTGCCGACTTTAAAAAGTCATGATTGGAATACTGAGCGTTCACATTGCTTTTCCATTTTCTGCTTGCACCTGGATACGCAGAGACTTGACACTTTCAGCACCCCGTATTTTTTGCTGTGGAGGCGTTACGGTAACAGAGACAGAGGGTTTGGTTGCAGCTCATTGCATAATGTCAATAGACAATTAGGAATTTACTGGTTTCTACTCGCAAGCTAATTAGAGCTACGCAATTAGCGGTGGAAGAGACTTAAGTGTTCCCAAATGGAGCACCAGATAGCCGCTTCGGCCTCACGCTCCAATCCCGGCTCTTGAGACACCCCGCCGAGGACAAGAGGGCTTGACAAGGCTTCGAGTGGCATTAAGTCAGGATAAGTGTTAAAAAGACCTCGCTGCTGCTTGGAGTTTCTTTCTTTTTTTTTTTTTAAAGATGGCGGTTTCTATTTCTGGTTGGCAACAACTCTGGTTTAGAACAAAGTTCCCAACAACTGAAGGACTAACTCTGTGATGCTGTACTCTAGATATTTGCTTTGGAGTTTTCACGGAACGGGTGTATTGTCTGGAAGCTGACTCCACACGTTTTGGAGAAGCTAAACACAACTTTCCTCACTTACACATTCCAGTCATGCTCATCCCCTTGACCTTATCTTACAACTCATCTTGCTCCTTTCAATGTTTCCCATGGGTTCATTTCAAGAATACCTTTCTCTTTTGCGCCGGTGGACTTCCAGCTGTGATGCAAGCTTTTCCCCGACTGGCATGTCTCCTTGCATCGCCCCTCTCTCTCCTGCCTTTATGTCTCTCTATCTATCCAAACACGTCCCTGTGCTCGCATCAACAATTCAGTCCCATCTGTCCTTTGCTCCCGGTCCCCCGTCCATCGGTCTTCTTGTGTTTGTATTAATCTCTTTTGCACCAAACGGCAAGTTCAGGTCAAATACGGTATATCTTTGAATGAAAGGAGCATGTGAGATGACATTTCTATGATAGAACTGCAGGTAATGGCTACTTAGACTGCTCCACCACCACTGGTGCTGCTTATTGGACATGTTTAAGAGTCATGACATGCATGCATTTTCAGAACCCAGGCAATCTCTAAATAGTATTCTATATTATTTCCACACTATGCACAAGATCATTCCTGCATAAACTAGTACAGATGTGGGAGTCAATGGGTGCTTAATTGTCCTGAAACTACAGCCTCTTTGAGCTGAAAATTAAACGTTACTAACTGTGTGCACATATTATACTGTAGATCAGGGATCACCAGCCTTTTCCAACTTCCATCTTTTCACGTCCACGTATGAGACAAGATATACCGTTCCCAAAATAAGCCCCAAAGCCCATCCGTATTGGATCTCAGGCCACAGGTCACAATAGATACATGTCGTGGTTTCCTGAGCCCAAGATGAGCGACAACAACAGTCGCTTCAGCAAACCACATATATTCTCTGTTTTTGTTTCAAATACATTTGGGTATCTGGAGAGTGCCGACCCACAATGAAATATGACAACCCGCTCAGTTTTTTTCAGGCTTCCGGGATTATAAAACATGTGCTTCAACAAGCCAGTCCGATCTGGCTCCTCTTCCTCTGTCACATGCAGGCTCGTTACAATATACCAACCTCCAACTGAGTGTCACCACCAACAGTTGGAGAATTACCTTTGCAAAAGTCTACCATATTCTTCTCGTAATCCCATCGGAACAGACTGGTTTAACTGGATCTGCGGCAGTTCCAGTGTTTCTGCTCTGTGCTGGCTGAGCATGAACATCTACTGAGCTCACATCACATTAAATCCATCTCAGACATGATCTGCTGATATGGTTGAGTTGGGATGTTTTTTTCAAACACTATATATAGAACTATTAAACTAAAAGGCAATGTATACTTTGTTGAATAAGTCTATCTGAACCATGATGGTTTGAACCTGTTGCTATCTCAAGCAGAAATCCCCCAAACAAATTATTTGCTGTGAGTTTCATGCAGATCAAAGACACAAATTAAACTATAATCAGACACTCCTGTATTTATGAGCTAAATCACTTCCCAGTGTATTATTCCACATCAATAATCCTCTATTTGTACCACAATGTGACCTCGGCCTTTACAGGTGTTCTCCTTCCTTGCGTCTTTTATCTTTCGGTCAATCTCTTGTGCTCTCTGTCCTCTTTTAATTGGATTGTGTTCTCTGTTTAATGTCATCTACACTTGTATTGAAACCATTGAGCCATGATCGACACCGCCCGTGGCTTGGATTCAATGTTCTTTCTGAGCAGAAAAGGGTTCGCATTTGAACTTCTGCTTCAAGCGTGAATCTGCCTGCTCCTGATGGAAGCCTCCGCCTCACTTGTTATCACCAGACACTTCATAAGTGATTCCCAATTGGATGCTTTCCTGAACCAGGACCCAGAAATCAGATAGTGAATGACTGTGACACAGCAGTGCCCCTCCAGCACTGTGTTTAAACTGCTCTCCCTCCTGCTGAACCACAGCAACCTGCCAATACCCATTATTATGTGTTTGAAGAGGGGACATTTTCTGTGTGGCCTCCCTGGACCCCGGGTCCTTATTAGTCTCATACTAGAGTGTGAGTGAGCTTCTGTTCTCCCATGACGGTCAATCAAATATGTGCCATGCTGGTACTGCTGCTGGTAAATCTAGTTTACTTCTAAAAGTGCGTTCACAGCAAAAGTGAAGCGATTTTTCGGAAAAAAAAAGTTGTGTAGAAACGATGCTTTTTAAATTCCAGCGACGGTTAATCCTATGAATGCCGACTGAAAGCAGTTTCCAAACAAACAATTATTGTGGTCTTTTGGTATTTTATCTTTCATTATATGAATATGTAAATGTATCATTCTCTTTCCATGTGGCCTTCAGGTAACCTGGAAATGCATAAGACCCTTCCCGGAGCCAGTGTTTGTGTTCTGGGCTACTGTAGAAACATGGCGGTGCAACAGTTAAGAGGACCCGACCCGTCTTCTATGTAGATATAAAGGGCTTATTTTAAGCATTTTTACTATAATTGCCTGACGACGGATTCAAAGACACAATACATACTGTTTTGTTGTGGTTGTTTGCATCACACGCATCTGCTATTTGTAGTTGAGTTGGACACTTTCTGCCGTGAACAACACGAAGAAAGGACTGCTCTTGGGTCAGATGTCATGAACCCATACGAGTTGTTTCAAAATGAAAACATTTTCTCTACCTCACTGTGACAAGTGAAACAAATCCAGCCGAGCACCACGCTTAAGACGCACGCACAAGCAGGTGAGAAGCCGATGACCTTCAAATGTATCGACGAGCGATGAGCACTTGTGAAACGTGATGCTGATGGAGGTCTGCAGTCGTTGGAGGGGAAGAGGCCGCAGGTTACCAATGTGATCGAAGTAAGCCAAAAGTCAGAAACCAGACAAAACCTGAGCCACTGTAAGCGCGATGCTAGCTGGCTAACCCATACGTCTCTCTGAGACGCACCCTAAGGTGCAAACTCTGCTGCCCCTTGATGTTAAAAACATCTATGATGTTGTTTTCCAGCACAGGTACTATATAAACAGTTTTCACATTGCCACACGTAATTCTCACTGAACCTTTGATGAGAAACTTTTTATTTCTACATCTCTATCCCGTCCTAAAGGCTTGTAGACTCATACAATATCCACCACACACATGTGAGGGACGGTTAACCGTCCTGAAGACAAATGGCCTACTTCATATTCTCTTCTTATTTTTCCACTCCCTATGCATATGTCTGTTTATTTCTTTCCTTCCATCTCTACTTGCTGTCGCTCAGTCTTCCCCTCAGTGCTGGATGATGAGAGGAAGGAGTGGCTGCTGTAGCGGCGTGACGGAGTGGGGTTGCTATGCTTTTTTTTGTAGCTGCTCCAGACCTGTCAGGCAGTTGCCAGGGGAGGGAGGTGTATAAAAACAACGCGACAGGAGTGTCACAGAGGATTGAGCCGTCACACATGGCGAGGACATACTTCCATTCTCTGTGGTACACAAAAGGTCACGTATAGTTGGAATGCTCAGAATTAAAGTTTTCTATTTCTATGCATTTATACAGGAAGTGATTTGTATCATATTTCCAAGAGAGAGCTTGACTTCTTCTTTTTTTACCCCGGTGACTGAATAATCCGCAGCTCATTTGCGAGTCCTCCCCATGTTTTCTGCTCACTTTCTAATACCAGAAGTTTTATTCTGAGATGTGCATTTTTTTTACTTTGATAGTCAACGTTTTTATTGCTGCATGAAATTCGTAAGATCTGAGGTGTAGGGGGAAATAAAATATGAGGTGAAATCAGTTCAAGCCAGTCTGGTCCTGGTGAAAATCTATTTATTGGTGAAAATTGCTTCAAGCCTGAAGGGGATGCACTGTGTCTTTGCTGTGAATTTGGCGGATCTGGCTTGTCTGCTGCGACACTGATAAATGGCGTTGCACCTTGAGTAGCCGCTCAGAGACTCAATCCCTCCTGGCAGTTTTTGCTCATTTTTTCCTGCTATTATTTATCTGTGAAGAGGAGCGGTGAAGGTCCGGCCTGTCAGAAGACAATTCATCTGCAAGACCCCAGTCCTGTCAGCTGGCTTCATGTTTTTTTTCTCTTCCATTTGGACCCTTTGGCTTTCCATTGACATACTAAGCTTTTGCCTCACTCAATCATGTTACATTCCAAGGGCTTGTAATTGATAGATATTGCACTGCTTCTGTGTGAAATTAGATTGTAGAGACGCTTAACAACATTTTCTGAATATGTCATGCCAGTCAGAGACAGTCTTTCTTCACAATAAAATAATGATGAAAATATACTTGATTTATCGAGCATTTTTCATATAAGAGTTAATAGCACACATTGCTTTACAAAAAAGCAACACATTTAAACAAGGACAAATAGAGACTAGACCTGACAGTCGATTAAAAAGGCTTAAATCATATATCTTTAATCATTGATTAAGTCAGTAATGATCAACAGATTAATTAGTTATACAAATAGTTGTTAATTGCTGCGATTAGAGGGATATCAGAGAATGATTAGTAGAAAACTATTATGTTACCTAATTGTAACAGGAGCATGTTACCTTCCCGGGTTTCCCCCCACTCAAGGTATCGGGTTGGTAATGCTTTTATTGTGATCTGCACACTCTGGTAGTCTCTTCCTCTTGCTTTCCTCTCCATCCCTACTCAGCCTAGCATTGAGAAGACAGGAAATAATGGATTATTTCCAGCTGAGGCCAAGTATGCCTTTTCCTAGCACCTGTTCCTTGAGCCACTCCCCTCACAGTTGAGCCTAACAACACCTCTGCCACCACACTCATGTAGGGGGCGCTATCACAAGAGGGCTTATGCCTCTATTATTTGGCTTGATGAAGCATGCAAAGCACAGGTGCTCCTAACAACATGAAGACGTGCCCCAGTAAGCCTAGTCAGCATGCACAACCATGCAATCAATACTTTATTGCTTACAGCTGTACTTTTCATTCTGACCTGTCAAAATGCCTCGTGTAAAAAGCTCACAATGACCACATAAGCACAGACAAAAAAGAAGAAGAAAAATTAATTTGAGTTATTTTAATTACAGCAGTATTGTTTACTTTCTGGTCTACTTAATGCAGTGTAATTACATAGACCTCGGTAAATTCAACCAGACTGGTGAGGAAGCAACGCTAATCTGGGAGCATGAATCGGACTATTGTGTACTTCAAAGACATTATTGTGTTACATCTCCACCAGTACTTTTAATTAACTGGGTCAAGGACCACATCTCTACTTCATTGTGCTTGTATGAAAGAGGCTGCTGTGCATAAACCAAAATCAGTTCTGCCTGCAAGTCTTTGTCATGCTAACTGATCGTAGTCACCTGCTTCAGAGTAAAGGGACAACATTTGTTTTTTTTTTTTTTTGACATTTCCAGACAGTCTTTGTGTATGGCTGCGGGTGGGGAATGAGAAGACAAATGATGCGACATCCTTCTTTACAAGCGGGGGATTGTCTCAGTCATTATTCAGGATGCCTCTGTTGGCTTTTAGGTGCATAAGTGGCTCCTTCTTAAAAGCCAGATGTTTCTCTTTTGTAACGACATGGTCAGAGAAAGGGATGAGCGGAGGAGAAGAGGGGATTTGTAGGGAAATGAACAGACGTTGTATAAAGGTACCAGGTAGATGGACTTATATAACCTGTACACAGACCGGCAGCTGCAGCTAATCCCCAATGAGAAGAGGAAAGTGGAGTGAAGAAGGGAGGGGGAGGGGGGGGATTCTGCGACTGCCCTCTTCCCAGGAAGGAAACTCTTCTCCTCTGATCTGCCGTCCACTGGCTCATGTTCTGGGCATCCATTCCAAGAATGTGAGTTTGGCCGGCCAACTTTGTTTTTGTTCATCATTTTCCCCTTTAACATTCAGTCATGCCTTCAGCTAATTGATTCATTTTACACAAGAGTTAAGCTGTCTGCAAACAGATCCTGTAAAATGCATAATTCAAATTCAAAATGCACTCAAATTCAAAGTGCATATTTATTAGTCGGTGTTAATTCGTTCTCTCTACTTTCCATGTTCCCTTGCCAGTGGGTAAAACACAGATCTTCCCTTTTTAGAGTTGTGCTTTTTCTTAACCAAATTAAAAGTGTACACAGTCATATGTGTGTCATTCATTGCCTCTGGGGTTCGGGAGCCTATTTTCTATTATTTTTAAATATTTGAGTATAAATGAGGGCCAGCCGGTTGTTGATGGGAGCTGTGGAGCAGGTATGGTGGCTGGGTTAATACGGGTCAGAGCCACCGCTGGCTGTCAGAGAGCTGAACGCAGGGAGGATCCAGTATTAACTCGGGTAATTGTGGCTGTAATGCAGTGTAGCCGTGGACTGCCCTTGCCTTGTGGAAGACCTGAACCGTACCAATGGCTGTGGACCAGCATCACGATTACACCTGATTGTGACTTTAGTTTGAGGCACTGGCGGTACAATTTAACAATAGCAGAACATTAAAGAACACATAGTTTTGCGTTCAAATCAACACCGTCGTAAAATAAATCAGCTGTATGACGATGTAAGGGTCTGTTCTATGTGTGCTCTGTCTCCTCGGTGTCTACTGTGTCTTCTCTGTGTCTTCTGTTTCCTTGATCGCTTCATCCCCTTCACCTGCCCTCAGCCACTCCCGTCTCCTTGATTGTCTCATTCTCTGCACCTGCCCTCAGCCACTCTTGTCTTGTTAGTGTCTGATGTCGTACACCTGTTTTCCCTCCTATATATTGTGCCACTCTTTCCCTTGTCTGTTGCTGGATTGTTGTCTTTTTTCTGTTGTCCTGTGTATATGTTCCCATCGTGGATCCTGCCTGTTTCCGAGCTTGCCTGCCTGCCCCTTTTGGACCTTGTTTTTGTTGTAACCTGTTTTTTGCCTCATTAGAGAGCGCCTTTTTGTTATTGAATTTTCAATCCGGCTTGTTCCTCTGCGCATGAGCTCCTCCACCCTTGCTACCTGTGACGTAGCCGTGACAGACGAGACAACACTATTTAAGGATTTGTCTGTTTTAGGCACAAGAACAACTTGGTCTTTAACTTTAAAAAGGTATTTAATGAATACAAGGATAGATGTACACTACAATATGGTTTGTAGAGAAATACGAGCAGTTTAGTGAAAAGGTAATTGGACTGCAGTTTGCTTTACACACGCTTTCACGCCATGCAAGGCACTGGTCTACCCACCAGGAGATATCGGGGTCTTGCTCGAGGACATGTGGACAGGAGCTGGGAATCAAACCAGTGTTTGATAGGGAACACCCTGCTGAGCCACTGCTGCAGTAACCAGAATACAGATGCTCACCACTGAAGCCATGCCAAACATATCCCAAGGTGGAGGACCAGAGGGCCTCTGCTACCGAGTGATTCCATTTCACAGATTGTGCTGGCTCCATTGACAGCGATTGGCTGTTGTTTTTGCAAACTAATGCCTCCAACTCAATGTTGGCGGTGGCTCTAGAGTCTGGTTAGACCAGACACCAGGACCGATACTGGTAGACGGAGACGAGGACAGCTCCCTGGAAAATCCACCACCTGGAGGACAAGGCTTTTTCCCTGAGATTAACCTGATTAAAGCCCCACTATGTAACTTTTCCACCTTAAAATAACAGCTTGAAAAAAAATAGTGCCGCTACAATGACTTTTAATATGTTGATTTGCGCCTCTGCCATCGGGGGTCCGTGGCCAGAAAACTGCTGAATGTAAGATGTTGGGACCGACCCGGTACTTCCGGTTGGGACCGGCGGAAGTACTTCAACTTGCTTTCTGGCAGTGATTACGCAACGTAGTGCCAGTCCACGCTCACAGGTGACTTTTTATTTGCTCCGCTACGTGACGCGTAGAGACAGAGTGACATGCTGCTGTGGAGAACACCGGGCCGGGTCTGAACGAGACGCGCTGCCGTTCAGCTGGGAGCTCACGAGCCGGAAGAGCCATATATGGCTCGAGAGCCAGAAGTTCACGACACTGAAATAAACGTTAAATACCTGAAGGGGGCGCTACAGGGGAAAAGTTACATAGTGTCGCTTTAACTATGGCTTCTCAACAAAATCCCATTGTATGACAGACTGCAATGCACATTGGATGGTTGACTTCACCTTTTGCATGTTGACATCTCAGTGGAGGATTTATCAAACAGGAGAGAGCCACAATAAGGCGTGAACCTTTCCATTGTCACAAGAGCAAACACTCAAGGCAAGACAGAAGTTGACTCTGTTTGTCCCTTAGCAACACAAAATGAAGCGAAACAATCCCCCACTGTTCAGGGTCCAGCATCACTGTAAAATGACGATGCATTTATGATATACTGTATAGTATTAGCATATCTGTCCAGGCCTGTAAAACATTTCCTGATGTCAGACACATTTGTCAACTTGTTACACTCTTTTTCTCTATCTTCATTCTAACACTGCTCCACTAATCCATTTCTATTGGGACTGGATATTTTCCTAAACGATACCTAGAGACTAAAGTATCTGGTGCGTTGCTATGACAACATGCATTCTGCTAGTGTTTTAAGAGTGGAGCGTTTTGAAGAGAAACTAATAAAAAGTACTAGCCTATTATCAGTTGACACTGAGAGCACATGGTGGATACAACAATTTTTTTCTTAATGAAGGAGGTCAAATCGAATTAAAAACTAATACTCTGCTGCCCAAATGTGAGAGATTCAGTGGAAATTCTGCGTTGTCGGATTAATTCTCCCAAACAGACCCGCTGTCTATTCTTGGAGGACGGTTTAAATTACTTGTACGGCTAGATTAAAAATGCATTGTAAAGAGGTGGGAGCTGGAGTTTAACGTTAATGTTACAGACACAAATGAGGAATGCATGAGAAAATACGCCAACAAAGATACCACAAAAAAGAAGTTATGCGAGAGTCTCAGCCCGGTATTTGGTGGCAGTGTGACGGAGATAAATAATACATTCTTCTGAGACATCAAAGCAGAGTGCTGTTTGGTATTTTTAATCGATTTCGAACAGCCTTGATTGCAGCATCAATGTTGTCTGTACCAGTCTCCATTGTTGTGATTATTACTCCTCGGCTCCGGCTTGACAACAGTGTTAGTACCGCCCCTGGCTTTGATTGGCTTATCAATTTGTATTGATTATTTAACCAATTTATGTCACGATGCTAGACAGATCTGTCATCTCAAACTCGGAGTGGGCAGATTCAAATATCTGGACCATGAGATTACGCTAAATTCACCTTTTTTATCTATCTGTCTGAGCCCTTGTTTCCCTGAATTTACTGCTCTACAGGTCTGGAAGTACGAGTGTTCACAAAGCCAAGAACCTATGATGATGTTATTAGATAACAGACCTTAACAGTTTTCCATCCATTATTTATCAAAGTAAAACACTCATTTTTTATCTATCTATCTATTCTTATCTCCATCCATTACACACTTTATCAAATCCTAGCAGAGATTGACTTGAGATATATATAAATATATATACATTTATATATAAATGCAACATATTTATTCATGTTGCCAGGGATAAAGCAGAGCTCCAAGTGGGTATCTGTTCAAGGCGTGATGGTAGAAATCAGATCAGGAAGAAACTGACTTTGAGAATATATATTTCACTGGTGAAAGAAGAAAAAAAACACACACGGATGCGCTCCGTAAAACCACAGTCTCTTCATACCAGAAATGAAACAAATCAAATCTCTGTGTTGACGCTCACAGGCCTGCTGACAGATGAATACTGCATCAAGAGACTCACACAAAAATGAAAGCACCGCAGAAGATGTGTGTGATGCACATTTTCTTGTTAACTGTCAAAACTTTCTTATTCCCCATGGTAATGTGGTTTGAAAGATAATGGATGAACACTGTTTCAGCAGTCTTACAAATGTCCTTGTAAAATGTAAAACTAATTTTCTGCTAAAGTTACTTCGGGAACAACAACAAATATGGGAGCGAATAAACAGTGTGGCCATCATCGACACAAACTGCTTTAATGTTCCTCAGTATTAAAATACAATGACTCCATTATTGTTATAGGAGAGTATTGTCAAAGCAGCATACAAGTATATTCCATATTGTCAATTGTGTCATTTGAATGATTTCATGTGGCACTTTCTTTGCATAGATTTCCATTTGTATCTAAGGCACATACTGTATGGTGAAATAATTTTTTTTCAAGAATTAAACCTACATAAGTACAAAAAAATGGCACATGTTAAGCTTCAATCTCCCTTTTTTTTAGAGAAAGCCATTCATGCGTTTGCACAAAGCCTCTGGCAGACAGCGTGTCTTCATAATTTGCCTCATCTTGTGCCTGCTTCGCATCGCGCTAAAAGATAATTAAGCGAGGCAGGCTGCTTGTATCCATGCTGTCTGATGCCTGGTTGTACCTGGCTCAGAGAACATTGAGCTGCCTCTGGAACAAGGCTGCACAGTGGACTGGGCCACTATCAGCAGACACAGTGGGCACGGGAAGGCGAGTAATGGGGTCAATGTAGAGAGGTACGGAGTCACTGAAAGCCCTTTGTGAGAGAAGGACTACATTCCTGCAATGTGCAACAAGGCTAGAGAGCATCAATGTAACCCAGCCGGTGCAGACAGGACACGGGTATGGCACTGGAGTCATGCAGACTGGATCAGTGAGAACAAGCATGAGGATCAAAATGTTCAAAGCAGGCCTGAACTCATTGACCACAATGATGTTGGCGGGCAGGGAGGCCTCAGCAGCGACAGGTAAAATACAGCATTACAGTCAGCTGGTATCTCTCAGGTATCTCTCAGGTTGAAAAGATGGGTCCAACGAAGACAGTATCTGCAGGAAGAGCTGTTGTTGTGTCGCAGCCGGCTCAATGGCCTGAAGAAAAAAAAGTATTTTCTTGTATTTTCCATTCTTTCAATATCAGTCCCTCAGCTCAGCAGTCAGTAGATTTTTCCCACGTATGTTTGTGACTCATGAGAAGGGATTGCACACTGCTGTGTCCCTGATCACTCTCACACTACCTTATATTGAAAAAGAAAAATGTAAGGATGTACTGTAGATTCCTCTTTTATCTAGCAGCATCACTTTTGGGGTATTTGACCACTGCAAACAGACTATTGCATTGCAACATTAAAAAAACATGCACAATTACAGCTTTCCTAAATGTGTTTGCCACTAAAAAATAGATATAAATAAACATGAAAAAGTCAACAGATTGCTCATTTGAACATCTGTTCATGCTCACCACCTTAATCAATCAAACTTGACAGCATTGTTGTTTTGAAGCATCAACGCACAAATACTCATCTTTTAATCTTCAATGAAAAAACACTTCTGTCACCGGCCTAATTTACAATTGATTTGGTTTGTCACTCACGTACATGCTTCCCGTGGTACGTAAGCGCCTGAAGACGTGGAGCAGCGTTACGGAGCACTGCCAGTGGAGTTATTATTATTAATGAGCGTTGCCAGGATCCAGGAGAGAAAGGGATTGTATGTGTAACAGTGCGCAGCGGTAACATTACAGCTGTGTCAGTAGCATAGTGTGCTTGTAGTTGATCTGGCTTTTAATAAATGACCCAGCTCCTCAAGTCTGAAGCCAAGCTCCTGAGCCTTACTTGCCACTTGTTGATTAAAACAAATATGGTGTTAAAGAAATTATCAAATATCATATCGTGATTTGAAGCTTGTAATTTACACCAATACTTCCCATCTATATTTAATTTAGATAATAACAGACTGGTGACAAGTCCAGAACCCAACTAGTGGTTACATAAATGATTCATATCCAACTAAGTTGTATGCATATAATGATTTTGTCTCTTCTTTAATTTGACCCTTGTTCAGTGGCAGTGCACATTTAGCCAATACAAATTTCTTAAAGGCAAAGCTTCTTTTTTACCTTAACAGTTTTGATTCCAGTGTATTCTTGTTTAATGCCAAATTATCAGTTCTAAAATATCACCAACTGAGTTTTCCAGGGCAATGATATTCTTTTCTGCTTGTATCGACACGTGCCCCTGTACCTTTACGTCAAGCAGAGCAGATACGTGATGGAAGATGTATATTGTCATCTTAGCAGAGAACAGGACAATTACTCCTGCCATGGATCTGATGTACTGCCACTTTGTATGCTCTGTCCCTTGGGAGGCTATAAGTGTGATCATTAATTAATTGAGGCAATTTCCTGATCTGGATAACATTTACATCCCTGCATCAATATTAAATGACTTGACAATCCTTATATTTTCCTCTTGAATGGCATTTCCATAAATGCATTTCGCAAAAGTGATTTCCTGCATGGAAAAAGACTCATCCAGTCACAGGCTTGAACAGCTTGTGTTTAAGGTATTTGCATCTATAATCAGCAGTCAGTTCCCATGGGGGCCCTATAAACTACATAGCTCCACATCTATGTGAGGATGATTGCGGCGCGGAACAGGCGCCGAGTTGCTAAACGGGAAATCTAAGGAAAACTTTGGGTAAATAGAGACTAACAGCTGGTAATTTAATGAGAAAAATAATTCACTCTCTGAAGTTCTTTCTCCCGATGTCGTCACTTTTTAAAATCATTTGAACATATGCGTGGCGGCTCTCCCCAATCTGGCCTCGGCTGCTGGCTGGTTGACAATCAGCCAGCCAGTCTGCTCGGTGTGCGAACATGTTTATTATCTCACACATCAAGCAAACCGCAACCCCATGCGTCTGCTCATCCTTCCCCTCATGCAGCTCTGCCCCTTTTATACCTGCACCATCGGCTGCTGACTGATTGCAAATCAGTGAGATCAGCTGACTGATTGTCAACCAGCCAGCAGCTGAGGCCAGATTGGGGAGAGCTGCCACAATATGCAATAGCTAAAATTATGGAAAAACATGGTCTCCGGTTCCCTTTCCCTCACATGTAGACAAACACACATTTACGCTTGACTTCACGCCAAAGTAATTTACAACTGGGATGGCCGCCATCTCTAAAATAGCCTCTCGGCGTGTTTGGAAGAGAAATATCATACAACGATGCAGCCGGAGGAAACATGTCCGTCAACAGTGAACAAAACTAAACAAATGATCTCTATCTATTATCATCCATTATTCCTATGGTCTGTCAACTAGTGTGCACAGACATGAAGGTGTTGTGTCCTATGAGCTTCGACAGCCCATCCCCCAGCTGGGAATATCAGCATTAGCTAATCCACCCAGAGGGGGCAATCCTGTCCCTTTCTAAAACATATTGTCTCTGGCTATCGACCATTTCTCACATTCTCTCCGTCCTGCCAGCCTTCATCTAGCTTTCTTCCAAAGGAAACACACACACAAACAAACAGCTTGTTCAATCAATGGGCGGAGGGGGGATCCACAGGGTGATGTGCAGAGAAAGAATGTTTAATGATGTACCTTTCTCTGGAAATGTGTTTGTTTGGGTGACATCTCAGAAGTCTCTTTGTGGCTCCAAATAGCCCAGCAGAGCTGTACTGTACATTAACTGACAATTGTCTATTAATGCACCTCGTCTTTGTTGCAGGGATGCCTTCGGAAGCTGTCTGTGGACTCTCGGCTGTTTTATGTTCTCTCATCTTACCACTGGGGTTCTCCAGAGCCCTGGTAGTCCCCATCATAGTGACGGCGCACCACCTTTCGAGCTTCTTTGGTGACAGAATTAGGACAGCTCTGCCGTCAGCAACATCAAAGCCACACGCGAGACAGAGCTGGATTAATAAGTAAAGAAAAGTGTGACAGAAATAAAGGTTCCCAGATCACACAGAGGCTGTGAAGTCACCTGGGAACTCCAAAGAAGAAGACGTTTAAAAAAAAACCTGTTTGTTTTGTTGCACTCGCTCAAAGAGTTTCTATGCATGCGCGTCTACCATTCAGGAACAGCAGGACCAGAGGAGGGGGAGGGGTGACTGCCCCTAATGTAGCTGGCGTACTGAAGAGCAAGAGAAGGCATGTGCGAGCACACGCCTTTACCCAGCATGCCACTGTTCATTATCCCACAAATCTGTCAACTCCTACTGCTGAATCATGGTGGCGACGCAGAAGGAGGGCGCCCGAGTGCCATGATGCTGTAACAGTCATTGTTGATGTTTGAGGACATCAATGACTCATTGATTGTAGGAGGGGATTTCAAGGAAATGCATTGATATGCATGAGACTTCAAGAGAGTGGGGATGAAGTGTTCTGCCTTGGAATGACAGTCCAATCATTTCTCATGCATTGCCCTTTGTCTTCACTTGTTCTATTTCCCAATTCTCTTTCTATAATACATTTTTCTCCCACGCATATGTGTCCCTGTGTCATAACTGCGGTAGGAATTATCATTGCAGAATTCGAGCTAACATTGTTGTGTCTGAGTCCCTCGTCCTTGTACCAGAGTAGAATAGCTCCAATACTCGCTATATACATTTATATCTATATCACGCTGAAGTTCAGCTTCATTTTTTTTGATCAAATATGTTCTGCTTGCAGAGGTTTTATCTGATGCGTAAAAGTTCATGAGGCATCACTGTTTATCAGCTGCTATCGGGTGTTTAAGTATAATCTTTATGACATCAGAAAAAAACGCTGTGAATTTGACAGAGCGGGGGTAAGGTCACCCTGCTGATGGGCTGTGGATAACTGCTCCTGGAGTCGATTACCTTTCCAGTGCCTCGCATGGAACGACCAATCAGGGATTTGAACCGCCCGGCCGCTAGTGTCATAACAACCCAGCATCTTTCTCACGGTATATTACCAGAAGAAGCGGAAACCAACCCATAACCAAACACGTTTGGATCGTAGCACTTTATGAAGTCTTTGCCCAAACACACTCACTCCACTCCCACACTCCACTTTCGGTGATCTTGTTCGACCCGGTATAGTGAGGGAGCGGCGTAATGAAGCTAGCTCTGCTCCCTTCCTAATCTGGTTTGATAGGTCCTGACTCCGAGAATATGATTAATGTGAGCTGCAGATGGATCTCGACGCATTTAATGTCATCTGCAATATCACCCCGCTCCAACAAATGAGGGCCAGAATGTCATACGTTCTTGTGACACCTTGTCTATAACCATTAGCCAACAATTTATTGCAAAGGTGAGAATCTTGTTTTTATTTTCTCATGCTTCGCCACCATACCTATCAGTCATGAAGCCCCTGAGCCCTAATGCGCCACAGAAAGCCAAAAGAGTGATAGCCTGTATCCAGCTGATATGAATCATTCCTCTACCGGTTGTTCATTAACCAGGTGGTTGTGTAAATTTGGCTTTTCATGGGACCAGTGTGGTTTTCCCATGAGGAAGCAGTGGGGAAACAACCTGATAGAGCATCTGGCCTAGTGTCTGTAAATACGTATGAGAGCTGTGTGCCCATGAGTAAAGCAAGTGTGTATGACTGGGATTGGTCCGGAGCAGGACACAGAGCTCCAAACAGCTGCACCTGTCCCAGGATTCATGAAATTAAATAGGCTCAACTCGAGTATAAAGGATTCACAAAGTCTGATCCCAGCTGTGAGTTAGCAGATGCATTTTAAAATATAAAGGTGTCCAAGTCTCACTCTGATGCTCCATCTCCAACTGTCTTGTTTGCTTGTTCCTTTGTGAAATCAAAAGGTCCCGTCCTGCTAGAAATACACTCGCCACCAAATAGGCCGCCGTGATCTTGACATTTTGGAGTTGATTAAACAGAGCTCAGAAAGTCTGAGTAAACAAAGGGTTTGAAATGGATAAAGTAGCACACATGACAGACACATTACTGTTGATCTTCCCCAGCATTTCTCTCAATCAAACTCCCGGACTACTCATCCGTCAAATATATTCTCATTCACTGCACGATCCACGGTCGCACGTGTCTTAATCTGAAGAGACGGTTCAATTTCAGCTCGCTCCCGATAACCTTCCCATTCATCGCTCCCCACGTACACCTTCAGTGAAAAGAGGGAAGCGGCCATAAATAGAAATGAAAAAAGATGATTTCAGTGGCTGTTTCATAGATTTAGCTGCAACAACTTGAGAAGTAGAAAAAGGGGGAGAGAGGAATAAAGAGAAGGGGAACAAGTGGAGATGAGAAGTAAAGAAAAGAAAATGAGGAGACAACTCGGTGAGAAATGGATGCCGTGTTCTGCTTAGTGGTGTATCGGGATGCGAGTATTAGAGCTGAATCTTATTGACGCCGCTGTCTGGTTGGTTGAAAACACAAGAAAGCAGCCTTCACTATTTGTGGTGAGGTAAAGAGAATGTTGCGTCATGACAAATGGTCTGGTTAAATACCCAACTCGCTCTATATCATCTTGATTAAAAAGCAATCAGTCTGCTTTCCGGTTCTAAAAGACAAACCCCTTGGGAGCATCCGGAATTTGAGAGACAAATGAGGTTCAAATCGGAAATGAAATAGTCGAGAGGAAAGTAATGAGTGGACCTCGCTTTCCTGATGAGCTTTATGCTGCTGATACATTTCTGGTAGGCTTGTTATCGAGTGCTCGTAGACGTGCAGTCGTAACGAGCTCTGTGGAGACCGCAGGCCCGCAGACTCTCTTCCATGTTTCTATAGTCTCCTTGAATTAAAACATAAGGGAGACTAATAAGAAGTGGCCTTGATTAAAATGTCATTGCACCATGTTTGCGTTACCATGGAAACATTTCTGTCAGATTGCGTTGGCTTGTTGGTTGTTTCAGACCTGAATAGATCATAGCGGGGATTTTGTCGTATTCCTGTTGTATTTCTCCTCTCCTTAGAGAAAGCCTCAGCAAGGGGGGTGGGGGGAGGGGGGTGATGGTGGCTGGGGCCTCTGGAGTAGAGATCAGCAGTTCACTCCTGCTTTCCACATGCTAAAGTGTCCTTGAGCAGGACGTTGAACCCCGAGCTGCTCCCCGGGAGCTTTCCAACAGCCCGCCGCTCCCATATGCTTACGATGGATTAAATGCAGAGGTCAGATGTCATGTATGAATGTGACAATGGAAACAAAGTTCAAGCTCCAGAATAACTGCGGCTATCCTCGCCGTGTCCCGACCAGCGGGGTGACGGAGCAGAGACGTGTGTGGTTTTTGTACTCAGGCTAACGGAAATATCCTCAGCACACAGCGGAGGTGTCAGGAGGGAGGAGGGCAGAATGCTGATGAAGAAGCTGGGAGCAGCAAACGGGAGAGACGTCCTGCACATGCAAGCCCTCAGAGAAATGTGTCAACAAGCACACACATGTCTAAATGCACACGCATGCCCGCTCTGCGCAGGGGACCAAATACCCACATATAAGAATGCCCGTGTACAAAGGCCTTCCGGTGCCCTCAGCGTGACCTCTGAGGCTGCTGCAGCTGCAAACAGGAAGTCAGTGATCGGTCGTAGAGAGCCGCTGAGCAGACAGCTCCCCTCTTCTGAGCTGAGTTTTGTTTCTGCACCTCTGACCTTTCGCGGATCACCTGTTCAGCTAAGCTCCATCTCTGGAGGATGTTTGCTCACTTAAATCGCTCACAATCCCTTCTTAGCCCACACAACAGAACGCGCTGTATTGCTGGAGCTCAACGTAGAGCGCACGGCTCATGAAGATTACATGAATCTATTTCAGAAGATAGAAGAGCCAGCAGCACCTTCACCGTCACACTTCCTTGGATATTTCAGACTGAATAAAGTAAATGAAATATTCACACGCTCACATGTTTTTTTTAATTAAAGAGCAACCAATATGAGTCAAAGATTCTGCTTCACGGATACACAACCACAGCTCTGACCCAAATAAGATATGATGTATGAGTGACCGGCCATTCACCTGCTTTTTCTTGCTTATTTAACCTCAAACCATGACATTTTCCTCCACCTATCAAGATAGTTTAGATGTCTGAACCAAATTGAGAACGTTAAGAGCGCATATCCTGATAGACGTGTCTGACAGTACTGTGGATGCACAGGTAGACGTACTTGGCTCATTCAGATGAACGTGGAGCGTCAGCTGACGGCTTTTAGCCACTTTCTGGAGCTCCTGCTAGTTACTTATTATTGTAACCGAAATGCCACGGACAACTTAAAAGCTTCACAGGCATTTGCAGTCTTCAAAACATGCAATTGTGTGATTAAATATGCCAAGGCTTCTTCAAACGTTGCTGCTTATTTTGGACGTATCGTGCATTTTAGTGAAACATGCATCCTCCATGGGGTGGTTACTCTCACATTTACATTTTGCTAACGTTTCCTGAAGGGGAAATAGAGAAGTGCTGTTCAGGGGTTAAATCTTTTCATTATTTTATGTCCCCAATGTGGCAATTTGATATCAAGACAGATGGTAAGTACATTAATGTTGTCTCATTAGTGAGAGAGAGTTGGCACTATTTTTGATCTAAACATCCCTTTATCTCTACTTTTACAACCCTCATTAGTCGACTCACTAGGTAGACGGACAAGAGAGCTTTTCCAGAAGAAAACCCATAACAATTACAATTTAGTGTTTTCTTCACCTTTCTTTAAGTCCCATTTTCAGTCTAATACCGCCTCCAGGGAAATCACAAGCAGACCGTAAATTCACCCTAACCAAATCTGTTAAGTACTATGTCTGTTTCACGTGACACAAATCCTCACATTCACACTTACTGGATCTCAGCTCAGCATTGGGACTAATGTAGTTTGTAAAGGTGCAGAGAGTTTGTAAAATCAATAATCTCCCCCGATGAGCTCTTCCTCTGGCCAAGGTTTCGCAAGTAAAAAAAACGCATATTGTATTTCTGAACTTGTAACCCAATACTCTGTCTAAACCAAGATTACTCAGATGTTATTTTATTTTTTGATTTTCTTGATATGCATATGAAAAAAAAGAAAGGATGTGCACACTACATATAGATGCACAGGAGGCACATAATCATAAAAAAGAACATTTAAATAAAAAAAAAAAAAAAATATATATATATATATATATATATATATATATATATATATATATATATACATACAATACGTCCAAAATGAGCAGCGACGTTTGAAGAACCCTTGGCATAATTAATGACACAATTGCATACATATTATGGATTAGCCCCTCCCACTATTGGCGCCGCCCACCCGCCCTCATTCATCTCCAGATATTCTAGGAGGGGATGTGTTGGTGGTTGGATTCTGCTTAAAGCCAAGCACCAGGATAAGGGAGTTGTTTCTTCAGCACCATGTATTACTCAGATCTTTTGACCAATTGCCCTTAAAATCCCACGGTACATTCCCGAAACAAAGCCTCGCCGCAGCTGAGTCTTTACCACAAGAAAACATGAAAGCACTCATGGAGGCTGGCATTTTTACAAGTGTGTTGCTCTTGATTCCTTTCAGTTTGACGTCTTTTCAGTTTGATTTCTTTTTATATATATTTTAATGCTGTGTCGGCCTACTACGATACATTTTCATTAGTATCTGAGAGGCGCTTTAGAACTGCTGAAAAGAGCTTTTTAAATGTTTTTGTTGCTAAAACTCTACTTCAAACTTGTGAGGTGAATAGATGGAAGCTCATATTCTAGTAGCTTTATGACATCCTTGCACACAAAGAGCCTTTAAAGCGACACTGTGTAACTTTTCCCCTGTAGCGCCCCCTTCAGGTATTTAACGTCTGGCTCTCGAGCCATATATGGCTCTTCAGCCCTCACAGCTGATCGAACAGCTGATCGATGCGCGCTACCGGCAGCGCGTCTCGGAAGCCACAGCGAGCAGTTCAGCAGCGGCATGTCATTCTGTTTGTACTCGCCTTGTAGCGGAGCAAATAAAAAGTCACCTGCGAGCGTGTACTGGCACTATATGACGTTGGTAATCACTGCCAAACAGCAAGTTTAAGTACTTCCTGTTCCTCAACCGGAAGTACCGGGTTGTTACCAACCATCTTACATTCAGCAGTTTTCTGCCCACAGACCCCCGATGGCAGTGGTGCAAATCAACATATTAAAAGTCATTGTAGCGGCACAATTTTTTTCAAGCTGTTATTTTAAGGTGAAAAAGTTACATAGTGGGGCTTTAAGATATGTGCGTTGTCTGTGTGACGTCACCCGTAAGTTTCCGAGCTGCATTCGAAAAGATCAAATTGTCCGTCTCGTTCACCATCAGTGAAGATACAGCCGAACTCACGCCTCATCCAAAAGAGTCCAGAGAGGTGTACGCATGGTGGACGTGAGACGGAGACGGAGACGGAGACGCAACAGGCAGCTAGAGGCTAGCGACTTAAGACGTCACCCACCTGTCACTCGTAACAAACACACCCATAGCTATACCTAAATGTAAGCCATACTATAATTAAAACAAGTGAGTTATATACAAATTCACCGTGCACACCATGCTGTTCTCTGGTCCGTGGGGATGGCCTTGATGTGGCCCTTTGATGAACAGCAGTTGTTGGCCCCTCAAGTTGTTGGCTCGGCTTGCTTCCACATCACACATGAAGTGTTCACCACGGCCCGCCTCCCGGATCCCTTGCCCGCGTTCTCGTCGAGCCTATGGGGGGGGGCAGGGGAGCCGTCCGAGCCCCTCTCATCCGTCTTTCTCTCAACTCACTCCATCTCCTTTGTTTAATAGATGCTGATGCTGAGATCTATTGATTTTTATCCGGGCTACTCCTCATCAAGCATCTCTCTTTCACTTATGCTGTGAGCAGCGCGAACGTTTCTCTTTCAGGTCAGTGAAGCAGGATCAGTTTCAGAACTTATTGTATTTTACTTTTATCATTTTCATTTAGGAGGTGACATTGAAGCTTTTCCGCAGCATCCAGGAGGAATTTGTTGTCAGGTCTCATTAAAGCATCCCTGCTGAGGTTCCTCAGCTATTAGCTCCCCACGACAGGATTGGATAGGAAATAACAGACCATGTGTCCCTTAAGCACCTCATGAAAAGCTTCTAATGTGGTTTCCTCACAATTAATCCAAAAGTGGTTTTAAATCACCACAAATTGACACCCTTGAGCAAAAAGGTCCAGTTGCTCTTTAGAAGACGACGCCTCGCCTCTTTTCCCGTGGTGTTGTGGTAAACAATTTTTTTTTAAAAAAAATAAAATAAGCGCACAAAAATAGAAACGCAAAAAGATCAAATAAAAAATTAAAAGCAAAAACAAGAAACCAAAAACAAAAGAGCAACAAAAAAAAAAAGAAGTCAGCAAGACATTGATCAGGTGGGAACAGGGTGACACAGTGGTTAGCGTAGTACTTGACAATCTCTCAAGTCTTGGACCCTGAACGCAGCCGCGCCTCGCTGTTGCCTCCAGGACAGCTGCTGCTGCTGCCTGCCTCTTCATCTCTCTGAACAGAACATTACAGAACGGGAAGACCGGGGCTGGGGAATGTTATTATGTGGACTTTTACTTTGCTTTGCAATTTTAAACCGAGGAACGGATAACGATCATAATCCTAATTATATCATACCGCACATTATAATCATAATTTGCCATGCCACACACACATGATGGATCAGGTTTAACAATTAAATTAACCAACTTAACTTAACTAACTAGTGAACTGCTTGGGTTGTTGTTTTAATGGATTTGGATGATAAAATCCAAAAAAAAAATGTCAAAAAAAAACAATTGTGTCAATATTATGTGTTTCAAATGAATGGTGAGCAGAGTGAAGGGTCCAGTCTGTCCTAGTCTCTTCGCTCTGCTACTTCGCTCAACATGGACTCGGCTAAGGCCTCCTCCTCCTTGCTATCGGTCGGTCCGGTCCGTAAAAAGAGAAAAAAAAAAAGGACAAAGTGCTGCTCCTGCTGCTGCTCCTGCTGCTGATCTGACTCCTGGGGGTCTCTTTAGGTGTTGGTTTTTAGGTGAAAAGAAGAGTTGGAGAGAGTTGAGGTGAGAGTAGATGGTTGTTGATTTTGTCTTGTGTGGAGTGGTGGTGTCCTGTGGGATCTGAGTTATGATGACTTGGTTTTTAGTTTTGCTTTTTATTAAAAAAAATCTAAAAAATATCTTTCTTTATTTTAGATCTTCTGTGACTGTTTTATGTGTTAAAACGTTGTGTAATGTAAGTGTAATGAGCTCTGTGTCTTGTCTGTTTGTGTTTGTTTTTTATTTTTTATTTTTTAAGGCCAAGGGCACGTTAAATAAAAAAAAATAAAAAAAAATAATAATATAATCCACAGTCCAGCACAAAGCATGAAGAGTTGATGTTCTTACTGACATGTTTTGTCCTTGTTTTCTCTCCACTCCAGGAAGCTGCCAAACAAAGTAAGATTCAATGTCAGGCAAGATGAAGATCTCCTTTTCCTCATTCCCCTCATTCCTCTGACTGTCAATAACAATAATAATGATGTGATTACAGCAGGAAATGTTGTTTCACTGCAAAGGTTGTTAAAATTGGGGCAGCAGCAGCAGGGTGTGTCTCTGAAAGAGTGACCTCAGACGATGGTCGATGGTCTCGAAATTAAAAAATAAAAATATAACCGAATGTCAGTGAATTGCTGGAGCAGGACCAAATGTACGATTTTAATATATGTGGCATTTGAATTAAGTATAGTGAAATAGAATAAATAAAATAGTTTATTATAAAGAAACCCAGTTTACCTTCAGCGTTCCTCATCAAAATGCACTGTGGGAATCTGTGAGGGCAAACCAAAGTGTTTAATGGATACTCTTACAGTGCTTTCACAAGCCAATATTGATTCTGTTTTAATCATATCCCTGGTGTGTTTACCTGTACCCAGTTGTGATTGCACAAAGCGTACTCTTGTGCAGACCAGAACAGGTCCGAGAACAATTGCGAGAGCGAAAAAAAACCTTGGCACTGCTCCTTCGTAAACACCCCCTTAGCAAGTTATTAATTTTACTCAGTCTGCCTTTTAACACATTTTGAAACCAAACCAGAATAAATAGAAAACAATCCAAACATTCAATTTCACTTTAATTTGACTTCTCTTATACGGCACCTTGTTAGTTATAAAGACCCCTCGGAGAAGCCGTCCTTGGAAACTGTTTAGACAAGGGCAGCTGCAGGAAAACAGAAAACAGGTGGCATGTAATTGGATGAACTATCTGTAAATCAAACTCTTACCCAAGCGATCGGGGTGAAGAGAGAAAAACAACTTTAAATGAAGAAAAGCCTTCTCTGCCGCTCTTTGCTCATCCTTTAAGGAAGGAACACTCTCGTGTTGGGAGATAACCGACGCGCATGCGGCATCTCCACTAATCTCTTCAGGTACCTCCTCGCAGGTTGCTGATTAGCCGGTCCACTGGCTGGCCAAGCACATTAATTACAGCCTGACAAAATATGTATATTTATTGTGTGATATATGATCACGTCCTTGAGTAATCTAATGACAAGTTCATGTGAAAACAGCCTAGTTTTTAAACCTTTGCAGCGACAATGTGTCAAGTATTTAAAAACCTGCGTTGCAGACACATCCATAATCAAGAATCAATAACTTATTTTAAATCACTTCTTAAAACCCACTTTTATAGAACTGCTTTTAAGTGATGTCGTCCTTTTATGTTTTTATTTTAATTGCCTATTTGTTTGGTTTTAGTTGTATTCCATGCTTTTATGGTATGCTCCTTTTTTTGTTTGCCGCCATTTAAGTTGTGTTTATGCTTTGTTTATCTGTAGAGCACTTTGTAAACCTTGTTTTTAAAAGTGCTGTATAAATAAAGTTATTATTATTATAAGCAGTCTCTGTCACCAGCTTGTGCACCGGGGACTTTATTTGGCTAAAGGCCGTCAGCATGCGAGTGTTTATAGACGTTCAGAATAGCAGCACCTGTACGCAGGTGGAAGGTTGTTCATTATAACGAGAGGCAGGAGGCAACGCTTGGATGTGGACATGTTGGCACAGCTTGTCAGAATCACTATGTACAGAAATAGCTGCGCTAACAATTTAAACATATGAGCTTGATGAGAAAACATTTATCTCCTCTGCACAACTGATCAGTCCTTCTACTCTCTAAAGATAAAGTTTCCAAAGCTGTCTGACTAGTGCACTGCCATCGTACATCTTTGAAAAGGGTCGTACACTTTAAGAAAAAAACAAAGATAAAACATGTTCAAAGGCCGCTTGGTGTTGACACTGTACTGCAAACGATACCCAGAGCTAGTGAATACTGCGCTTGGTGTTCACTGTTACAATTACAGCAGCAGAGAGTTCAATAAGCCCTATTCCTAAATACCAATATCATAAATCATCTCTGGTTGTGCATTTGACCCCAGTGACACGCACAAGACCAAAGCCATAAAACATGTCTCTCCCCTATCTGTTTCTATTTCATGAGGACATACAAGGACAGAAACACACACACACACACACACACACACACAAACACAAACACAAACCCTTCTAGTTAACTACATCTGCTGGAAAAAGTGAGTGATGTGTGTGTGTTTGTGTGTTTGTGTGTATGTGAGCGTTTTAGCTCGATGCCTCTTGCTCGGGAAGTTGGCCAGGGCGGTTCTGCTGGAGGGAACCGTGACCTCTGACTCCATTACAGCTGATTGGATTGGTTCTGGCCGCACTACAACCTGCAGTGACGCAAAAAGAGGGCCTCGCACGCTGCTTTCAGTCGCCTCCACTTAGCCCCCCCATCCCTCCATCCCTCCCTCCCTCTCCCCCCTCTGTGTTCTCCTAACTCACCTGTTCTATGTTGCTCCCTCTAGCTCCCGCTCTTTTTTTCTGTTCGTCAAAGACAAGTTCACGTCGACATATGTTGTTTCCTGTGATGTCAATAGTGTTAAGTAGTGATAACTTTGCAATGCTAACAAGCGTAAAGACTGAGACTGTGAACAGCAACAGACCCAGATGCACCTGTGGCATCGTTCCATCTTCAAATGACCTGCAGTTGGTAATTATTCATTTCAGGAGCTCATCGCTCACATTGTGTGCCTACACACACACACACACACACACACACACACACACACACACACACGCACACACATCTCCCAAGTTCATTTACGTCCACCCAGAACATTGTAAGCAATTACATTAGGGACAGGTACATTCATATATTAATGCTATTATATTATTGTTATAATAAACAAGTGTTTCCCCCCCCCCCCCCCATTTAAATGTGCTGCTGATGCTGTTTGCCCTCAATGCAAACTCCACACTTCTCCATGTTAATCTGTTGTGCTGATACAGTGTAAGACCAGTGAGAACAGTTGTACTTGACCAAAGAGAAGCTTAGGGCAGAGAATACTGCTGAGTTAAACATATATTATTAACTATAGAAGATGAGGCAAAATAAATCTTCATCCTGAAAACCCTAATGCTAATCCACTGGTAACTTCCTTAATATCGTTTTACATTAATTCCTATAATATAATAGCCTGCTCTATAAAACAGCCTCTGCTCCGCTCCCTCCACTGTGTCTCCTCGGTGTCGGTACCCTTGAACACATTACAAAGGGTTCCTCCTCTGCTTGATATACTTTTACAAACTGCCATGAAGTCCTCTTTTAGGAGGACGACAGCTCACCGGGCTCAAAACAAAACATTTTAATCAGTGCGACAAACTGCTTCTTGATTTAGTTTAATTAATCAATAGCGGTTTGGCTTCTTACAAATGCTCTGCATGGAGCACTGTGGTGACAAGCTAATGTTATGGAAATGAATTCCTACAAAACAAATCTACAGGAGAGTATGTATGTATGTTACTCATATGTAAATCATGTTGTTTTGTTATCTCGGGCCAATCCAGAGCCGCCATGGAGGTTTGTTACACCTCAGGTTTTTTCTTACTTTGTGAGGTGGATGTCCGAGTTTTTTTAATTCAAGTTTGCATCGGACTACGTGGTTTTGCAGCATCATTTGTAGAGTAACGCTCAGCACTGCACACGTAGGCTTTGTGGTGGTGCAGTGAGACCGCAAACATACTGTCTTTTATTCACAACATGTACCCACATGTGAACCAGCACACAATGGAGATACACACACATCCACATCGAACTGACAACGGACATGGACGCCCACACGCTGCGGTGAACCTTTCTTATCGCACAAGTTCATCACCAGAGGGAAGGAATACAAACTGAGGGCTGTTCCTGAAGATGAAGTGGCCAATCTATGCATCTATCCACGCAATGAAGCTTCCCTCCAGGCGCTGGCTTTAGCTTAGCTTTGATTAGTATTCATGAGCACATTGTCAGTATGAAGGTAAGGGGGCCAGGGGGGGAGGGGGGGGGGGGGGGGTCGCGTGGAGGGTTTGTGGAAGTGTGTGTTTGTGTCCCGTCTTCTGAGTAGTGTGACAGGGAAGACAAAGGACAGATGGAGAGCTTCCTGCTGTGAAGACAGATGACATATGGATCCGAAACCCCACAGATAGAACATGTAAACACAATGATTGGTGCCATTGTGTGTGTCTGTGTGTGTGTGTGTGTGTGTGTGTGTGTGTGTGTGTGTGTGTGTGTGTCATTGTGTTAGTCTATTTTGAATTACCCAAGCTGTGGCTTCTCATACGACGCAGGCTAATAGTCACATCTTTTGCTATCAGGCCTTTTCTGATATCCCAGCTAGTAAGGGTCGCTGGTTCCGGAAACATGTTGAGTGGCCCAGTTATGATAATCATCTAATCATCATTCTTGTAGCCCAGGCTCTGTTGTTTAATTTGATGAGCAACATTAAAATATATGTGCTTGTTTGTTATAGCAATAAAGACCCAAAAAGCTGCACAACAACGCGTGCTTGGTGGACTTGGATAGAGGACTAAAGAGTCTTGTCTCTCAGAGGGGTCGCACTGTGGCACAGCACCCCCACCTCATCCAGCCTACGTCAGTCCACACAGCAGCAGCATCAAGAGGCGGTGTCACCTTATCACCTTCTTTCCTTCAACTTGGCCTTGACATCCTTGTGTTCTTCTTCTGTCTGTAGAGCATGAGATGCCCCATCACTATAGAGACAACTAGATAAAAATTGGCCGCGCTATGGTAAAAAGAAGATGTTTGACCTTTTCATGACCTTGACCTGTGACCCGATTGATCCCAATATCTAATCAAATGGTCCCCGGATAATAACCAATCATCCCACCAAATTGCATGTTTAATACTTTTTGAGTTATGCGAGTAACGCACATACAAATTAATAAATAAAGCATAACCTTTCGCATTATCAATGTGGAGGTAATCAATGGAATCACAGTTAGTACAACTGGCGAATCCAATTGATTCCCACAGCGTTTCGTATCAGGGCTCCTCCCCCGGGTTTGGCTGCAACAGCTATCCACAGTTTGTGAGGAAAGTTCTGTCTGTTTTTTTTATTATTTTGGTGGTTGCTTGCAATTCATGCTCGCCAAGTTTAGTTCAGGGTTACTCCAACTTTTGCTTTTAACTTCTCAAACACAGGGAGGAAGGGAACAGGCCCAGCCACAATGGAGGCTGCTGGGAAGATGGAAAACAAGGGAGGTGGGAGGAGGAGGAGGAGGAGGAGGAGGAGGAGGAGGAGGAGGAGGAGGAGGAGGAGGAGGAGGAGGAGGAGGAGGAGGAGGAGGAGGATAGAGAAAAAGGTGGGGGAGAGATACATTGAGAAAGTAGAGTTTGAAGAGCAAAAAAGTAAAGATTGTGGTGGATCAAAGAATAGTAAGCAACACAAAGAATCAGACCAGTGGGACAAAGACAAAGACGTAGAAACCCCTGAAACATCTCAACACTGGGGAAAGAAGTTTTAATGATTTATTCAACAGAACGTATGTTAAATAACAGCAAAGTAAAGGCGTTGAAACTTTACTGCTAAATTAAAGTGTCTGTGTGTGCGTGGGTGTGTGTAGGTGTGTGTGCGCGTGGGTGTGTGTTTGTGTGTGTGTGTGTGTGCATGCTTTGGCACAGGGACAGGTAGGATGTTACGACTGAGGTTTGCATGCAGATAATACCAGCTGCAGTGCGAGGATAGAAGCCCTTATCCCCAGAAACCACTGGAGAGCGAAGAAGCTTTAACGGATGGAGGGTAAAAATAGTAACGGCACCGGAGTCCCAAGTCCAATCCAAGCTGCCAATATCAGCTTGTTCTGGAGGGAAAACCAGAGTGACAAAGCTGCCACAAATGCCTCGCGTCCCGTCAGTCAACAGCACCGATTACTTCACGATCAACATGGAAGGATGCTTTGATTTGTTTTGTCAAAGCTTTAATGAAGTGTGTTGCTCATAAATGGGCCACTGTACCGTTTCTTGTCTATCGATCCACCACTGAAACTATGTCATTATTGGACGGTCCTCCATTATAATGAAGCCTGGTGACTTTGAGTACACACCATGAGGGTATCATGCCCATCCGGCCTCTCTGTCCCTCCGCCCAGCCTCATTCCCTCTTTCCCAGGCCCTTCTTTCACATTCTCAGACGTCTCCACCTGTCATGTTCACCTTACTCTCTCATCCACCTCCTCACCCGTTCTTAATTCCCCTAACACCTGCTCCTGGTGGGATTGTAAATAAAGCTCATGCCTTTGCTTTCCGGCCATCTGAACCCAAACCATCCTCTTCAGGGCTCTACAGCAACACTGGGCTGTTTTTCTGGGGCAAATTTTAAGGCCAGGAAATCTAGCAACTGCTTGCCAATTCGAGGTGAGCAAAGTCATCGTGTAATCCTGGCGCTGATGGCGGAATTAACTAAACAATTGTCCCGCTTCCTTGTTCATTTCTGTTGATTTCTCTCATGAGAAAACAACAGTCTTTTCACACAAACAACTCTTTGTCTTGTGACTTTTCTGCTCTCCCTCAGCCACAGCTCTTCTTGCTCTGTGTGGCAGGATTATAACTAGATGCTGTTCTCCTAGATGCCATTCTTCCCCTCGGAGACAACAGTCTAGAGGAGCTAGACCAACAGGAATACCTAATAACGCTGAGCTGGTTGTAGCTCTGTATCCCCTCGACGAGTTCAAAAGAGGTAAATGTTTCAAAAGAAACTTAATGTAATTTGTATATAAATTGCATATTTTGAATTTTTCAAATAAGTCCAGTTGGATTTTTGCCTCTTCCTGCACACTGATATTCATGTATCTCCTAATAAACCTAAAAACAACCATGGGCTCATCGATTATCACCTTCTTTTTCTTTTTACAAATGTAAGAAACAGAAGAAACAATCCCTTTGAACTATACTGAACAACAATAATAAAGACAATATTAACGTTGAACTTTTATGATAATAAAATTAATAATGAAGGCTAATGGTAAATTTCTCTGTGCAGGGAAATCAGGGACAGGTCTGATGTGTCAAGGACCCTTTCTTTGGGTCATTTGTCTCTCATCTGGCCTCAAAGATCATCGCCCGGCCTTCCGAGGCTGGCCTCACAGCTATAAAGATAAGCCAGGCCTTCTCCATGATTGAAAGCTTTCCTGGGGGATCAAAGCCACAGAGAGAATCTACGTTTCTGTTAACGCCCCATGCGAGATTCCTGACACCGACATAAGCGGAACGCTTTTCCACTCCAAGCCCCCAAGCTCAAGCGATCACAAAATGGTGTTCATTGATTACTGCAGAGGTTACACATGGCTGTTGCACAACGCCAGAGTCTACAGTCTGACCTAAAGAACAGGGCAACAACTGACACAAAAAAATAATTCCCCAATGACGCACACATCATCGGAGGTCCAGCTTGGTCTCTGGGGCTATAGGCAAAAAACTGCTCACTGGATTGTGGTCACACTACAAAAGTGTTATTGAGAGATCTTTTCTTAAAGGAGGTTAGCGAGGTTCACATATGTTGAGATGGGACAAACCGATCGTGTGTGTGCTGGCGTGCTACGTACTCCATAACGTCTGTGTTGTCAACCATCACCTCCTGGAGGAACTGAGGCAGGGAGAGGAAGAGGCATGGCTACATTCCTTAGTGTTAAGCCTGAGGGCCTTAAGTTGTGTAGCCCATTGAAAAGTGGAGACCCTTGTAAACTAATATTTTCAAATGATTAAATAATAATTTTAAAATATTGACATTAAAAATATAATGCATCATAATGTTTTAAATAAATCTATAAATGTAGATGCGTGATAAAAATAATTTAAAAATAAAATTTGATAAAAAAATCTATATTTTTTTATTTATTTTATTTTTCTTGAAGCAAGTTCCGGATCACACAGGTTCTCAGAATCAGAAGCAGAATCAGAATGTTGTTTATTGCCAAGTAGGTTTACACCTACCTGGAATTTTTTCTGGTGTGTATGGTGCATACAGAACATAAAAAACACAAAAGGTACTGCACACTCACAGTAAGTACTACATAAATACAAAATGCAATCACAATATGTACAAACAAAAATAGGGCAGGAATGCAAAAGCGAATGTGCAAAGCGCATGTGCAATAATAATCAGTATACAGTGAGGTGAGTGTTATGCATTGTGTGCTGTTGGTGTTCTTCCTGTGCTTTCTTATCTGATGCTTTCCATCGGACTTGATAATCTGCTCTGTAGTCTTTTGGCCAGCTCCTGTATATGTTCTTATTCAGTCTTAATTTTTTTGGGTGGAGTCATGTGCTGTGTTCCTTCGGTGGTCCAGTGCTCGTTTTTGTGGCGTGGTCTGGTCTCTAAAGTTGTCATTCAGGGCAGCTGCGGATCCAGCAGGTTATTGGTCTTTCTATGAAGACCTCAGGTACTGCTTGCAGTGGCCAAAGGTACAATATTTAGGGTATTTAAGACATGGAAATAGAGACATGTTGCCCTTCCAGCCCCTGATGTATTTCCACTTGCCGTCAGAGTGGACCGCGGTCACATTGTAACCCTTTTTTTCCATCGTCGATTCTACCAATTCCCAGGCGGTTTTCTTTTTTGTTTTGGATGGGATGTAGTTTGGGCGATGTTGCTCATAAAGGGAGATGAGCTAGGACACTGCAGCCTGGCTCCATAACAAGGCTTCTGTTGGTCCCTCTGTGTCTCAGTTGATTCCTCAGCTGGTCTACGCTCTTTAAAAAAGAAGAGGAGATAGAAAGCTACCTGTGTGGCATGGCACAATGTCTCTCGGCACAGAGACACTTCAGGAGAACCCATGGGGTAAAATGAGGACTATCAGCATTGTTGCATTCACTAGTCAACCGAATGATAGATTGTGGATTTAACCAACAGTGAACGCATCATCGTGTTCACTCACCCATGCTATTTCACCATCTGGCTACAGTTAGTGGAGTTAAGTAACAATTTGCCAGACAGTTTAATGTGTCGAATTATGGTCTCATTCATATCGCTTAATATGACAAAAAAGATCTTCCGAGGGGGAAGTGACTGTGATACAACCACGTGCAATAGGGGTTCACGGGTTGAAATGAGTATTTCACACTATTTAAACATTTTTAGTTGGGAATATAGTATTGGTACGGATATTAGCTGGTTAGAGTTCATAGGACACACTTTGTATTAAATAATCTGTGATTTGACATGCTGCAAGTAACACGTCTCACACCAGACCGTAGCTGGGAGGGAAGTATTTGACCTCCAAAGACACCTGCATATAAAAAGGATGCAGTGATCGAATAAAACTAGGCTGCCTTTAGAAATGATTATTGGTTATTTTAACCTGATGTCAGGGATGTGAAACATAAGTACTTGTCTCGTACATTCATTTGTTTTGTTTTGTGGAGAGATAGTCAAGCTGTCAAGGCTTTACACGGCGTTGCGGCTAACAAAGAAGTATGATTTTATGCCCGAAGCGGCGAGAGGGGGAGGAGGTCAGGGCGATATTGTCATAGCACTG